>OY728127.1:119429666-120679666 GCA_963277665.1 Viscum album | reverse complement strand
CACAAAAAAATAGTGTGAGAGGCCAAAATCATAATCAAGGGGGATTTACATCAATATCAAACATATTAGGTTTAATTCTAATATCGTTACTGTTATTCTAGGACTATAAAATATACATATACTTAACCTTAGGGATATCCCTAGACATACCTTAGAAATATCTTTAGCGATCTCACTAAAGTTATCGCATCCTAGTTTCCAAAGGATGACTAAACCAAACCTCTGATAAAAACTGTAGAGACCCCAAATATGACATACATGGATATTACATTACTTTTGTGTAATAATTAATACATAACAAAAACCACCACTCAAGGATCGTAATAGTTTAGTACCTTTGGAAACTTGGATCAAAATATTCTAATCATTGTGAATGATCTTCAACATCTCCCATAAAGATCTTACCCTTTGGTTTTCATACCTAAAACATTTCTTTATATCATGGGGAAAAGAAAACATACAAAGGGTGAGCTCAAATGCCCAGTAAGGGTAATCATGGAGAGAATAAAACCAACCATTTACATTTGAACTTAAAAACATGAACATAATGTTTAAACATCATAATCATGAGCAATGATATAAAACAAAGATGTACATAAGGCATAGATACATCAATCATGATTAAATATCATGGGAATAAAACATGTAATTGTGGAAACCATTAATCACATTATATTATTTCCATAGTAGCCAAGGCGTTGCTGCCAAGACCATCATAGTGGGAAAAGCCCCTTTCTGAATCGAGTTCACGCCTTATTCCAGTCCTGTAACACATAACTGAATCAAGTTCCCGTTCCAGCCATGTCTATCTCATGAGATATAAATCATTACCCAAAGCATTGGATGGAGATATAGGTCCCAACCATCTCATAATGAAATCATTCCTACTTGTGCAAAAAATTAAACATAAATCATTCATCATAACCCAAAGAATAAAATGGGTTTCATAAAAATCATCTCATCATAACATAATCCATATAAAACAAATGGATATAATTTCATCCTAATAATAATCAAACCATAAAAATAATAGAGGCATTTTACTTGAAACATAATAATACTAAATAATGTCATCTTAAATGGAAAATAGTTTTGAAAAAACACTTGAAATGAAATCTTGAGGAAAACATCCTTTCATCTTTAAAATCATTTTCATATCACAAAATGAAGTTAAATTTTAAAATAAAAGGATTTTGTTGAAATTAATCGTTAAATATTTCATTGGAAGCTTCGTTGAAATAGGTCTTTATAAAACCCAAAAAAATCTGTTCATGCCGTATAAGTTAAAAAACAATATTATCGTACTTTTTCTGGAAATGTCAAAAAGTACATCATATGGTAAGCCAAAAAAATATTCCTTCCATACGATGTGGTAAAGGTAAAAAAGGGTAAAAATGACATTAAACTTATATGGAAAAAATTAAACATTTTGTGAAAACATTTTTGAGAACATATGGACATGGATAAAAAACAGAACCCCATAAAATACTTATGAATATACAATATCGGATAAGAATGAGATTGGAATAATTATCCCATACCTTATGTCCAATATGCTTCGTACGTATCCGAACCTCCTCTATAATGATTTAAATAATGTCATTTACTTATTACAGAATCATACTCATTATTATTATATCATATATGGTTCACTTATGACTTTATATTACCCATTCTTTTGTAAATTCTATGTTAAGGAAACATTTAAGGTAAAATCGTTTTATTTATCATACTTGTTTGGACTTGTTGTTATTGATATTATTATTATTTATATCATAATTTAATTACATCTAGAATGTAAATCATGATTTATATATCATATATATTTAGTATATATATATAAGAGATCGATAAATGAAATGAAATACACCGTTCATGGAGATGATAGGTCGTATTACGCATGAACGCTACTTTCCGTACATTATTGACATGAATTTAATTATGTAGATTAAACATATATATAAATTTAATAGCATAATTATGTCATATATTTCATTATTATTCCTTATATATACTCTATAATCATTTTTGAATGGTTAACATGGAGAATGAATCTCATCACATCATGAACATGGTATTCCTTACGTAGGCATGAGTGATGATATCATTCCCATAATTATTGAATTGAATTGTAGTGGATGATATAATACCTTATAATCATTATGCATTTTCTATCTGTACGTACGCACGCGCGGTGATTTCTTTTTCCATAGGATGGATAGAAGGTTAAATGGGGTTGTTTCATATTTATAATAACATATCAGTATATTAGTGATACTGATGTTATTACTTTATAATGAAAAAACTATATAAGAAGTAGTTGAAGAAGAAAGAAAAGTTGAAACAATCGGTAGAAGTGATTACCTCTTTCTCGACGCCCCTCCTTTAAAATTTTTCTAAGGGTACTAGAGTTGGTATTTTGAGAAGACCATAACTTATATTATATTACTATAGAAGTTTAGAATAGAAATTGTTAGGGGTTTTCTGATATCCATGGATCAAAAAGGTGTGAAGAGAATAGGGAAGGGGTGCCCTTTTTATATTGGAGGAGAGGGGCACCTTAGGAAAACTTAAAATATTATTTTATAATAAATTCATATTCGGTTTTCAATAGCTCAAACTTGATTTATTTCTATGATAAGGTCATTATGTGTCGAAATCCACTCAACTAATAGGTTTTAGACAAGTTTTGTTTACTATTTTATCCTTATCATTTAGATTTAACTCTAAGATAAATAATTAATCTTTTACAGGGTCTTTTTGTTTTCATAAACTATATGGTTAATAAACCTACTATGACAAGCAAAAAAAAAACCCATGTGGTTCATTATTTATATATATATCCTTATCTAAGTCATTTTCCCGATCCGTATATTTTTAGGTATAAAATAACAATTAATAATATAATATTTGTTTTAAAATCTATTTTATGTCAATTTTGACACTATTTGGTACATGATTTTTTTGAAAATAATAATATCAGGATTACTTCCATAAATGATAATTAAATTTATAATAACATTTCATGTTTACCTATAAAATTAGTGAAATTCATAAAAAGTCTAAAATTATTTTTATTTGGGTATTTATAACATCAATTATGTTAATATTTCATTAATAAGGAAATTACTGCCTCATCATTGTGTCATAAATAAATTTAATTATTTAATGTCTAAAAATTATAAATAAAATAAAATTCTGTAGTAAATCTTTTTATCTTTATAATTAATATTCATAGTTGAATTTATATTATGTATAACCCTATATTAAAAATGTTTTAGTTATTAAACGTTGGTTTTAACTATTTTAATTCATCTTTAAATAAATTAATAACAAATTTCCTAACTTACTCCAAGTGGACCTAAAGGGTAATATTCTATCCCTAAGGTTTTTTTTGTCGAACTAAACTTATCCAAAAAAAGTAGGACATTTTTTAGGGTAATAATAATATCATTTTTACCCTTAATTACCCTATTTACATTCAAGTGTGGTAAATAAAAGTAAAAAGTCACTATTCAACAAAAATTATTTTTACCTTATTGACCAAAATTTTACTCCTTGATATTAACCATATCTCTCTGATTTTATAAGTTCCACTGACAGAAGCTGTAAAATTATGTTTTATGTAAATTTTCAAACTCTCCTAGGAGGTTGGTAAAAGACGGTGAAAAGTTCAATAAAATTTTTATATGTCTAAAATTATTATAAAATGACTCCAATGAATTATATTGAACATATAAATGTTTTATGTTTCTATTTTGACCTAAAATAAATTTAAATAAAATAAATAATTATTTATATAAAAATTCGGTTTTTAAATAGTAACACAGTGTTTTCACTATTCATCAATAATTGAATGTTTTCAGAAAAAACAAAAAATTCACCCTAAGATAATTTTGACATTCAGAATCCAAAAATGAAGTCCATTTTGAAAAATTAATTTTATAAAATTTCATAAAGTGGGTATTACTATTCATAATGGCAAGTTCATAATAATATTATAATAATATATCGTTTAGCGAAACTCAGTATTGCGTACTACACACGATTTCGAGGAAGGTCTTGATTGCGTGTAATGCAAGCCATGTCAGGGATGCGTGTAGTGAAAGCTTCATTTGGTGTTGCATATATCATAATAAAAACATATTTCATTTATAAATTAAACAATATAAATACTTAATGTTTCATAAAATAATTTCAAAAAAATGAACTTCAAATTGTGTGTAACGCGAGCCAAGAATAGTTTTGCGTATACTGCAAGCTAATACGGTGTTGTGTTCAGTGAAAGCTTATTTTTTTGTAGCGTACAAAAAAAGTCATCAATGAAATTAAAAAGAATAATTCTCATTAAATCACAGGTTTTTACATTTATAGAGGTATCATCCTTTTTTGAACATGAAGAAATAAGATCCTCATCATTATTCAGTGTAGCACACGATGTAATCTCCTTGGAATATTCAACATTACATCTCTCAACCAAAATATCATATAAAGACACTTTATTGGTAGGTATTGTTGTTGAATCTTCTTAAATAGAGAAAACATAATTGAGCTGCATTACAACAATAATAGGGGATGAAGTATTCAGTTCAATTTTTTCACTCGTATCATTCATATTATTGTATCCCATTAGCCAATACATAGACAAAATACCAATAAAATCATCACTGGATGACCCAGGATCATGATCATTGGAATTAGAGGTATGTACTTTGTCCTTCACTTTCCTTTGTCTATATGTGACATCATCATGCAACTTAATTATAAAAATGATTCAAATTTTAACTCTATTGAATATAGAGAGAACATGCCAAAAAATGTTAGAGTAAAATATAAAATTTGATTTCCTCTCATATTGAACCACTACATTAATAATATTATCAATGGTTTTCAACAAAACCTCTTCATCCAATGTGGTAGACACATCAACATCCTCATGTATCCCGACATAAAGGCCATATCATGTGTTTCTTGTATGTGTATCCATACATATATGATTTATAATAGAGGATGAAACATTCCAAAGTATTTGTGGATTCTATTACAACCAATTTATTATAAAAATTCTGATCCATACATGGTAATGAGTGTTTCTAACACTGTCAGGATAAAAATGTCCATCCCATTACAGAATTCAAAGAATACCTGGCATTAGAGGGACTGATCCTAATCTCCATGAAATCTGTTTTTATTCACCCATGAAAAATATTACATGGTAGTAATCTCACCCAATAGATTCCATCCTCTATTCATCAAAATAATACATTTATGGAATTCATTTATTAAGCATGATTAATTTACATAACATTTCCCATTTCAAGTGAGGTGCTGTGAAATTATGGAGTACATGAATAGTATTAGATGTTCCTCAATCACATCTTCATTGGATTAAAAATGTGATATTCAACCTCTCTTGATAGGAATTTATGATGGAGGAGAATCAAAATCCAAGAGAGATGGGTCGACATCTACAATAACCACATCCACAATGTTCCTTTTAGATACAATAACATAAAAAGATACAATCTATATCATATTTTATTTTCTTGATGCAAAGAATTAAAATATCTTCTTATGACCAACATGATTAAGTTGATCGATAAAAATATGTACAAAAGAGGTATTCCCATAATTAATTTTCATCGAACAAGAATCATGGTCTCCAGTTATATAGTTCTCACTATTCTCCCCACCTTTATCTTCGATCAAAATATTCCATTATACTTAATATGATGCATGTTGTTGTTAGTAGGTCTTGATGTGTATGATTTTATTTTATAGTTGAAATTTTAGTTCAAAACACACAATATACCCTCAAAAATGAGAAAACACAATCATATTGTATTAATAATTTTTTAAAATGATATATAACTAATTTTCTGTGTGTATAAATTATTTTCACCTCAATGTGATACACAGTGTAACCAATATGAATTGAAATGTGTTTTTATAATTTATTATTGATGTTTTAGTTCAGAGTACATGTCCAAATACCCAAATTTTGGAAAACACATTGAAATTATTGTAATACATTTATAAAAATATTCATAAATCATTTTATTCTTATATTAATTGATTTCATGTCAGGACCCGTCCCCGTTTCCCGTGTTGTTTCTACCCCATGCCCGCCTTCCATAGGCCAGGGGCTGGCGACAAGCACCAAAGGCCTAAATCCCATGAAGACGGGAAGGAATTTCCTTTATAAATGTAAACAACACAACAGAGTACAATCGGAAGCAACCACTAAGTAAACAAGTAAAACAAACGTGCTGAAAGTACAAGGGGCCAGAAATACATGTCCAAAAGAAAGGTACAACTACAACCGAAAGAAAAGTACAACTCAAAAGGGAAACAACTGAAAGGTGAAAAGCCGCCCCTGGATCGTCCTCTGGCTTCCTACCTGAAGGGTAGTTACAGAACTCCTCCTCATCACTCCACGTCTTTCCGTCTCCTCCGGGTACCGACTCGTCATGAAATCCACCTCCAGGCATTGACTCCATGTGAGATCCTACTCCGGTTACCATCCATCTCTTCAAGCCTCAACCACTATCAGTGATGTCCATTGTCTGCAACCAACACAACGTAGTGCGGGTGATGCACGTGCAGGGGTGAGTATTCGATACTTAGTAGGGACCCCGAGACCCCCAAAGGTCTCCCAGAATCCACAAATGATAATCCACAAAGGAAAGATACAATCAGGATGTAACATCCAACGCTACTTAGATTTATGTCAGTACATATACCTAAGCCATAAATTCCAGTTCAAATTCGATCACGTCCACATAGGATAGCACAATCCAATCCACACAGGATAACACAGCCCAATCCACATCGGAAAGCAAGCCAATCATATGGAAGATAATGGTTGAATGTCAGGACTCAGCTCAAACCAAGATTTAATCATGATGTCAAAACCAATGCTTCTGGGTAACTCCTCCTCTATGGAGTATAGTGGGTCTGCCGCTACAACCAAGCGCTTCCCGCTGTCCTTGGACGGCTGTAGTACTCCACCTGTCGAGTACTGTGGGCCTGCCACTACAACCAAGTGCTTCCCACCATGGGTCTGCCGCTACAACCAAGCGCTCCCCCTCATAGCATCCAAAGGCACTCCTTCTGTTGAGTACCACGGGTCTGCCACTACAACCAAGTGCCCCTCCACCATGGGTCTTCCACTACAACCAAGCGCTCCCCACTGGGCTATCCGAAACACACGGAGTCAATCGATCAGTAGTCATCAAGTGTCAACCAGCTATAGGGTTTCATAATGATTGAATGTACCGTAATCGTCACCGCAGAAACCACCTAGGATTACATTACGGTTATCGTCGTTGTCGAACCCACAGAGGATTCCAGTACGAAAGTATTCACCGTCTAACCCATGAAGGATTCCAATGAGGAATTCATCATCGTTGTAGTCACAGCCAGCTCTAGGATTTCCGCACACAACACGCTCATTTCTGGAGGGTCTACTCCACGAGCCAAGAGGTCAATATATCAAATGGCATGTAGTCTGAATTTGATGTATCCCAATGTTCTGTCTCGTCAAAATCAACACAACGTGATGGAGGGAACATCAATCGGATGCCGGGTCTAAGAGTTATTGGATTTTTCATCCCAGGGGCCCGGGTGGTTTTTAAGTCAAAACCAACCCGACCATACTCCATCTGCATCCAATCATCGACTGGAGTAATCCAAAAGGTCCTTCTCATTAAGAAGAATCCATCAAAGTCGATGGCACGTCAATCGGACGTCCGAAGCTCAAGTTATAAGTGTTTCCGCTCCAATGGCCCGCTTGGTTTTGTCTTCGAAGCAACCCGGCCATAACCAAAGTTCTTTGAAACCTTATGTGTAATATACCAAAACGAACTAATCGATCCAAGGATCACATTGCAACTGACGGTGTGTCGACCAAAGTTCAGTATCCCATGATACATGCATTTTAATGTAACTGCCCGAAAATATGGGGTTTTGGGCTAGGACAGACCAAGCCCAAGACCCCTAGGTCAGCCCGAACCAGGTCGACCCGAACCGGGTCCGGGTCCGGCCCATTAGGGAATGGCACAACCCAGCCTGGGCTGCCGGTTTTCATGGCCCTAGCGTGGTGCCAGCATGACTAGGCAACTAAGTCGAAACGACCGAGCGGAAAAATGGGGGGCACTGCCCCCCCCCCCCCCCCCGCTTTTCTGGAAATAGCGCGGCTTAATGCCTCACCCTCCCCAAAACTCGGAACGGAAAAGTCGTTCCCGGTGACAGCACAACCACCCCACCTTAACATGGCCGTCAGGTCCTAGCCCACCAGGTACCAGCAGTTGCCCCGCAGACAGGTGTGGCCCACCCTAGGGTCCACCCACATGCCTGAATGGGTCATTTGACTAATAAAAGTCACCACATACCAACACATGTCTTTTCCAGTGCACTTTTTCCCCACTCACACGCATCCTGAGAAACTTTCCAGAAGGTCACCCATCCTGATCACTACTCGATGCCAAGCACGCTTAACTATGAGTTCTAATCAGATGGGCTCTCGAAAGGGAAGATGCACCTTGTTGACATGAGTCATATCATTTAATAATTTAACCCTTTATCATCTGGGGATGTTACAATCACCCCCCCCCTTAGAGAACAATTCCCTCCTTGTGGGCCCTACATCTCAACCCATCCAGTGGACCACACTTAAGGACGGGTTCATCCTCTGATACAAAATGTTATAACTGGGTCCCGGTGACAGCACAACCACCCCGGCATAACATGGATGTCGGGTCCTAGCCCACCAGGTACCACTAGTTGCCCCGCATACAGGTGGTCCACCCCAGGGTCCACACACACGCATCCTGTGAAACTTTCCAGAAGGTCACCCATCATGATCACTAATCGAGGCCCATCACGCTTAACTATGAGTTCTAATCAGATGGGCTCCTGAAAGGGACGATGAACCTTGTGGACATGAGTCATATCATTTAATTATATAACCCTTTATCATTTGGGGATGTTACAATCACCCCTCACCCCGTTAGAGCACAATTCCCTCCTTGTGGGCCCTACATCTCAACCCATGCTGTGGACAACACTTAAGGCTGAGTTCATCCTCTGATACCAAATTTGACAACTGGGACCTGGTGACAGCACAACCACCCTGACTTAACATGGCTGTCGGGTCCTATCCCACCACGTACCACCAGTTGCCCCGCAAACAGGTGGGCCCCCCCAGGGTCCACCCACATGCCTGAATAGGTCATTTGACTAAAGACAGTCCCCACAGGCCAACACATGTCCTCTCTATTGTGCTTTTTCCTCACTCACACACACCATGAGAAACTTATCAGAAGGTCACCCATCCTAATAACTACTCCAGGCCAATCACGCTTAACTATGGAGTTCAAATCAGATAGGCTACCGAAAATAAATATGCACCTTGTTGACATGAGTCATATCATTTAGTCATTTAACCCTTTATCATTTTGGGATGTTACACTGCACATAAATCTAACAAAAGATGTTGCTGATATGACATGAAGTGATTTTATTCAATTTATACTTTTCATTTATGTTTAAAACTCACATCACCTATCCAAAACGGTGAAAACTAGCCTGGATTATTTTCAAAATTTATAAGGAAAATCCATAATTCATTTTTAATGTTTATAAATTAACCGTATATCAATATGATACATGAAGTGGTTAATATTAGCCAACATATGTGCTCAGAAGACAATAATTTTATTTTAGTCAAAAAAATTCACATAGAAAAAAATAGATCAAACAATAATGGATTGTTTTCAAAATTTGAAAAATTGATCCATTATTCATTTTTGACATATATGAAATTACCATTTGTTAAACTAATATATTATGTGATGTGTATGACTCAAATTATGTGTTTTCAATATAAAAGTGACATTTTAGTTTAGATAGAACATAAAATTTCCAAAATAATGAAAATATGATAATATTATTTTAAAAATTTATTATAGCGGTCCACAATTCATTTTTTATTTATAGGGATTGACCTCACATCAATTCGACAAACTATATGGTTGGTATGACTACAAGTGAAATTTATTCTATATAAATGTTAAAATTTATTTTCAAACAATGATCACATAGGCATAAGAGAGAAAAAAATCATATTTTTGAAATAATTTTAAAAATAATCGTTAATTATTTATTTACATATATGAATTTACTGCACATCAATTTGTATGATGAAGTTGTTGGTATGAATCAATGTGTGTCATTTCAATATAAAAGTGTGATTTTACATTAAAAGGCACACCACATAGATTTGCTTCTTGAAGGGTGTATATGGGGAAAAATTCATACATGGGAGCTCCCTAGAAGAGTAAATAACAATGTGTCTAATAGGTCCTTTGGGAACCTTACATAAGGCTTTCTGATGCTTTTAAAGTGATTTTTGAATTAAAAAATAATGTACACCTAATTATCCAGACAGGGCTTCATAGTTAGACAAACCATGAACCCTAACCATGCACCCCTTATGAAGGGGTGCACAATTTTTACTCTGTGGGTTCATGATTCTCTAAACAATTTGTCATCCATTCAAACCCCCACTATATGCGTTTACACGGTTTTCCCTGTGAGGGTGCATTGTTTAAAAAAACTATGAACCAAATTTGTACAGTATGGAAATGTACAAAATTCCAAAAAAATCACCCGAAACATCCCAAAACGAAACCCAATAAAATAATGATCAATTATGGGGATTAGAAATACATTAAAATAGTATCAAGATGTTATAATCCCAAAGTCCAATAAATAATCAATGTTGTCATTATTAATATATTATCCACCATGATAAGATTGTAGTTTCTATGTTTTCATACTTAAATAGTTCTCAACATAATTATTGAATTATTTGAATATATCAAATGAATCTGAATTAAACCTCATTATGTTGATATATACATTTCAGTTAAAATCAGCAGTAAATGTTATAAATTGTGGGTAACCACCCCTTTCATCAATTACAAATGTTCCACATGCATTGATAAGAACCAATTCAAGAATCTCTATTGCACATTAACATTTTCTAGTGAATATGTAGTTAATAATTTTTCTAGAAATTATGTGTGACATATAGCAGGTGGATTTTATTCAATTAAACCCAAATATCTATCTTGGTGAAATTGGGAAAAATAATTTTCATTTACATTACCTATCAAATTATCTCATTTTTGGGTTTGTTATAATTATATTGAACTTTTTTTATTGATTTACATTACATGGGTAATGTAATCCAACATATAAAGATAATTATTTAAATATCTCTTACCATAATATATTATTTCTATATAAAAGAATTAACATTTATTCCCAAATTTAAAATTAATCAATTTGTCTCATGTATGGATAAATTTACAAGTTTGTTGGTGATTATGGAACGTAATTAAAAACATTTAAAACTAAGAGAAATCTCATCAACACTGGGAGGTGGTAGTCCCCAATAGCCACAACTAAAATTAAGGATTAGTTGGATGATCATACATCACTACGATGTTATCACACACATGAACTCAGAATCCCTCGATTCCATATTAGGTGGGTTAGGTATTGGGGATTCTAGCAGGTAAGATTTTTTTTCATGGACCAACACTACCATTAAGCTTCTACACCATTAATGAAAATTAATTCTACTTAGACAATGGTATTTTTCTAGAATTTATCATATGGATGATGTGGTTTATTAGATTTTTTTTATTATACAATATTGAAAGATAAAATTATCAGGATACAGATGCTGGGGAGGGGCAGTTCCTTGTAGATAATCTAGTTGAATTCCCTAATACATTCGGGTCATGTAATCTCCTAAGCCTACGGGCCATGTAATTTCTGAGCCTATGGGCCTTGTATGGGTTCCCCCTCATCCCTTGAAAGGGGGTTTTTCAAAAAAAATAAATAAAAATGAAGGCCTTCGGGCCATATCAATTCTCTATATATTATTTGTGATATAATAATTTTTTTATTGTTTTTAAGTCTCGCACTATTTTATCAATCCCCACAGCCCTCCCAATTGGTCTTGAAATGCTTAGATTCTCGAACATTCTAGTGTCAATAATACACAAAAACCATTTCATATTCTATGAAAGGAATTGGTAATTTAATCAATGTTTTTAATGTAGGAATGTCAATTCCAAATTTGGGATTGTACTTCCTTGATCTGTTGAGTGGAACCCCTAATCGAGAAACCCTTCCTCAGTTTTCTTCAAAACATGCCTCCAATTTAAACAATTTCTATAAAGGGATAATAATATTGATTTAAAATGTATATTTCAATAAAATAAAATCATTATAAATTCCCTATAAAACTATTTTCATAAAGAGGGTTGGTTGAACACTTAGTTTTGTGGTTCTATTCATAATCAAGTAATAAAAGGCTTAGTCTAACAAGATATTTGGTGGAGAGATTTTATTTATTATGAGTAAATATATATTTTTTATAATTTTCATGTATTGATAACATATAATGGATTTTATTTTTGGGATTAATCACATTTTGTTAAGTCATTTATGAAAAACATATTTATTTTAATCCCAACTATTCTTAATAGTCCATTTATTTATGTGATCATAGTCCTATATCAATAAAATAAATAATGCATAAGATAATGAAAAAATAAACTAATAAATGAGGTTATCTTGAGATTATCTAATTATCGATTTATTGATAATATAATAATTCAACATATAAACCTAGGGGGAACTCGTTATGATAGTCTTGGCATGATTTTTTTTATTCCACTTGACCACATATATATCACTTATGTTGGTTTCTTCTCATTTCTCTCATGAACCACCACTAGCTCATCTCCTCCATGAACTGGCCCCATGTGCCTTTAGATACTAATTTTATTACATATGTTTTTAAACTCAAACATATATAATGGGAAAAAAAGGATTTGTTAAATGGAATTTACATAAAACAATATTTGACACACAAGTAATATATAATAAATTTGAGAGGGATAACATGCAACCCACCATTTTTAATTTTATAATAAATAATTGAAATCCATGAAATCAAATTAAATTAAATTAAACCAACATATACAAAGGTTGGTACAATGATAATGATCAGTTATACACATAAAATAACTTCTTAATTAAAATATCTTACTAGAATTCATTTCAATTCATTCTTTGATAAGATAAAATGCATGTGAATGAATCTGATTAATTGTCTTATTCATCAATTAATTAATTTTACATTATTTCATCCAATATAACTATATATTCTCATATTCTATGACTTTAAATAAATTAATTTAAATTATTTTATTTAATATATAATAAAATTATTACACAACGTAGTACTTGGAATAAAATCAATGAGTACCTTTCTAAACTAATTAGAATATACTTTTTTATATACGATGCACTCATACATAATATTGTTCACATTGAATATGTTATAATTTCATGTTGTGTAATGTAAAATTAATGAGGAATAGAATAAATTAATGTTATTTTTCGTTTATAATTTAATGTTTAAATTATTAGATATGGATATATTATTCCTTATTTTTAGTTTTGAAAATTAATAATAATTAATTTGACATTTGATATAATATTAAAAACATATGTTCTATAATTTTAAATAAATGACAAAATGAAATTGGGTTGATGAGGTTTAATAGAGTAATGAATTATATTTATCATTTTTACATAAATAGGTAATGTGCACATTTTGTATAAGATGGTCACACGACATGTACATTGCTTCTTCGAATATTAATATAACATGAATAGGGACTTGGTGTGAACTTATTACGAGCATTAATAAATTACACGGTATGTAGAAAGGATGCATGTAATGTACAAAAAGTCACATGGCTTCTATCCTATATGACGTGAAAATAAACTACACATAGTGCATTAATAGTGTGACTTGTCTTGACCTCATGTTATCCTCTATGAAAATACATTGACTACAAGGAATTTAAAAAATATACCCGGTGTGTATTCTATAAAATTCATATTCCTCAATGGACAATAAATTCATGGTAAATTAAATGTATATATCATGTATTCATTTTATAATGACTTGGAGTGCACATGAGGGTCCAAAAGAAATTAAAAGGGACACCCAAAGTGTTATAATGAACTATGTGCCATGTAAACTTATGTTATTCAACCATATTTATCAGAACGTCTAACTTATTTCGTCATATTGAATATTTTTTATTTATTAGTCGATCATGGTTATGTAAGAGTGAATTAATGAGTACCAATTTGAGGTCAGGTGGTTCGAAAAATTAATGAATAAAACATGAAATGAAATTTAACATTTAAATGTGTAATTATTAAAAATAGAATAAATAAATTGAATTTGGAAAGTGACCATTATGATATCACATGAGAATTACATGAATAAAAATAGTTCATATTGTACACAATACCTCAAATTAAATGAATCATTCACATTTTTTACATAAAAATTTAAACAATGAATGCTTTTCAAATAATATTGACAAATAATGTCATTGAAACAATGGTAAGATCTTTTCATGATAAATTGAAAATTAATGTAATATAGTAGAAGAAAGAATACCACATTCTTAATATTATTCATCAATGAATATATTATCCATCTGAAACCCTATTTGGTCAACCGAGGTTTCAGTTGTTCGACCCATCTATTGAATCCATATAGCATTGAACAACAACTCCTCCTGTGATATTTGAAAAATATTGATGGATTATTAAGTACCAGCTCAATGGTTCTATCATCATGAAGTCTTCATCTAGATCGCTGTAATATTTTTTTGGCTTAAAAAATCATTATTTCACTCTCATTAATAATATAATAATGGATGATAGAGATCCTCAAGGTAATTCTATAGTATTGAGAGAGGGCTTTATATTTCATTGTTGACAACAAATCTCAATTTCATTCCAACTCTACATAGTAAAAATATGTTTCTATTTATTGAGATAGGGTTTAGGATAAAATATTATTTAATTATACAACATCCCATAAATGATATATTAAAAAATATATTAAATTATTAAAATATTAATATGTTTTTCTCATGGTGTTCTCTAAGAAGATGAATGATAAATATTATTTACCTTCTCAGAAACAAATATTTGTTATTAGATATAATCATGGTCTGCTAGTACTCCTTGGTATTGATAAGATAAAAAACAAATATTCTTTCATTAAATATATATATATATATATATATTACACATATTGAAATAATTACCTTGTGAATAAATATTTATTAAATTTATGAGATTAATAAATCCTCATTAAAATTATTCCTTGGTCATGAGAATAATACATATTCTAAAAACTAGATTCAAATGGAAATTAATTATGATATTTTGAAACCCTTAGTATGAGTCCCTCTATGATTATTTCGAATTATTTTAGGTATGATTTCCTAAATTACAAGATTATTATCTTGTAATGGGTCCATGAACACAACAGAAATTAGTTAATGTTATAACATAGACAATAACACGCGAGTTCTTGATGATGAATACAATCTCTTTTTAAGGATATCTAATAATGTAGGATGCACACTCGTTTCATAATCATATATTCATTATATATTATTCTTTGAATATAAAAAGTAAACAAATCATTACACGATGACAATATAATATAATGTGATGAATATTTGTTAATTAGTGGTTTGAGTTATCAACATCCATAAATATAGAATAGAAAAATCCATTATCAACTTAATCATTAATAACAGTTCATTTATGATGCTCCCAATACACACTAATTCCCATGAACATCTGGAATCATTGATTTCGTTAGTGCATAAAAATAATAATGTCATGACATTTATTAATAATAATTTTAATTTTTGTTGATCACCACATGCACTAACATGTTGAAAATTATACTGATATGAAAATATGATGAATTACTACAGGTGGGTCTGTTATTATAATCTCACATATTAGAGATTACCATGTGAGAACTTCCTGATATAAATTCCCATGATCATATGAGTATGCACACCAATGATTAAAAATTCTATATTTTCAATTAGAAAATTGTATCCAACCGTGGAATTATATTTGAGACTATTATTATGTAATTTCAATGTTCTCATCATAGCGGGGAACTAGTAGAATCTTTTCAATATGATAGTTTCTATACAAAATAATCAAATCACATTTATTCAAAAAAATTAATAACATTTCATAATATATTTTAATTAATATTTACTTATTTGAATATATATATTCAATAAATACTATACATGATTAGTTTTAGGACACCAAATCTATCAAAAGGAATGTTCTAATATAATATACACTACATTGGTGGAATTTCCCACCATCAATAATGTTATTCTATGAGAATTTTACCCATAAAATTTTCATGTTTTTAAAAAAAATATCTCATTTCTTATTCTTCTCGGACTTTTTAATAGTGTTTCCTTTGAAAAATGATTTATATAAATATACTTACATGAATCAAAAATTAATTCTTCATCGATTTTAAATAGTACATTTTTGGGGATTTTAATATATAAATAAAAATTTTATAGGTGTTTACTTTTTTTATGGTCCTTGAATTTTTTTACGATCATTAGTGAGACTGAAATAACTCTCCAATGCATTAGAAAATGTTTTTGTTCTCTAGAGAATTATGTTGGAGTTGACCATGTAGGATATAAAATGTGTAAGGGTTGATGAAATAGTACTACAAATATGATATCACATGGATCCTAAATAACTTTTTTTTATTTTTAATGAGTTTTCATGGAAATATTCTGATTGTATAATTTATGAAAATTATATTTTGTTTAAATGAATGGTTATTCCTTTTTAGGGTCAAAACATTCTTTTTGAAAATGTTTTCATGGGTTCAAATATTTTATAAGAAGACTCGTTATTATTATTATTCCATTAGGTTTTCATATAAATTATTTTATATTAAAATTTAGGAGGGAAAGTATATTTAATGTATAGGTAAATGATTATTGGAGAACAAAATTTTTATATTAATGTAAAATCCTATTATATGATATCATGGTTTTGAATAGGACAAACATGTCTCTTTACACCCATTAATATGTCACTTAGTTAATTTTATGTTCATATTACATGTCTTCAATGGGATTTAATAGGGTTTAAGGATTAGTAGGATCAATGATGAAGTCAATTTGAAAATCATTAATATTTTTTTAAGAAAATAATTTATGTTTCATATAAAATTGTTTATATTGTGGGAAAATGGATACTATAGTATATATTTTTTAATAAATGGGTTTGTTAAATTTGATTCATGACCTAACTATTTAAATCTCTAAACCGAAAAAAATATTCATTAATGTAATAAAATTGATTCGTGTTTAAAAATTAAATAATGGATTGAATAAAGATCGAATACTTATAGTGGATATCGGAGACGAGTTTAGATAATTATAAAGGTTTGTATAATATATGTATATTACCATAAAAGACTCTAATTTATGGTTATCATGGTATATAATTTATATTATTAAAATGTTACTTCAACTAACTATGTTTTTTAAAATTTCTTTACATATAGGATACCAGGATACTGGAATATGAAGAAATCAAGAGGAAAATGTTATTCTAAATATTCAACAATGGTTGGAATCGAAATGAACCAGTGAGTAGTCGTTGCGGCTTAGTTCAAACAATATATAAATTGTGGGGGATATCCATCTGATAAAGCGACTATAATCAACTCAACAGAACATGTCCATTTCAAATAATATCATAAAACAAAACCCTCTAGAAATTAGTGAATAATCTAACACTATGACATTTGAAATATGGATTAAATAACTTCAAAAGATATTCAAATACATGTTTTGTTTAATAAATCGTATTTTAATGCTCAATATTTATCATTTTGAAGGTGAATCTTTTTAGTGGGGGTTAATGTTATGGAATTCTAGGGAAATAGAAGACATTAATTCCTTAAAATGTGATGATTTTAAGAAACTTATCAATGGTAAATATTTTCATAAGTATATTTCAATTATGTTGAAAAAGCAATTATTTGAATTGAGTCAGAATGAGAACGATTTTATGGCTGTATACAAAAAAAATTCACATGATTGGAAAGGAATATACTAAATTTTAATTGGGATATTTATTTTGAAATTACATGGGTTTACCAAGGATTGAATCTAATTTATCAAAGTGAATTATATTCTTGTGAATTTAAAATTTATGATAATATTTTTTTTTGTGATGGGAAGGTAGAAATATATTTTTCTAATGATCACGTGTTTTATGAAAAAAATATCATAAAAAGTGGTTTTCAAGGAATGAAATTTGGAAGCATCCATCAATGAAATTTAAAGGTAAAAATCCAATTTTTCATCTTATGATAATTTTGGTAAAAAATACCATGAAAAATTCTTTATAATATCAAGGTATAGTTTCTAATATATAATTCTTTGATATTAGGATCATGACTATAAATAAAAGGATCATGGTAATGATCAGACAAATAATGAAATTTGGAGAGTAATACGTATTGATTATATTGAAATGCATCATTAAGATAGTACTTGTATAAACATATGAGTAAATTCTGGAAGTCGTTATGATAAAAATTATAAAGGTTTGGATTAATCTTTTATCACTAAATCTATAGATATTATACCATCAAACGATGAGGTGTCTAGTAATATACATTTTTTTTCCTATTTTCTGATTGATTTGACGTATACAGATTCATTAATTTAATAGATATTTATTCATACTTTGTAAATTTATCATCATGAAATGAATCTATATCATTTATTAAAAAATATAGGTAACTATTTCAAAAAAAACTATAAAAATATTTTTATTATCGAATGTGGGAATTCATTACCAAAAAACCATGTTGTCATAATCCAAATAGAATTTGATATTGATTTCAGCATGGATTTGATTTCTATTTATCATTGTTAGATGGATTATATAGCTAAATATGTTTTTTAGAATCATTTTTAGTTTATATACAATATGACTTCATTCATTTGATAACATATCAAAATTTAGAGAAACTATTCAAATACTAAAATGAATATTATATTTTAAATATTTTGAGAAGAATAATATTGTTCTTATTAGTTATTTTATACAATAAATTGATAGATGGATGTATTTCATGACGATTTACCTATTACTATACCAGATCTATTGATTAAATTTACTATGGACATAGTGTCTGGTGTAAACCCAATGTTAAAATCCCCAAAATGAATATATTAAGTAGAAATTTTATAATTGAAATTGCAGTTACATAATTTTCTTAATAAATGATTAATTCATCATAGAACATCACTATGGGGATATAATATTTTTCACATTAAAAATAAATATATTTCATTGGGTATTTTAATTGATAATATCGCATTGTATAAAATAATTGTTAAGAAAAAGTATCCATTTCCCAATCTAGATGACTTTATTAACCAGGTTTAGAGAGATCAATATTTTTTAAAGGATGATCTTAGGTTCTATGTAACAATATCGAATGATGAATGTGGATGATATTAAAAACATGTAATTTCAGGCTATGTATGGCCATTATGATTTCTTTGGTTTTCTATTTATGTTTGAAAATGACCCATTCATATTTTGGGAACTTATCATTAGATTTTTCCAGTATTTCAAGGATAAATTTTTCTTTGTGTTTATTTATGACATCATAAATTATTCTAAATATTTTTTTTATCATGTGAAATATTTAAGTATATTTTTGAAAATTTTCATCGTAATGATATTTTCTTGAACATTTATTAAATATTAATTATAGTTATGAATGAATATTTACTCATGCATATTGTAAATAAATATGGAATAATATTTAATTTAGATAAAACTAAAGTGGATAAAGAGTGTACAGGAATATTAATTTTCATAGTGATTTTTTGAATTCATATATTTGTTAGTTACTACTAATGTTTAGCTAAAGAAATTTTTTTGTCATAAATACCACACATTAAGATAAAACAAAAAAGAATTAACTTAATTTGTTAAAATGAATGTGATATTTATTATAGTAATTGAAAATAGTAATATTGATTTCTCAAATTTTGGTCCTACCAGATTGAAATGATAACTCATTTATCTAAAATGCTGCTTCTTTGAAGTGACTTTGATTTACTCTAATATGTAAAGATTAAGAAATATATAACACCTTATGTTAGAAGAAACCTCATGAGATAAATTATTCTATGGATGAAATTGAACAGAATGATATAGTGTTTTCATTCAAAAAATAGAGACTTCATTTTTATAGATTAATCATTGAAATATATACAAATAATTAAATTATGATCTCTATATTTACTCAAAAAGTGTTGTATATGATGCATATAATATGTCTATAACTGATTAAGGATCATGAGTACATAATTCAATACCATCTTTGAAAATAAAACTGAGTGGTTGATTCTTTAAGTCCGAAATCTTATTCACCAATAACTATTTTCTATATAGAATTTGATCTTTTCGAAAATTAATTGATTAATATTTTTTTATAAATTTTAAATATAGTATCATCCACTATTTTTTCATATTTTTTAGTGTAGTAATCATTAAGAAATAGAATTAAGAAATCTCATAATTAAGATCATTGATTTAAATAATTTTTACAATAAGTCTTGAATGGTATGTTGCAAATGTTTAATATTAATAAATAAGGTTTTATCATTTTTAGAAAGTGGTTATCTAGTCCTTGTGATTCCCAATTGAAGAAATAATTGTTGAGTGATTATTAAAACTCTCTATTTTACAATGATCATTGATGAAATAATATTTATAAATAAAATCCCTAAAATTTCTAGTTTGATGTAATGGAACATGATATTTCTGATTTTACCATGAATTTTCTGAATTCTACTGATGTTAATGTAGAATAATAATTACAAAAAGATATGATTTATCCTTTTTAAATTTAAAATTTGAAATTGCTGAATATATCCATGGATTTCATGATTGGATTATCAAAGACATCTCAATGTAATAATGTGATATGGGTATGTTCATATTTATTAACTAAATCTTATATTTTCCTTCATATTCATGATATTATGTATTTAGATCAGATTTCTCGATTGTATCTCAAGGATTTTCTTATGTAACATGTTACTCCTCCCTCCATTGTAGATGATCTTGATCCCAAGTTTACTTTTAATTTGTTTAATGGCCTTCAAATGTCATTGGTTACTTTATTTAATTTCTGTATATCATTTTATCCTTAGTATGATATACAGATATGGAGAATGATATCAAAATTAAATGAAATTCATCGATATTTTTCAATATATTACCTCAATAACTGTGACCAATATCATCCATTAGTTTAATTTTATTACAATAACCATTTTAAATCGAGTATATAAATAGAACCTTTTGAGGTATTATATTGAAATAAATGTTGAAATGTATTATGTTGGGATTAATCAGGGGAATAAAATTTGTGTGTACCATAATTTTTAGAAGAGATAGTAGAGAATGTAATTTTTGTTTAGAAATAAAATAATATGTCTTAGATTATGAATAAATGTTATAGAGATTATTAGAAGATGTATCTTTCATTAAATGTAGTCTAACATGTTTTTATTAATTTTATTCCATTAAGAACTATTCTATATTCTGATACTAAGGGAAATTTGAATCATATGTTTATTAGATAATATGAAATAATAGAAAATTTTGGATTATTCTCCCACCCGGTGGACTTTCCTCCAATTTTAAATGTATATATGATTTTTAGCATATATCATTGTAAATAAAATATTTACTATATGTATCACATGATTTGAGCCCTAATGTATTATAGTTGGATGATAACATTTCATATGTGTAACAACCTATTCATATTCATGTACATAAAAGAAGTATTTTGAAAATAATTTTATTTACTTGGTTATGGTCCTATTCAAAAATAATATGATTAAAAAAGAATCATTAGAATTAGAAAATGCTTGGAACGAAAAAATATCCTCACAAAATTATTTAAGGAACGAAATTGTGAAGATAAAATTTCAAATAGGGGAGAATAATGTAATGACCCAGTTAATTTAAATAGTAAATAAATTTCAACCATTGTTAATAATCATGAATTCAATTTTATAGACTTATATTCATTATAATAATAATATGTGTTTTAGTCCATAATGAAATTGGTTTATTCTTTCTAAATATCTTACCCTATATTATATGGTATAATTTAAAATCCTGATTTCAAAATTTTATGATTATAATATGAAAAATACATCTTAATTATTGATATAATAATTCAACATTAACATAGATTATTTTTTGTTAACGTTCTGAAAAATTTGATTTTTTGGAGAATAATATATAAACCAATTTTTTGGAAAATATTATTTTATTTTTATGTGTTTACATAGCATGATATTGTTTTGTTTTAGATTTAATATTTAATTAGTTCTCTTTGATAAAAATATTACAATTAATTTCATTAGAATCAATAGTGTTCTTAAATTTGGTATGAAAAAAAATTTATACTTAAAAATACTATTTTTCTAAAAAATCACGTGTCCTTAGTTTTTTCATGTTTATTTTAAAATAAATTTCTTCCATTTATATAAATATAAATTGATAAAATAAAATACATATTTTTATTCTTCATATTAATTTCTTTAATAATGACACTTTAATATGTTTTATTATTTATAGTAACTTTGGTTAAAATATTTGTTACAACTATGTTAAAACTAAAAATATAGTGGTTAAAATAACCTAAAATCATTCATAAATACTTTTTTTCATATTGAGAGTATATATTATATATAATAATAATATTAGTCATTTTGTTTCTATTTTTATTATGTAAGACATTAATATATTTTAATATTTTGAAAAAATCACAGTGTGTCATGTCCCCAACTTATAAAAGGGTACCCCAACCCTCTCTTATAAACACATAAAGGGTCCATTATATAATACTATCCCTACCTATATACATTTATAATGTACCAAAAAATGTTTTATATTTCTTGGTTTGATCATAATAAAAACCTATGAATCCTTTCGGTATAATTCTAATGTGGTTTTTTGAAGAATAGTTTTGACTCTTAACTGAGAATTTGATTTTTATTTATTATTCTAAATAATTAAAATAATAAAAAATATATAAATAATAACAAAATAATATTAAATTTAAATTTTTATTATTTTTTATTACTATTTTCATCTAATTATTCGTCAATTGAAAAATAAAAAACTTCACCTGTCTGTATGTAAGAACTACCGCCTCATGACACAATGTATGTTATTTTTCATCGATGAATCTTTTATTTTGTAATAATGTTGGATATAAATGATATAATATTATATTTATGATATATATTTCATTTTTTAATGGAAATTAAATATTCTACTTATGAAGTTATATTCTAAGAAAAAATAAAAACATTGCTCGTGTGTATGTGCCGAAAATCACCTTGCGAACTAATGTATTTTAGTTTTTATCCCAACCACACATGAATTCTATATATATGTGGATTTAAATAATTCATATTATTTTTATTCTATAACAATATATTTTTCAATATAAAATATAACTTATATTTTTTTCCTTATGCTTTTTGAAAAATTGAAACGTTACTCATGCATGCTTATGGTCTACCGTCTCCATGATTGTAACAAGATTTATTTTAAAAAACTATCTTACATAGTTATTTCTAAATGTATAATTAACATATAAAATGATAATCCTATCATTTTAATGTTTTTTAAAATAATATATTAATGATTGATTTGTTCAAATTCAACTTATCGAAGTCATTTTAGACTTATTAACCAACCCTTCACCAAATGTGTGAAGTACACTTAATCAATTAAGTGATTAAGTATAATATGAATATAATTCAAATAAAAGGAATAAAAAACCTGAAGATGATTTTAATTATATAAATAATTTTCTTATTTTTTAATTCTATAACATATAGAACGTTAATGATAATTCAAACTTGTGTTAAGGGTCACATTACCTTAAAACCTCTTGTTAAATGCATATTTATTTTCGAAAAAATCTATACCATTATATTTTCAGTGTATTTATATTTAAATAAATGAATTAAAAATTAAATTTTATGTAAATTTTTATATTATTTCAATGGTTTTATGATAATTTATCATATTACATATTTTATACGGAATGTGTTGACATATATTTCAAAAGGAAAAAAAATGCACTATTTCAACATATATATACAAAGTAGAATTTCATGATGTTATGACCATTATTCATTAATATGTTTCCTCATCGATTTTTTAATTTTATTAAAAATATATAAAATTTTCAATTATTCTGGAATTTTATTAATGATTTTCAATTTAAAAGTTTTTTTATACATATTTTTACATTAAATCTAAATGTGCTTCAACATATGTATTGAATGGATTATTTTATGACTGTTTATTATGGTAATGAACAATTAATTTTTTTTATTCATATTATATTCCTTTAATATTATTTATGATGATGGGAATGCTCTATATGTCTCTACATTGAATTATGTAATTCGGGAGAACTATGTTGGAATTAATTTAGTAGGTTATTACATTAGTAATGTTCGTATAAGGGTTCTATAAAGATGTTCTCCCAAGGAACAAACCTGATTTTAATATATGTTATAAATATATTTCAGGAAAATATTTTTTATTTTATATGTTATTTAAATGATATAATGTATAAAGGGGTTATTATTCTTATTGAGGGTAAAATTTATGTTTTTAAGATGTTTTATTTTCATGGGTTCTCATGATTTCTAATGATCCATCGTGATTCTGGTTTTTCATTAATTTTTTTTGTATGATGTATTTTATGGAATCTATTGGACAGTAAAGAAAATATGATGTTTAATTAAATGATTGTATATGCTCAAATACTATTATATTGAAGTTAAACTCTATTATAGGATCTTATGGTTTTGAAAAAGACTAATGAGTTTCTTTCTTCCTATCATTGTTACCCTTAATAAGATTTTTGTGCTCATACACATTTTTAAAGGTTTTTCTTGGGGTGCACGGATATGTTGGAATAATGATAAAATTATTTTGAAAATCAAGAAGATTTATCATGAAAAGAAACAATGATAAAATATATATTTTTTATTCTGGAAAAATTAGATACAAAGAGGGTGTTTCCACTTTATAATATATATTTTTATAACATAAGGGTTATAAATAAATTACCTTAATCTCTAAACGTAAAAATATCATTGAGGTTAAAATAAAATAAAATATTTTTTAAAAATTAAAATATTCTTCTATTAATCATCGGTTCTTTATATGTGGTATATCTTGTTTTATGATATGCATAAAACTATGTAATATTTTATGCATTCATATAGAATATTATAAGTTTGTATATAGGAAATTTTGAGATTCTCCTTTATGTATATCATATTTTATAATATTTTTATATCATACTAATTGTTATATGTGTTAATCATATTTTATGATTAATTAGAGAAAAATGAATATTAAATGTTAACATTCAGATAACCTTTCATGTATGTTTTAATTGATAATTAATTTTTCATTTGATGAAACAAAAGGCATTATCATTGATCTCATTTAGTGTTAAATTCCTACATTCATTGGATTAATGTTATAAAGATTAAATCCAAAAGAATAGAATGTTTTGAAAATTTTAATTGAATTAATGGAGGCTCATAGAGAATCTGAAATACCATCATAAGGATATTAAAAAATTATTCACAATTAAAATCACAAATTTCTTTCCCAATCAAAGTTGTTTAGGATATACAACCACAACTTTGGGGGTGATATAGTGGTTATTTCAAACGATTTCCAATTATTGGAACATTGATGGCGCCCCATGATATTTCTATTTGCGGGTTCTAACCACTACAATGCTACTAATTCAATATGAAGCACTCAAAATGTCATATTTAAATTCATCATATTACTCTTTTGTTTCCCAACGTGTCAAATTTATCATGAATTTGTCATGAAAAAACATTTTCCCAAATTCACCATAGGGTCATCACATTATCAACCAATGTAAATCCTCCAATGAAATCTGCGAAAATCCTTTACATATTTTGGAGATCTTCAAAGGAATAGAAAATACTGATTTTAAATAATTTAGTGATGTGGGACTCTTTTAGTCAACTTATATAATGGATATAAACACTTATATAGTGGTTTTATTAATAGCCACACGATCCCCAAGATCAATTTATTGATGGATATGGTCCTTGATGTTTAGAAAAATAAATATATTAGATATTTTTTTTAATAATTCCATTAAGTTACCTCATCATGTTGAAAGTTAATTAATTTATTATTCACTCATTTTATAATTATTATTCCCATAGTTTTATTTTTTAGAATTATTTATTATTTTCATAGTTGGGTAAAAAATATTGAATCATTTAAGAAACAATTCCTAAAAAAATTTCGTGAAAGAATATATGAAACTGTTGTAATCATGATCATATTTTTATGTATGTTTCCAAAGCATGGTATACTACGAATATTTGTTGATAAATAGTATTTCATTCAGATAATTACAAAATTATTTTATCATGTTTATTATTCATTTCAATTATTTATTTACATTTAGTTTTAGTTTCAGATGTGGTACCTGGTTTTCTATCCTCAAAATGATGAAAATTTATAGGAATACATTATCAATCCTCATAGACCAATATCATTTGATTTCATATCTAAGGACACATTTAACAAATCGTATATGTATTGACATTTATTTAAAATGAAACCATCTAAAACAATTTTTATCATTCATTTGTGGTTACATTTCCAAATTAAATTTAGTTGATATCGTAATCATTAAATAAAAATATTTATTATTTATGAAAAAAATATTTTTACCAGATGCAGTCATGATGAGATAAATCATCAATATATATATATATAACCCTTAAAAGTTTAATAAGTCAATATTTTTAGACATGGGACTATGGTTCATTCCAAAAAGAGTTGAAATTTTACATTATGGTGTTGATCCCTAGACTTGGACTATTTTAGGACATTGATAAAAAATTCTAGTCAATTTATTCCTCTTCTAAATATTTATCCTCAATACATTTAATTAATTGTATCCATTATTGGAACTAATAAAAATTAATAAGATTTGATCTCTATGTTCATTGAGTATGAAACCATGAATTTCTATAAAATGTAGTTGAATCACTAGGAAATGATGAACAGATATTGGGGTATGATCTTTTCAATTCTATATCACTCCTTTATAATGTAAAGTCTATTTCAAACCACAATATTGAATTATTTTATCACCCCATCAATCATCATGACACGTTCTATAACGTTTTTTTGTTTGATATTTTGGTGACTATCATCGAGTGAGAATATTCTTGGATTAAAAACTAAATTGTAGGAACTACTAGACCCCACCCCAACTTTCTTCTCAAGAAAAAAATTTGATGTGTAACTAGAAAACTATCAAGATTGGGCTGCTTGATTCATGTTTGGTTTATAGATAACTCCCTATTTCATATATCCTTCACCCTCCCCCTCTCTTCTATGAACACGAAACAATTCACTAACCCCCATGATAGTATATGGTGATTGAGTGATGCACGAATGAGCTAAATAGTGAGGTGGAATAGGACCTGAGAAAATAGAAATATAGTGGCATGTGGCAGATCAGTTTGAGATAATTAGATTTGAATAAAGAAGTTATGTCATGTGATTCAGTGGGTCTTATCTCAGTCTTGGGTAGATGAGGGAGACGTATGGGGTTTTAGTGGTGAGTGATTGGGATGGATTGACAGTGAACAAATATGGTATGATTTTAGGATCTAGTGAATCAACAAATAAGATTACATGAGGAATAAAATATTAGGTAGTTTACCAATGGTTATATTGTTTTATATTCGATTAAGGGTCGACCACCACATTGATGTGGAGGGATTACCAGTTAGTGGGTTATGTTCTACTAGTTGAATGTCCTTCCATGACATAAGTAGGTCTGTGCGGAATGGGACCAACCTTTATGGAGAACTAACATGACCATGTGGCAGAGAAACCAATTGATTTAGGTACATAGGCCCAACCAGACCACAGATCACTCAAGCTTACCTTCCCATCTAGGTAGGGCATCAGATCCTTAGGTCATCCCATACATACCCAATTGGACCCATATATGGTTAATATATAGTATTATGAACTCACATTTTCCATTACTCATTCATGTGGACATCTTTAATCTATGGGTGCACTATCCTATACCTCATATAGTCCTGGTGTGTGCCCATGGGGGAACAATATGTCTTAGTATAGGCTACATAAATAATTATTCACACATTTCAAATTTAGTGAAAAAATTGGACATGTTAGTAATTCAGTCTAGATATTTTTCTTGAATAACATCATGGTGAAATACTATTCACTGTTTGAGGCCTTTTCAATATATTATAGGTAATTTAAGTATCTTTGTCTCTATAAATTTGAAAACAATGTTTAGGTGATATTGCCAATGAACAATTGGGATTTGGTATATCCATTATTATGTTCTAATAATAGTGTCCTGGTCCCAAAGATGTATATTGGGTTTAATTACTCTATAGGAGTTTATTGGGAATTTGAGGTTCATCTATGGTTGGAATATGTTTTATAGACGCTAAAATTTTATGATAAAGATTATTTTGTACTGACATTGAATCAAGGAATATGGTGGAGGATTTGGAATCAATATAGGAATTATATATATTTGTTTCCCCTTATAATTTCATAGTTCGCGATTATACACATATATTTAACAGTGTGAATTGAGAGAACAATAGATGGATTTTAGTATGTTTTGGTCTATGGTATCAAATCCATGTACAAAATGTAAAGTAATTTTCCTTATTTACTATGACCACTAAATCATTCTGAGTACTAATATGTTAGTGTTATCCAATAGGAATACATGGTGTCATTTCATTAATAAACCCTTCATGACTATAGAATGAGGTGATATGTGAGCTTAGGAAGGCACTCCCTTAGTCATTAAATCATTGGTGAACTTTTCATTTCCCATGAACTGTTGGATTATGAAATCCCTTAAAATTTTGGGTTCTGGTTATCTACTCTAGGAAAGGTGTCCCAGAGCCTATTTTTATTATTATACAATTGATGAGGTACAATTTATATTTTCATGTGATTTGGTATAAATAATATCTTATGAGGTAGGATGCATGTAACATTCTCATTAAATCAATTCCCTAGTGCCATGTCACTGGTTCTAATAACCTTAGGTGACATACCCAAGACACCAGAGGCTGATAATAAAAGGTAAGTGATTAGTAAAAAATTGGGGGATGATTTTACCTAAAAAGAAAAACACCACCTAACAAGATAAGACCAAATAATCTAATCCAAAATGATGATTCATGGGAAATAATGATATATCTCAAATCAAAACTGGTAAAAAATAATATTACTGTAAGAGTGATAATGTAATAAAAGATGACACAACGAATCCCTATGAAATATCAACACTATAACACCATTTTGGAATCACTCTAAAGACTCCAAAAGAGAACTCCAATATATAAACACAACACTAAGTAAAGAGAATAATGATGGACTACTAAATAAATACAAGACATTTCCTTTACATCTGTAACAAAAAATGACATCTACATTTACACAAAAAATTATATACAAAAGTCAAGTAATCAAATTACGTTTTATTTTTCTAATAGAATATCCAAATAACCCAAATATGACAAGAATATATTAAATCATTGTTTATAAAAACAATTTATAATAATGGGTAGAATATAAAATAGTTAAACATATTAAAAAAATAATAAAACATTTGAACTAACTCAAATTTTCCATTCTTTTATTCCACTAGGCATATGGATTAAATGTTACTCTCTCTCTCACACTTGAAATCCATGTGATTGTTCTATACTCATGATTTTTTTCTCTGTGATCAACCATGTCATCACAAGGTGGCTAATCTCTAGTTTCCCTAACAGCACATACCCCTTTTTCAGGGTCCTTACCAATGAAAATTAAATCACACAAACCATGTATCTTGAAATCCATATCAATTCATTATAAATAAAAAATATACTCCCCCTAATTTTTTATGAATATTTTGATTACATTGAACCAAAATAATTATAAAAATTGTAAAAAAAGTAATTTATAAAAAAAATTTCTTCCAAAATGATTTTCAAGTTAATGTTTTCCCGAATGTAATAATTTTAATATCCATCATTTAAAAATAATAAACGAAAATTATTCCATTAAATAAATAATTAAAATTTTAATTATCAAATTTATTCAAAAATATATTCAAAAACAGGTCTTTCTAGTTGTAGAACATGTGAAGATGAGAGTGAATCAACATACCATTCAAAGTGTGAAAAAACCAAATAACGACATCAAGAAACCTCAAGATATGGGTTCACAAAACATTTTCATCAATATATTAAATCCAAATATCCTAAAAACATCATGGATTGTTGATATATATGTAACATATTATATTTAATGATCTAGGTCAGAGAATATGAGATGTTCTAAGAAAAAAGAGATAAAAGATGAATTATTGTTGATTCTGGAGACCAAACATGATTTGATTTGTTAATGTCACCTTTAAAACTAGAGGTAATATCAAAGTATGCCATATGAAGAAATGGATCTTTAGGTTCTAGGAGAATATAAAAAATGAGTGTTTTAGGGAATTAATTTATGTTAAAATCTAGTTTTTAGGGCATTAAATGAACGTTGTATGTTTGGCCACATGATTTGAGAAACCATTCACCAACTATTCACATGATAATATCTCTAAAACTGAGAGGTTCATGATAGTGTCATATGGTTTAGGAAACTATGAATATAGCATACATATGCAACTGAAAATTACACAGGCTGTCACTTGGTTGTTTTGCATGGTTTGGAAAATGGTGTGCCAACCGTGCATTGTTATAGTTTAGATCTCTTCATTTCGTATGAATTCTCATCAGAACGCACAAGGTTTTTCCAAGTCATATTCCAAGAATGCACTTACCTAGTGATTCATAGAACCATTTTCATGGTTTCCATGATAATGTGAATGTTTCCCAAAACAATACAACCTTAAAAACCCTACCAAAACACTTAAAAACTCACCACATGTTTCAAAAACATGGGGTGTTATATTATACCCATCCATTACAAAAAATAGGAAATTACCTTGGTTGTTTTAGAGGGGGTTCTACTTGATCACCATTGAAATCATATTTTATATAAATTAGAGGGTGATGTGCACAACCACCTATAAATTTCTTATAATTATTTTCATAATATTTGATTGGATTTTATAGTCCTTTAATCCAAAACTGCATTTAATTTGATTATTATGGATTTTAATTTTTAAAGAAAAAATTTAGGGGGACAATATAGATATTATATGATTTTATTTTAGAAAATAATAGTGTTCTCATCCACCTATAATCTCCTAAATTAATGTGGAGTTTTAACACCCTCTAATTTCCGATATTAGTGGGGGTTTGAACCCCTCTGTTGTTTTTAAAAAAACTATTTGCTTATAAATATGCAGTGATTAAAAAAAATCCACTGCAATTTTTTATTTTAAGGGAAGTGCTCAAAAAATATGGTCCAGTTTATAAATATATTCAATTGATATATATATATGGGGATTTCAACAACTATAATTTTTTAATTTTTTTAAAAAAATCAAATTTTTTAACATATATTTGTGTGTGTGGATGTGTATATATATATATTATATAAATACATTATATAATTGTATTTAAATATAATAAAAACAGACACAAATATATATATAATGACATTATATGAATACATTAAATAAATATGAATACATATAAAAAAATGTATGCATATATTAATATTGGTATACATAATATAAATGGAATTATAAAAATATGTTGAAATATATTTATTCAAATATATAAAATTTTGTTTGGTTTTATGTAAAGACTAAAATTTTCCATGTAATTTATTAATTATATGAAATTCATATGAGTCCTCGAAAATTGACGGTGCGTGATTGCATGGCCAGATGTGCCCGATATGAATTTTTGATCTCTTTTTAAGATATGTTCAGAAAATGCACGAATGTCATTTTCTATATTTTGAACCAGTGCTCGGATTAAAAATCTGAGAGCACCGTCGAACCGACATTGCCAGGATTCACTTAACAGAGGCTTTACCTTGACTACTGTTGGTCGGGAGAAAAAGATAGATTTTGTAAATTTAAGAGGAAAATAAAATAATAATGTTATTTTATTTATCTCTTTTTCATTTCCTCCATCGAACAAGCGGCTATGGCGGGACCAATGATAGGTCACACCATTAATTGTCTTGACACCCCTTTATTTAGGTAACCACATAGTTAGAATAAGTAAGGTTCCTTAGTAAAATGAACCCCATTAATTCCACATGTTTTACTCACTCATCCCCTATACTATTTATATGGGGCTCGGGGAGGAGTGTTGGGACAGCTTCACCAAGAGACAAATATTTCGGAATGTACTGTGATGCCAACCACATGGGGGATGGGACCAGTTCTAGCGAACGGTGATGAACACCACCGAATCACAAATCGATGAACCATGGCTCTTCTTCAAATGTGAATGTTCTACAATGATCTTGATGTAGTAATTTATCTTGTTTTAATTTCAAGAGATTGTTGAATCTTATTCTACCCTCATGTTATCGAGCTAAAATGGAGGGCGCGGTCCAAAATAACATGGTCTGGAAACTCTCCTACATTGTTTCTCTATGCATTCTTCATAGTATTTTTACTCGGGGTGGACGAAACCCTGAACATAGGGTCAAACATCGAAGAGGGCATCCCGGGGAGGCCCTTGGTACCATCAGACGGAAAAACGGGCCACCGGAGCTCCCCCAGTGACCCATGGAAGATCGTCGGTCTGGCACTGCCAAGGAAGCACTGGCGACTGGCGCCGGCCGGTGACGATGATTATTTGAAATGGCCGACCATAGAAGAGATGGTGGTGCGTCCTCACACACCGCCAGTAGAGAAGGCTACGGTGGATAGCTAAAGCCGACACCGGCTGGCCGTGGGTGGAGGTGGAGCGGCGTGTCGTCGCGTGCCGCTAGATATTATCATTTGTCGAAGTTGTGGAAGAGAAGGAGGGACCGCACCAATGGGTCCTGCGATGACCTAGCGGCCCCACGTGGTGCTTCCCCTTATATTCCTAATTTTTATACTACTTAGAAAATAGGGGAATCGCCTCCCCCCCATCCAAGCGCCAGCTAGGGTTGGCCCTGGCCTATGGCCCGCACCACTCTTCTTGCCGAGCCGCACAAGCCAAGTGTCTTAGGACGCACTAGCCCTACGGGCCATGCCGGTCTGAGGCCTAGCCCAACCAGGATGGGTCGAGTTGACAATCATGAGTTGGGGCCGGTTTGGTCGATCTAGTTTGTACCGGAGTCTGACCCATTCGGGCCCATATTTGCTTAAATAGACTTATCTCCTAAACCAGATGTCTATTTGAATAATAGTCTATGACACTAAGATCATTGTTGTGAGATGGTCATTTTGATATACTCAAATTTAATTTTATAGAATGTTGGATTATGAACGAGTTTGATCGAACTCGAATCCTACCAGGCCCTCAGCATTAAAATGAAAAAAACATAGAGATCGGGCGTTGGATTGGCGTTCAGTCTATCAAATTGGAACCCTTATAACATGGTAGTCATTTGGGAAACTTATTCATGGATCTTCATGGAGGTAAGGTTATGACTGATAGCTTAGGGAACAAATCCTTCCAGAATCAAGCATCATTAGTGATGAAATCTAGTTGCCGGATGTAATGTGAAGAAAGAACATAGATCCTATGTGGGTCAGCATATATCGATAATGTATGGGTCAGAGCATAGAGAACATGAGTGGGTCAGTATCTAATGATCCTGTGTGGGTAAGTACAAATTGATCTTGTGTGGGTCAGCATCTATCAGCCCTGTGTGGGTCTGCAGTAGAGCCTCCCGACAGAATAAGAGGATCTAGATTTACGACTAATCATCTGAACACCTGTTATTAAGATATATACCTGGTGTGAGCTGAGTCTTTAACCTTCATGGTGTTACCTTCATGTTGTTACATTTGTGGTACTATTACCTTCGTGGTGTCAACTTCTCGATGTTACTTTTTTTATACTCATACCTTCATGGTGTGACCTTTGAGGTATTATGCCCTTCACATTGTTACCTGCATTGTGATACCTTTGTGGTATTCTTACCTTTGTGGTGTTACCATTGTGTTATTCTACCCTCGTGGATTAGTTATGAAAATGGATCAAATGCTAGATCCTTATTTTTACTAGTGTATGAGATGAGTATCTTTTGTGAACTTAGTTATATATATAGGAATAGACCGAAGTAGAGTTGATGACTACTACTTTGTGATTTGTGATTAAAGTCTTTCATTTTGGTATTATCATTTGTGGAACTCTAGGAGACCATCGTGGGTTTCGAGGTCCCTACTGAGTATTGTTATACTCAACTCAGCATTGGATACACCTTCACCTTGTAGTGTCTGGTCTAGCAGACATACAACATTGATCAAGGCTGATGGAGCCTGGACTGGATGGTGCTCAGAGGTGGACCATTTTATATGAAATGATATAGTGACTTATTATCATGAGTTGTACCTACCCTTCATGTAGAATCCTCAGTGAATTTTGATAGAGTTTTTCCCTCATTCAGTTTTACTTGTACATTCCAATTGTTCTCGTATTATGGCCCCTTTACGTTCAGTACATTTTGTTACTCCATTAGATTACTTCATGGTTTATTCTTGTGTGTTCTTGGATTTTGTGTTTATACAGGTTTAAAGGCAGTGCATTCATGTTAAAAGGATACAAATTTCCATTTCTAGTCTCTAGCCCCTGGTCTATGGAAGGCTAGCATGGGACAGTCATGGGACGGGCCCCGGGGGATGGGTCATGACAATGTGGTAAAGGAGGAGTCAGTTCTACCATTGTACAAGGAATCTAATAATTTCTATGTGTATATAGTGATAAGTGTTATGAGTGTGGTTTTCTGTTTGGGGAATCTTGGGTTTGTGCGGCGGTGGACGTATCCATACACCAGGACCCTGAATTCTAATTTCTTACATAGTGTATGAAAACACTGATTGCATGTGTTTTTGAAAGGTTTTTCTTATGATCTATTTGATTCAGTTCACCAGAAATATATTATTGATTTTGGCACACCTATTTTCTTACAGGATGCTGCCAATAAGACAGCCATATTGGATTCCCAAGAGAGCACACAATGACTGCCCACCGAGTGATGAGGCTTCAGTGCATGACCCTCTTACGATGATAATACCATATAGTGGTGCACTAGTAGCACCACCACACATTGAAAATAAGATTCCACTAGCCCCACTAGTAGACGTGGCATGCAAGCTGATCCCATTACACTAGTTCTAGCGGTAGAGGATTCCGATGATCTGAGGAGAGACAGATCTGTAGGCGGCTGAGGACTGGCTGGAGGTTGTGGCCATTTTTTTCTGATTTTTTGGGACACCAGAAGATATGATGGTTATCTTATCTTCCATTATCATCCAAGGATTATCTGGGAAATGGTGGAGTCTAACACTCCAATTACATGATTAGGTGACCCTCTCCTAGGAAGACTTCGAGTGCCTTTTCAGGGTAGAGTTGGTGCTAGTGACCCTACGGTCATTGCGTATACAGGAGATGCTGCACTTACAATAAGGCATCATTACCATGGCCCAGTACTCTATAAGGTTCACTAATATCTCCCACTACACCACTGATATGGTATGGAACCCTTTTATTTGGGTCTGGAAGATTGATTAGTGTCTACGATGGGATATTAGAGCATCAATGATATCACTCAGCATTCCAACGCAGGTTGTGGTGCTACATCTTGCACTTTTGGTGGAGATCCTTCTAACTGAGCAGGAACCGATAGTAAGAGCCACCAACGGACATCTGGTAGAAGTGTCATTCGTAGTAGGTAGTAGACAAATGACATAGGGTCACAAGATAGACATGACTTATGGTGGATGACCTCAGGATACTGGGTCGGTGTTGTGGGTCTCACAGGACAGAGGAGGATAGATTAGGATCTATAAGTGGTACTTGTGCGACAGGCAGGGTCACATGGCTCCAACTGCCTGACCTGCCATATAGATGACTAGCAGATGGTTGACGGACTGCCGAGGTAGAGGTAGAGGTTCGATCAAGGTGGTCTGTAGGGTGGCAGACATGAAACAGGAGCTGGCCATGTAGTATGCAGTGGTTGGTGATTCGAGGTTCTACCACCACCACCTCAAGGTGGTCCACCACTACCACATAGAGTATGTGGAAAGGGTCGAGATCAGCTTCAGTCAACTAAGGCCTATTACCACAACACTCCAGAGATTATTAGAGTTACTATGTGTGTCTAGTCCACCATAGCTGTAGAGCATATAGAAACAGGTTTCCGACACTCATCAATTGCCATGACACTCATTCGGGGATCGGTGATTCCGGTGGAGCAGCTAGAACGATCGTTGAGATTAAAGAATCCTACAAGAGAAGATTCTATGATTACACAATGGTTATGGGAGTGTCAATATACTCAAAGAGATGAGTGCTTCTGTTTAGATATTAAAGTAGTAGCTTCAAGGCCTTACGACTTTATCTTTGTTATGGATTGGTAACCCATAGTCCATGTGTAGATTGACTATATTAAGCACAAAATGTTGTGTGTCTATGCTGATGGGATAGGGTTTTTCTACTCTTGGGAAAAGGGATCCCTTGCTGCACATGATGATCTTACCCAGAGTAGGGTGCTGCCGATCACACATCTGTTGGCTAGCCTTACCCTTAGAGAAGTTGATGTTGAGAGTCTGAGATATCCTGTAGTAGAGGACCAGTATATTGATGTCTTCCCAGATTATGCTGCGTGACTACCTCTACCTAGAGAGGTAGACTTTGATGTCGACATGTACCCAAGGACGACACAATATCTACATCATCATATCGGATGGCTCCTGTGGAGCTTCGTGGGTTATGAGTACAGTTGGAGGACTTTTAGAGGAAGGGGTTCATAAGGCCCAGTGTTTCTCCATGGGCAGCCCCAATATTTTTTGCGAAGAAAAAATATTTGACTTTGATACTCTTTGGGGACAATCAGTGTCGGATCCAGGTGACCGTGAAGAACAAGAATCCACTTCTAAGGTTTATGATATTTTCGATTAGGTGAAGGGAGGTCGATGGTTTTCGAAGATAGACCTTAGATCAGGCTATCATTAGCTTAGGTTACAGGATAATGATGTGAATAAGATGACCTTCATATTTTGTTTTGGCCTTTATGTGTACTTGGTTATGCCTTTCGGCATAACCAACGCCCCTGCTGTGTTCATGGGACTCATGAATATGATCTTCCAGCCATACCATGATCACTTCGTGGTGGTCATCATAGACGATATCTTGATATACTCAGTGATGGAGGTGGAGAATTATAATCATCTTCCCATAGTTCTATATAAACTATATGAGCAATAGTTTTGAGGTAATCCCTTGAAATATATCTTCTGGATACGAGAGGTCCTCTTTATGGGACACGTTTTCTCAAATGTAGGATTTGTAGTGGATATGGTGAAGATAGAGGCTGTGATTTCCTGGGAGCCAACAAATGAGTGTGACAAACGTTTATAGATTCCATGGGTTGGCTTGGTACTACCAGAGATTCGTGATTGTATTTTCCAGAGTTGTGACACCCTTTTTAGTGTTTACAAAGATGGAAAAATCATCGTATGGATGGAGATATCCTTGTAGAGTTTTTTGGACATGTGGAAGAGACTAACATGTGAACCCATCTTGATGATAACAGAAGAAGGCGTTGGTATGTAGTCTACTATGACACATAAGGGACCGAACATGGATGTTTCCTAATGAACGATTAAGAAGTAATAACTTTTGGTTCACGACAGCAAAGATAGAATAATATTAACTATGCTACACATGACCAAGAGTTAGCAGCTGTGGACTTCATCTTGGAGATGTGGTGACACTACTATTTGTGTGAATGATTTACAATTTACTTTGACTAAAATAGTCTTATTTATATATTCTCACAAAAGGATCTGAACCTGATAAAATGAAGATGGATAGAGTTCCTCTAGGACTATGACTTTCTTATAGTTTATACTCATGGGAAGGGAAACACAGTAGTAGACGGTCATATCAGGTGGTCTATTATTAAATTACTATGTCAGATGATAAAACAGCTAGCCGCATTGCAGATATTATTATTGGATAGAGATGGACCAACTTTCCTATGGTCTATGAATGTCACTCCCCACTTCATCAATGAGTTTGGGAGTTACATTTTGGGTACATTGACATTGAGTCTCAACGTGCTCTGATATCCCCATGACAGACACCTAGTGGATTTTATGAATGTGGGGAGCATGTCATCCTCCTTAGATAATGCACCATGGTACTAGTGGTGCTTCTAGAGGAGATGTTGAGGGAGTCCAATATCTCCCCTCTGGCAGTACATCTCAGAGTGACGAAGTTGTTCCAGGACCTCTGACATTAGAACTGGTGGCTTGGGATGGAGAAGGCAGTGGAAAGTTTTGTTTCACGATGCCTCAATTGTTACAAAGTGAAGGTTGAGCATCACGTTCCAGCAGACATAGTACAACTATTAGAGGTACCAGAGTGGAAGTGGGATTTTATCTCTCTAGAATTTGGGATAGGGATTCCACGAACATCCAGGAGACCTGATTTCATATGGGTGATCGTTTACTGACTCATCATGCCATCCCACTTCTTACCCATCTGAGAGTATGTATAAGTAGAGGGATTATGATGCCTCTATGTACATGAGATTGTATGAATTCATGGGGTTCCATTGAAGATCTTCTCTGACTATGACGGATGTTTTAAATCCCAGTTGATGAAGTGATTACATGAGGTGTTTGGTAATTACCTACGTTTTCGCACCACCTTTCACCAATAGACACGTGGTCAAATGGAGCAGACCATTCAGACTCTGGATGACATTCTTTGTTCTCGTGTCCTTGATTTTGGCCATAGTTGGGAGGACAAAATACACTTGGTGGAGTTCTCATACAACAAAATCAATCACTCCACCGTCAGTATGACACTATTTGAGGCCTTTTATGGTCGAACATTCAGATCACCTCTATGCTGGACAGACCCGGGTGAGTCATCACTAACGGGTCCAAAGTTGGTACGAGCTACCACTTAGAAGGTGAATATCATCCAAGATAAAATGAAGAATGCATAGAGTAGGACAAAGTCATATGCTAATAGGAGACAAAGATAATTTCAGTTTTAGGAGATAGACCATGTCTTCCTATAGGTCTCACCTCGATGGGGTGTGCAGAGATTTGGCCATGGAGGCAAGCTCAATCTGAGGTTATTTGAACGCTTTTTTGTTGTAAGTAGAGTTTGAAAAGGGCGTATTTCCTAGTTCTTCACCTAGAGATGCATCGGGTGCATTATGTTTTGCAAGTTTTGTATTTGAGGAAGTACATGCATGATTTATCGCACGTTATCCACTAGGGTGAGGTGGACATAGATGATGTGGTGATGTTTACAGAGGTTCTAGTGCAGATTGAGGATCGAATGAAGCGGTTCAATCATGAACGATTGACACATAGGGTGAGCATTCTATGGATGCCCGAGGACCTCCATGAGAGCACATGGGAGTGGTAGACTTAGATTCAAGATCAATACCACCATATGTTTCCTAAGTCCATGTTATCCCTTTCATGGAAGAGAATACCTATGGTAGGGAGAATGTAATAATCCAGATTATTCGTGTAATTTTTATTAATTATATGAAATTATTATGAGTCTGAAAAAATTGATTGTGAAGAGGGATTCCTGGGAAGGCCATTGATATGTTTGGATGGAAAAATGGGCCACCAGAGTTCACCCGGTGACCTGTGGATGATATCCGAAGTGGCACTGGCATGACAGCACTGGAGACCGGTGCTAGCGGGTGATGGTGGTGGCATGCCGCTGAATAGAGGGTGGCGCGCTGTCGCACGTAGCTGGCGGAGAAGGCTGTGACCAATGCTCTGGAATACATCAGCTGCTGACACCAGCTGATCACAACTAGAGGTGTAGCGGCACACCGTTGAACGCCACTAGAGATTGCTGTGTCTTGAGGCCACGACGGAGGAGGATGGACCCTTCCATGTGGATCCCATGAGGACCTGGCGACACCAAGTGGGATCGCCTCTATTATTCCGAACGGTTGTACCATTTCAATAACAGGTGGGGAAAGCCTCCCCCATAGTGCCAGCTTGGGTGGGGATCATCCAGTGGTTCGTACCGCTCCGCGAGACGGGCCGCGTGAGCCTAGTTGGTAGCACCCCTCCGTGCTGCGGGCTGCGGTAGACCAGGTGGGCCGAGCCGGTCCGCAACCCAACCCAACCTAGCTTTCTTATTCTAGTTCTGGCCAAGCCAGGTTGGACCGGATCTAGGAGGGTCGACCTGAACTTGGTCCGGTCAGCCTCGATGGGTTCGGGCCAGGTCTGTCCAACCGGGTCTGACTGGACCAGGACCCATCCAGGACAAAATTCACTTAATGGGCCGTATCTCCTAAACTGGATGTATGTTTGAAGAACCGTCTACGGCGCTAGGATCCTTGGAGTGAGATGGACATTTTTATATACTCTACATGATTATTGGGGGATGTTGGAGTATGACTTGGTTTGATCTAAAATGAATCCAATCGGTCCTTTGACATTAAAATGCTTATAACTTATAGACTGGGTGTCCGATTAACGCGATGTCTTTTTCATTGAAACCATTACGAAATAGTGGTTCTTGGGATATATCTCTATATAATGTTTTGGAGGTTTGGGTATGACCAATATTTTGTGTAGTAGATCCTCTCGGAATCAAGTGCTCTTAGTGTGGGAATCGAGGGTCTAGCTATAACGTGAAGAGAGAACATTGATCCTATGTGGGTGAGAATCTATCAATATTGTGTGGGTCAGTGAATTGAGCTCCTTTGTGGATTATTATATAAGGATCATGTGTGGTTCAACACCTTGAGAACCTGTGTGGGTGCACATCTATCAATCATGTGTGGGTCCGCAACAAATCTTCTCGACAGAATAAGATGATCCAGATTTACGACTAATCATCTAGAAATTTTGTACTTGAGTTATATACCTGGAGTGAGATGAGTCTTTTATCTTGGTGGTGTTACCTCCATGTTGTTACCTTTTTTGTACTTTAACCTTCATGGTGTTACCTTTGTCGTACTCGATCCTTTGTGGTACTCTTACCTTCATGGTGTTTCCTTCATAGTGTTTCCGTTGTGGTATGTTTTATATCGTGGTGTAACCTTTGTGGTATTCTTACATCATTGATCAGTTGTAAAAATGGCTCAAAAGATGGAGCCTTATGGTTACCCATGTATGCGACTAGTAGATTTTGAGAAGATAGGTATATGAATTGGAACATACCTAAGTAGATTTGATGACTAATACTTCATGATTTGTCATTGATGTCTTTCCTTGTGGTATATCATTTTGTGGAACTATGGGAGACATTCGGGTATCTCATGGTATCTGCTGAGTATTGTTATACTCCCACTTACATGGGCTATTCCCACACCTAGCTGTGTCTCCTGCATACAGCTAACATCATTGATCGAGGCCGAGGGAATCAAGACTGGATTGTGCTCATAGGTGGACAATTTGACGTGACATGCCTCAATGACTACTAATCGTGAGCTATACCTACCCTTCAGGTAGGATCCTTGGTGTATGTTCCAGTAGTTTTCTCCTCTTTCATTTGTACATGGACTTTCTAGTGGGCCATGTATTTCGGCCACGTTAATTTCAGTACTCTTTTTTTATTACAGCAATTTACTTCGTGGTTAAATTTTGTTGTGTTCATTTATTTTGTGATTGTACAGGTTTAAATTCAATATCATCCTGTTATAGGGAAATTCCTTTCCGATTCTAGTCTCGAGCCCCTGGCCAAGGGAAGGCGGGTTTGGGGTGGTTACGACACGTTATCCAGGGGTCAGGTTGTGACATTAAAAAAATTTATATATTTATATTGGGATTTATATTACACAAATATCATATTATATACATTTTTATTGTATATTTATGTATAAATTCATTTATATAATATTAGGTATAAAAATATATATAATATAAACATAATTAAATATTAATTTTAATATTTTTTAAATAAATTATTTATATTTTATTATATATATTTTATTATATATATATATTATAATTATATTATATATTATAGTATGACTTTTTAATTATATATTAATTAAGTAAATATATATTATTTAATTCTATCATATATTTCCAATTATATTAAAGTATTTAATTTTTTGTTTGTATATTTGTATACATGATATAATAATAATTTATATAATTACATATATTAATATATAATGTAAATTTATTTAATATAATATATGTATAATATAAATCATAAAATTAACATGTAGGATTTATAAAACCAACATACAATTTATATGATTTAAATAGTAGGTGTAATTTTAAAAATAATAATTTATATTATTATTATTATCAAACACACACACACCCACACATATATATATGTATATAAATACAATTATTTAAATATATATTATAATTTAATTATATCTATAAATATTAATTAATTATATAAATCTTTACAAACACAAAAATATAAATATATTTATAAATATATGGACAAATACATTTATATTTGTGTAAATATAATTATATATATAAATATATAAATTATATATTCAAAGATATATATATTTGTATATATACAAAAATATATTATATATTATATATATCTATTTATACAAGTATATATATATATATATATCTATTTATACAAGTATATATATATATCATATATTTGATTTTATATAATATATATACTATATATACAAAAATATATATTATGTAAGTAATATTTATATTAATAACCATATATATAATCATGTGTATAAAATAGATAGAAAATTAGTTTTTAATGCTGATGGAGGAAGGTACTCTTTAGCTATGGAGTCCCTATTCAAAACCTAGAAGTGGGTATATTTTCAAGCATTGTACATGATCAAGTGGGAACTTGTGGGGAGAGGTGACAATGGAGAGGGCGAAGCGCCTTGGGAAGATAGTGGAAAAGGAAAAGGGTGAGGTTCATAATCTAGTGTGGACATTGTCAAGATGGGAGAGTTTCTAGGATCACGGGGAGTGATGGTGTGATGCTTTATAGAGATGTTATGGGCATTCACAGGGGTGATATTTTTAGTAGGAAATACAAAATTTGGGTGTGGTTCCTTAGTATCCCAAAAATATCATAAATTATGGGAATTAGGGGTCATTCCCAACCACCTGAAATATGGATAATGAATTAGGGGAAGAATGACACTACCCCTAATTGAGAATTAAACTTCAATTTAGGGTGAAATTAGTGGTGGTTTAAACCCCCACAAAAATAAACACTACAGAACCTATAATTAAAATACAAACAATTATACCAAATTTCCTAGAGAAAGATGAAGCGTCGACATTAACAGTGGTTTCTTATAACCACTTATAATTTATTTATATCAGTTTATAACCCCCTAAAATTAGGAAAATATCCTCTTCTAATAACCATATTTTTTATATTCACTATTGGTCCTTATTCCCTCGTAATTTTGTATATCTCCAGTGTTCTGGAAATATTATGGGACATTTGTCAATTTTTCCTTCTCAGGTTCCCATGTATCATCCTAAATATTACTATACTATGATAAGAGTCACACAAAATCAATAATTATCCCATGAAAATAATTCACTTTTTTACCCACAATCCATATGGGCATCTGAATCAACATAGGATCAGGCTCATGATCAACATAGTCCCTTAAAATAACATTGTTTGGCTCATTCCAGTACTTATTCAAATGACATTCATGAAATACATTGTGCACTAATATAAACAATTGTGGTAAATATAATTAGAAAACCACATCACAAAGATATTCTAGTATCATAAAAAGACAAATGTACTGAGGTAAAATTTTATATTTTTTCCCACACTAGGACTCTCTTTCCACGAAGAGGCTATCAAGAAAACATTATCACCCACCCTAAATGATAAAAACTATCAAGAATGATCTATATATGATTTTTAATGACACAAATACGTTTTCATTATATTTTTAATGATCTAAATCTTTTTTATCTCTTGCATATGGATAGGTCTGATTAGTGAAGACTCACCGATTTACACACAATAATGTAAAGAATGAAAGTAGGTCCATAAAAATAATGAAAAGGATACACCTGTATCTAGCATGATAACTATTATTATATGAAAACCCCACTAAAGGTATATAATCTTCCAAGAGCTTCCAAAAAAACCATAACACATGATATACAAATCTCATACATCATTCGGATAATCTATTCTGAATTTCCATCAATTTGACAGTGATAAGTTGTGCTTATGGTCAGCTGGATTACAAGATATTTATATATGGATTTTTAAAATTGTTATGTGATCCTCAGATCCTAATAAAAGACAATGAAAATTAGTACCCCATTCATCATTAATACTTTTCAAATATAGGGTTTTCAAAATAATTCCACCATATTGGATTATCGAATATAAATGATGTGAGCCGACAATGTCATTCGATCCACAATCACCCATATGGAATCATGTTTCGAAACAAATTCTAGAAATCCTATGATAGGATCTATAGTAAATTTTTCTCATCTACATATTGGTAAATCTAAATATTTTAACATACCAACTCTTTTTGGTGCGCTTTTTGACCTAATGACAAGTGAGTCATCTTGAGACATACACCACCACTTTCCTCTTCGTGTGATCCCACCAGAATAATTTTCTCATAACCATGAACATATTTTGAATAAAATGATTATTATATCATATATAGTGGTTTTATGATGAAAGGTGTGTTCATAATAAGTTACAATCATAATAATATAATCTCCAAACACTATACAGATCTCATATCTAGCATTCATTTGTCAATTATCTCCCCACCGTTGAGTTTGGACCTCATGGTTCGATATATAGGATATGATGTATAAGAATATTTAACCTCCATGATAAAATTATGAGTAAGATAAAATGGGAATAAAACTACAAAATCACCTTTATCGTTTCAATCTTGGTTCATATCAACTATAAAAGTCATTAGTTACAAATAATATTAAGCCTCTTCAGTAAAATAACTATATGATTTCTTAATTAATGCATGAAAAATGGAATTTTCTTTTCTAGGTGTATATATCAAGTAATATTAACAAAATTTAAAATATTCTATTCGTATTCATTCCCTTATATTAATATCATGTTGCTGAAAGATGTTTTTATAGATTTTAGGATTAGGGGACACAATGATATTCTCACCAAAGAGAAATTGGTGGAAACTTTAAAATACATGGACTACAGTGACTAACTCTAAATCATTTTTTATTTTAATTATTATCATGAATCAATATAATTATTGATTCATAATAAATATGATCATCAATCTGTATGAGAACACATCTCAAACCAGATATGGATGTATTAGAGCAATCCTTATTGCCTTGACTGGACTCTAGAAACATAAGGATAGGTGTGTATGTAAGCGATGACATAAGATCCTTAAAATATTTATGACAATATTCAATCCAATTGAAAATAATTATTTTTAATTTCAATGTTATCATCAATGTGTTAAGTCATTAAAAATCATGAACAAAGCATCCCTAAAACCCTGTTATTCCTAAAAAGATATATATATTTAATACACTCTTCTGTGATTTCCACCAGATAATGGATTCTAAATTTTCATGGTATTTAGAAACAAATCTTCATGAATATTTGTGTCCATTGAAAATTATAAATTATATCCAAAAAACGTTGAAACCCTAACCTAACAGTAATTTTATAATAATATACACTACACTATGCCAAAGTGTTTTAAATTATTGACTTTAGTTTTAGAATAAATCATAATATAATCATGAATACTTCTACAAAGGAGTCAAGATACCTTTTAAATATATGATTAATTAATTCAACAAATAGTTTTGGTTATTTCTGATGACCGAAGGGATTAATCACATATTCATAATTAACATAATGTCTCTAGAAATCGTTATTCCATATATCCTCCATTCGAACTCAAATTGTTTGATACCTTGACTGGAAATAAATCAGAGAGAACTATTTCACTCCCATATATTGGTAAAATAGATCAAAAATTTTTAGAAGAGGAAATCAATCCTTTATCATAACTAGGATAAAATTATGATAACCCACACAAATAAGAAAATTTCTATTCGATTCCTTTAGAAAGAGAACATTTTCTACCCGCATATTTGTATTATGATGTATGAGTCCTTTGAATTAAAAATCTTCCTATTGAACATAGAATTCCATTAATTATATAGTTTTATCCTTTTTTATGGAATTAAAATATTATTAAACTATTTTAAGATATCAATCAAAAATCCCACTTATAATTTTGCTGTACTCCAAGATAAATTATTATGAAATAATTCATAAAATTTATCCATGATGATTGGAATATATCTATGTTTGTTTTCATCAACATCCATCATTGTAATGGCATTAAATTGGTAAGATATTGTCCTTGAAAGTGATACTAAACGTTTTACATTACATTAATTAATTTACCCACTCTTATTTAAAGAGATATTGAATTCCATATGAATATGTGAAACATTCTATCAGTGCATAATTTTCTATGTGGGTATTGAAGGATGTCAAACTATCCATTCCTAAAATTACAAAAATATGTTCACCTCAAGGATTGTGTAATACAAAAAACATTCAGCCACATCGATATATATAGAACACACATCAAACATAGAATATTGAATCTATAATTGGACTAGGGGTGTTTAAAGATTCAATTCATGAGGTATGAAGTTAATAAGAAATCACATATTATCCAAAATATGAGGATCCCTAAAATATTTGTATGTGCTAGTATCAGAAAAAGATTTCAAGAGATTATAGTTATAAATATTTGTATCTTTCACAATCTAAGGACCTTATTTATCCTCCCTGATCATGTTCTCAACAGAATAATACTTCATTCAGTGTAGAATAGACAATTATTTGTTGGTTTTGACGATAATTTATATTACATTTTGATCAATTCTTATAATCATAAGATTATTGGGGTATTCTTGAAAACATTCCATTATTTACCCTCAGATTAACCATACACTTACATTTTTGATATCCAAATTTTACACACTTGTGGCATTCACACATAGCTGCCAAACAGTCCATCATTATATGATCATAATATATACACTAGTAACATCATGATATAATTTTAGTCCCTATATTACAATTAACTAGTCCAATGGTACAAGGTTGAGGTGCTCCACCTCTTTTTCAAAATTTATCACCCCTATACTTGTCCCATGTATTATATATTCCAATTTTTTTAAATAGAGAGAAATGCACTTACTTCATTTATATTCCCATTTATCTCTCTTTTTTAAAACTGTCACTTTATTTTTAATCTTTTTATAAGTCATCATATAAAGAAAACTATATTAAAATGAATCTCTAATCATATTCTATAAACAAAGATGTGTAATATCAAAGATGAACTAGTAGATACATTTGGAAATAACCTTTGATCATAAATTTATCTATATATTCCATCACTAATAGATTCTCATTCTTTGTAATGTTTAAATTCATTATTTGTGTGATTTGAAAGGTGTGTGGATTAATTTTTTTGAAGAAATTATTAAAATTCATCCAAGATAAGGTTTTCATTAAATTTATCTTCTATAGGTAAATAAAACCATCAGTATGCAATAACATGTAGTATGTATTCAACTAACATGGAATTTTTTCCATTTAGGGTACCATGGAAATAACACATTATATTCATTCTATTGATCTATAATTATTCATTTTCCGATTCTAAATTACCTCATAAGATTGGGGGAATCTATTTTTAAAACTAATTGTAATTATCTACTTATCAAGGTTCACCTTTTTTATTTCTATTATAAAAATATTGGAAATATTTATCAATGCTCTAAACTAGATTTTTCTTCACCTATAGCACTGGATCAATGATATTTTCCTTGATCACATCTTGATTGAATATATGACTTTGACTTATTTCAATTTCATATTTCTGAAAAACTATCACATAGTCATTAGTTACTAGAAAATAAAGGATTATAATATTCAAAATCATTAATGAAATAATCATTAGAACCAACATTTGAAAAAAAAATCTTAACCATTTTACAGAAATCATCAATCATAAGAAGAAAAATTTAGTATTAGTGGGATGTCTCATTACTAATGCATGATATACTAAATTTATTGGCTAAAAAGTGATTATAATCTTTAAATACACCGTGATGTGTATTGGAGAACTTTTTTTCAACCACACAACTCTATTAATATGATATTTAGTTAAAAGAGCTTAGGTATGTATTTTTATGCTATTCATTAAATGTTTATAAATTCTTATTACCTTAATATTATCCGAATATGGTGGAATGACAAGAATAGACACCATTTGTAACATCTCTATCCAACTCATTATCATGATATGATTCGTAGGTTCCACTTAAGAGTGGGGAAAACCTATTGTACTAAAATATTGGATTAAATTAAAATGTATTAGTAAAAGATTAGTTTATTATTTCCCCTACAGAAAACCCACAAAATAACAAGATAAAACAAAAAAATCCAATCCAAAAATATGATTCATGACTAATAATGATAAATCTCTTGTGAAAAGTAATTAATCATTAACATTAGTGTAATTGTAAAAAAATTAATAAAATGACTGAAATAATCCAAAATACATATATGTATAGTACAACCAATGAAAAATCAATCTATAGACACAAAAGTGTGAACTCCAAGGTCCAGATACAAAACTATGGAAGAGGATGTATGATGAACTGATAGACAAATATGAAACCATATCAATATTTGTGTCATAAATAATGACATCTATATACAAAACCATAATCAATTTATAGGGAGTGAATAATCATACCAAATATTATTTCCACAATAAACTTCCCAAATCACACTACTGTGATAAACCATTGTATTTAAGTGAGCTTCATTATCTCACACTAGGATCTTATTTACTATCACCCTTCTTAGACACATCAAATATAATACATGGATTCATAAATTGGAGAATGAAACCTAAAAATTGGTGAGATCATATGCTCGATAAGGGTAAACATGGGAGACATGTAATGATAAACATGATCATAGAGGTATTATAACATGATCATAACATTATAAAATCATACAATGTATATCATAAGATCATAAAAATTAATAATGGTTTAAATCAGGGATGTTAATAATACATGATTCATAAGGATAACATAAAATAATTAGAAGGATAAAAACAAATTACTTATAATTCAATGGTAGACTAAGATAACATCTTATACACATATTTCTGTAAACATATAAAAAAAATAAAAAAAATCAATTAAAAACAGATATAATGAAATAAAATTACAAAATAATTATTGTTTTTAACTTATTTGTTAGTGTGGTGTTTTATTTTTCCATGGTTTGATAGTTTTAGTTTTCATCCTTAGCCTGAAAGTGGTTTACTGTTATATAAAAATAATAACCACATTTACATTAATCTATTGATTTTTTTAATTACAGTAGATTTGGATAACCTCTTGGATATAATTCCTTGTATCCACATAGCACTATAATTATTTATCACTTTTTGAGGTAGAAAAAATATTTAGGGATGGTCCTTTATACTTTACCTTTAGTTCTTGTTGTCACTATGAATTGAATTTTCACTCCATGATTTGTCTTCTATTCTAGTTTATTTTTAGTGATTTATTCTATATTGATAAAAAGAATATTACCATTACCATTATATGTTTTAATGGATCACATTATATACTCTCCCATATTTCCTTATAAATAAATCACTTCTCATATGGTCTCACCTTCTTTATATGTCATGTAAAACTTCAATAGTGATTTTCTAATATGTTTAATATAGCATGCATTATTTTTGAGTTTTGTTTGAGATAATATTGTAATAAAGTGACCAAAAAACATTCATCTCTCTATATCATCTCAAAATTTATCAATAATTTCTCATTGATTGTGAAAAATTAGTACTAATGGATATTTTAATCATCAATAGAGGGAACTTGATTGACACTATTGGTTCTTTTTCTAACTATTTGAACTCTGGAATGTACTCAAATATAACATTATATTAATTAGATATAAATTTTAGGTATATATGTTCAAGATCATCACTAAAATATTTAATGAAATATTTAAATACTTTATCATCATAACAAAATTATTGGACTCATGTTAATTGTTTGTAATACATTCATATTTTTACTAAAATTAAAATGAAAGATAAACATAGATAAATTTTTTATTTTTTTCATTTTGTTACCTTGAAAATATACATGAAAATAGAGTGGTTTCCTCTCTTAAAAGTTTTTTAATTATAACATTGTTTTGACATGATCCATTAAAGAATAGGATTTTGGATTCCTAGGTGTATCACGAAGTAATCCTATATTGTCCCTTGAATTGGGCCACTCTAATAAATTGGACATTGAGTCAATAATAATTGATTACAAAAGAATATTCAAAAATAAGGGGGTGTTTTTATGGTGAAATTTAATGGAAAAGATAAAACATTATTTCAAAAACTCAAACATATATATTATGAACCAATATGTTACTTGTGGGATTAATTTTGATGATTTCATTTACTATCACACTCAAATTGATAGCATCGTCACTCAATGTTCACACAAAATTAAATTTATAAAAAAATATTATACATCTGATGTATGAATTACAATATCACCCAAGGATCCTCCTATATATTATTTATCCACCTTATTCAATGGAAGAGAATAAAATATTTGAAATTTTAAAGATCATAATAATTAGTCCGCTAAAAGGAAATCACTCACCATTATTCACTCATCCCATTGATTCCATTATATAATATTGAAATTAATGGGGGTAGCGAAATTGATTAAATAATGAGAGAAAAAAATTGTTATGAAAAAGATGATTAAAAGAATTATCACCAACTTCTCATACTATAAACTTCTTGAATTATAATATATTAAACTCATGAATAATTTGAATTCATATAGACATAGGAAGATACAAGCGACTATCTTAGAAAAAGTAAAATTTTATTTTTCCATTACCATTGAGGTAGAGATAAAATTTCTGAAAATAGAACCGATTGGGGTATAAAAAAATATAAGAATTTTATAATATAATGTTAATGTAGACATATAATAAAAATACTGGCTAGTAGAGAATCTCTCTAATCTGAAAATTCAAAACCACATTTATAATAGATTTCACTTCATATTTAGAAATAAATACATCTTTTTTTTTCATAAAGCATTTAGATAGTGAGAATCAGTTCCCTATGATATTATTCATCTATATCTAGATTCATCCTCCAAGTATCTAAATTAGTTGAGTTGAAAAAAAATTTAGTTAGTTAATTGTAATGTGGAATTATTTTTGGCCCCTTAAGGTTTCATGTGTTCCATGTGGAAAAAACCTTTATTCATTGGATGTCATCATTAGTCTAATTCATTGTTATTTTGAATCATGGAATCTTTATTAGGAAAGGGTGCATTAGTAAATCCAACTCATGAGTAATATCCTACGTTATTATTATGAACATATATTAGGTTGAGAATATTTTTTGTGATGTGTCCACATAAAATGTTTGATGGATAATGATGAATGTGTTTCCCATGCATCTTATAATGGTGTGATAGGAGCTCCACCAATAAATCGTAAGACTATATGGTGGTTTTATATAATTTTTTTTATAACGTATATTAATATTTACCATAAAAATCATTTTTAATGATAATTAATTTATATTTTTTTCATAATGTTCCTTTTATCTGGATACATTGTTGGGATTTAAATTTTGTCCTATATAATTTATGTGGTTTTATTAATGTGTTCCTTGCCTTAATTTTAAGTGTGAGGATGTTCTAGACTTATGATTCAGTTTTAATAGTTGGTATGTGATAGTGTTTTTTGTTAGAATAGACTAATATGAAAATATAGATTCTATTGGGATTTTTAGTGTTCACTGAACCTCAAAATTATGACAATGTTGGCCTAAAAAAATATCGGTGTTCCCGAAAATTTTCATCAATAGCTCTCTTGATCCCTGATTTTTTAATTATATTATACTATACCACCATAAATGTCAAACATAAAAATCAAGGAATTAATGTATGGTCATGGAAATTATTAATATAGTATCATTTTATTCAATTAAATCACAATTTTAGGTTATATTTCTAATAATAAAAAATTATAAATAGAAACTAAATATATAGTACAAGTCCATGATTTATATATTCTAAGGGATATAAAAAATTAATTAAAAAAAAAATTTTGTGAAATTTTGTTTCATCAATAACTGAGTAAGATATTGTAGGTTTAGGATACAATTTTTTAATAATATTGAAATGGGGTTAAATTACAATCTAGAAGAGGAAAATGTTTTTTTGGAAATTCCAATAACTAATTATCCCATAGCTATTCAATATCATTAAAATATAATGGATGACTCAAGAAGAAAAGAAAATTACATCCATTATGAAAATCCTTATCTTTGGGAGGAGGTATTTCACAAATCATTTGAAGGTCCAAAAGAAACCTAGTGGATAGTCCACATCAGTTATTAAATTTTTATAAATAAATTCATGGATTGTGAAGATTATAAGATACCAATTATAAGTTTTAAAAAAAATTAAAAATGTATGAATGTAGAAAAATTATAAAATAATGATGGAATGATCATGGAATATTCATTCTAGTGAAAGAGATACAAGTTAATATATCTAGAAATTGAATTTTATGAAATACTGTAAATATTAAATGAAACATAATAATGAATCTTTATGATATTTTTTCCACTTAAATTTTTAAAGGTGTCAATTCAAAGGATTGTTGTTAAAAATAAAAATTCATAATTATTTTGATACACATGATTATATTTTTATTTAGTTGTATAACTGGTTTGAAAAAATATAAGAATTAAAAGAGTTTCATCTTCTAAAAATATATTTTATCAAATATATTTTATAATATATGATTGAATTTTTTATCACCAACTGAAGTATTCACATTTTAATGAATATATTTTTCTTTTTAATATATTTCTCCTGACACATATAATACTATATAAGATATGGTGATTAATAATTTATTTTTTAGATATTCCCACTATAGGAGGAGGATTTATTTCCCAACATATATATTTTTTTGTATATTATAATGATATTTTGGAGAGAAAATAAGTTTCTAAGAGTATAATATGAGTGTATTACGAATTAAATAATTTCAAAATTTCAAAAATTAAGGGATAAACTAGTATAATTTAAATTAAATTTCACATAATATCCTAAAATATTTTTTAATGTTTTATTACTGGAAATAAATGTAGATATTTTCTTTTAGTTTCAAAAATGACTCTATATAAATGATTAAATTGAAATATTTTATAAAAATGAGGATGATGTCATTGGAATATATTTGAGTAGGGAAAATAAATTATTACCATCATATCCTTAATTTTTTTGTATTAAATTAGTTTGAATAATAATTTAAAAGTAGAATATTAGGAATATTATTCATAGCCTCAATATTATTCAACCATGATTTCATCATATATGTTACTCACTAAAAGAGTTTAGTGGGAGATTTTATTATATGATCACATAATGATGTAAGAATAATTATTTAAATATGAAATGAGTTTAAAAAACAATAATGTGAAAAAAACATAAGGCTTATTTAGTGTTCAATTATAATATATATTTTTAGATTGGTGTTTTTGTATTATTTTGTTATAATATTTTAAAAAACTTAATAATATTAAATATAAAATGTTTTAAAAAGGTAGTCCCTAGTTTATATTTCATTCACTATTGTTTCATATATTCATCAATTGAAATGATAATTAGCATATCAAATGAAAAAAAATTGAGTTTTCCCAAACCAATTTTTATCAAGGATTATTACATTTTGTCCAAAAATATTATCATTTTTGGATTTGTAACATATTATATGGATAAATAATATGATCATGAGACACAAAATAAATATTATATGTTTGACGGTATGTTAAGTACACAATATGGAGTGTCATACATTATATATTTATTGTATTATGGATTAATGTTTTATAATGAATCCTCATACCTTAGTTTTGAAAAGATTCATTTCATGATAACCTTCTTTCTTTGATTATTTACTTATGAGAAAATTGAGGGTGAGATAATCATGGGTGGTAAGGTATGTTTGTAATCATTCCATCGATTGAGGATTAACAAAGATGGATTTTATCCGCTCATATCAAAAGTATAAAATATGGGACCATGATTAAAATTAAATAAACTATTGTGGGAACATACCTAGTTAAGTGACATGTGTTGTGATTACCTATTACATGAGGGTTACATGATGTTATCAACTATCAAGGTGAATTTCATGTGGTGTATCCATTTTTCTAATAATTATATACATAGAAAATTGAGAATGTGTGAGTTTTTATGTGATATAGAAAAACACTATGTATTGTTATCACTACATATATAATTATTCATTTTATATATATGATATAACTAGTTGACATAGGTATAGAGATACACCTGTTTGATCAAGATAAAACGGAATACATTTATAGCTGGAGTAGCACGAATTATTTACTAATGGATTGTATTTTCATATATTAATTGTTTTGAGAATCTATAACTATATTAAATTATACAATGAAATATGGTGCGACAATTTATGGTAGATTAAATAGAGATTAATTTTTACAAAACCTAGAGAGGATGTATAAATGTATCTTTACATTATCCCAAATGTGTTTTGGATGAATATTCACAAGTTATTGTATTTAATGTGATACATGGTGAAAATGAATTTAGATTTTCAAAAAATTATAAATATCAAAAATGATTTTTTAATGTGATTTAATAATTTATTTTATATAATACTATATAAAGTTGAAATGACATAAAACCAATGTTTCATTAGTGAACGTAGGATATTGATGGAGATATTCCAAAAAGAAAAAAAAATCATATGATTCTTTTAAATATATGTTATTATATGATATATGGTGTAATAATCAAAATAATGTTAATACTAAATAAATTTCATGTCTTATTATTATTCGTGAATTATATTTTATATAGTTATATCAATTATAAAAATATTACATAATTTTTCCATCCAAAAAGAAATGGTTTTATTCTTGTTTAAAAATTTACCTTTATTATATGGTTTTATTTTATAAATTAATTTCAAAACATTGGAATTTTAATTTTAACAAAAATAAATACATTTTCTAATAATTCAGATGTAAAATTATGTTATAGTGTTTTTTGGGAATATTTTGAAAAATTTATTTTTGGTGACTTGTAGAAAATATTGATTTTTTAGAAAATTATATTTTATTTTCAAGTATATTGAAATTATTTTTTTTTGGTTTTTTATTTATCTTAAAATATAATTACTTAATATTTATTAAAAATAATATAATAAATGTCCATGTAATTAACATTTTACTTATAATTAGTATAAAAACAATATTATACATAAATAATAATTCTCTAAAAATAGTTTTTCATTATGTTTTACTAGATTATTTTATAACAATTTCTTGCAATTATAGAATTTGAATTTTATAAAATGGAATAAATTTATGGAATAAAAAATTAATATATTATTTAATGAGTCCAATTTCATTTTTGGTCATTATGAATAGTATGTTTTGGAAATACAATGTTAGTCACCATAGTAAAAGATCACGTGGGTTAAAAGGGTTAAAACTAAAACATAAATCATAAAATGACCAAAGATCATTTTTAAAACCAATTTCATAGCCTTGATAAAAACATATATTATCTATTATTAAAATATTATTTTTTCCATTCATCTTGGCAAAGGTGCTATCATATTTTAATCCTTTAAAAAATTCTTAGTGATTACTCTCCTCCACGTATAAAAGGGACCCCCCTCTCCTCTCATATATACACTATATGAGACCATTATATCTTCAATCCATACCTAAATAACATCACAAAATCTCTACTAATTTATTATATGATATTTTTTTATCATAATAGCATATCATAAAGTGTAACACCCCAAGATTTCATAGTGTGTTAGTTCTTCAAAATAATTCAATAACTTTCACTACATGCAACACCAAGTTCAATCACACCATGACTTACCAAACAAGTCGTTCAAAAGAGGTTATGAATAGTATTAGATAAATTTTAATGTTTATATAATCCTTATAATTTTAGAATCCATATTATGAGTTTCTTAGATATAATGCAAGAACAAATTCATTTTCAGTATTCCACTTTTATCAACTTTAATAGTGAACCCTTTTTAAATACTATATTTTAAACTTTTTGACTAAATGGGGACATCAAAAATTTAAAATGAAACATCCCAAACTTCTACGGTACACTTGTCTTTGAATAATGTGATAGCGTGTGTTGTACGCAACACCGAGTTCTAACAACCAATTAAACTAGCCATTATGAATAGTAATAACTACTTTTTTAAATTATATATATTTTATATTTCAAAATGGAATTCATTTTTGGATTCAGAATATCAAAATTAGCATAGGGTGAAATTTTGGTACTTTTCGGATAACTTTTATATTTTGATGAATAGTGAAAATTACTAAATTTTAATTAAAAACAACTTTTTTAATCAAAATAATTAATAGTGATAAATTATGAATTTGAGTGGTTTTAAAGTATATTTAGAATATATTATTACAATTTAATATAATGTTGGTCATTAGACATAATTTTACAATTAAACCGAACATAAACAAGTGTCAATCTTTTGATAGTTATTATCTCTTAAAAACACGCTTTTTGTTTTGACAGCGGGAATTAATTTTAAATTAATTTCTGCCACTTCTGTGTTTTGAATTTAGGAAAATGGATTCCATATTTGGAATCAGGATGTCCAAATTATGTAAATAGGTAACTTTTATTTTTACACATTTTGAATAATTACTGCGGTAAATATTTTATTTACCATGGTGAAAGGGTAAATCCGGTAAATAAGGGTTAAAAAAAATAATATTATAATAATACTAAATTACCCTAAAACGTGTATTAACCCTATTGGTTGATACATGGTCGACCATGGGCATCTTTGGGTCTGTTTTGGGACCCCATGGATCCACTTGTAAGTGATAATGACACTTTATATTAATAAAGTTAAAATAAAAATAAAAATGGCATAAGCTTACATCTTTTAGAAGAACAATTTTTACATAGGGTTATACATGTTGGATTTTCGATTATAAATATTCATTAGAAAGATAAAACGATTTCCTACATAATTATATTTTATTTATAATTTTTAGACATCAAATAATTTAAATTATTAATGACACAATAATGATGCAATGTTTACCTCATTAATAAATCATTTAAATAAATAAGATTATAATGATTAAAATATTATCTAAAACCTGTCCAATTCTTATTGGTTGATGTTATTTAGAATATGAGTCATCTTATCTTCGACCTCAATGATTTTTGGACCATTATAAACCGAATACAAATATATTATAAAGTAATACTTTCACACTTTCCTAAAGAGCCCCTCCTCTCCCTTATAAAAGAAGACCACTTCTACTCATTCCTCACACCTCTCAAGCCACTTGGCTCGTCCAAACTCTGCCCAACAAAGCTCCCCACATCCCTCTCCTCCTACTTGAAGTTTCCCCTTAGGCAGAAAGCATTTCAACAAGTCCTTTGGTTCCAACCAAAGTGAGTTACCTAAATTAAAGGTAACGATTTCTCTTAAATTATTTTCATTTATTTTGCTTCTTCAACCCCCAAACTCTTTTTATTTCCTTTCTTTTGTAACAACAACAGTATCCTCAAAATACTAGGATGTTGTTATAAGAAGGATTCAAACTACACATACACACAACTCCATCTAATGGATGATGAACATAATGTTTCTGTGGATGGCAAACTAACGCCTCGCGAAACGATGATTGTTCAAATACATCTTACCGCCTCTCATGGTGGCCATTATGATGGAACTGTAATTAAATATGATATTAATGATATATATTTTATATATAAGCTTCTTTAATTCCATTTTATTTCATACCATTATTCGTTTCATGTTGTATATACATACGATAATTTCATTTGAGGAAGTGCGGACTACCGCCCCCTTAAAATGATATGACTCGTTCATACCACACATGGAACGTATAAAGGATGGTGTTAATGAACGTAAGTAACATATATAAAATATTATATTATACTGGAATAGTAATATACCTATGTATCATTTAGATTCGATTCTTTTAAAATAAAAATTAAATGGAAGTAGCGTTCGTGCGTACGTACGGACTACCGTCTCCACGAACGCGATGAAATTTATTCTCCATCGTATCCATTCAAGTATAATTATCATTTAATGATTTAAAAATGATGTTTAAGGACTTTATATCATTCTGGATATGAATAAGATACAACAAACATGACTTATGTAACAAAACATATAAAAGAAAATGAGTAAGTTAACACCCGAAACGACGATAATTCTAAGATATTATTAACAAATCAATGTTAAAAGATCATATATGATATCATATTAATATATATGATTCTTGTATAATTTAATAAAAATTATTTCACAATTATACAGGAGGTTAACCTACCCCAACCAAGGAAAAGTACAAGGTAAGGGTTATTTCACAATCTCTTCATTATCCGAGGTTGTGTTATACGTAATAATCTACTGGGATCTCTTTATCATCCACATCCATGTTTCTTCGAAATGTATTTCAAAACATTTTTACTATTTACAAGAATATGGGTTAAAGTCATTTATACCCTTGTTTGACTTTTTATAAGAGGTTTATAAAGGAATCTTTCTGTCGTTTTCAATACAAGGTCCTTTTAACCTTTTCGACTGAATTGAGGTAAGAATGTTTTTTTAACTTATACGGCGGGTGCGATTATTTTCCGCCGTTATAAAATTGTCGAAGCTTTCCATACAAGCTTATAAGAATATTTTCAAAGAAAATGTTTTATTTTATATGGATCTTAAATGATTTCAAAATAAAAGGAGATACTTCTTCAAAAAGAATTTTGATTTCATCTATATCAACATCCTTTGATGGATTTTAAGATTATTTGAAGTTGATTTATTATGATACAAAACATCTATATTGTATTGAAGGTTTTGTGATATGTTTGACTGTGGATGTGATATTTTTATACCATTCATAGTTTATGGTGAAATTATTGACATTTCTTATGCTAGTTTTAATACGAATGTTTATGTTATGTTTAAACATTTTCATATGGGAATGCATTGGACTTAATAAGTGACGGGTGGAGCCCGCTATAGCTCCTCGATGCATCGGTAGGTCTCATGAGACAAACTAGTGTCTTGGAACAAGGCCTTGACAAAATCTTATTGGTAGTCTTGGCACGAGGCCTTGGCTATGTGGTTATGATAGTCTGGAATTGTGCATTCCAACATTATGAAAGTGGTTATTGATATTGCATGTGATTATTCGATTAGTAGAATATCCATGTGAACAAGTAAATGGCATTATTTCATTTTACTTTTGCCATACTATGTTGAAGTTCAATTTTAAAAGGCTTTTGTTTTAGTAATTCATTGCCTTAAATGTTTATGCTTATTTTGAATGTTCCGCTATATTGTTATCCTTACTGGGCATTTGAGCTCACCCCTTTTCTATGTTTTATTTTTCCCAGGTAGTGAAGAAGTAAATTATGAATGACTTGCAGGGATATTATGAGGGGTTAATAGTGTGGATATGAAGACTTTGTTGTTGTAGTAGTTTTTCACTATGAAATGTAATGTAAAACTTTATGATTATATCTAGTGTTTCCAAGGCTACTAAACCAATCGGTCTTTCGTGATTTGATCTTCTTGTGATCATGCCAATGTTATGAAGTAATGCACCGACTCTGGTTAGCTGGGGTCGGGGCGTTACAGTTTGTATCAGAGGATGTTTAGTACAAACCTTGGAAGCTAGATTTAGATAAACTCTGATTAGAGCACGTTGACCTAAGATGAACTTTGAGGATAAGTATAGAAGAACTTCCTAGAATTTTGGTATTGTAGAGATTTTGTGAGTTTTCCGAGCAATACATCCCTGTCTGGATACGAGCAGGTAGAGGCGGCTCTGGCACAGATGTACCTAGTGGTAAAACCCGAAAACACCGCTTTGAGCTAGACTCGAACGGGAACTGGTGCACGACAACGGGCCTTGCTGCACTCTTGGTTACGACACTCCCGGGGGATATGCTTAGGATAACTCTCATTTTCTTTACAAATAATTATGAAGGGTTTATGAGTATATACTTCCTCAAAGAAAACATTTTTATGATTATGGATTATATCCATAAATAGTTCAATTTATGTTAAGTGTTTTATAAGTATGGGATTATGTATTTTGATTCATAAACTGATCTAGTTTATGCCATTGTTTAGAAATGGCGCCCAGTAGAAGGATTGAGAACTCCAGAAATGCACATGATCCAAAGAGAAGGAAGGATCATATATTTCATGGTCTTAAGCTAGAATTTATAAGAGAAATAGTCTCCCATGTATTATCATCATATGAAGAAATAATATCATGTGTTGATAAGATAAGTAAAGAGTTTACTGAGTCCTATGGCTTTGAAGGGAAGCAAGAGAATAAAAGGATGGAAGAGAGAAAGATGGATAAAGGGAAAAGGGAAAAGAAGAATTTTCCCATATGTGGTAACTGTGGAAAGAAACACCCTGGAACTTGCCTTAAAGGAATGTGAGTTTGTTATAAGTGTGGAGGAAAAGGGCACAAAGTACGTGACTGCAAGGGTAAGAAAATGGTTTTAAATGTACAATGCTTCATTTGCAAGGAGTTTGGACACTACGCGAACCTATGTCCCAGTCATCAGACTATGCCGCAAATGATGTTATTGGATAATAATCAAGTTATGATACTACCACAGATGAAGAGGAATGATTAGAGTTCTTATGTTTATTATGTCAATTGAGTGTTGTATCAACAATGTACTTGTTATAATAATTATGGAGTATATAAGGATTGTACTGCAGTACTATTTCATTAAGGACTTGAGATTGTGTGGAACAAAGAAAAGTGACTCAATAGCAGGATAAATTTTTGGAAAATATATGGTTGAGATAATGATAAATCATAATATAGTTCTGATACTGAGGTAGTGATTTTGGAATAATATGTGATTGTTTTGGATAAATTATATTGGATATTCTTGACTACCCTGGAACTGATTAATGATTTGTATATTCCATCATTGTTGGGGTTTAAAACATTTTTGGATTAATGAAGTATATCCAGCTTTCTATATGGAATAACGGAGCATGAATGTAATCAATAAGGAATATGGTAATTCAGGATGTTTCGGTGTATTAAAAGAATACATGATGAAGGTATTCATATGCTATTACGGGGTAAAAAGGTTCTATATTATGTTTACCTTACTTATAAATGTTGGACTGTGAGTTTGGATAGAAGTATTTTGGATAGTTCTAGTTTGGATTATTTTGGATTGCCATAAAAGGACAACCCGGAGGTCGGGCGGCAACCCGTCGCGTCCGGCAAGGCTGCGAGACTTGAACCCGCAACCGAAGGGCGACAAGGGTGTATCACCTACCACTGGCCCACGAGATGTCCTGGATTAAATAATGTAGTTTTTATTAAAAGATCTTGTATATGAATTATAAATTCGTTTATTTTGGAACCCTATACGAATAGTGTAAATAGAATTTTTTTTACATTCTATTATCTTTTAGAGTGAAAGATGAGTTTGTGGTAGAAATTTATTAATGGATAAAACTCTAATTATAAAGTAAGTATATCTCCTTATCATCTTAGCCAATCTCATAAATAAATTCCTCAATATTAAGAAAAGCAACTTAGAACAAAAATGTTTTCCTAGATGGTACCTTAAATCATCACTAATTTATGGCTTTGAGATTGTTGGCCTTTTCATAGCCATGTTCTCTACCACTCTCCATCAGATAATTGATGGTTAGATTTTTCTTCCATATCCATATTTTCCTACATGGAACCCTAGTATGTGTTATTTTCGGTAATCTTCATACTTTCGACTCTTTATTTTAAATAGAGGCCTCGTTAATTCATTTTTCGATGTGGGATTTCAACTAAGATATTTTGAAACGTCAAAAATGTGTTATCCTAATACCCTATGTTTTGTTGAACCGATGGTATTTCAAATCATCATAGATTGATGAATTTAAGGACCTCTATTTTATACTTGTTTGTGATTGATGACCTCAATCACTACCTATAAATATTTACATTTTTCCTCCAATTATATGTCTCAAATTGCCACCAATGTTCTCCTAATCGAGATCATAATTTGGTGGTGACCCTTTCATTTCTCTTTTCCTCATATTAAGACTAAATTTTAGTAACCCAATTTCCGATGTGGGGTTTCCCACAAATATATTATCTATTTTCAAACTTTTATTTTCGAAGAACAATTTCAAATTGCGAGGACGCAATTTATTGAAGGAGGGGAGAATGTAACACCCCAAGATTTCATAGTGTGTTAGTTCTTCAAAATAATTCAATAACTTTCACTACATGCAACACCAAGTTCAATCACACCATGACTTACCAAACAAGTCGTTCAAAAGAGGTTATGAATAGTATTAGATAAATTTTAATGTTTATATAATCCTTATAATTTTAGAATCCATATTATGAGTTTCTTAGATATAATGCAAGAACAAATTCATTTTCAGTATTGCACTTTTATCAACTTTAATAGTGAACCCTTTTTAAATACTATATTTTAAACTTTTTGACTAAATGGGGACATCAAAAATTTAAAATGAAACATCCCAAGCTTCTACGGTACGCTTCTCTTTGAATAATGTGATAGCGTGTGTTGTACGCAACACCGAGTTCTAACAACCAATTAAACTAGCCATTATGAATAGTAATAACTACTTTTTTAAATTATATATATTTTATATTTCAAAATGGGCTTCATTTTTGGATTCAGAATATCAAAATTAGCATAGGGTGAAATTTTGGTACTTTTCGGATAACTTTTATATTTTGATGAATAGTGAAAATTACTAAATTTTAATTAAAAACAACTTTTTTTATCAAAATAATTAATAGTGATAAATTATGAATTTGAGTGGTTTTAAAGTATATTTAGAATATATTTTTACAATTTAATATAATGTTGGTCATTAGACATAATTTTACAATTAAACCGAACATAAACAAGTGTCAATCTTTTGATAGTTATTATCTCTTAAAAACACGCTTTTTGTTTTGAAAGCGGGAATTAATTTTAAATTAATTTCTGCCACTTCTGTGTTTTGAATTTAGGAAAATGGATTCCATATTTGGAATCAGGATGTCCAAATTATGTAAATAGGTAACTTTTATTTTTACACATTTTGAATAATTACTGCGGTAAATATTTTATTTACCATGGTTAAAGGGTAAATCCGGTAAATAAGGGTTAAAAAAATAATATTATAATAATACTAAATTACCCGAAAACGTGTATTAACCCTATTGGTTGATACATGGTCGACCATGGGCATCTTTGGGTCTATTTTGGGACCCCATGGATCCACTTGTAAGTGATAATGACACTTTATATTAATAAAGTTAAAATAAAAATAAAAATGGCATAAGCTTACATCTTTTAGAAGAACAATTTTTACATAGGGTTATACATGTTGGATTTTCGATTATAAATATTCATTAGAAAGATAAAACGATTTCCTACATAATTATATTTTATTTATAATTTTTAGACATCAAATAATTTAAATTATTAATGACACAATAATGACGCAATGTTTACCTCATTAATAAATCATTTAAATAAATAAGATTATAATGATTAAAATATTATCTAAAACCTGTCCAATTCTTATTGGTTGATGTTATTTAGAATATGAGTCATCTTATCTTCTACCTCAATGATTTTTGGACCATTATAAACCGAATACAAATATATTATAAAGTAATACTTTCACACTTTCCTAAAGAGCCCCTCCTCTCCCTTATAAAAGAAGACCACTTCTACTCATTCCTCACACCTCTCAAGCCACTTGGCTCGTCCAAACTCTGCCCAACTAAGCTCCCCACATCCCTCTCCTCCTCCTTGAAGTTTCCCCTTAGGCAGAAAGCATTTCAACAAGTCCTTTGGTTCCAACCAAAGTGAGTTACCTAAATTAAAGGTAACGATTTCTCTTAAATTATTTTCATTTATTTTGCTTCTTAAACCCCCAAACTCTTTTTATTTCCTTTCTTTTGTAACAAAACCAGTATACTCAATATACTAGGATGTTGTTATAATAAGTATTCAAACTACACATACACACAACTCCATCTAATGGATGATGAACATAATGTTTCTGTGGATGGCAAACTAACGCCTCGCGAAACGATTATTGTTCAAATACATCTTACCGCCTCTCATGGTGTCCATTATGATGGAACTGTAATTAAATATGATATTAATGATATATATTTTATATATAAGCTTCTGTAATTCCATTTTATTTCATACCATTATTCGTTTCATGTTGTATATACATACGATAATTTCATTTGAGGAAGTGCGGACTACTGCCCCCTTAAAATGATATGACTCGTTCATACCACACATGGAACGTATAAAGGATGGTGTTAATGAACTTAAGTAACATATATAAAATATTATATTATACTGGAATAGTAATATACCTATGTATCATTTAGATTCGATTCTTTTAAAATATAAATTAAATGGAAGTAGCGTTCGTGCGTACGTACGGACTACCGTCTCCACGAACGCGATGAGATTTATTCTCCATCGTATCCATTCAAGTATAATTATCATTTAATGATTTAAAAATGATGTTTAAGGACTTTATATCATTCTGGATATGAATAAGATACAACAAACATGACTTATGTAACAAAACATATAAAAGAAAATGAGTAAGTTAACACCCGAAACGACGATAATTGTAAGATATTATTAACAAATCAATGTTAAAAGATCATATATGATATCATATTAATATATATGATTCTTGTATAATTTAATAAAAATTATTTCACAATTATACAGGAGGTTAACCTACCCCAACCAAGGAAAAGTACAAGGTAAGGGTTATTTCACAATCTCTTCATTATCCGAGGTTGTATTATACGTAATAATCTACTGGGATCTCTTTATCATCCACATCCATGTTTCTTCGAAATGTATTTCAAAACATTTTTACTATTTACAAGAATATGGGTTAAAGTCATTTATACCCTTGTTTGACTTTTTATAAGAGGTTTATAAAGGAATCTTTCCGTCGTTTTCAAAACAAGGTCCTTTTAACCTTTTCGACTGAATTGAGGTAAGAATGTTTTTTTAACTTATACGGCGGGTGCGATTATTTTCCGCCGTTATAAAATTGTCGAAGCTTTCCATACAAGCTTATAAGAATATTTTCAAAGAAAATGTTTTATTTTATCTGGATCTTAAATGATTTCAAAATAAAAGGAGATACTTCTTTAAAAAGAATTTTGATTTCATCTATATCAACATCCATTGATGGATTTTAAGATTATTTGAAGTTGATTTATTATGATACAAAACTTCTATATTGTATTGAAGGTTTTGTGATATGTTTGACTGTGGATGTGCTATTTTTATACCATTCATAGTTTATGGTGAAGTTATTGACATTTCGTATGCTAGTTTTAATACGAATGTTTATGTTATGTTTAAACATTTTCATATGGGAATGCATTGGACTTAATAAGTGACGGGTGGAGCCCGCTATAGCTCCTCGATTCATCGGTAGGTCTCATGAGACAAACTAGTGTCTTGGCACAAGGCCTTGACAAAATCTTATTTGTATTCTTGGCACGAGGCCTTGGCTATGTGGTTATGATAGTCTGGCATTGTGCATTCCAACATTATGAAAGTGGTTATTGATATTGCATGTGATTATTCGATTAGTAGAATATCCATGTGAACAAGTAAATGGCATTATTTCATTTTACTTTTGCCATACTATGTTGAAGTTCAATTTTAAAAGGCTTTTGTTTTAGTAATTCATTGCCTTAAATGTTTATGCTTATTTTGAATGTTCCGCTATATTGTTATCCTTACTGGGCATTTGAGCTCACCCCTTTTCTATGTTTTATTTTTCCCAGGTAGTGAAGAAGTAAATTATGAATGACTTGCAGGGATATTATGAGGGGTTAATAGTGTGGATATGAAGACTTTGTTGTTGTAGTAGTTTTTCACTTTGAAATGTAATGTAAAACTTTATGATTATATCTAGTGTTTCCATGGCTACTAAACCAATCGGTCTTTCGTGATTTGATCTTCTTGTGATCATGCCAATGTTATGAAGTAATGCACCGACTCTGGGTAGCTGGGGTCGGGGCGTTACATAAAGGCTTTAGGTATAAGCCTATGAAGGTTGTTTAAAGTAGATGAATATTTATTATCTAAGTATTCTCATTTAATTTCTTCTTCAACCTTGTTAAACTATTCTTAAAACATGAATAATTTAATGCATTGGTATCTCCCATATACTGAAATTTTATTATGGTTATGGCAGAATCCTTTTTCATCAACATAACAATCAATCTAAAAATAAAATTATCGCTCATTAATACATGCATACAACCACATTTTCCAATTATTTATTTCATGTTTCCTAACTGAATCATATATTTTTTAATAGTTATGGATCCATTTGAAATAATATGATATATATGTTATAAATTAAATTATTTAATAGCAAATAAATATTATAATTCTTTATTTTATATCCAATAAAATATAAAAACATCGCTTGGGTGTACATGTGGACTACAACCTCCCAAACTAATGTATATTATTTTTCGTCACCACCTCACATTGATTGTATATATTGATGGAATGAAAAAATATTCCTTTATTTATTATGTAAATTATAATTATATCAATATAAAATAATACTTACCCACTTTTCAAAATTTTCATCTAAAAATTGAAACGTTCCTCATGCGTTCATATGGCCCACGATCTCGATGGTTATAATATAAGTTATTTTTCATAAATCACATACATAGTTGGTTATATATGTACAATTAACACAAAAATTAATAATTATTATATTATTAATTTAATATAAATGATATAGTCATGTTTTATTTTACCAAATTCATCCTACTGAAGACATTTTGGGCTTATGATTCAAACACCCTCAGTACAACCTAATAAAATTAAATCAATTAGATGACTTAGTATGACATAAATATAAATTAAATAAAAGGAATAATAAACCTGAAAAAACGTATTAATATATTAATATAAATTTTTTATTTATGATGACATGGAATGTCTGTGACAAGTCAGACTCAAGGTAAGTGAACCCTTATCTTAAAATCATATTTCTAATGTTTTAAATATTTAATTTTTATATATTTTTCTTACATTATTTTCATTGTCTGTTTATATAGATTTAAAAAATCATAAAGGCCCTTTTATATCACTTGGTTTTTTCTTTTCATGTTTCTAAAAATAATATATTTATTTATTATATGAAGAATATTTTTGACTTCATTTATAGAAGAAAAAAGGTGATAGTTTTGGGTGTAGTGTATTCCCTTATCAATGCCAATACCGATACATCAAATTTAAAATTTGAAGATCCTTGGAAAATTCATAAAGATCAAACATCATGATCTATATAATTCTATAATTAATATTGAAAAATATGGTCTTCATAACTATGATAAGATACATTAACATTAATTTTAAAATTATATTAAATAAATTAGAAAAAATACTCATACATGAAATATTTCATAGAAAGTTATGTTGAAAATATAGAATAATATTTCCTATAACAATCATTACTCATGTACGATAAAATTTAAAAATTCTGTTATCTGTGATCCATACGTTCTCTTATTTCTCCAAACAACACTAGTGATTTTTTGGGTGGTAGCACAATATATCGATCATCATTCATGGTTCATATTGATAACTATAATGATTAATTAAGGTGTGAAAAATTACCCTTGAATTCTCATTCGTGAGATTATTTAGGAAAAATAATTTATAGATCATTCCTTAGTCTTGAGAGAGAAAACTAGATATTTTTATGAAAAAAATAATCAATTATTATAAAATGTTGTCAAATTAATTAATATTCTTTCCCTAACCCTATCTTTATAAATGAATGATTACATATATTCTGTGTACTTTGATAATAATGGTTATTTTTTTTGAAAAAAAAATTATCCATTATTATCAAACTCGATAGAATATATGTAATCCTTCATTTATAATGATTGTGTTACAGTTAGAATATTATTTAATGTAACAAAATTCCTTAAATAATATATTAAACTGTATATTTCCCCATTCCATGTAATATTATTATCATTTAAATTATTATTATTTTCTCATTGTGTGGGATAACTTGTGAAATTATTAATATTTTTTTGCAAGATTTCCTTCTAAAATTTATTACTAGACTCAATTGAGTGTACTAGTCATCCACAACATTTATCAAATACAAAATTAAATATTTATTACATAGATAAATAAATAAATATTATATATCCATGTAATTAAATCATTACCATATGAATAAATTTTTGTTTAATTTATGTGATCAGTAAATATAGAATAAATTTATTCCAATATCATAAAAATATATAGTGTTCTAAACAATTATATTCATATAAAATTTAGCAGAGGTCAATGTAAAATTTTACTGTGTGACCCTCTAGGATTCATTCTCATTTGTATTAGTAAATATTTCATAAATTCTAACATTAATGTCTAGAAAAGGGTTAAGGAATCCTAGAGAAATTAGATAGTTTCACAATGTTAACAACCCCACGGGATTAATCAATAATTAATATAATCCCTCTGTTACGATATCTAATCATATAGGTTCCACACCCATTTTATAAACCTATATACTTGATATATCTTTATTTCACTAAACACATGGGAATGTTATTTAATTCCATAGTTCTATTTCAACAAAATGGATGAGATATCAACTTCCATAATTAAAGAAGGGAAAAATATATTCTCAACTTATTCATTAATAACGGGAAATTATTAATTAACAAGTCATACCCCACTTCCGGAGAACATATGGTGTCTTTGTTTTGGTTAGTACAACAAATTATATGAGTAATGACATGCATTAATAATAATAATAATTTATAAGGGTAATCAAAGATGCTCATTGATATGAAATTCAAATGACATAGAAACATATAGAATTCATTCAAGTGAGTCTATTCATATAATATCTCATCATAGAGATTACCAATTGTGATCATAATTAAATAAATTATTATATTCTTATGAGTACTCAGACATGGGATTCATCATTATATGGGACACATATGAGAATTTTATCCAGCTATATAACTATATTTATGAGTATGGTTATGTAATTTCAAGGTTCTCATCATAATAGGGAACTCATGTGACCCTTTTGATTGAAATATACTCTAATAAATTATTACATTAATGTAATGAAAAATACTGAAAATTATGTGATAATATATATTAATTAATATTCACATCTTTTAATATATATATATATTTAATCTAAATTATACACATTTACACCAACATTATCTCACTCTCACATGGACTACAACCAACTACCAATAAAAATCAAACCATTATATCTTCCATGATGATAATGTTTCTACTGAGTTGTAGTGTTAGTAAATGGGTCCACCACATTGTCACTTTAATATTATCTTATTATTGTAACTTATCCCCTCTAATAAAAATTTCTCCAGAGTCAATTTTTTCATTGTATGTGATCCGTCCATTGATGTGATATTAGCTCCATTGGAAGGTCCCATTATTTAGTTCTAACACAATAGTATATTATATGATATTTATTGATAAGAATCACATCTAGCTCATTGATAGAGTTGTACATGTAAACTAACTATATATCTACCCTAGAAGACATAATATTATCAAACTCTATTGTATAATCTGCATCCATAGCCTTCATTTATATCCTCTATATCACAAGACCTTCATTGGTAGTAAAGATTTATCCTGAATGTGATTTCATACCATAATAACCTATTCAGAAACTATACCAATATATCCCTTGATGACCATATACACATATCCCATATATACCGGTAACATATCCATTGTTCACCTCAGATTATTAAGGATAGTGTTTACTACCATCCAATGTTGATCTCCTAGATCATCTTGAAAACATCCCATCACACACAAGTCATTTATGACATCTATATGAGTATATAGTATATCATACATGACTAGACCAATTGTTGTTTCATTATATTATTTTCTATCCCCTATCTATCCCAATGTGTGGGAGGATATAATTTCAGGGAAATATGAATGACATGTGACACGAGAAATAATAACTTTTTTAAAATTTCAATTCTAAATTTTTATATTATGTTTTTAATATATATACATTGAATAAGGAAATTAAAATTCATAGATCATTCATAAATGATTTTTGATCCAATGGATATATGAATCTTAGCCGATGTACTTTATGTAGAGGCATGTTTTCAACTTAGATTTGACATATTGTGAGACTGGTATTTAATTTCCAATAACTAGTATGTCATCCACTTCAACTATTAAGAAAAAAATTACACTTCCACTAAATCATTTATAGATACAAGATCACATTCATTATTTAAGAAATAAAATTTCATTATATTTCTATCATATTAAAAATTCCATGATATATATTATTTATTTAATCTATAAATTGATCTCCGTAATTTGTAAACTTTGTTTCTATCTTTGTAATAAAAAAACCTTTGAGTTGTGTCATATAGACATCTTTTGGAAGGTCCACTTTATGGAATCCTCTTATAAAATCCATATTCAAAATATCATAGTGTGGTTAAGATGCTTTAAAAGAATTTTATTTTCATTGATTTTAGTATTTAAATAGGCTAAAGGTGTTTGTCAATGTCTATTCCTAGATGTTTTTTGAACCCTTATTCAACCAGACATGTATTATAAGTACTAACTAATCCATTTATGTCCAGTTTCTTACTCAAAAAAAAATTTTAAAACCAAAAGTAATTAAATTCACTAGATAATATACCAAAATATAGACATTTTCCAAGTACATGGAATCCATTTAAGAATTTATATCTTCTTTCTATTTGTTAGTTTATGATTCACATACTGTTTTTATTGGTTGTTGATGTTCACAATCAAGATCCTAGTATCACTGAGAGGGGGAGGGGTGAATCAGTTATATCATTTTTATTTTTATTAATTCTTCTTTTTGAATCAACCTTCCCCTCCCGTTAAATATTTTATTCCCTAGTGCAAACACACAACCACCTTAACACAAGATTTATAAGGTTCACTACTCAACAAGAGTAGATAAGTCTGTAGTATAGTACGTAAACAATACAGTAACACACAATCTAGTAAAAACAATCATTTTATGTGGAATAAAATGAGTGGTATATTCCCATACACTCCTGTAAAACATTGAAAACAATCCAATGGTGCAAGTTCTCCCATATAGCACAAATAGGGTAAAACAACATTTCATTCATATTGATAAATTTTCAAAAATCTAATATTTCAAAACAATAATTCACATTTATTCCCAAAAGATATTAAGAACTGCCATGCGCCAACTGAATACATGCAAATACCACAACTTTTTCTTACATCAATTGTGATATCTAATGCGCAATTAAAATGCATTTGTTGGAAGAATCCAATTTTGGAGCAGAAAACCTATTTTGTGCAACTGATTTTTTTGTGCAACATTTATCTTTATTACACAACTTCCCTTTTCTGTGGAAACTTCTTTCTCTTCACATAACACTGATAGAATATAATTTTACATGCTTTAGTGCTTAGGATTTATGTATGTGTTTATCCATATCAAATGAGAGGTTGTCACCTCATATTTATAGACATTATTGACCCTACATGAAAAACACTAATTCGCTCATAAAATACTTTTCATGTGTGTACAAAATCATTCATGCAACATCATATTTCAGTAACAGTGTTGTGTTTATTGTATGAATCATGCATTTTCCATATTTCAACATTCTAATCAAAAGAATCCCATTGCGCACAATATCTGTAAATAAAATTCCATATTTCACAAAAAACCAATCTTGTGTGCATCCTCATTCATCGCACACTTTTTACAATATTTTTTGCACTCCATGCCTTTGATAAATTTTGATTCTATGATCCTGAAACAACAATTGAGCGCAACTATTCAAACCCCCTTGAATTTATCCTACATATTTATATAACAAAAAATAACCTTTATTCATCATTAATGAGATTTGGATTCTTCAAAACTCTTCTTTTTTCATCATAAACTCCACTATCATGATATATATCCTTTGATAGATCAGAATTAACATTGTCAATGTTTCCATGGAATGTACTTTAAATTCCATGTCTTCCACTAGCAACATTCCTTTCAGTAAACATGAATTACGCAAGGCAGCACCTTTACTCCCCCTTTTCATCAGAAGGATTATATCTTCAGAACTCCAACATGGTCGCAACATTTATAGAATCATAGATATCATGTAATAATGATTTACCATCCATAGTGACTATAAAAAGAAATATTTCATGTTCACTAACCTCTCTAATAGACCTAAATATTACCTGTGTCTCCATAATATACTCTTTTATTTGGCTTTGTAGAATCTATTATTCTTCCAAATCTTATGTACCATAATCATGGACTACCTTAGAGTCTATCTCCATTCTACTATGAAATTACCAAACACAACCAACACATATATTTTCTGATTTTAGATGATTATTTAATAAATTTTGATGTAAAATTTTTATCCAGGCTATTGTCCCAATTTTTTTTGCCTTTAGAGTCTGGACATATTATAATCATATTACATGAATGATCTTCAACATCACCCATTAATATCTTCCGATAAAATAATATTTTTAGATATACCCTAATTAGAAACATTATTCATAACCTTAGTAAGGGAAACATAAATAAGCGTTAGATCATATGATCAATAAGGGTAAAAATGTGAAATATAAATCATTATCAAATAATATGATCATAAGGGGATGATTACATACTCGACTGAATATTCTCAATGTAAAATATTTATACAAATAAAATTTCATAGATTATAACCTATTAAATAATTTAAAATATATAATTATGGTCACTATGGGTTTCAGTGTTGTAAAATACATCAAATATTAATAATATAAGAATGTGGCATTATAAGAATAATAAATAATAATATTTTTAACATATCTAATTGAAATTATGTCAATACATAATCTTATGAGAATAGGTAGAAGTCGCTCATACTCATTCAACCAAATGTGAAAAAATAAATTCATAATCATGTCTATAAATTATACATTGATTATAGCTATAAAAATTAATACCCAGGAATCAATATATGAATAAGGAAAGTTTCAATATTGTTTATAAATTTTCTTGTGAGCATAGCTTGAAGAAATAATACTTATGCATTAATATGTGAAAAAATAAATTTTCAATAATGTCCAAACTTATCATAATCCACTCATGACATATCAATATCACATTACTAAACATATTGCATGGCTATAAAAGATCCACCCATCAAATAATCGTAATTCATTCACATAAATATCAAAAGATCATAAAAAATTCTTTATATCCTTATAGAATTACATAATTAATACAATTCGATTTCATAAACATTTATCCTTGATAATAATAGACCAATCATAATCAGAATAAATATGGTATCAATGTATCATAACCCAACTAAATCATAATTAAAATCAAAGGATGTTACCAAATATGAAAATTTTGTTTTAAATATCATAAAAATAATTCTTCAGGGAAATAACCTTTTTTCTTGGAAATCATATATTTTAAATTAAAAAATATCCCAAATATTAATGAAACCATTTTATTTGAAAATAATTTTTTAAACATATAAATTAAAACTCAAAACATGAAGTTGTCATGGTAGTGGGAAATTATAAAAATAACATATAATTTAAAATAAATCATTCCTTCATACATTTGTAAAATCTCAAAATGTACCTCAATTGAAAATTTTAAAAAAGTGTTTCCTTTCAAAAAAATTTATATAAATTCTATATTGGGTGAATATGAAATTAAACATCCATAAAAGAATATTAAAAACAGACATAAATACATTTTTAGAAATCATAGATATATTATAAAAATGAATTCATCCAAAGAGACAATTGAATTCAATTTCCCATAAAACATTATTTCTATATCATGAGTTATAAATAAGAAAGATATTAAATTAAAACATTCAATCTCCAAAAATAACTAGAGATTTGTTTCTTAAGAGGTAGATCAAAATAATTCATCAACTAAAACATTTTCATAAAAATTCTTGATAAACAATGAGATTGTAAAATAAAACCCTTACGAATTTAATATCTTTTTATTCATAAGCCCATGATATAATAACATCAAATGAAACATTAAAAGTAACCCCTAGAAATTATATTACATATTTTTTGTAAAATAAATTTAAATTTTTTATACCATACATTACACACAATCAGGAGAATAAATGAACCATAATATATTATTCCATTGTAAAAAATCCATTAAATTTATATTTTTCAATAGTAATAACTAAACATTTAAAATATTATGGATTATACATAATTATAGTGGTTGTCAATTGATTAGAAATCAAATAAAAAAATTACAAGTAAAAGATATATTTGTCTTAAAAATTATTTTTCACGTGTAATGTGTTATTATCTTAATCAATTAATCTAGGAAAATTATATTTTTTACCAATAAATTATTTTATTTGAAAATAATAATAAATTAAATTTAAATAAATTATTTGAATGTAAATTTTTTTTAAAAACAATTTTTTTAGGAAAAATGTGTTTTTGTATTAGTATATTAAATTAGAGACAATTGTTGAATGATTTTAATAAATTTTATATATTATATATTTCAACAACTATTTTATCACTAAATTAATATTTTCCTAGTATTTTGATTTGAATAAATCTAATTTGTTTGGTTAAAAACTATTTTTTTAAAACATAGGTCTATCATATTTTGTGAACTAATTTTAAAAATAAATAATGAAACATTATAAAATGTATTTTGAAGAATAAAATTATTTTTTTAAATAATAATTTCATAATTAGATAATGTTTTATTTTAGAAAAGTATCTTAAAATTTCACTATTTTATGAATATTGAATGATACAGATTTTTATTTAAAACAGTTTTTTGTTTAATGTATTTAAAAAGTTTTATTTTTTTATTAAAATAAATTTGAAAGTAAAATTTGTAAAATTATATTATTATTAATCCAATTTAAGTCACATTAATAAATTTTATAATGAATTTTTATAATAAAAATTATTGTAATTATGATAATTGTTTCCTTGGAAAAAAAATATTTTTCATAATGATTGTTGGTTTAATATTAATTTAAATTCATCCACATATATGTCACCAACCATTATTATAAATTCTTCCACCTATATTAATAATTAATAATATTTAATATTGTAAAGATATATTTTTTCATATGTAATAGTAAAAAGAGTAAAAATTAATTTTCATGATTAAATTTAAATCTTGTTTTCCTAGTGGTTATAGAAAAAAATGATGGTATGTTTTACACTAAAATTTATTCAAAAAATATTTTCCATTCATATTTAGTACTTATATTATAACAGTTTCTAATATATGTCCATTTGGAAGAATTTTTTTTTGAAAATAACAGTATCATTTTGGATTCTTTTGGGAAATTTCTATATGGGTTATCTCCCCCACTTATAAATGGGCACCCTTATCCTTTACTCATTACACATACATATCTATTGTTTTGGACATTTAATACCCAAATATCTTCCATTCATCATTCCCCTTGACTTATAGAACCTTTTTTACTAAAAAACCATTTGTAGCAAGGCTTTAGGTATAATCCTGAAGTGGTTGTGTGAAGAATACATATAGTTCATAACATTATGTTTTATTCTATTTATTATTATATATAATTAAAAAATTAATTAAAAAGGTTGAAGTATAAAAATATCTTAATTTTTTATGTTATTATTTTAATTGAATATCCCATATTCATGTCCTCTTCCAACAAATGGGAAATAAAACTGTAGATTATTTGTAAGGAGGATTACCGCCTAATGAACTGATGTAATTTATTTTCTATCACTACCACTCATTAATTGATATTGTTATATATTTACATTATATATATAAATATATGATATTTATGAAATAATTTTACTTTTTGAATTATAATATTGAATCTACTATCTTACCTTCCAATATGTCATAAAATGATGACGACACTTGGGCATACATATGGAATAATGCCTCAACGATGTGATGTAATATTTTTTTCATTTTATTTTCATAGTGATTTTAATAGGAGTATATTTATTTAATTTATATTTTATATACTATAAATAAATTATTATTCTATTGTTAATTATTAGATACATTTCTTTAATTCGATCTGTTGCAAAATGAAAATGGCATTAATGTATACATATTACCTACCATCTATGTAATGAATATCTCTATCTATAAAATTAATGGCTGAATATAAAATTATGTATAATTAATTTATATGATATTTATACCATTATTAGTATTTTTGATTTATTTAACAATAAACAAAATATATTGTGCATAACTACATGACCAAAACATATATGCAAAATAAATTCGTTATCACCTGTAACAACAAATTTAATGAATTGTTAATAAAGTGGTTGCAAAAGGTTATATGTAAATAAAATATGAAATAATATATATTAAAATTGTTCAAAAATATATTTATATTAAAAATTTATTTAATATACCTGAGTTTAAAAAACATACGAATGAAATTGGACATAAAGTAATGTATTTTTGTCTCAGTTTTATTTTCATGTGACAATGCCATATTAACCAATTATTTATTTTATTTAGAGTGTATAATACACATGAATGTATTTTATAATGATAATTTTGAAAAATATGTGGATCTAAATATCCATATAAGTTTATTTATTTAGTGGGCTTATGAGTCAAAAGTTACCGAAGTGGTGAGGGTTTTTTGTTATAATCTCTTAGTTTGTTCAGATAATTTATGATTATTATTCAGATGATGAAATATTATTTTATACAGATAAAGAAACATATTAATTTTTATATAATATATTTTAAAATAATTTTGTTATGAAAATTTGAGCTTATTTCTCTCTCTAGTCAAAAATAATTTCTCTTCCATTTTCATGTTTTCAAAAAATGTTATCAATTTTTATTAATATTATACTATGATTTATAAGAGTATTTTTTTACCATTTTTTACTTTTTACAAAAAAATATAAATGGAATCCTCTTTTTTCATTATAAATTGATATGTTGATAACTTTTACTAAAAATGTGAAATGAATCATTATTTAAACGTGTACATCATAAACTATATTTTATGTTTCCATAACCTATTAATGATTTAAACCTTCCTTTGGAAGATTCCAATTTTATTTTCAATAAGATTTATTATTTTATTTTTGGTAAAATCTATGAATTTAAATAATTTATTTTGGAGAGAAAAGGTATTTTCCTTAAGAAGTATTCTAATAGATATTTAAATGTCATTTTTTTCTAAGATGATATACTTTGATATTGCATAAGTCATACCAGGGATATGATCTAATGATATAATCCTTATTATTTATTTGCACGATTTTTGAATATTATGGATGGATTTTTAAGAAACAAATTTCTTTTTCATGGGTTATGAAATGATAGAATTAGGGGATGTTTATGAAACGTATTAATTTTCCATGGGATACGTAGTAATGAAATATTTAGGAAACCATTATACTTTCTATTGGTTGTTATATGGTAATTGTTTTATGAACTTGTGTTACATATAAGTATTATTTTCATTATCTGACAGGTGGTATAAAAATTATATTTCCCTCTTATGAATTGGGTAATTATGTATATATCATCAGATAAACATGATTGGATTGGGGAGTGAAGCAATTTCAGTAAGGATATTTTCCCCAAAAATTGTCATTAAAATAAACCATCAATGATATTATCTTTTGAGGATTAAAACCAATCAACTATGAAAGTCTTGGGAGTGAACCTTAACTAAATTTATGGTTTTGGGAATGAACCCAACAATCTACGATAGTCTTGGAAAATAGTTGTGACTGAAAAAATATTTTCTGCATATGTATGTGCCATAATTATATTCATTATGAATATATAATTCTATCATGGATTCTATTTTTTGATCCATTCTATATCATGAAAAAATATTAAGATATATGATATACATGGTATTCATTTCAAATGTCATTCTCATGTTTTAATACTGTTATACTCATTTTATGTATAAGTGATCAGTGTTATCTCCCATTTTACCCTTACTAATAATTTTTTATCACCCTTTCTTATGTTTCATTTCCCACATAATGAAAAAATATATTATGTATGATATTTCTAAGGAGGTTGTTATTTATTAAGAACATAGTGGGAGATAATTTAGTTCACATATGAACCTATTGTTTATGTATCCATTTTTCCTATGAAATGAGACCTTTATAATTATTTCATGGATAATTTTTTCCTTTAATGACTATTCATCTAATTAGTAGTGATATCTATGTATGGAAAATCGAGGTCTCAATAGATGGTTTTAGATCGAAGTTATGTTATTATTTAGAAACTGGGATTAGAAAACTTTGTTGAATGAATTATGAGAAGTCTATGTATAGAATAAAATCCTATATTTCTTCATAATGATCATATATGACAAACGTCAAAACTAAGGCCTCATATTTTAAATATTAACTGTCATGATTTTGAAATCAAACAATTGTTTTTCATAATTTTGTGACATCCCATTATGATAATTTCTTCTCCAACTATACTATATAGTTTTGGTTGATAGAGGGAACCCAAATGAATAATCTTAATGTGTAATTTTAAAGAAAATAAAATGATTTTACTTTTGTGAAACCAAATTTCATTGGATATTGAATTAATAATCTCTTTTTTTTCTCAAAAAACATTTCGAGGTTATGAATCATGCTCAACATCAAAATAATAAGATGAGGTAACAATGTAATGTTAATTCCTTCATGAGGAAATTCCCATCATCATTAAGAAAATATTTTTATCAATTAATGTTTATCATTGAAACCTTACCATTGAAAATATATTTTCCGCACTACAGTTTTTAGAGCATGAAAGAAACATTTTGAATATCCATGGTTCGATAGGAGAAGTTGATAAACATTGTAATCTCATTGAGAATATGAGAAAAATTACAAAATTGAAACCATAGATTCATATGAGTTTATGATATTATTGTTCAAAAATTACATTTCTCACATTCTCCATTTGAGAATTCATAAATAATTTTTTTTTCTATTGAAGATGGATGATGAACCTATTACTACCTATGAGGAACACGTGATGAATTCTGAAGTACGTTTCTGGTATTATCATCCATCATGAAAGTAAGTATCATTAATTTTTTGGTGTTGTAAAACCAATTATCTAATGGGTGATATCAATAAGGGACATTAGTTACTATGAGGAGATCATTATATATGCTATAAAGGTGGAAATGTATATTAGAGATACCCTTTAATGGTATGGTTTATAATATAACAGAAAGAAAAAATTACAACAAAATACTAAAAACCATGGAGAGGAAAAAATAATTATTCCATTATGCTCAATGTGTAGTTGGAAATATGGATGGAATTCTCTTAAAGAGACTAATAATTGTATTATTTTTGGAAAGAAAGGGAATAATACAATTGAATTTATATGTCATGGGAAGAACATAGGGTATTATTGGAATAGAGAGAAAATACCACAGAATGCACCACTCCCACTCTAGTGTTACTAAGGTATTGAGTGTGGGAATAATGTTAACAAGTGATCAAATCCAAAGGTAAATGATGAATATTGATTTGTAAAGGCTCATTATCCAATTGAACTAGGTATATAACATGAGATAACAATTGATGATGAGAAGTGTGATAAGAATGTTGTGAATAGTACCCATACTATCCACTATAGGACTTTTAATGTCTTATTCAACCATAGATCTATTAACTATTTTATATCTGAGGCATATTTTAAGGGTATGAAAATTCCACCCCAATGATTTGATGTTGAATTATTAGTGAAAACCCTAGATGGTTTGATGATCACATCTTATGTATATGATTGTTCTACAATTAATTTGGTGGGAATATGCTTCCTAAAAATCATGATATTATATATATTATTGAATTTCATGTTATTTAGGAGTGGATTTATTTCTCAATATAATTCTCACATCAATTTCCCAGGAAGGTAAGTCATGTGGGATATTCTGATCCAACTTATGACTGTCTATGAGGGCAATGATAACTATTATCTTTTTATGGGTTTCACAATAGTTGTGTGACTCTTTATTTATGTTAAAATAAAGTTTTATCTCATATATTTGGGGAGAAACTAAAAATTATTGATATAACTATTGTGATGGATTTTATTGATGTATTTTGAAAATATTTAACTAGTATTATATAGAATAGTGAGGAAGAGTTCTCAATATAACTTATAAATGGTTCTCAAACTGGTTCAATGACCCATTATATAATAACCTTGATTAAGTCGATTGAATTATAAATTTATCTCCATGTGAATATTTGAAATTTGTTAATTCATCTAGGTGTATCGTTTTGGGGTGAAACAGTTGTTTTTTTAAGAATAAATATTGTTCAATGTTTCTCTACATAGATTATCATGAAATAAATAAGATCACAATCAAGAACAAGTATCGTCTAACCTATTTTAATGATTTAGTTTATCATCTTCATGGAGCTCAATACACTTCCAAGAATGATCATCATTTTGGATGTCATAAATTGATGATTAATAAGGATGATATATCAAATATCATATTCTTTTCAAGGTATTGACACTTGGAATTTATAGTGATTCCTTTGGGTATTCCTAATACCCATGATATATTCATTGATTTAATGAATTGATACATTAATAATTACCTTTTTCAATTTTTGGAAGTATTTATTTACACAATATTCTTATATATTAAAATATTAATGAAGAGAATGAAGATCACTTGATAATTATAATAGATAATCTTATGAGGGTGAATTTGTAAGAATCTTTTACTAAGTGTGAATTTTGAACACAATAGGTTTCATTTTTTATCATATAATATCAAGAAAGGGTATATATATGGCTCTATAAAAGATCAAATCTATTAAATTTTGTCCCATACCAAATAGTTTTTCTGATAACCATAGTTGTCTTATATTGGGAGGATATTATCAATGCTTTGTGTATAATTCCTCATGAATGTCTAATCCACTCCCCAATTTAATGTAGAATAGATCCATGTACGGTTGAACGCATAAATTTTTAAAAAATTTAATTGAACTAAAGAAATGTTTAGACATGTAATATATGATTACATTACACTAAAATGGATAAGGTTTTTTAAAATATAGTGATGTATCAAAGAAAGCACAATGATGCGTTCTCAAATAGAATTTCATTGTTATAGCTTATGCCTCATGAAAATTGAAGGTACATGAGAAAACTTACAGAACTCATAATTTGGAGTCAACTGTGGTAATTTTTTCATTAAATATATTATACCATTATCTTTATAGAGAAATTAGTTTAGTATATACAAATCATAAAAAATTTAAATAATATATTAACTCAAAAAGAGCTAAATTTATTCTTGAAAAATTGGTTGGTGCTGATTAAATATTATGATTTCCCAACACATTACTACCCAAGAAAAGTAAGAAAGGTGGATGATGCTTGGAGTTGAATGGATCATAAAATATTTAAAATAATAAAGATCATCAATGATCAAGTATTTATGTGTTTGTAGATAATGGATCTGAAAATCATGAATAATGGTGGAAAATTTTATCACTCTAAAATATGTCTTCAACCATATATCTATGTGATAATTAAAGAATTGGGAAAGGATGATTTGGAATTTTAAAAGAAAAAAATGTTCCATAATTCTTTGTTTATTATGAAAGTATAACATTCTTTATCTTTGTATTTATTTTGTCCATAACATATTTGAATAATTATTTATTAGAGGTGGACTATATTTCTTGGTTCATTATTTATCCAAGAGGTATGGGATGTATAGATATTTGAATGTGTATTTATAGGGGTCAAACATGGAGAATGATATTATAGAGTTTTTTTAGAGTTTTTTATATCAGAATGTTAATTTTGAGAGATTTAATTCTATGGTGATGTTACAACCATTAATCATACAAGAATGGAAATGGAAAAAATTACTGAGGATTTTTTTATTAGACTCCCAAAACATTTATGGTTCATAACCCAATTTTCGGTTCTAGTAAATCTCCTAAAAAAGTCAGAAATCATCATTACTATCATATATTATTTCTTCTTGATCATCTTTCTTGTATATACATTATGGAAGTGTTGCGGTTACATGGATTACTGCATTCTATTGTATCTATTCAGGATCTATGTTTTAGCTCAATGTTCTAGAGAAGTATTTTGTATGCCTTATAAATATTGTTATGTTTCAATGTTATATTCACCCTCATTTATATTCTGGGTCATGTTTGAAAATTTAAGACCCATGGAAAAGTTGTGTTCTACTTCTAAGGATTTCAAATGAGGTTGGGATCATCACCTTACTATTGTAAAGTATTCATACAAAAATATCATCAATTTGAGTATTCAATTGGATCATTATAAGTCCCGATATGTAAAGAATTATATAACTCTAACATGATAGAAGTAATTATTTTAATATAAACTTATTAGAACCTAAGCTAGCTAAGTAAATTTTAGAAAAAGTGAAGATGATTCAACAATACATCAAGGTAGCTCAGAGTCAAAAACAATTACAATCAAAATCATCTGTGTGATCAAGAATTTAATGTTTCTGAGATTGTTTTTCTATAAGTTTATACATGGAAGAATGTTTCAAGGTTCATAAGAAAAGGAAAATTTGAGACGTATGTATATTTTCCCTTTGGAGATTATCAATAATGTAGGGATAATATATTATAACTTTGTTCAGTCACCAAACCTCTCTAAATTTTACATTGTATTCTACTTATATCTATCTTAAAAATGTATATACCTAATACACTACATGTAGTAAAATAAAACATCATACAAATATTGTGATATCTCACTTATAAAGCATAGCTAATGATGATTCTGGATATTTGAGAGAAAATTATATAAAAAATATTAGCTAACCTGGATAGTGTATTGAGACAAAATAACAGATTTTAAGGAATGAAAATGGGAACGTGAGGATATGATGAGGTAGAAGTATTATTAGTTTATTGTTTCAGATGAGTATAATTTATAGTAATAAATTATTTTTCAGGGGGAATAATTTGATACCCTAATATTTTATGGAATATATTTTTCAAATAAATTTAATTTTATCAACAACATGTGTTATATGTAACCCCCAGAATAAATGAACTAAAACACAATATTTTTGGACAGACTAATGGTTAAATTGGGTGATATAAACAAAACTAAATAAATTATGAAAATTATATATTTTACACATTAATCCATTTTTTATAAATACATGTTAAATTAAAATAAAAAAAATTATGTAGAAAAATAATATTTTGTAAAATTGTTTTTTCACATGGAATGTGATTTTATTTTAATAAATTTAATTAATATAATTTATTAATTATTTTAATTACATTTATATATTATATATTCAATAACAAATATATAATTAATTCAATATTTATTTTAGTCTTAGGATAATTAAAAAATCATTTTAATGTATAAAACAATATTTTTCTAAAAAACCATTTCATTGCATTTTCCAAACGTATATTAAATATATATTTTCCACTTTTACAAAAATTATTTAATGAAATGATATTATATTTCTAAAATAATATTTAACTTTCCCTTATATTGAATTATTTATAAATTTCCAAAAATATTGTTTTTTCAACGAATAGTCATAAATACTGTTTTTTATTTAAAACTGCATCTCTATATAAAGCATTCAAAATGATAAAATTTTTTAAAATGGAATTAAAATTAAAACTAGTTCAATTATATTTGTATTAATCCAATTTAAGTCATTTTAATAAATTATAATTTTAATTTAAAAAAACAACTTATATATAACAAAAACAATTCTTCTGGTAAACACATTTTTCATCGTGATTTTGGGATTGATATTAAATTATTTTTTTCTAATTAAATAAATTAAATATGGTAAAATAGATTTCATGTAATTAATAATAATAATTAATATCATTTAATATGTTCAACAATTAATTTTTTTCTTAGTTAATAGTAAAAATTTGAGAAAATAATTACCGTTGTTAAGGTAAAAATAGGTTTATCTGGAGTTAAACCAAAATATTCGGATATTTTTTACCACATAAATTTTTTGGAATTCTAATTTATTTATATATTTAGATGTCATAATATGTAAAATTCTAAAATTTTCCATTTTTAAAATTTTTTCTTGATAATGACTTTATCGTTTTAGTTTCGTTGAAGAAATTTCCATGTGGGTTACTTCTCCCACATAAAAAAAGACATTCATTATCCTCTAATCTCTATAGTAGAAGAGAATTCTGGATAATACAAATCATTAAATAATATATTTCTTATATACCTACCCAATATTTTGATTATATTTTTTTACATAAAAACATCATAGGAATCCATTGGGTATAATCCTAAAATGGTTGTCTAAAGATGATACATAGTTCTTAACCATGAATTTTCAGTTTATTTATTCTTATACCACCTCAAATATTATTAAACCAATATGAGACAATAATATAATTATATTACATATATTTTTATTTTATTATGTTAATTTAATTACCTATATCTATCTCCTCTTCCATCAAATTGGTAATGAAAATGTCAATCGTGTGCACAACAGACTACCGCCTCCCAAACCAATATATGTCATTCTCCATCACCACCTCTCACTAATGGATATAATCATTTATTTGAATTATATATATTATACATTTCACATTATTAAACTTCTATAATTATAATAATTTATCTACCATATTAACTTACAATCTGGTGAATATTGATAATGTCGTACGTGCATTGTTGTAGTCTAATGCCTCCACAAAGCGATCTGTTGCATTTTTCATTTTTTTACATCTATGTTAATATGGAAAGATTTAATGAAAATATATGATATATTAAATATAAAAATTATTTTCAGTGGTTAATTAATAAATACCATTCTTTTATTGCATCCATCAAGGAAGGTAAATAGTGTTCATGTGTATGTAAGATATACAGTCTCCATGATTGGTGCAATTCATTTTTCATTATATATACTTTGTAGATGACTATAAATATGTAAATAATTAATTTATATTATATTTAAATTATTTTTAATGAAATTTATAATAATAAACAATAACAAATTTATAAGTACCAAAACTACGAAACCAAAATATACACGAATAACGAAATACTTATCACCCAGAACAACTATTTTAATAAAGAATTCTTAATAAATATATGGTAATGGTTATACGAAAATTATATTTGGTATTATATATATGATAATTTCTATTTATTTTATTTATAATAAATATATATTTTTTATAAAAGTGTTTCATACATGTACAAGGGTATTGAGGCTGGAGGTAATGGGTTTTCATCTCACTGTTATTTTAATGAGACACATTCAATATTCACCACATGTTTCATTTAGGTGGTGTATATAATTACCATGAATTAATTTTGGGATTATTATAATAAAAATTAAAAGGATTTATATATCTATCTAACATTATTTATTTAATGTGTCATCTGATTCAAAAGATTCCAAATTGGTAAGGGTTTTTTTATCATCTCATAGTTTATCAAGATTATTTATGATTATACTTCTGATGATTATATATTGTGATACACATATCGAGAAACTAATTAATTCTATTTCACTATGGTTATATATAGAAAAATGTTCCTTTCATTTTTCTCTATTGAATAACTGAAGAAAAAAAATAATATTATTATGGAAAATTGTCCTTATTTCTCTCATTAGTTAAAAATACATTTTCATTCATGTGCATGTATTCTGTGAAAACAATAAAAATAATGTTATCATAATATTTTTTAAAAGTAATATTTACCCATATTTATATTTTTACAAACTGATTTAATATTACTCTTATTTTCACTTTTTGAATTGAGGTGCTTCATAATATTTAATGGAAATTTAAAATGAATGATTTTTTTTCACATACAACATGAATAATATTTCCCAAATATATTAGCACTAAATAATTTAATTATAAATATATATGTTTCAAAGAATATTTTCAAATAAGTTTTTTCCTTTTATTATTTGGTATATTTTTAGATCTTAAAAATGTGATTTCAAAGAGGAAAAGTAATTTTCTTGCATAAATATTCTAATATATCCTTCAAAGTCATATTAATATAAGACGAAAATATGTGATGTCACTTAAGAATTACTAGGGATATGACCCAAAGATACAATTATTATTTTTCTATATGATTTATGATTATAATGAACTGATGTTCTGGAAAAGGGTTTCTTTTCTATATGTTATTCTATGATTAAATGATGGAATTTTTATGAAAATAATTTCTTTCTTGTGGTTAATGTTATGAGGAAATTTTTATTAAACCAATTTAAATTCTAGGGATACTTCTATGATGAATTTTTTATGATCATGAGGGAAATATCTATATGTTTTTCCTTATGTGAAAGGTGGTCCTATAATTATATATACCTCCAATTCATTTGGTAATGATGGGTATCACATGATAATAATTGAAATAGAATGTGGAGTGAACCCATTTCAATAAGATACTCTATCCAATATGGTATTTTTGGTGTTGAATCTTGACTATTATAATAGTTTTTGAATTGATCCTAATACACTCTGATATTCTTGAGAGTGAAACTTGACAACTAAGACTATTTGGTGAGTGGACCAATTCCACTATGATAGTATGGGAAATTAGACATAACGACTAAGGAAAGTATTTTTTATGTTTATGTGTATTACCAAATTCAATATCTTAATAAAAAGGTATACTCCTATTAATTATTTTATTAGATACCTTTATTATTAATGCCTTATTAACTTCCAATCATTAGGTCATGAATCAATATTATGATCCATGATTTGTAGGGTATTATTTTCAAATCTTATGATCAGGTTTTCATACACCTATGCTCATGTTAAATTAAAGTAATCAATGATATATCCATTGTTTACAAAGACTGAGTATATTAACTAATCCATTATTATGTTTTATTTACCCAGGTTGTAATGAAATTTTTAACATATGATATTTATCAGAAGGGAGATTGTTATAAATAAATTATTGATCAATGAGCTAGTTTACATATGAACCAATTGTTTTTGAATCCATGTATCCAAAGGCACTAGATATATAGACTTCTGGAAGGTATCCTTTTGTTTATAATGAATATTAATATAATAATATGTGGCATCTATGTATTGAAATTCCTGGTCTCCATGTTAAATATCTATAAAATAATGAGACTCGTGATATAATATATCAAATGGGTATTATATACAATACACAAAATAAATGATTGGTGTATAAAACCACTAATCCCCATTACATTTTAAATCTATATTAATTACATAAAAGTACACATAATAAAAACCAGAATATCGATATGTCTATATTATTTTATAATTATGAACATTACATAACAACATAAAATAAGGAATATGTCATCTTTATTGAAAACCTCTTAAACATGTTCATAAAATTATTTTTTACTTAAAAATAAACGGGATAACCTCGGGATATACATTAGAATTGGGTGACATATAAAGACCAGCCACTCAATAAACATAGAATTTGGTTACACAAGATATAAATTAGGAATAAAAAAGTGGAATAAAATGTGTTAGAATCATAAATATGAATAATAAGGCATAACATAACATGATAATAATAAAGGTAAATGGGAAATGTTGTACCAACTTAAACAACTGCATCATAAACACATGTTGGGTATAAAAAGATAATAAATCATGGTGTAAAATGTCCCATAAATGAATCATGTACACTCCATGTCCCAACATGTAGTCTGATGAGACTAAACATTACACAAGGCATTGAAGCGCTATATAATTTTCCATTCACCACATTCATTTAATTCTCATGATTATGTGTGCTACATAGAACATACAACATGGATTAATTATTCATCATAATTTATTAAATGATCAAGCAGCATGGAATAAATATATATATTTTCCCAATAAAATTTATATGTTCCTAAATGTGAGCACCCTATATTTGGAAACTTTATGATATTTAATACAAAATTGTATTGACATGGAAAAATCCTGATAAATTTCTGCTATATAATGACATCACCTAAACATTCATAAAAATGGTTTGACGTGAGATAAGGGTACCTATAATCAATTATTAACCAAATTTTTTGTAATATTGACATTTAAAATCAAATCCCAACAATATAAATTATAAATTGAAGTCATAAGTTAACGAAGAAATTAGAATAAAAAATAAACCTAACTATATTATGGCATGGTGACATTTATAAATAAACTATAATGGGATAATTAATGAATGATAAAGGTTGACATAATCATTTATAAATTATATTTCAACTAATGGAAATATGGAATAGAATATCCAAATATAATGAAATGTAATTTCTGATATATAACATACAATATGTTTTTGAGTGGAAATGAGAAGACAAATATCTCATACCTAAGTGTGTTACTCCAAATGTTTGGGAGGAGCTTCTTGAGAACATGGTAGAACCATAGGAAGACACTATATATTGTAGGTAAGAGTAATTTAATTCTATAATGATATTTATATAATAAAAATGGGATGTTGGGTGGGTTTATATAGGTAACGAGTGTGGATTTCCTTATTATTTCTCAAACATAGACTTTGGTCTCTATATAATAAAATAACCAACAATACAAATATTATAATGATTTTATCACATGGATTATAAAAATTTTGAATCATTATAATTTTTTATAATCCAATGGTCACAACATAATATAATAATACCCTCATTTTTGTGGATGTGAGTCATATTCATAAATGAATTATTTTAAAACCTTAATATTCATTAATGGTGAGGGTTGAATCATATTGACATTATAAAACTGACAAAATAATCATAAAATCAATTTAATTTAAATATAAAACATATATATCTCCATGGATCTCATTTATAATATTTATTAAATTACTATTTTTTCATTATGTTGTCATAATAGAACAAGTATATTTATAATGTATTAAATTTTTTACTTGAAAATTACACCATCTCGGAAAATCATGAAAATTTATCTATTGAATAATTTTGATATAATGATTGAAAAAATAAAATTATTTTTATTAAATAGTTTTTTTATATATTTATTTAAAATTTTAAAAAATTAATTATTATTTATTTATAAATATTGGGTTTTTTGAAGATAACTGTTTTTGAATAGTTTTAAAAATAAAAATTGACCTCAAAAAATTTGTTATGATCAATTATATCTAAGATAAATTTTTATTAAAATTATATCATTAAAATAATATCTTTTAAAAATATATTTATTTATAAAAATATATTCATTAAATGAAATTTTATATTACTTAAAAATAAAATTTATGGTTTATCCTTTCAAAATATTTTTTTATCCTACTGGTTACTTAACCATTTATAAATAAAAATAATAAGGAATAAATATAATAATAATTTTTTTTATAAATAAATATAAATATTCATACTGTGAGTATTAATTTTTTTCTAGTCATTATAAAATATTTTGATCATCAATTAATGTATTTTCTTTTTTACTACATTAACTAATATATACTATAATTAATATTTATATTGCACAAAAATTATGTTGATCAAATAAATTTATAAAAATTTTGATGACTCCAAATATGGAATCCATTTTATCCATATAGTTTCATATAGGTGGAAGAATTTAATTTAATATAAACATCACAAGCATGCTGGAAAGTAGTTTAATGAAAAATACATTTTTATGGAAAATTTGATTTGGCTTTCATTATATAACAAGTATTCATATTCATATGAATTTCAATTCATGCGTATATGTATATAATCATAAAATATAGTTTTAAATATTTTATATTATTGGTTAATATATTTAATTGTAATGTATAATCACTATGAATTTTAAATATTATTCACAAAAACCATTTTAAATCATAAAAATAAACTAACACTAGATTAGAATATAAAAAATATTAAGATTTAATTAATACAATTAGATTTAAAAATTAATATAATTTATAATTTTAATATAATTAAATTAATAATTGACCTTTTAAATTAATTAATTTAATATAAGAAAAGATAATTCTACATAAAATGGTATTTGTCACTATTCACTAAAAATCTATATTTCACAAAAAATTCCAAATTTTAACTTCAGTTAACTTATCTATGATGATACAAAAAAAGGAGTTATTTTCATCTCATACATACATTAAATTTTATTTACAATTATTGTAATTAAATTTCTTCATAATGAGAATTATAAATAATTTTTGAATAAAACATATTTTGATGCCCAAAAAAGACATTAACAAAAAATAATTCATTTTTACTGAGAATATATCAATGAAAATTGGATATATATATATATCATAAGGATATTAATCCTACTCATATACATGAATTTAATGGTCGATTAAAATGTCCATTTTAAGTAATCATTATATTTTTGGGTTTGGAGTTATGCGTCACATATGCTATCAAACAATGTTTTCTCTTTTGAAAACATGGGGTGATATATTATTCCCTCCATTAATAAGTCTTTTCCCCCTAATTTGAAAATAAACTTGGTTCTTCTTATTTCTATAAATTGACTAGATTAAAGATAAAAATTATAGATGAGTATTTGAAAACTATTTAACACATAAACTAGAATTTAATTACATTAAAAGGGTAACTTATAAATTACATTCATTTACATGACTTATGAATTTATAGTCTTCAATATATTTTATCCATGATCTATTTACTATTATATATTCTTTTGGGAATTTTTTCCCTTAATGGTTCGTAAATATATTATTAATTTACTCAAGCATATCCAATAGTGAATTAAGCTTAATATACCAGGATATTAGATTATTTTAGATTAATATTGATAAAGAACAATTTTTTTGAATATTTTATTCATTATAAATTATATAATTTCCTCACATTGTGTTAAATATGTTTATTTATAAAATATTTGGGATTTGATCATTCATTTGAAAATTTGGTGAAATTTCCAGTTTTACCCTTTATAGTTCACTGTAGTGTTTCGAAGATAAATATTTTTATATTTATTATTTGAATTTTACATTTTGTAATAGTTTTTCTAACATAATTTTGTACAACCTTCATTCAGGACACTAGAGCTAAAGAGTGATTTTGGATGGAGTAAATGGGTCATTAATCCAATGGTGGGCTGGACTCGGCAGAATTGACATGGGTTCTGCATTTGGGCCATATCTTCTACATCCAGGCTTGGATTGATCCCAAATGTTAGGAAAGCTCGGGAAAATTATTTGGAAAAAATAATCCTTCTGGAAGGCTGGTCAATTCACGCGTTTTGGAGGTAAAATGGGCGGTGCAATTTGAATTAAAATATTTGGTCGAGATTTCCCCTTCAAACTTGAAACCTCTTTAAACCTAGCCTCCCCTCCACTCTATAAATTAGTGTTTTTCTAATTTTGTGGGGTTGGGACGTGCATTAGGAAGTTTAGGGAATATGAGAAGAGGTTTCACTCCAATTATCCAAGAAATTCAATACGGGTAGCTCTTGAAGCAAGGATCCCTTCATCGAAGCCGTATTCTTCTTCCTCTTGTTGTAATGTTTGTGTTTTCTTAATAAACATCTTTGTTCTTCTTTTATTTCTTATCTTTTATTCTGTTTTGTTTAAATTTATTTTTCATAAATCTTCCTATTTGTGTGGTAACTCTTGAGTAGAAGCGTGACTGGGTTATACCCATTCTAAACCTTTGCACATGCAAAACGTTTCTACGATGATTACACCACCCATGGAAGAGTAGTTCTTTTTAGTAATCGATCGACCTCTATCCTTCTTAATTAATTTATTTTGAATCAATGAGCCACTGTAATTCACATAATAGGATCACTGAATTGTGTTTTTTAATTTCATGAAACTAATAATGTAATTGAACAATTAATACAAAACACGTGAGGTCGAGATTTTGTGTAAATTATGAGAGCACAATATTAATCGGTAATACAAGACCACACACGATAAATATATAGAGTTAAAATATAATCCCTAAAGGAAATTCATACTCATTTAAAGAATTTATATTTTCTCTAATTAACCACTGACAATAAGCTATCCTTATAACAACAATCAAAGCAGGGTGCTGCGATTGCGTGTTCCGAAGCTCTCCTAGGGTTTAAGTAATTTGATCTTTGTGGTTAAGTTAACTCTCATAGGGTTTGAGGGATAACAAATTAGGGGATCATAATTAAGTGGATATTGATTTATATGAACATTATTAATAAGTGAATTAATAGGTAGAGTTAGATCGATTACGCATTTTAAAACAAATTTCTAAATAAACATCTTTTTGTTGTGTCGTTTTAATCGAACTTCATTTCAAAACAAAAAACAATAAAACACAATCTTCTTCCAGAAAACTTCTCTTAGATTCATAAACTATAAAAAAACCCCATCCTTTAAAATAGTGTTATTATTCTATTTTATTTTATTTTTAAAATATCTTTAAAAATTTGTGTTAAATCTACTTCATCCTTTGAGAGAGGACCTTGGAAAGCCACTCTACTTCACCTAATTACCCCAAAAATCACAGTAATCATTTGAGGGTGCCCACAATAGCCCTCTTTAAACTATTTTTTACATTAAAGACATAAATTCTTGAGGACCATAATTTTTTAGTGTACATGGAATCCTAGAAAAAAAATATCCTATTATAGTGAAATAACTTGAATACATACCATAGTGATCTATACATTTAATACTGTTACCTAAAACCATTATTTATATTATAGGGAAATAAAGCTTAAAAATAAGTGAGATTCGATGCTCTATAAAGGAAAATAATGGAAATATTTAAACATAACATGAATTATGAATATGAAACTTGATCATAACATTTCAATATCATACCATGTATATTAGATTTAATCATAATCATTGGTAGATCATATGTAAAGTATCACAAGAGATTTAAGATAAAAAATCAAGAATGAATAATATAAGTATAAGATAAGGAATTGTAGAAAACAGAAAAGTATTTAAAAACCCTATGATAAGGTGGCCTACCAAGACCTTTGTATCATTATAGGTTTGGGTTAATCACTCTAGTGCCTTCTTCAGGCTTGGGATATATTCTGGTGTACCCTCTTATCTTAGCCTTGGGATGTCCACATGTGTACCCTCTTATTTGAAACATGGGATGTCCTTATGTGTACCCTATTATTTTGGGCAGGGTATGTCCTCTCGTGTGATATATTATTTTATGATTGGGATATCCTCCCATTTAACCGCTAATGTCATTCATTGGATGCCATCTAATACACCCTTTGATATCATAAAACAATTATCATTGCCAAATGGATTGGAGGGAGAAATAGTCCCAACCTATCTCATACATGTGACACAAAATCTTAAACAATCATATAATAACCCATGAAATTAAATGTGTATCATAAAAATGTAATCACATTTGAACCTATATAAAAATATAGGTTTCATTATCATTTCATCAAAATAATAACCTGTTAAAGGAAGTATGTTTCATAATAATTTAACTTGTGGATGAGAAACATGTGTCTTAAGCATCATTCCAATAGAACATAAACTATTCAAGAAGGAATTATAATGGAAACATTGGATAATTTCTTAGAATATAATGAGTTACAAAAAAAAGTGTTAATATAGATGGAAAACAACTTGAAAAATTATTTTGAAAACATTTATTTTAAAAAATGTAATTTCATCTTTGAATGGAGATCATTACAACATAATAAAAATTTATAACAATTTTATTGAAAATAATATTGCAAGATTATAAAGAAATATTTTAAAACCATTTGAAAAAAAACTCTTTCAAAAAATATAAACATATATTGAGAACATTTTGACAAAATATTCCTTGAAAACATATAAAATATTCTTGACAAAAATTTGAAAACAATATTCTTTAAAATTTTATAAAAGAAGATTGACATATAATTTTAAACAATTTCCATTTAAAACTTTTAAAAGGTGATTAAAAACATTTTAAATTCTAATTATTTGAAAATATATATTTTTATAAAAATTTAAAAAATTAACATTATATAAATAATGCTATAGGTTTAATGAATTGATTTTGGGTAAATACGTATACATCATATAAGGTTAAAAACATTCATTTTACCTGGTAAAAAAGTTATAAAAATTCTTTATATTAAAATAGAAAATAAGATTCCATTTGAAAAATTGGTAATATTAAAAAAATATTAAAAACCTTATTTTAATGATAATATGATTTTAGTAGAATATTCTTGGAAACTGATTTTATAAAACATGGTTTTAATGGAACATACATTTCTGATTGAATAGAGGGTAATGTTGGGATTTTTTAAAAACACTTTGTTAACTATATGTTATAAAAATAGTGTTCAAATTGAAAAAAATAAATTTATATATCGTTAATAACCATAGCATAATAATATTCATCATATATCCTATGATTTTAACAATAATATTTCATCAACAGAATCATAAACATAAACAATCTAAAAAATCAATGAGATTGTTTCAAAAAACCTCTTACAACATTGTAAATTTTATCCATACTCCCCATTTAATGAAATAAAATGACATGAAGCTGAAAATATAATGGAATGAATTTTATTCACGATATAACTCATCAATGTTAGTGTATACACCTCATGAAAAATATAGGTGCACAACATGGCATGCGTCTCAATGAATGAAAATTGTCACAAAATAACTTTACTGATTTTGTATATTTTGAAACATAAATCCTAAGAAATAAATATAATTTAATAGATATTAAAATACCCATAATATTAATTGTTAGATTCATATAATAAATCTATGTTCATAATACAAACCACATAAATGTAATGGGTGGGGAATAATGCATATATCTTATGAAAATGAAAAGTTAGATGAAATTCCCTTACCTTGTGTCTTGACTCTCATTGTACTCAATCAAAAATACTGTATAACAAATTTAAATTTATTATAAATATATCAAATAACCATATTATTACTTTTAATACCATATATGGTTTGATTATTGATTTATATTAGAAACTTGTTTACAATTCTATGATATTATTTCTAATCAGATAATATCCACTTTGTTTTTTGAATGTCACCTAATTTATTATATCATGTATCCTTATAATTATATCATTATTTTCAGAATGTAAAACAAAATTTAAATATATATTATATTCATTATATGTTTATAATAATAATATATATAATATATAACTATGATGCGGAATACACCATTCATGGACATGATATGTCATATGTACGCATGAATGTTATTTCTGTTAAACTATTATGATGAAATAAGAAAATTAAAAGTCATTAAAGTTTATATATGTATATAATCATATCATTGTTACTGTAGATTTATTATATCATATATATCATATATATTCCAAAATCCAATCATTAATACATTACATTTAGTGTATGAATCAATAAAATCTCTTTGTGGGGGTGGTAGTCAACACTTCCTCAAACGAAATTATCTTAATAACACAAAATGGAAAGTATACAAATATAAGTCATAAAATTGTTAAATAAGCTTAAATAAATAATAAATATAAAATATAAAATATTTAAATATAGTTTCCATAATAATTTCCATCATTATAGGCGTTAATGTAAAAATCAGTAATAATAGATTAGTGAGGAGGTAGTTCACCCTACACATAAGCAGTATTCTCATTACCCATTAGATGGAAGTGTGTATAGTTGTAGGTTGAAAAAATATAATAATAAAATCATAGTATATTTATGGATTGGATAAATAAAATAAAATAAATTATCTTATGAGAAGACATTACCTCTTAATTAAGAAACTATTTTTGGTTTGTAGAAATAGGCTTACTTTTATAGCATTAGACCACATGGGAGGTCTAAATGAAGACGTTAAGGATGTTGAGAAGTGTATATAGAATATATTGGACTAACCATAGTAGTTTTAGAGGTTTTAAGAAGAGGAGGAGCTGGTTCCCATTTAGAGGTATGAGAAGGGGCACACATCTCCTTTTATAAAACAAGTTTTGTGTACCCGCCTTTTTACCTAAAAAATTTCATAAAAAACAAACAAAAACAATAAAGTAATCTTAATGGAAGAATAATGTCTATAATATGGGTCTTGGAAATGATTATAGTGTGTTTTATGTATTAAATTTAATGATTAGTCTTTATATAAGTGCAATTTTACCTTAATCGATGTAATTAACTTTAATGATTATCACTAATATATTTCGTTAAAAACAAATTAAAAAAATTAAAAATTATATTTTTTTTATTCAAAGTATGGATTCAATTTTTTAAAATTCGATAACATAATTTCCAAAATATTATTTATAATTAATCATGTAGTCGGATCGACACTGCATATTTTTATAGTAAAAACATTCAAAAGTTTTGTCGGTTTTTATAAAAAAATTAATAGTTAGATTTGATCAAAACATCCTACATAGTATTAAACCATAAAAATATTATATAATTAAAATATAAACAAAATTAAATATAAATTTAAATTATACATAAATTAGATGAAAAGGAAGTTTTTGAGTTAAAATCATGTATTTTGAACTACTCATACAAAAATGATGTTTCTCAGAAAAATAAAAAAATTCTCCCTAATATAGTTTCAAAATTATAAATTAAAAAATAATGTTTATTTTACTAGTTTTAATTTGTATTTGTTTCTAAAATAAATTTTATTATTTTTCACATTAGGATGATAAAATAAACTCATTTGAGAAAATACTATTTTTAAACCTGTAAAGACTTTACCAAAACTATATCTTATATCATCAATATTTTTTATTGATATAAAACCATTATAAAAAATATTTAGAAATTATTTATTACAATAAATATTACTATGTTTAATATATATGTTACAATTATCTAATTTTAATAATTATAACAATAAAATGACACTTCTTTGAAACACAGTGTTGTGAGAAACATATGCAATGTTTCTGTAGTGTGTAGTGAAATTAAAGTCATTTATGTGTAAAATTAATGATTGAATTATTGATTTATATAAAAAGTATATATTTTCAGTGTTTCTTGAAATGAAATATACAAAAATGTTAAATTATTTAGGAAAAACACTTACAAAGACATAGGGTGTTACATATCGCACGAGAGTCTAAAACCATGTGAATAGTAAGGCCAATTTTTGTGTACAAGGATAGACAGAGTTAGTCCTTACTCTCCTTGTTGGAGTATTTACCCAAGGTACATCTATTAAAAATCCACGTTCAATTATATTATATAAACAGGTATTTATTTACCTAATAAACTATTTACTCTATGCTTACCAAAATTTAGGGATGTTATGTTATACATAGTTTAATCCCTATGTCTTTCACTAGTGTTTTCAAATCTGAATCCAAAAAATTCCAAAAAATTTCCTATCATACCAATTGTTACAACCCTAAAATTTATAACATATCTAATATTTATTTATTACTAAATGAGTACACATAATTATTCCTAGAAGGTCAGGAATTATAGTCGATTGGGGAATTTGGTAAATTAAATAGCAACATTAAACATATAATAAATAATATTTGTTGAAAAATACTTTATCATAATAATAAAATTCCCTTCAAACATAAATCTACATGGGATGACCTATGGATATACATAAGAAAGGTATGAGCTATAAATCCCATTAATGGAATATACATTGAATATATAGATACAAGTATTAAATTAGTCACAAAAAGGGGAACAAAATATGTAATAATCATAAATATGAATAATAAAGATGTTATAGTTTGGCAATAATAAATTTAACATGGATAATGTAGAGTCAAATTAAAACACTTCATCATAAAAATAGGTTAAGACTATTCCACCAAAACATCATGGTTGTAAAAGACCCAAAAATGAATCAGGTTCATCCGTATCCCATCATGATGCCTTATGAGACTAAAAATTACCCAATTCATTGGAGATATATATAAATCTAGGTTCACCCATAACAATCATTTCATTATCACGCTTACGTGTTTCACATAGATCCTATAACATATATTAATTCCAAATCCCAAATTTTTCCACATTCTTGGAGTTTGGAATAAATATATATAAGTCCCCAATAAAATTTATATGTGTATAAATGTGATCATACTCTATAGTAAATTGTTATGGTATTCCCTACACAATTGATTAACATTGAAAATTCATGGTGATATTTTGAAAGCAGAGATAAGTCACTTAATGATTCATGAAAATGTGTTCCTGAAAGATAAGGTGTGTATAATCACTTATACATAAAATGGGATGTAATAGGAATACAAAAAATACATCCCAGTTTATGATATGTGAAATAAAAAGCTTAATTTAATGATGAAACTCGAATAAAATTATAATTCAAAATATATTTTGTCATGGTAAGAGGTATACATTAAGTATCATGGGTGATTAATGTGAGTGAATGGGGGATCTCATAAATTTTAAATTAAATTTAAAGAGTAATATTTAATAACATATCCCAATATAATAAAAAATTAGTTTAAGAAACATAACATAAAAGTAGTTCTTTAGTGAAAATAGGAAGAGAGAAATCCCTTACTTGTGTGTGTGAATCCAAATGCATGGTATGAGCTTCATGAGATATTAGGGGAACCTTGTAAGTACTCTAGAGATGGTATGGAATAGTATGGATGAGATCTAAGGAACATTAGTGGTGGTAGATGGGATATTTTGGGGGTTCATATTTTCAAAGAGTGGGTATATATTTATTATTTCTCAAACATAGGTTATGTACTCTATATAATATAATAACAAAAACTAATAACCGTCCAATAATTTTTACCATATTTTTTACCAAATAAATATTTTTAATTATTATATAATTATAAGTGTATAATTTAATTAAATTAGACTTATTCTTATGTGGAATTTAGTCATTCTCATAAAGAAATGATTTTGAAAACCATAAATATATTAATGGTTTGGGGGGATTCATAATGGATTTATAAAATTCATCCAATAAAAATAAAATCACATTATTTTAAATGGAAAACAAACTCGTGGTCTTTTATCCCGTTTAAATTATTTGATAAATTAATTTTTGGTAATTATGATGTCATAATACCCTAAGTATCTATATACGGTACTTAATTTCTACATGAAGATTATATTGTGTCTGAAAATTATAATTAATTTACAATTGGATAATTTCAATTTTATTATTAAAAAATTTATATCAATATTATCTAAATTACTTTATAAATATTTGACATTTAACTTTTAAAATAATAATCGACAATTATTGATAAATGATGGTTGTTTTAAAAGAGTAGTTTTTGAACCCTTTTAAAAATTATATTTGAATTCATAAAAATCATATAATAATTTGTAATTAATAAAAATTATTAAATAATAATATTTAATTAAAATATTATTTAGTTCAAAACTCCATTAATTCATCAAATTAAATTCCATAATTAAAATTTCATATTACTTATATATATAATTTGTGTTTAATCATGTAAAAATATATTTTTTATCAAACCGATTACATAATAATTTATAATGAATAAATAATTAAGAATAAATATAATAAATATTTTTTAAAAGTAAATATATATTCAGACTATGAGGGTTAGTTTCTTTCCAGTCTTTGTAATTTATTTTAACCTTCAATTAACCGAATTTCCATTTACTGTGGTAACAATGATTTCCTTCATTTATTATGTATGTTGTTCAAATATTATGTTGAACATATAAAATAATATTAATTATGGTTATTTTAGTAATGGAATGCACTTTTTAATTAGAAATTCACTAGGTTGGAATAATTTAATTTAATTTAATCCTTACAAGCATGATGAAAAGCAATTTTTTGAAACATACATTTTTATGGAAAACATAGTTTTAAAATACCTATTTATCCTGTAATATTACTTATATGAAAATAAATTAATTAAGATATATATAATCTAATAAATTTCATTTAAATAATTCTTGTTATGGATTTTTTTTCTTCCAATATATTGCATAAACATTTGGCATTTTAAAATAGTTTTTAGAAAAATTCATTTTAATTCTTTAAAATAAACTTATAAAAAATCTAGAAGATAAATGATCAAAAAGAACAATATTTAGTTAAATATAAAAATAATAATTATTATTATTCCTTAAAAAATTAATATACTAATTATAACTTTAAATTTATTAATTTAGAAAAAGAAAATACACTTTTACTAAAAATGGTATTTTTACTATTCGATGTCGAATCTATATTTTCTGTAAATTCCAAAATTGTTTCTATATGTTAATTTTTTTTGATGATACCAAAATTGGAGTTATTTTTATCAAATAAATATTCTATATTTTATTCAAATTATTTATAGTTTATATTTTTAGAATGAGAAATAATAATCATTTTTTATTAAAATATATTTTATTGAACAAAAAAGTCATTAACAAAAATTTATTGATATTTTCTAAGAATTTTTCATTGTATTTATGACATATTTATAGATTTTTTTAAAATTTTAAATACTACACAAATCCATGAATTTAATGGATGGTTAAAATGGTCATATTTAAATAATCATTGTTTATTCAGGTTTGGTGTTGCGTATCACATATGATATCGAATAATGTTTTCTCTTTTGAAAACTCATAGTGTTACATCTTGAATATATAATATTACTCATATAACTAAATTCAAGACTTTAAATCCTCTTTCCTTAAATTTGACAATCATTGAAGGTGTACTAACCTCCTTCTTCTTCATTATGGGTCCTTTAGATCCCTTCTTAAGGACCTCTAGAATTATCTTTTTTGAATATAAGAACCTCTAATTCTTTTTCTATTAATGTATAAAAAATAATTTTATAGTGTGGGTTAAATCTAAAAGGAACATTTCCATGTAAATAATATAATGTATGGGATCTATTTTATAATTAAATTTAGGTACACTATTTTATTTTCCTCAATGATTAAAATATAATAAATTAATTCTCAATCCAAATGCTTCCAAATAGATATTACTTCAAATATATGGTAGGATTCTATTTAAATTTAATCATATAAAAAAATTCTAAATGCTTATGTTGTACTTTAATCCTTATCATTTGGTTTATCCACTTAGTCTATTTTAAACTTTACTAGAGTAACAACTTTTTCATTATTTAAGGTTTAAAATTTTAATTATATGTTAAAAATTAGATAATAAATATTTAAGGGAAGAAATTTTATAATATAAATTATCTAATTTTTCCCATTGATTATTTTTATGATTTCTAAATAATTTAATAAAAAATTTCTAAAATATCAATAATGACCATTTTGAATCAATTCACATATTTTGTCTTACAAAATACAAATAAAAAATAGATTTATAATAAAATACTTTAAAATATCACTAATATGTTATTTGTATATCTAAATTTAATTTAATTCAATAATTAACTTAGTTTTTATTACTTTTAATATTTTTAAAATCATTTATTTTATCATTGGATTAATTGAATAAAAATTATGGCTCGGTTATATACAAATTAAATGTCATTATTCTGTTAGTAAAAAAATAAATTAATATAATAATTATAATAACGTATCATTCATTTAAAAAATTATATCCTAAATTATCGTATTTTTGTACTTTTGGAAATTTTTAAGAGATATAAACATTAGGAGAGAGTATGTTTTTATATATTGTTTTCTTAAATTAATATAAAGGTAATAATAAAAGACATATGCCTTATAGTGGCCAAATATTTGAGAAATAGCTATAAAAATAATAAATAAACCCATAAATTATGATTAAAGAAAAATTTTAAAAAATTTAAATCATTTTCCCAATTTGTTGACCTTATTTTACAAGTTTTTCCATTATCATGGAATAAAAATTTTACTATGTTTTCTATCCACATTGATAAAAAAAATTGTCCATATTTAACAATTTTTATATTATTAATTCAAAATACGGCTTCCTTTATTCATGATTTAGTTTCAATAAATTGTAGGAGTCATTTTTATTATAATTTCTTAAAACATTACAAAGTAATATTTAAAAAATGTATTTTTAAAAATAAATATTAACTTATCTCAAAATCGTGAATGTTTTTTATTAAAATATAATTGATAAAATTAGTATAAATAATTTGGATCACATGTCAATTTATGAGCTATTATAAAATATAATGGGACATTAAAATTAATTGATTTAATGAAATGAAAAAAATATATATGAAATGTTGTTATTTTTCATTATTCACTAAAAAATAAATCATTTTAGAAAAAATAGAAATTTAAAATTATACTAATTTTGATTTTTCAATTTTAAAAAATATTTTTATTTAATAAAATAATATTTATTTAGTTTCATAAATTCATTATAATTTCCACACACAGATATTTAGAAACCAATTTTTGATGAAAATGCATTTTGAAGTACAAAATTACTTCAATTATAATAGTGTGAATATTTAATTAGAATTAATCCCAAACTTTTTATTTTTTAATACCATTATATATTAATTTCATAATTTTTGTACTCATATTAATAATCACCAATTCAATATCTAAGTTATAAATATATTTTTTATAAAATATCATAATTTTCATTAAGCTTAGTGATGCGTATTAATCATGATATCGAGCTTATTATTATAATCTCTAAATATTTAGGCGGATACACACTATCACATTATAAAAGATATACCTATAAAGGAATATGGAATAAATTTCCACAATTACCTTTTATAGGAAGGGCAGTATAGGTAATATTACCTTGTTTTATTGGGGTCTCCTATATAGGTAGAATTTGATTATTGAGGTGAAAGTTTCTATTCCAGAAGAGGCCTTAACAAATGATTCTCAAACCCACACATGTAAATAGAAAAAAAATCCTTCCATTAGAAATTTTAAATTGAATAATATTTTTTTATTATATTTTAATTGGTTTAGTATATGTGATGTTGTCTCTTACACATATCCCTAAAAGGATAACAAAATATTTGAATTTCTCGTCATTAATATCACCATGTATAACAATTTGAAGATCATTATTTCAATTACATGGTTCTGTTGAGGGGATTATGGAGTAGCGAGTTGGTATATAATCTCTTTTATGATCCAACATGGCCACCCTTGTAACCTGATAATTGAGTCAGCTTTGACATAGCCCGAATGGCGTTCCTGATCACCATTAATTGGTGACTAAATCTTAGAATCAAATAAAATGATTTTCGGAAAAAAATTCCTACAAACATTATAGGATAAAGATAAACATGTAAGTATGTTTACAAATAATGTTACACATAGATTACTATTCCAGAAGTGAAATAGGATTAAACTACCTGTTGTACTACTACAATGTACCAGAAAGACAAGATAACAACCAAAGTCCCAACATACATAACTCACTAACCCCAATAATCCAGAGCTACTACCAAATCAATGTGGCACTATAACCTAGCTCAAAACTAAAATAATATAATGTAAAAACACCTAAAGACACAGGTATGGTGTGAGCTGAACTAGCAGTAGGGTCACACAAAGGATTCCATAATAATATTTGAACATTTAGTTACTACATAATGAGATTCCAGTATATAATAAATTGGAATGTCATTTATAAAGAATATTTTAAACAAATATTGATTTAAATTTCAATTAATCGAAATTCATTTAAAATTGTCTTAATAATATTTTCATATAAAAAAGTTCTTATAAAATATAAAGGTATGGAAAATAGTTAACAAATATTTACACATATATATATATAAATCAAATATAAATAAATGAGCAACATGTCCATATGCTAAAAGGAATAATAGGACCAAGCTATGGGATCCCCCCACACATGAAGATGAATCGATGAAATATGTATATAAACATTCCCCTTTGATACTAACCAAAGAGGACCAATCACTTTCCTTTCTACACAAGGTTTGGTTTCATTTATAAAGCATCAAAAGAGAGCTATACCAATAACTCACTAACTACATAAGCATGGATGAAATCTAATACAAATAAATAATGGGTAATTTATTTTACTATGAATTAAAATAAATTTCATTCCATTCTACAGTAAAATTATACAACTTTCCCATTTAAAAACTGAAACATGTTTTCAATCAGATCATGCCTTTTACAAGATAAAACCAATGTGTTTACATCAAAATAGTTTTAATCAATATTCTAAAATACAATTTTGAAATGAATTCCATAAAGTAAATTTCAAATTTTAAATTTCACAATTAAATTCAATAATTAGATTAAACCAAAAATTCCCTTAATTTTAAAAACACACATCAATTCAATGGAATTGGGTGGTTTTTCCAAATACATGCCAAATCCTGTTTCATATCACCAAATATATGGAATTGTGTGTATACCCAACCAATAGAAATAACTTTAATTTATATCAATAAATTCAATTAAATCAATATAACATAATTTAAATCGAGAAATTTAATGTTAATAAAATTGGACAATCAAAACAGAACCACCTACATCGGGATGACGGGATCTGAAAACAGCAAGACATTGATGGAAATCTTCAATGAGTCGTGTTCAAAATGATATCTCATATTCACACCTAGATTCAAGATCCAAAATTTCAGGGATTTGATCCTCCAATAAAAAGTATATCCAGGAAATCCTAGGGAGGAATGAAGATAGATCGATAGAAAAACAACAAGAAGATAAAACCTAGGTGAAGATTGAACTCCATTGTACTAGATTTGATTCACTTTTGGAAGGGTTTAAAAAGTAAAAATACCTATGGAGGGCTCCCATGAAAGAAAAAATTATAAAGGGTCTAAATAGTTTTGTTTCAAACCTTAAAATATGATTTCTTGAAATTTAAAAATAATTTTCATATGAAAAAACAATGTATGAATACCTACCTAGGTAGGGTTATACTTTTAGATAATCCTTGTACCCTAACCATAAACCCCTTCTTGATGGGGTGTATGATTTCTACTAGGTGGGCGCATGGGGTTTCTAAACTATTCACCAGCCATATAAACACTGACATTATGATTTTACATTTTTTTCCTCGAGAGGGCCCATATATTGAGATAATCAGGCATCAACCATGCACTTCCCAGAGACATTCAAAATTTCCCAAATTTTCACTCAAGGAATATGAAAAAGAAACCCATCAAAATAATGGTCAAAATTGGGGTTTAGTAATTCCTAAAAATAGTAAAATGATGTTATATACACCTCACTATTGATTTATTCTTTCCCTATATTGAAAAAAGATAATATTCCATGCCAAAAAAGATGAGTTCACTACTCATTCATTAGTTCCTCCCTCTCCCATGTCAAAGGAGAATTAGAACTTTTGTTCTATAAAACTCAAACAAAAATTTTCTTCCTCCCTTGAATTACTATAGATTTAGAATCAACCACCATAAATATAATGTTATCCTCAGATAAATCATGTATAACCTCAAAGACCCTCTATCATGAAACATTAGATGGATTAGATATATACATTCATTACTGAGATACAAGGAATATTTTATTTATCAATTTTATTTGTGGTAGAAGTGATAAATGGTATGAAACCAAAATCACCAACTAAAAACCCAAAAAAGGTAAGAAAAATTGAGGGTCACGATTCCCTTTATTCACTAGCCCTTGGTGACCCAAATGGGGTAAAACAATCAAGAACAAATTGTCTCTAACTTTAAATTACAACGATCTATAATGATGATCAACATAATACTTATAAAAGATCGGTTTCATCGACATTATCTAATGAACCAACTAAATATTTGTTGTCCTCTCTTGAACCAAACATGGTCTAGACAATTATCTTTCTCCAATATATGACTAAAATAATCGATATCTACATAGTCATCCATACAATTTCTCAAAAGGATCTTTCTGGATCTTGAATTGTTAACTATTATTATAAAAAAACTCATCAAGATCCAAATGGTCATCCAAAGTCCCACCATAGTAAATAACATAGTTTTGGTGCCTGTCCTCATGAATTTGTATTGTTATTTCTACATATCTATCCAATTTTTGAGGGTATTCCATTCTCAAATGGTCATGATATTCTAGTGCCTCTTAAAAGCCTCTACAAAATAAATAAGTAAACTAAGGATCCTTATCAGATACTATTGTAGATAAAATATCAGGAAAATGAACAATCTCATTCATGTAGAGATTATCCAACTATTTAAATTTGGTTCTATCATGAAGGGTTATAATGAGAGCCAATTTTAACATCCTATCAATAATAACCCATTTCACATTATTATTTATTAGGTTATGTGGCCATATAACCCCATATTACATTTATATATCATCCCACATCAACGTCATGACATGAAGTAGATGATGGAAACCAGAAGTTTTCCCATGATTAGACATAACCTATTGTCATGTATACTATTGAGAGACAATCTCATCAATTCCCCATCTTATAAATAGCCACAAAAATACATACCACATGTCGTCGAACATCTGTGTTGTTCTTAAGAGCACAACCCACTAATAGTCATGTAAATCCCCCATCACATTTTTCCTTATAGATGATGAAAAGCCAAAGTGATTATGAAATTATTAAATGCCATCAGCGGAGAATGACCAGTCAACGACAGTCTCCCCACCATAAATATATTCGCAAATTCTACAGTACTCATCATAATTTTTTTATTCATAATGAAACAACACTATAATAGATGACGTTCACTGAACACTATCCAAGGAATCCTCACCTTTGATTTACCAGACTCTAATATGCAATTCTAAAAATACAGCTATGATGTTCCACACTTACATGAATTATTGCATGTCCTATATTATAATTTTCATTCTCAGAGAATTTTTAATGAAATTCTTTTTCCCTCATCTATGTGAGATTTCAATGTCTAATTACTGTTGGTGTTCCACCTAATACCTCCAGTGGAGATGAAAATATTTTTGAGTGAAAATATAACACATGATCTTGTGGTTTGAAAACATGATAAACCTTTCTCTATGAAGGTAATACTACCAAATATTATGTGTATGAATCATAGCTATACATTCATGTTCATTGATACAATAATTCATTTCATGAGGCCAGTTTGATGAGATCCATAAGCAATGACATGATCACCCTTTATACAAATGTATCCCAAACCAAAAACAGATGCATCAAAGTAGACCAAATAGTCAAGCCTGGCCTCTAGAATAGTTAACAATTGTGTATTAGTCAATAGATATATCATGTCAAAAAAGGAAATCTAAAATATATCTTCCCATGTAAAATTTTATCCCTTCCAATATGGAGAAGTCCTCAATGTTTCCAACATTGATAAGTCCTTAATAAACTACCGATAATATGTAGATAGACCCTATGTGATTTGAATCCTGACCACATTGCATGGTTTCCCATGTCACAACAGCCTTCACCTTTTATGATTAAAGTAAAATTCCATTTTCTCATACCATGTGTCCCAAGATCATTACTTTTTGAATCAAAAAAAAATTTATGAAATCTTGTCACAAAGATACTGATGTCTTAATAATACTTGGGTTTCTCTCATATGAGTCACATGATCCTCCTCAGACATAGTCTAAACCAAGATGTCATCAACACATAATACAATGAATGAATAAATATACTCATGGAAAATATTATTCATTAAATCCATGAAAACTACAAGGGCATCAGTTAGGCCAAATACCATAACAAGGTAATGATATTGGTTTCACCTTATCTAAATGATTGATTTCTAAATGTTAAATTTTTTTTATTCTCAAATAATGGTAACTAGACTGAATATCAACATTCAATAACCCCTAGGCCTATATTATCATATCAAAAATTTCATTAATATGTGGTAGAAGATACTTTTTCTATACCATAACTCGATTAATTTTTTGGTAATCAATGAAAAATAAAATCGAACATTCATTTTTCATAGCAAATAGAATTACCTTTTCCCATGATGACACACTAAGGTGTATAAATATATTCTCTAAAGAATAATTAAAATGGGTCATAAAATTGTTCATTTCATCTTTTTCCATGCTATAATAAGAAATAGAAACTACTATATTACCATGAACTATGTCAATAAAAATTCAACCTCCCTTACTAATAGAAAATTTGCGAAGTCATAAGAAAAGTTTTTGGGAAACTCGAAAACAACATGAAGGAGGTCACTACTCACATATTCCCTCACCGTATAAAATTAAAACATTGATATCACTTTCACTGACTCTTGATAATGAAGTCTAGATATTCCTAACCTTGTGTCTCATTCTCCTTGAATGAGATAACATACCCCATCGATTGTAGTAAAAAATACCCATTGAAGATTACAATCAATCTGGGCTTCATTAGAAATTATCAAATCCATACCAAATATGATGTCACAAGGTTTCATGTCATGAACCAAAATAATCAAAATAAGCCCGCTATTAGATAGTAATAAAACAGATGTGAGACTATGGATTCCATTCCCTCTCTTTATTAATTGGGGTATATTAATATCCATAACATAAAAAATGATCTATATGGAGATATCAAAAATTAACAATATGGGTTGAAATAAATGAATGATATTCACTAGTATCAAATAAATTTGTCACAAATGATGAAGTTATAGTGATGGTACCTCTCATAGTCTATGGACCCGTATATGCATCCTCTTGAGACTCTTCCAATTCATAAAGAAGCTTTGATATATATATGTGTGTTTGGGAAAAATATTTATGTGAAGTATATGATTTCACTATGGTATTAATAGGAACATATGATTTCATCCCACTAAAATGAGTATAAAATGCATGGAATAACTTTTGTAGGTGACCTGAGAATCCCAAGGATCCACATAACGTGGGTGCCTTAGTTAAAACCTTTTTATAATGCACCACAATTTCACACTACTATAAAATAAATTGGCCTCTACCAAGAATTGGAGGAGGTCTAGAAAACACATGTTTTTTGAGATCCACTATAAAATGTATTATTCTTCCTTTTTCCCTTAATGTAATTCATACTGCCACTAAGAGAGAAAGAAACTCCTGAGAAACCTAAAATTCTATCTTGGTCCATTTCAACAGTCAATGCTTAATTTAGATCATCAGCATAAAAGGGAATATTTAAGAATAAATCCTATGAAATGATGAAAAATCAAAGCACGAAATTGAACCATCGAGTATTCATATCATTATTTGATACAATCATATATTAAATCTATACAATCCCTGAAAAATAGTTTTCCTATTCTGTCACGATATTGTCAGCATGATCATGTTTGAAAAACTAAAAAACCTTATCCATTAACATAGACACTATATAGAACTAATTAATGGAAATAAAATTTAATTTAATTCCACTATAAGCCTTATATATTCATTTCCATCACCATCATGTACCAACATCTTTTTTTAGGTCCCTCCAACACGAAGGTGGAACACTTCACCTTTATTTCATCTGGTGTCTCGATGAATTAAAAAAAATCATTACAACCTTCCCAACCATCCTCATCCTCATTAGTTTCATTAGATTCATTAAATTCTGGTGGAATCTATTGAAGGCGTAACTAAAAATGACTCTATAAAACATCCCTTTGTGTTTCCACTATGGAATCCAGAATGGAAAATAGACCAGGTGCATGTCCCATTACTATGACAGTATGCACCATCACCTCAACAAGACTTTGGTCCATTGAAGGTTATTCTCAATGTGGTTCACTAGTAGATTCTAGTTTCCCTTGATTCACACATCTACATGGATGTACCATGCTACAAAATATTAGCAAACAATGAAAAATGTCCATAGACTAACTCACAAAAAAAGAAATAAGGGGAAATTTATCCTAATAGATTGAACACACGATTTGGATTCATATATGCTGAAATAAAATGTGAGGATAATATTATAACTAATCCTTAAGACATATTTCCTATACCTCCTCTATTTACATAAAGTTTGTTTTAGTGATAGATTTCTTAGCACTCAATTCCAAATAACGTTTATGTTATAAATGTATTACTTAAATGTATACTAACATAAAAAGGAATATAAACCTTGATATTTGGTATCGCACTATCATGAACCATACTATGTTCCTAGGTAAATTGATAACTGATCCATCATTGACATAGCCCAAGGGAATTATATATCCCTATGGGTTGGATATTATAACAAGTCATCTAACAAAATGAAATTGTGAACTAATATTCCACAAACATTATATAAGAAAAATAAACAATCCAGCATGAATTAAAATAAGTCTTCAAGGGGAGTAGAGTAGGAGAGGTAAAATAGGAATACAAACCACAATGTAAGATATAAAATTATGATAATAGCCCTATTCCAAACGAATGCTACCCTCTAAGACCACGAATCAACAGCTACGTCCATGTCCAAGTAGCACCGTACCCTTCCATAAACCCGGAAGAATATAATCTACAAACACCGAATGTTATGGTTAGGATGTGAGCTAAAATATCAGTATGGTCAAACCAATGATTCCATAATAAGATACCTATTTAATAAACAAAATATAGTGATATAATTTTTTAATTAAAAGGAATGGAATTTCAAAAAAATATTTCAAACAAATCATTCTTTTCATTTCAATTGATGTAAATACATTAAAAAAATGGACTAATAAAAATTTTATAAAAAATATTTTATTTAAATTATGATGTCAAGGAATATATTACATAAACAACTTCATATATATAAAAATATATTCATATATATATATCAAATATAAAAAACAAAACATGGTTATATTACAAATGTTATGACAGTTTTAGGGTATATGATCCCCAGAAACTTAAAGGTGAATCAATGAAATATGTGTATACACACTCCCCTATGATATAGACATAGGGGGATCCATCACTATCCAATCGTGGATGTGACTTGTTTCATTAGGTTTTGTTTTAGTTGTAATGATTCAGAAGAGTGATATCCCAAAAACTCTTTAACTAACAAGGTTTTCATGTAATGTAATACAAATCAAAGATGGGAAATTTATTTTAATACTTGTTTAAATCAGATTAATTCAATTCTGCATTTTTATTATTCCAATTTTCCAGTTAAATTTTAAATGGGTTTTTAGTCAAATGATTTTTTCCCATGACAATACCAATGGGATTCTATAAAAATCCTCTTAAACCATTTTATCAAATAAATATTTGATATAAATTTCATAAAATCCATTTCAAAATTCAAATTACACAATTATATACATCAATTTAATTTATGAAAAATTACATCAATTTCACAAACCACTCCAATTCAATGGAATTGGGTGTCTTTACCAAATTCAAGCCAATTCCAATTTCAAATCCAAAATTCAATGGAGTTGGGTATTAAAAAATCTAATTGTAATCATTTGAATTTAAGAAAATTAATTGAATTTAAAAAATTATATGAATTAAATTCATGAAACATTGGGTTAATCATATTGGACAATCAAAATGGAACCACCTACCTGTAGATCATGGGATCTGAAATCACCATGCCCTAGATGGGAAACACCAATGAAAGAAGTCATTAATGAGACCTATGAATATCGCCTAGATTCAAGATATATAATAATATGTATTAGATTATCTAAAAAATGATGTTCTACAAAACCATAGGAAATAAATAAGAGATAATGGGATAATGAAAATTGTAAGAGGAAACCAACCGGGAGATGATCAAATGTCATTAACCTAATATAGATATGCTTCTAGAAGGGTGTATAGGATTCAAAATCACCACATGGGATCTCTTGAGAAGATTAATTAAGATGGTGTCAAAATAGGTCCATTGGGAACCTTAATTATGGGTTTCTAAACATTTAAAAGTGATTTTTGAATTACAAAATAATGTACTCTTAAGGAGCTACGCAGAGCGTCACAGTTAGACAAACCATGAACCCTGACCATGCAACCATTATGAAGGGGTTCACAATTTTTACTATGTGGGTTCATGGTTCTCCAAACCATGTGTCATCCATTCAAACCCTCACTGTATGTGTTTACACTGTTTTCCCTGAGAGGGTGCATAATTTTAAAAAACTATGCACCAAAATTTGTACATCTGGGAAATGTACAAAATTTCATAAAAAATCACTTAAAGCATCCTAAAATGAAACCCAATAAATGAATGGTCAGAAGTGGGGTTTAAAAATAACATAAAATGGTAATAGGATGTTACAATCCCAAAATCCAATAAATAATAAATGAAGTCATTGTTAATATATTATCCACCATTATATGAGTGTATTTATTATGTTTTCATAACTAAATAGTTCTCTACATCATTATTTAATTCTTTGAATTTATCAAAAGAATATTAATTACACCTCATTATATTAATATATACTTATCAATTAAAATCATCAGCAAAATTTATAAATTATGGGTACCCACCTCATTCACCAATTATAAATGATCCCCACACATCGATATGAAACAATTCAAGAATCTCTATATCCCATTAACATTTTCTTGCAAAAAGGTATTTAGTATATTTTCTAGAAATTATTTGTGACAAACACCAAGTGGATTTTATTCAAATAATCCCAAATATATATCTTGGTGTAATGTTTTCAAATAGTTTTCATTTACATTACCTATCAAATTATGTTAATGGCCAGTTTGTTGTAATTATTTTGAATTAGTTTAGTTAATGATTTACATTACATGGTTAATGCAATCCAAAACATAAAGACAATTATTTAAATATCTCTTTCATAATTTATTTTTTCATTGTAAAAGAATAAAAATTTATTCAAAAATTTAAAATCAATCCATTTGTATCATGTATGGATAAATATATATGTTTTTTTGGAGAATAATGGAACGTAATTAAAAAAAATTAAAACTAAGAGAAATATCATCAACAATGGTAGTCCGCAATAGCCACAACTGAAATTAGGGATTAGTTTGATGATCATACATCACTACGATGTTATCATAATCATGAACACTTAATCCCTCGATTCCATATTAAGTGGGTTAGGTAGTGGGGATTCTAGAATATAAGAATTGTTTTCATGGATCAACACTACAATTAAGCATCTCCACCATTCATGAAAACTACTTCTAGATAGAAAATGGTATTTTTTTGAATTGATAATATGGATGATGTGGTTTATTAGATTTTTGTTTTTCTACAATATTAAAAGATAAAATTATTATTACTTCAATTTACTATATATTATCTGACATATAATAATTATTTTTAATTTTATGGTATCTCGCACTATTTTATTAATCCCCAATAGCCCTCGCTATTGGTCTTGAAATGTTTAGTTTCTGGAACATTTTTCTGGAAATGATCGACAAAACCCTTCTCATATTCCATGAAAGGAATAGGTAATTTAATAAATTTTATTTATGTACGAAGGTCATTTCCAAATCCAGGATTGTAACTCTTTGATCCATTGAGTCGAATCCCCAATCTAAAAACCCTTGCTCAGGTTTCCTCAAAACATGCCTCCAATTTACACCATCCCAATAAGGGGATAATAATCATGATTTAAAATGGTTATTCCAATAAAAACATTCATAATAAATTCCCCATAAAACTATTTTCCTAAAAGGGGTTGGTTGATCACTTAGTTTTGTGGTTCTATTCTTAATCAAGTAATATAAGGCTTAGTATGACAAGATATTAAGTGGAGGGATTTTAAATATTATAATGAAATATATTTTTTAAAATAATTTTCATGTATTTTTATCATAAAGTGGATTTTATTTTAGGGATTAATCATGTTTCAATAAAACATTTATTAACAACCAATTTTTATAATTCCAACATTTCATTATAGGCCTTTTATTTATGTGATCATAGTTATGAATCAATAAAATAAATAATGCATAAGATAGGGGAAAAATAAACCGATAAATGAGGTTATCATGAGATTCTCTATTTATTGTTTTATTGAAAATATTATAAATCTACATATGAAACATGGTGGAATCTCTTTATGACTACTTTTTCATGAGTTGTAGAATTCATATTGACCACCTATATATCCCTTATGTTGGTTTCTTCTCAGTTATCTCCTGAACCACCTCTAACTCATCTCCTCCTTGAACAAACATTATGTTCCTTCAGATACTAATTCAATTAAATATGTTTTTCAACTCACATATATGTAAGGGGAACAAAAATATTTTTTAAGTGGAATTTACCTAAAAAAATATTTTAATCACAAGTCAAATATAATAAAAGATAGAGGGATAACACATGAACCATAATTTTTAATTTTAAAATAAATAATTGAAACCCAAGAAATAAAATTAAATTAAATTAAACCAACATATACACAGGTTGGGTCAATGATTGTTATCGTTTATTCACATGAAATATCTAAGTATTGAAAATATCTATCTAGAATTCATTTCAATTCATTCATTGATAAGATAGAATGCATGTGAATGAATCTGATTAATTTTCTTATTTATCAATGAATTCATTTTATATTATTTATTCCAACAGAACAATATATTCCCATATTATATGATTTTGAATTATTTAATTTAAATTATATTATTTAAAATATAATAATATTATTACACCACATAGTACATGGAATAAAATCGATGAGTACATATCTAAAATAATTAGTATAGGCCTTTTGTATACAATGAAATCATACATCATATTGTGCACATTGAATGTCTGGCATAATTTCATGTTGTGTAAAGTCAATGTAAGGACCGACATAACAAATTAATGTAATATTTCATTTATAATTTAATGTTTTGATTCATATATATTCATTTATTATTCCTTAATTTTTCTCAATATTAAGAAGAATTAATTAAGCATTTGATATAATATAAAAACAAATGTTGTATATTTTTAAATTAATGACACAATGAACATGGGTTTATGAGGATTAATAGAGTAATTAATTATATTTATCATATTTACATAAATAGGAAATATGCACAATTTTTATAAGATGGTCACATGACATGTACATTTCTTCTTTTGGATGTTCATATTACTTGAATTGTGACTTGGTGTGAATTTACTACGAGCATTAATAAATTGCATGGAATGTATAGAGGATGCATGAAATCTATGAAAAGTCACATGGATTCTATCCAATATGATTTAAAAATATAACACACATAGTTTATTAATTGCGTGACATGTATTGACCTCATGTTATCCTCTATGAAAATAGATGGACTACATAAAATTTAAGAAATATACATGGTATGTAGTCTAAAAAAGTCATGTTCCACCATGTACAATAAATAAATGGTAAATTAAATATTTGTATCATATATTAATTAAATTATTACTTAGAGTGCACACGGGTGTCCAAAAAATAAAAAAGGACACACAATGTGTCATAAATAAGTATGTGTCATGTAACCTTGTGTTATTAAACCATATTTTTCAGAAAATCAAGATGGTTTCTTCATATGAAATATTTTTTAATTATTAGTCGATCATGGTTATATAAGAGTGATTTAAAGAGTAGGAATTTGAGGTCTTGATTATTGGACGAATAAAAAATAAAACCTGAAATGAAATATACCATTTAAATGTGTAATTATAAAACATAGAATAAATAATTTTAATTTTCAATGTGACCATTATGATATCTCATGAGAATTCCATGAAAAAAAAAATTCATATTGTACCCAATACCACAAATTCAATGAATAATTCACATTTTTAACAAAAAAAATCAATAACAATAAATTTTTTCATAAAAATATAGAAAAATAATGTCATTGAAATAATGGTAAGATCATTTCATGATAAAATTAATAATTAATATTATAGACCAAAAAAAGTATACCAAATTCTTAACATCATTGGTCAATGAATATATTGACCATCTAAAACACTTTTTGGTCAACTGATGTTTCAGTTGTTCGATCCATATATAGAATCTATATAGCATTTAACCACAACTTCACATGTGATATTTGAAAAATATTGATGGATTATTAGGTACTAGCTTAGTGGATCTATCATCCTGCAGTTTTCATCTAGATCACTGTAATGTTTTTTATTCTTTAAAAATAATTATTTCACTCTCATTAATCGTATTATAATGGATGATTGAGAAACACAATATCATTCTATAGTCATGAGAGAGGGCTCTAGATTTTATTGTGGACAATAATTCTCAATTTCATTCAAACTCTACATAGTAAACATAATTTTATATTTATTGAGATAGGTTTTAGGATAAAATATTATTTAATAGTAAAACATCGCTTAAGAAATACATTAAACAATATATTTCATTTTTACATGTAATAATATTTTTTCTCATGGTGTTCCCTAACAAGAATAATGATAAATATTTTTACCATACTGGAATCTAATATTTATTATTAGACATAATCATTATCTACTAGTACTCCCCAGTATTAAAAAGATAAAAAAAATATTCATTCATTAAATATATATATATATATATATTCCACATATTTAAAAAATTACCTTGTCAAAAAATATTTATTTAATTAATGTGATCAAAAAATCCACAATAAAATTATTCCTCAGTCTTGAGAATAATATATATTTTAAAAAATAGATTCAAATGGAATTTAACTATGATATTTAGAAACCATTAATGTGTGACCCTCTAGGATTATTTCAAATTATTTTAGGTACGATTTATTAGTTACAAGATTACTATCTATTAATGGGTCAACAAACCCAACAAGAAGTTGTTAAGGTTGTAATATAGACAACAACACATGGTTGCATGCTGACGAATACAATCTCTTTTTAATGATATTTAACAAAGTATGTTTCACAGTCCTTTCATAAATATATATTCTTGATATGTTATTCTAGGAATAAAAAAAATAAACACATAGTACCAACATAACCAGAAAATTTAATGTGATGATTCTACGTTAATTAGTGGTTTGAGATATTAACATCAACAAATATGGAATAGAAAAATCCTTTCTCAACATAATCATTAATAACATGTCATTCATGTTGCTCCCAATATACACCACTTCCCATGAACAAGTTGAATCATTGATTTGGTTAGTACAGCAAATTAATTGAGTCATGATATGTATTAATAATAATAATAAATTATATGGATCATCACACACACTCACATGTGGAAAATTACACTGATACGAAAACATGTGGAATTTATACTGGTGGGTCTATTATTATAATCTCACTTTTTAGAGATTACCAAGTGAGAACATCATGATATAAATTCCCATGATCATATGAGTATTAACACCAATCAATAAAAATTATATTTTTTCAATTAAAATATTTTAACTTAACATGGAATTATATATGAGAATATCATTGTGTAATTTCAAGGTTCTCATCATAGTGGGGAACTGCTATAACAATTTCAATATGATAGTTTCTATAGAAAATAATTAAATCAAATTAATCAAAAATATTAATAATATGTAATAATATATGTTAATTAATATTTACTTATTTGAATATATTTATTCAATCCATAGTATACATGATTTTTTAGGACACCAAATCTAACAATAGGAATGTTCTACTTTAATGTATACAACATGGGTGGAATTACTCACTATCATTAATGTTATTCAATGAGAATTTTAACCGTATATTTTTCATGTGTTTTAATAAATATTTCATTTCTCATTCTAACAGGAATTTTTTAATAGTATTTTAAAAGATAAATAATTTATATCAATATATTTACATGAATCGCAAAGTAATTTTTCATAGATTTTAAATAGAATATTTTTTGGGATTTTAAGATATAAATAAACAGATTATATGTGTTTTTTTATTTTTGTTTCCTTGAAATTTTTTTATGATCATTACTGAGACAGATATAACTCTCCAATGCAATGGGAAATTATTTTGTTCTCTAGATAATTATGTTGGTATTGACCATGTAGGATATAAAATTTGTTAGGGTTCTTGTAAAGGTTCTACTAATATGATATCACAAGGAACCTAAAAAACTTTTTTATTATTTCTAATGAGTTTTAGTGGACATATATTGAATGTATAATTTATGAAAATTATATTTTGTTTAAATGAATGATTCTTCTATCTGAGGGTAAAAATTTATTTTTTAGAAAATGTTTTCAGGGGTTCAAATATTTTATAAGAACCCACATTATTATTATTATATCTTTACGTTTTCATATAAATTGTTTTATGATAAAATTTGGGAAGTAATGTATATCTCAATTGTATGTAAATTATTATAGAATCACTACATTTTTTATATTAATGTAAAATCCTATAATATGATATTATAGTTTAGAATAGGAAAAACAAGTATCTTTATACCCATTAATATGTCACTGACGTAATTTTTTATTCTTATAACATGGTTTTAAGGGGTTTTGATATGTTTTAAGGATGAGTAAGATCAATGATAAAGTAAATTTGAAAATCATGAATATTTTTTATGAAAATAAAATGTGTTTCATTTTAAATGTTTATATTGTGGGATAATGGATACTATGTGTAATTTTGCACTTTTTAATATATGGCTTTATTACATATGATTTATGACGTAACTATTTAAAACTCTAAACCAAAAAATCTATTCAATAAATTAATAACATTGATTCTTTTTTAAAAATTAAATTATCAATTGAATAAGGAACGAGTACTTATAGTGGGTATTAGATAAGGGTTTAGATAATTATTGAGGTTTGTGTAAAATATGTATTTAACCATAAGAAAATCTAATTTATGGATATCATGATATGTATTTTTATGATTACCATATTACTTCAACTAAATATGTTTTTCCAAAATGGTTTCCATAGGGGATACCAGTACACTTAATTATGAAGGCATAAAGAGGACAATGTTATTCTTAATATTAAACCATGAATAGTTGCAATAAAAACAAACCAGTTTTCTGTTGTTGTGGTTCAGTTCAAACAAGATATAAATTTTTGGTGTTTCCATTTGATAAAGTTACTGTGTTCAACTGAATGGAACATGTCCATTTCAAATAATATCATAGAGTAACACATTCAAGAATTCATTGGATCATCTAACACTATAACATCTAATAGATGGATTATATCATTTTAAAAGATATTCAAATACATTGTTTTTTTACAACATCATAATATAATTCCTGATATTAATAATTTTTAAGGTGAATCTATTCAGTGGGGGTCAATGTTATAGAATACTTGGGAAAGAGAGGATATTAATGCCATAAAATGTGATAAATTTACGAATATTTTCAATGAGAAATATTTTCGTAAGTACATCTAAGTTATGATGAAAAAGAAATTCTTGGAATTGAGGTAGAATGAAGAAGACTTTATGGATGTATACGAAAAAAAATTCAATTGATTTGAAAAGTATGTAATAAATTTTAATTGGGATATCATTTTTGAAATTACATGGCTTTACCTAGGATAGAATCCAATATATCCAAGTGAATTAGATTCTTATGAATTTAAAATTGATGATGAACTTTTTTAATTTGATTGGAATGTAGAAATGGATTTTTCTAATCATCATGTGTTTTATGAAAACAATTATAAAATGTTTTTGTGAAGGAATAAAATAATGAAGCATCCATCAAGGAAATATAATGGTAAAAAAGACAATTTTTCATCTTATGATATGTGTGGTAAAAAATACAACAAATAATTATTTATAAAATAAGGGTAGTGTTTAAAAAATAGAATGATGTGATATTTGGATCATGACTATAAATAAAAGGATAATAGTAATGATCAGACAAATAATGAAATTTAGAGAGTAATACGTATTGATTATATTGAAATGGCTCCTTATGTGAGTATGTGTCTAAATATATGAGTAAAGTATGGATGTCTTCTTGATCATGAGTATAATGGTTTGGATTAATATTTTGTGGCAAAATCTATAGCTATTAGGCCATTAATTTATGTGGTGTTGGTAAAATTACTTTTTTATTTAGATTTTTTCAATTTCCCGATTGATTTGATGCATACACATACATTCATTTAATATAAATTTATTAAGAATTTGTAAATTTCAACTCAATAAATGAATCAACTAAATTTATTAAAATAACCAAAGGTAAGTAATTCAAAAAAAAAGGAACTATAAAAACCTCTATATTATTGTATGTGTGAATTCATAACCAAAAACCCATGATGTTCTACTCCATATAGAATTTCATATTGATTTTAGTATTGTATTTATTTTTGTTTCTCATTGTATGATAGATTGTATTGCTAAATATATTTTTTTAATCATTTTTTGTTTATATACAAGATGATTTCATTCTATTGATAAAATATCAAAATCATGAGAAACTATTCATTGAAGAAAATGAATATTAAATTTTATATATTTTGAGAATAAGAATATTGTTCATATCAGTTATTTTCCTACAATAAATATATAGATTGATATATTTCATGATGAATTACATATTATTATCCTAGATCTATAGATTTAATTTACTATGGACTTAGTGTCTGGTGTAAACCCAACATTAAAATCCCCTTAATGAATATATCTACTAGGAATTTTATTACTGAAATTGGAGTTACAAAAGATTCTTAATAAATGATTCATTCATCTTATAACTTCACCATGGGGATATACTATTTTTCACATTAAAAATAAATATATTTCTATGGTTATTTTAATTGTTAATATACCATTGAATAACATCATTGTTAAGAATAAGTGTTCATTTCCCCACCCAGATGACTTGTTTGATCAGGTTTAGATAGATCCGTATTTTCTAATGGTTGATCTTAGGACTAAGTACGAATATCTAATGGTGAATGTGGATGAAATTAAAAATATTTAATTTCAAAATAGGTATGAACATTATGATTTTTTGGTTATTCTATTTATGTTTGAAAATAATCCATCTATATTTTTGGAACTTATTAATAGATTTTTTCATGATATCGAGGATAAATTTTCTGTTGTGTTTATTTATGACATCATAATATATTCAAATTTTTGTTCTTATCCTGAGAAATTTTTAATAGTAATTCTGAATTTTTTTTAATAAATGATATTTTCTTTAAAATTTATTAAATATTATTTATATTTATGAATGAATTTTTCTACGAATATATTGTAAATAAATATATAATAATTTTTTATCTAGATAAATATAAACTGGATGAAGAGTTTCCAAGAACATTAATTGTCATAGTGATTTTTAGATTTCATAGATTAGTGGGTTACTACCCATGTTTTGTTAAACAATGTTTTTTGTTATCAGTCCAACAAAGTTAAGATAACAGAAAAATGAGTTAAATTAATTTGGATGAAAGAATGTGATATTTTTTACAGTATATTAAAATAGTATTATTGATTTCTCAAATTTTGGTCCTACCAACTAGAAATGATGAATCCTTTATTTAAAATGGTGCCTCATTGATGTTACATTTTTTATGTACTAAAATGAAATGATTAGGAAATATCTAACACCTTATGTTAGTTGAAACATCATGAGCTAAATTATTCAATGCTTGAAATTGAATCAGAGGATATAATGTTTTCTTTAAAAATAAAAAGACATCATTTTTATAAATTAATGATTAAAATATATAATAATAATTAAATTATAATCATTATATTTACACAAAAAGAGTTGTATTTGAGGCATAGAATATTCCTAGAAATGATTAAGATTTATGAATACATAATTCAATTCCATCTCGGAAAATAAAACTTAGTGGTTAATTATTTACGTTAGAAAGATAATTCACCAATAACTATTCTTCATTTCAAAAATGATCATTTGGTATATTAATTGATTAATTTTCTTTTTAATTTTTTATATAAAAACATCCATTGTTTTTTCTTTAATTCTTGTGTAGTAATAATTAATAGATATAATTAAGAAAGCTCATAATGAAAATAATTAATTGAACGAATGAATACAATAAGTAAAGAATGGTATGTTTCAAATGTATAATGTTAATAAATATGGTTTTATCATAATTGGGAAGTGGTTCATTGTTCCTTGGGATTATCTATTGAAGAAATAATTTTTTAGGTATGATTACAACTTTCTATTTTACAATCATCATGGGAGAAATGATATTTATAAATAACATGAATAAAATTTTTAATGAGAAGTAATGGAACGTGATATTTCTGAATTTACCATAAAATGCATCAATTCAACTCATATTAATAATAATTACAAATAGGGATGAATCATCCTTTTTAAAATTAAAAATAGAAAATAGTAGAATATATCCTTGGATTTCATGATTATATTATCAAAGACATCTCAATGTAATAATGTGATATGGGTAAGATCATATTTCATAACTAAATCTTATAATTTTCTTCATATTAATGAAATTATGTCAGTAGATAAGATTTCTCGATGGTTTCTCAAGGAGTTACTTATGTAACTTGTAGCTCCACCCTCCATTGTACATGATCATGATCGAAATTTTACTTTTAATTTGTTTAATGGCCTTCAAAATTCATTAGTTACATAATTTAATTTCATTATAGCTTTTTATCATTAGTATGATTTATATATAGGGAAAATGAATTAAAAATTGGGAGAAATTCATTTATCTTTTTCAATATATCACCACAATAATTGCGATAAATATAATCCATTATTTTATTTTTATAATAATAATAGTTTTAAATCGAGTATAAATATTGAAACTATTTATGCATTATATAGAAATAAAGGTTAAATTGTATCTTTTTTGAATGAATCAGGGTAATGAAAAATAAAAAGACAAGAATTTTTAGAAGATATGGTTGAGAATTTAAATTTGGTTCAAAAATATAATAAAATGGGTCAGATTAGGAAGAAAAGTGTTACAAATGATCAGAGAAATTATCTTTATTACATGAAGTCTAACATGTTTCTATTAATTTTATTATCTTAATAACTATTCTATATTCTTATACTAAGGGAAATTTAAGACAACAATTCATTAGATATTATGAAATTCGAGAAAATTTCGGATTATTCTCTGACCATGTGGTCATTCCTCCAATTTTATCTATAGTATATGATGTGTAGCATATTTAATTGTAAAATGATTTCATCCACTTGGTTATGGTTTTATGAAAAATAATATGATTAGAGAAGAAACATCGGAATTAGATAATGCTTGGATGTAAAAATATCCTCACATCATTATATAAGGAATGAAATTGTGAGGAAATAATTTAAAATTGGAGAGAATAACGTAACGACCCCATTAATTGAAATATTAAATAAATTTCATCCATTTTTAGTAATCATGAGTTCTATTTTATATGGATATGTTAATTTTAATAATATTAGGTATTTTTTCACTCGATGTATAAAATGTTTTATTCTTACAAAATCTGTTAACTTATATTATATGGTTTTATTTGAAATCATGATTTCAATATTTTTTGATTAAAATTTGAAAATCATAACTTAATTATTTTCAATATAAATAAAAATTAACTTAATGTTTTTTTAAATTTTATGAAAAAGTTAATTTTTGGGTTAATAGTGGAAAATCCATTTTTTTGGAAAATATTTCTTTCTTTTTATGTGTTTACATAGTATAATATGGTTATTTAAGATTTAAGATTTAATTATTTCCCTTTGATTAAAAAAATTCCAATAAATTTCATTAGAATCAGATGTGATCTTAAATTGGGTATGAAAACATTTTTAAACATAAAAATTCTTTTTTTCTAAAAAATCTTATTTCCTCACATTTTCTGTGTTTATTTGAAAATACTGATATAATATTTATATAAATTTAAATTTATAAAATGAACTCCATATTTTTAATCATAATATACAAATTTTTTAATATGTCCACTTTCATTTTTTTATTATTTATAGTAACTTTGGTAAAAATATTTTTTACCACTCTGTTAAAACTAAAAAAAAGAGTAGTTAAAATGACCTAAAAAAATTCCTAAATCCTGATTCTGGGACATATTATGATTATATATTATAAATAATAATATTATTATTCATATTGGATAATTTTTTTTTTTGAAGACATTAATATATTTTAATATTTTGAAAAAAAATCCATGTGCATCCTCTCCCCAAATTCAAAAAGGGTACCCCTACCCACTCTTATGAACACATAAAGGGACAATTATATAATCCTATCCCCACAAAAATTCATTTTATAATGTACTTAAACATGTTATATATTTCTTGGTTTGATCATAATACAAACCTATGAATCCTTTCGGTATAATTCTAAGGTGGGTTTCTGAAGAATAATTATAAATCTTCATCGGGAATTAAATTTTTATTCATTCTTCTACATTATTTAAATATTCATAAAAAATAATTAAAAAATATAATAATAATATTAAATTTAATTTTTTAATAGTTTTTTAATACTATTTATCATCTAATTATTCATTTATTGAAAAATTAAAAACATCACCTGTGTGTATGTATGAACTACCGCCTCGTGAGGCAATATATTTTATATTTCATCAATGACTCTTATATTCTGTGATAATCTTTGATATAAATTAACTAATATAATATTTATAATATATATTTCATTTTTAAAGGTAAATAAATACTCTACTTTTGTCTTTATAATCTAATAAAAATTAAAATCATCGCTCGTGTATACGTGCATAAAATCGCCCTGCGAACAAATGTATTTTAGTTATTATCACACCCCCACATGAATTATATATATGTGGATAGAAATAATTCATATTATTTTTATTTTATAATAATAAAATTTTAAATATAAAACATAACCTACCTTATTTACCTTATGTTCATCAAATAATGGAAATGTTACTCATGTCGGCATATGGTCTTCCATCTCAATGATTGTATCATGATTCATTTTATAAAAATAACTTACATAGTTAGTTATAAATGTATAATTAACATATAAAATGATAATCATAACATTATTATGTCGTTTTAAAATAATATATTCTTGATTCATATGACCTAAGTCATCTTATGGAAGTCATTTTAGACATATTAACCAAAACTACACAAAATGTATGAAGTAAACGTAATCAATTATGTGATTAGGTATAATATGAAAATAATTTAAATAAAAGGAATAAAAAACTAAATAATTATTTTAACCATTTAAATATTATCATATTTTTTAATTCTATAACATATATAATGTTAGTGAAAATTCAAACTAGAGTTAAGGGACACATTACCTTAAAACCTCACGTTAAATGTTTTAATGATTTATTTTATAAAATAGCTATTCCATTATATATTCTATGTATTTATATGGAAATAAATGAATTAAAAAGTACATTTTTGTTAATTTTTTTATTTATATGGTTTTAAAAAAAAATAAATCATGTTAAATATTTTATATGTAATGTGTTGAATTATATTACCTAAGGAAAAAAAGAAATTCATTATATTAACATATACAGACAAAGTGGAATTTCACATTGTTATGACCATAATTTATTAAGATGTTTCCACTTCAGTTTTGCAATTTTTATTACAAAATTTCAAATTTTCAATTGTTCTGGTAAATTTTTTTTTTGATTTTTCAAATTAAAAGTATTTTTATACATATTTTTACAAAAGTAAAAAGGTGCTTCACCATATGTATTGAATGGAATATTTTGTGAAATTTTAGGATGGAAATGAATGATTAAAATTTTGTATTCATATTATAGTCCATTAATATTATTTATGATGATTTTAATTCTCTATATGTCTCTATATTGAATTAGGTAATTCAGGAGAGTTATGTTGGAATTAATTGAGTAGGTTATTACATTAGTAAGGTTCTTGAAAGGGTACTATGAAGATGAAGTCCCGTGGAACATACTGGATTTTTATATATGTTAAAATTATTTTTCAGAGAAACATTTTTTATTTTATATTATATATAATTATATTTTTTTAAAGTGGTTATTATTCCTATTGAGGGTAAAAATGCATGTTTTTAAGAAATTTTATTTTCATAGGTTCTCGTGATTTCTAAGAAACCCTCATGATTTTGATTTTTCATTTGTTTTATTCTTATGATGTATTTTATGGACATCGTCGGACAGTAATGAAAATTACAAGTGTAAATAGATGATTATATAAGCTCAAAGTCCATTATATTGAAAGTAAACTCCATTATAGTATCTTATGGTTTTAAAAAGTACTAATGAGTTTCTTTCATCCTTTTTATATATCCCGTAATATGATTTTTGTGCTCATATGACATTTATAAATGTTTTTCTTGGGTTTTAAGGATAATTAGGACCAATGGTAAAATTATGTTATAAATCAAGAAGATTTATCATGAAAAGAAACTATGCTAAATTTTAAATGCATTTTATTTTGCAAAAATTGGATACAAAGAGTATGTTTCCACATTATAAAATATTGTTTTATTACATAAGTGTTATAAATAAATTACCAAAAATTGAAAATCGAATAATATCATTGGGGATAAAATAAAATGAATTCCTGTTTAAAATTAAATTAATTTTTGAAAAATCATCGGTTCTTTATATATGGTATATTATATTGTACGATATGAATGAGACTAAGAAATATTTTATGCATTCATATAGAATATCACAAGGTGTGATATAGGAAACTTCTAACTACTACATTAATTATATCATATTTTATGAAATTTTTATATCAATAAATTGTTAAATGGGTTCATCATATTTTGTGATTAACAAAATGAAAATGAATCTTAAATGTTAACGGTCAGATAGCCTATCATGTATGATTTAATTGATAATTAAATTTTTATTTTACGAAACTAAATGAATAATTATTGAACTCATTTAGTGTTAAATTCATACATTAATTATATTAATGATAAAAAGATTAAAACTAAAAGAATATAATGTTTTTAAAATTTTAAGTGAATTACTGGAGGCTCATAGGGAATCTAAAATACAATCATAAGAATTTTAACCAATTATTCGCAACTAAAACCACAAAAAAAATTCACACTCAAAGTGGGATTGGATATACAACCACCACATCAGGGGTGATATAGTGGTTATTACAAACTATTTTCTATAATAAAAACACTGATTGAAACCTATAATAATATTATTGGGCATTTTAACAACTACAATGCTACTAATTCAATATAAAAACCCAAAATGTCATATTATATTCCATCATATTCCTATTCTATGTACCAACGTGTCAAATTTACCTTGAATTTGTCATGAAAAAACTTTTTCTAAAATTCACCATAGTTCCGTCATATAATCAACCAATGTAAATCCTCCATTTAAATTTTTCAGGATCTTTTATATATTTTAGCGACCTAAAAAAGAACATTATATAGTGAGTTTAAATAATATAGTGATGTGGGAATCTTCCACAAAAATTATTTAATGGATACCAACACTTATATAGTGGTTTTATTAAGAGCTAATTGACCCCCAAGATCTATTTATTGATGGATATGGTTCTTGATGTCTAGAAAAATATATATATTATATGTTTTGTTTAATAATTCCATTAATTTACCACATCATATTGAAAGTTGATAAATTTATTATTCACTCATTTAATAATGATTATTCCCTTATTTTTATTTTTTAGTAATATTTATTAATTTCCTAGTAGAGTAAATAATATTGAATCATTTAAAAAACAGTTCTAAAAAAATGTTCTGGAATGTTTACATGTATGTGTTGTAGTCATGATCTTCTTTTTATGTAATTTTTCAAATCATGGTACACAATGAGTTTTTGTTGAAATATAATATTTCATTCATATAATTAAAAAAATTATTTTGTCATATTTGTTATTCATTTCAATTATATATTTACATTTAGTTTTTGTTTTAGATGTGCTGTTGGATTTACTATTCTATGAATGATGAAAATTTGTCGAAAAACATTATCAATCATCATAGACCAATATCATATCATTTTAACTCTAAGGACACATTTAACTAATAGTATATGTATTGACCTTCATTTATAAATAAACCCTTTAAATCAATTTCTATCATTTATATGTGGTTACATTTCTAAATAAATTTTATTTGATATCGTAATTATTAAATAAAAATATTAATTATTTAAAAATAATTTTTTAGCTGATGCATTCATGATGAGTTAAATCATCAATATATATTAAACAAGGCCTTAAAAGTATAATAAGTCACCATAGTTAGACTTTGGACTGTGTGCCTTACCAGGAGGGTTGAAACATTACATTTTGGAATCGATCCCCACACCAGGACTATTTTGGGACATTAATAAAAATACTAGTCAATGTATTCCACCTATAAAAGTTAATCCTTAATACATTTAATTAATTGTATCCATCATTGAAATCATGAACAATTATTATTATTTTATCTTTATGTTAATTTAGAAGGCAGCCTCGAATTCCTATATTATGTAGTTGAATCACTAGGAAATGATGAACAAATATTGAGGTAGGATCTTGTTAATTATATATATATATAATTTATAAAAGTAATTAAATTTCAAACCTCAATATTGAATTATTTTATCACCCCATCACTCGTCAGAGCATGTTATATAAATTTTATTTTTATTGTTTGATTTTTTGGTGAGGACCATCGAGGGAGAATACTCATGGATTAAAGACTGAATTGTAGGAATCGGTAGACACCAACCCCACCTTTCTTCCAAGGACACGCATTTGATGTGTAACTAGACTACTCTCAATCTGGTGATGCTTGTTTCATGTGGGGGGTATAGATAACTCCCTATATTTCATATATCAATCACCCCTCCACCTCTCTCTTATGGACGGTATTCTATTCACTAACCCTCATGTAAGTCTATGTTCATTGAGTGATGCATGAATGAGTTGAATATTGAGGTGGAATAGGCCCTAAGAAAACCGAAACATATTGGCATCTGGTAGTTCAGTTTTGGATAAATAGATTATGATAATGAATTTTTTTCATGTGATTGGGTGGGTCTTATCTCAGTCTTGGGTAGATGAGGGAGTCGTATGGGGGTTTAGTGGTGTGTTATTGGGATGGATTGATACTGAACAAATATGGTATGGTTAGAGGTTCTATTGAATCAATAACTACGATTACACAATGAATAAAATATTAGGTAATTTACCAATGGTTATATTGTTTTATATTCGATTGAGGGTCTACCACCACATTGATGTGGAGGGATTACCTGTTAGAGGGTTATTCTATACCAGTTGAATGACCTTCCATGACCTAGGTTGGTCTTTTCAGCATGGGACCAATCATTATGTATAACTAACCTAGACTTGTGGAAGGGATACCAATTGAGTTTGGTAGATTGGCCCAACCAGACCATAGAGCACTCCGACATACCTTCCCATCTAGGTATGGCATTTGTGCCTCAGGCTAGTCCACTACTCACCCAACTGGACCCCTATATGGGTACTATATATCATTATTCACTCACATTTTTCATTAATAATTCATGTGGACATGTTTAATCTATGGGTGCACTATCCCATACCTCATATAGTCCTGTTGTGTGCCCATGGGAGAACCATATGGCCTAGTATAGGCTCCTTAAATAATTATTCCCACATTTATTATTTAGTGACTAAATTGAACCAGTTAGTAATTCAGTCTAGATATTTTTATTGAATAACATGATGGTGAAATAATATTCACTATCTATGGCCTTTTTAAGATATTATAGTTAGTTTAAGTATTTTTATCTCTATAAATATGAAAATTACGATTGGGTGAGATGGCCAAAGTAATATTGAGGTTTGGAACATCCATGATTATGTGATAATAATAGTGTCTAGGTCCCCAAGATATATATTGGGGTTAATTTCCCTATAAGAGTTTATTGGAAGTTTGATGTTCATCTATGGATGGAATATGTTTTATAGATGCTGATATTTTGGGATAAGTTTTATGTTATAATCTCATAGAATAATTGAATATGGTGGAGGAATTTGGATCAATATAGGTCTTATATAGATTTGTTTCCCCGCATACTTTCATATTTGGGGTTTATACATATATCCTTAAGAGTGTGAATTGAGAGATCAATAACGTTATTTCAGTATGTTTTGGTATTTGGGATCAAATCCATATACAAAATGTTATGTAATTTACCTTATTTACTATGACCACTGAATCATTATGAGTAATAATATATAAATATTGTCCTATAATAATCTATGGTGTTATTTCATTAATAAACCCGTAATGACTATGGGGTTAGGTGATTTGTGAGCTTGGGAAGGCACTCCCTTAGTCATTAAATCAATGGTTAGTTTGTCATTTCCAATTAATTCTTGGATTAAGTAATCCCATAAACATTTGGGATCAGATTATCTACTCTAGGAATGTTTTTCCAGATCCTATTTTTATAATTATATAATTGATGAGGTAGAGTTTATATTTTCATGTGTTGTGGTGTAAAAAATACTTATGTGGTAGGATTCATGTAACATCCACATTAAAACAATTTTCATGTGCCATGTCAGGGGATCTAATATCCTTGTTGACATACCCAAGACACCAAAAGATGATAATAAATGGTAAGGGTTTAGTAAAAAATTGGGGGATGATTTTAACTAATGAAAAAAACACCACCTAACATGATAAGACCAGAAATTCGAATCCAAATAGATGATTCATGGGAATTAATGATATTTCTCAAAAAAAATTGGAAAAAAATATCATTTTAGGATTGATAATGTAATAAACGATGACACAAATAATTCATAAGAAATATCAACATTATAACACCAATGTGGAATCACTCTAAAGATTTCATGAGAGAAATCCAAGATATAAACACCACAATGATGAAATAGAATCATGACAGACTACTACAAAAATAAAAGACCATTCATTTACATCTATAAAAAAATGACAACTACATTTACAAAAAAACTTATATACAAGGGGTGAGTAGTCATTTTTAGTTTTATATTTCCAACAGATTTCAAAAATCATCTAAATAAGATAATAATATATTAACTCATTTTTTATCAAACACATTAATAACATATAGTCGAATATAAATTTGTTAAACATAGTAAATAATTTTTAACAAAACATTTGAAATAAATCAAATTTTCTGTTCTTTTATTCCACTAGGCATATGGATTAATGGTTTCTTTATCACTCTATCACATAAAATCCAGGTGATAGTTCCATACTCATGATTGTTTTCCCAGTGCTCCATCAAGTCATCACAAGGTGACTAATCTCCAGTTTCCCTAATACCATGTACCACTTATTCAAGCTCATTACCAATGATAATGAAATCTCACAAAACATGTATTTTGAATTCCATATCAATAAATTATAAATAAATAAAATATTCCCCTTAATTTTTTTGATGAATATGTTTATTAAGATGAACCAAAATAATAATTATCAATGAAAAAAATAATTTATAAAAATAAGTTGTTTTCCAAAATGTTTTTCAGGTTCTTATGTTCCCAAAAGTCATAATTTAAAAGTACATAATTTAAAAACATTAAACCAAAAGTATTCCATTATATAAACAATTAAAATTTTAAATTTCAAAAATATTTAAAAAAATATAAAAAAAAACTAGTCTTTCATGTTGCAGAACAAGTGGTGATGAGAGATAATCCACCTACTTCTCAAAGAGTGACGAACCCAAATAACGAAATCATTAAAACTCTATATATGGGTTCACAAAACCTTTTCGTCAATATATTCATTCCAAATATCAAAAAAGAATCTTTGATCATAGATATATACATAACATATTAGATTTAATGATATGGGTCATAGAATATGACAAGATCTATGAAAAAAGATATTACAGAAGAATTATTGATGATTCAGGTGACCAAATATGATTCTATTTCTTAAAATAACGTTTCAAACCAAAGGGAATATCAAAGTATGCCATATGATGAAATTGAGTTTCAGGTTCTATCAGAATATAAAAATATAAGTGTTTCAGGGTATCAATTTATTTTAAACTCTAGTTTTTAGGGCATCAAATGAATGTCGTATGGTTTGGCCCCATGATTTGACAAACCAGTCACCAACTATGCACATGTTAAAATCTCTAAAATCGAGAGTTTCATGAATTTGTTATATGGTTTAGGAAACTATGCGTAAAACATACATATGATACTAAAAATAACCCAGACTATCACATGGTTCTATTGCATGGTTTATAAAATAGTGTGCCAACCATGCATTGCTATAGTCTGAATCTCTCCATTTCATAGGAATTATCATTATAACCAACATGGTTTTTCCAAATAATATTCCAATCATGCACCTACCTAGTGACTCATAGAACCATTTTCATTGTTTCCATGATAAATTGAAGGTTTCCCCCCAAATTATACACCCTTAAAAACCCTTACAAAACACTTAAAAACCAACCACATGTTTCAATAACTCAGGGTGTTATATTATCCCAACCCATTACAAAAAATAGAAGATTAACATGGAAGTTTTAGAGGGGTTTCTACTCTACCCCTTATGAATTCATATACTGTATTAATTAGGGGGGGATGTGTACAACTACCTTTAATTTTTTTTAATATTTTCATAATATTTGGTTGGATTTTATAGTCCTTTAATCCCAAAATACCTTTAATTTAATTAATAAATATGTTAAATATTTTATTTAATTTTTGAGGGATAATATATATATTGTGGGATATTATTTAAGAAAATATTAGGGTTTGCAACATCCTCTAATCTATTAAATTAGGTTGGGGTTTTAACACCCTCTAAATTATGATATTAGAATGTGTTTGAACCCCTCAGTTGATTTTATAAAATGTATTCCCTTATAATTAAGTGGTGATTTAAAAAAACCACTACAAAATTATATTTTCTGTTTTGTATTTAAAATACATGATCCAGTTTATATATACATTTAATTGAAACATATATGTAGTGGGTTTCACCCAATATAATATTTCAATTTTCTAAAAAAAATCAATTTTTTAATATATATGTTTGTGGGTGCATGTGTATATAAATATTATTTAAATATATTATGTAAATGTATTTTAATAAACTATAAACATACACAAATATATATATATATATATATATAATTACATTAAATAAATATTTATACATATAAAAAAAATATACATTTATAAATATTTGTATACATAATATTAATGGAATTATAAATATATGTAGAAATATATTTATTCATATATATAACTTTTGGTGTGGTTTTATGTAAAGAACCAAATTTTCAATGTAATTTTTTTATTATATGAAATTATTACATGTCTACGAAAATAAAAGGGTACACGCCATGTACCCAATACCACACGCCGTGTAGTGTCTCCCCACGTAGGCGTTACCTTCAAACCGTGTGTTGACTAGTCAACGACCACGTTCCGCGTTGAAGGCCGTGTTGGAAGCTGCGTGGTGGCCGCGTGAAATGGACACGTACACGCCATGTACCATAACGTACACGCCGTGTCCTTTTGTTTTTCACGCCTATAAAAGGAGGGGTCCCCTCCTCCATTTCAACACACCCCTTTCCTCCACTTTTCTCTAAGCATAGCTCTCCCAAGAGACTCAAACGCTCACTTTTCTTCCATAACCTCTTTGTCCGAGCTCCGATTTACGATCCTTCATAGGACATTGGATCGTAACGACGAGGCGGTACTTCTGAGCTTTGATCTGTTGTATTTCCATCGTCCTTTCCTTTCCTACTTCCACCCGAGGGGGTTTTCTGGGACTCGACAGAAGTGACGGACATAGATGGACGTCTTCTAAAGTTGATACGGGAGAGCGTTGTGATCAGAACCTGTTAAGGTTGGGATCATACCTTCGTCTCTCTAAATTCTACATCACGCGGGGTGGGTATCCTCTTATTAATGTGAATAACTTTTGAACCTTTTTAATAAAGATAATAACTGGATTATATAACAGGGATGGGATGTTTGTGAATGTTATTACATTATTTTATATCATGTGATTTTATATTGAGAATTGAATAGGCTTATGCCTACTTAAAATCACTGTCGTTGGGGGCCTTTTCTTGCTCAATTAAATTCTGCCCTATCTTTCTAGACCATTTCGTGGATTGAAACTTCTTGGAATGTGGAAATTTGTTAATCACGTAATGTTGGCTGATTAAATTAATATTTGGAACCCTAGTGTGATCACCCCGATTGAAATAAACTGAAATAATAAACATGTGGGTTTTTTTTGGTGTTTGTTTTTGTGAAGGGGGTGTTATTATGGGTTGTTGTGGATGGAGTAAGCATCGGGGCTGCGGTTGGCTTCGTTGGGGGTTGGTGTGAATGCTATGTTAGTGATGGGCAGCGGGGCTACGATGAATGGTATCAAGGGATGATGATGTACGGTGTGGTTGTGGTTATGGTGGTTTGTAGTGGGGCAGCAGGGATATGTTTGAATGTGAAATAACTATGAGTTGTGTTTAATGAATAAAAGTGGAAGAGTTAATGAATGGTGGGTCATGATAGTGGAATGGGAATAATAATTAATGGGGTTGGTTGGTTAACAAGAAGGACTTGGATGTGTTTCTTGTGTTTTACTTACTTGATTTGTGGATGGTAGGGATATGTTTTACGAATGATCATTGTGGTTAGTTGTGGATAGTTTCCCTTTAGTTATGGAACTAATAAACTAATTCTGTTGAAACATGAAAACCTAAATAGGGTTGTGGTTATTTTTTGTATGAATGATTCGTAATAGCAGTGCTGAGGCACCTGCTCAGTTCTCTGATTAGAAGCAATAGGTTGGGATGACTACTTGGTATATATATATATATATATTACTGTATCTTTGTGTTTTGTCGCACCTCACCCATGTTGAACACTTAGTGTCGAACACTCCCATTTCATGGGAGAGGGTGTTTTCCCCTTAGATACTAGCTCCTTCCTGCTCCTTCTTCCCTAGATTGTGATGGATTGAGGCGACCATACACCCAAGACTCTTCGGGTAGGTTTCGATTGGGGTGGTTTAGCCCAAGACTCTTTGGGAAGGTTTTACTATTTCCACAAAACCTTCGGGATGAGGCCCAGGTGTGTGCGGGAAGGATACATGGTTGTGAGGCCCCCAGTGTGTGCAGGCGGGATACGTGGTTGTGAGGCCCAGGTGTGTGTGGGTCGGATACGTGGTTGTGAGGCCCAGGTGTGTGCAGGCGGGATACATGGTTGTGAGGCCCATGTGTGTGCAGGAGGTAAGAGTGTGGTAGCTTCAGGACATTTTCCGTTAGGAAGAGCAGCTAGCTAGTGGGGGAAAATGTTGCGGGGTACCCAATACTCTTGTTCTTATATAATACTACCTGTTGTTATTGTGTTTTTGTGAGTGTGGCTGGTGAGGTTAGGTGGATAGAATTCTTTTCTAGGTTTCTTCTGTTGTTCTCACAGGACATTAGGATGTCTTCCCACTTGTGCATGAGATCTTTAGCTTTCCCTACTGAGTATACTTGTATGCTCACCCTACGTTTACTTTCAGGTTTCTAGGAGGACTACCAGGGTCGTGCGGGACCCTACTATTCAGGACAGTTGGAGTTTCTGCAGTTTGCTGTACTTTTTTCTTTTGGTATTGTACTTCAGAGATTTCTTGTACATGTACCTTTTTTCAGAACTATTTAAACATGCATGTGGGATTGGTTTGGTTTTATTTCTATACACTAGTTCTTTTCCTTTTTGGTGGTTGACTTTTCCTATTTCCTGATCTTAAATAATAAAAAGGGTAATGCCTCCCATATTTGAAAAAACTCATACCCTTGGTGCTAGTTTCCACCCCGGGGCCTACTGGAGGCGGAACTTGGGGGTCATTATCTCCCTTTCACCATTGCTAGCTCATGAGGGGAATCATTACTGGGAGGGGGTCAGGACAGAATGGTATCAGAGGTGATGGTTGAGAGATAGGATGGACTATGGAGTTAGGAACAGTGAGAATTGAATGGGATGGTAGGGAAACAGTGTAGGTTAATCTTGGAGCATGACATAGGCTATATAAGACCGGCTAGGACACGAGAATTTTGGCCCCCCCGTGATCCGATGCAAGGACTCTGAGCCTACCGAACGACCAACTGAGAGAACATTTATTGCAGGGTAGAGACCCTAGGGAAGGTACATTCTACATCATGATTGTATTTCACTTGATTTGGGTGTTCTGTGAAAGAAATTGAATAAAATGATAAAATGAAATGCTGCAAAATTTCCTTACTACATGGGATTAGGTGATCATTGTTTACCGTACAGCTATGGCACCTGGACGTCATCCCTGGGTGACTCAAATGGCTGAGGACTAGTAGATCCAGGCATTCGATTAGTTGAGGATTGACCGAGAGGAGGAAGATAGCAAGTGGCAGAGGACTCTCTGTTCTTCCCAGTGGAAAACCTTCAAGAAGTACGAGGGTAGTACTTAGGATACAGATATTGGGAGGTGGATTGAGGAGTTTGGGATCAATTTTACCTTGATCTGTGATCTGAGGGAGTACTGGGATCCCCTAGCAGCCAGTCAACTGAGAGTTACGACGCGACAGTGGTGTACGTTATACCTCGGAGAGAGGATAGATGCAGAGGTTCCATGGGCTGACTTTGAGAAGGAATTCTGAGAGGAATTCCATTCATCCATGATCAAGGCGGAGAAGCAGTATCAGTTACTCTCCATCCAGGAGGGGAGTATGTCTGTACGAGAGTTGGGGATCAAGTTCAAGGATCTCCTACACTTTGCTCCAGATCTCTTTCCGGATGAGTAGTCTCGGGCGAGAATTTTGGAGGAGGCGCTTCATTCTTCGCTTCTGTATGTTGTCACCCCCATCACCCTTCCGACGTACATGGTAGTATAGAAGAAGGCAGAGGTTGTAATGAGGATTCACTCTTTGGGAGATGCACCACATGAGGGGTTTCAGCCAGGTTCGTCGAAAGGGAAGGCAGTCAGCATCAGGTCTCCTATGATGGGACCTTCCAGGTTCAGGACAGTGGGGAGCAGGCCCCTACAGTTCCAGTTCAGATCTTCAGGTCCTCATCACTTTTTCCACGATCCAAGTACTGAAGTGGTTTTCTTGTGGTGGTTTTGGGCACATTCAAAGTCGGTGCCCGACCCGATCTCAGTATGGGGGAGGTGGGAAGGTTCATCGCCCACCTCAGCAGCACCAGTTACCGGCGAGGCCCTTCCAATAGTAGCAGGACCATGCTCGTCTAAGGGAAGACTTTGCGGGAGGTGGACGACCTCAGGGTGCTCCTCAGGGACCTCAACCAGGGTGTGGTTGGGGAGGTGGACGACATCAGAGAGGTAGAGGAGCTGGTAGTGGATAGTTGCACTAAGATGAGTTGGCAGCTCCAACAGGACTAGAGGTGGTACGGGGTACAATTTGTTTGTTCAGCACTCTCGTTTCTTCTTTGTTCGATTCATGAGCTTTTCACTCCATTACTGCACCTGGTCTATCCCACACTTTGGGACTAGACGTAGAGATACATTCCATACCACTGGTGTTGAGTACACCAGTTGGAGGCTAGACCATCGTATCTTGTGTTTGCTGGGGATGTGGGATGAAATTGGGACCACATCAATCTTATGGGGATATTCTTTTTCTACAGATGCAGCCATATGATGTCATCCTATCCATCAATTGGTTTTTTATGTTACTTCCATTATCGACTGCTTCCGGAGAAGAGTCGTGTCCTCCAACGTAGACTGGAAGCGTGTATCTTTTGTTGGTGAGAGGACCTATCAGGTGGGAAGTCGGCGTGTGGAGCCTTTCCTTTCTTTGTTAGTTGGGTTTTCAGTGGTTCTAGCTGATACAGAGATGGTGGATGTCGCAGAGGTTGTTGGGGAGTTCCTCGATGTTTTCCCCGAGGAGGTTGTGACTCAACCCCCCCCCCCCCACGTGATGTTGAGTTCGGGATAGGCTTATAGCCTGGTGCCCGTCCGATTTCGATGGCCCCTAATTGGATAGAAAATTCAGAGTTGTGGGAGTTGCATATTCAGAATGACGATCTGATGGAGAAGGGTTTTGTTCGAACCAGCGTGTCTCCCTGGTGTGATAATGTTTTGTTCGTGAATAATGCAGATGGTGGTCTCAGGTTATGCATAGACTAAAAAAGGTTGAATCAAGTAACAGTCAAGAACTGTTACCCCCTTCGAAGGATAGATGATCTCTTCGACCAACTGAGGGGAGAAGGTTGGTTTTTAATGATTGATCTATGATCAGGATATCATCAGCTGAGGGTGAAGTACAGTGACATCTCGAAGACGGCTTTCAGGTACAGGTATGAGCACTTCGAGTTTTTAGTGATTCCGTTTGGAGTTACGATTACACCATCTATGTTCATGGGACTCATGAACCTTGTATTCCAAGAGTTTCTGGATAGGTTCGTCATTATGTTTATCGATGACCTCCTGATCTACTCAAGATCAGAGGAGGAGCACATTGAGTATCTTAGGGATGTCTTGGAAGTCCTATGACACCATTAGAATTATGGTAAATTGTCGAAGTGTAAGTTCTTGAGACAGGAAGTGAACTTCCTTGGGCATGTGGGGTCTTAGCATGGATTGTCAGTGGACCCGTAGAAGGTGGAGGTGGTTGTTTCTTGGCCAGCACCCAAAATCATGGCAGAAGATCATAGTTTCCTAGGGTTAGCAGGTTACTATCGGAGGTTCTTTTCGGACTTCTATCGAGTTTCTACTCCATTGATAGCTTTGAATAGGATGAACTAGGTCTTCCTATGGAGCAAGAATTTCCAGAAGGATTTCGAATACCTGATGGAGATGTTGGTTAGTGCTCGTGTACTCAGGTTTCCAGAGGAAGGGTTGTTGTATGTGGTGTTTTGTGATGCTTCTGGTCTTTTTCTGGGGAGAATGTTGATGCAGAAGAAGGGAGTGATCTGTTACGGGTCTAGGCATTTGCGCCCTCACGAGCATAACTATGCCACCCATGACCTGTAGCTTGAAAAAGTAGTGTTCGCACTGAAGTTGTGGTGACATTAACTCTTTAGGGAGCACTTTGGGGTCTACTCAGATCACAAGAGCATGAGTTATATCTTCTCTCAGCGTGACCTGAACTTACGATAGCGGAGATGGGTCGATTTCCTCCAAGAATATGACTTCGAGATCTCTTACACTGCATGTAAGGGAAACATTGTGGCTGATGCCCAGAGCAGGATGTCACATAAGGAAGTGGTTCGGGAGTCTAATAATTCTTGGAAAGCGATGGGAGAGTTGTCCTCGTTACCCTTCGATGCATGGGTAGAATGTGTAAGAGGCCTTTTGTTTCAGATGACGGTGCAGTCCTCCTTGTTGCAGCAGGTGGAAGAGTCTCAGTTGGGGGACTCCGAGGCGGAAGTAATGCGAAATCGTGTTTATCAGGGAAACGCACCAGAAGGATGGTCAGAGGACAACCAACATCAGATGTTTTTCTATGGAAGGTTTTTTGTTCCGGAGGCGATATGTGAGGGATTTCTCCGCGAGTTCCATAGCTCAGCCTTGGCAGCACATTCGGGATTTCGAAAAATGTACCATGGCCTGAAGGAACAGTTTTTATGGCCTCTGGTGAAACGGGCAGTGTCGGAGTTTGTTGCTAAATGCCTAGTGTGTCAGAAATTGAAGGCTGAATCCCGTGTTCCCAGTGGTTTGCTGCATCCTTTACATGTCCCCAAGTAGAAGTGGGATGACATATCGATGGAATTCATCACAGGACTACCTAGAGCTCAGTGAGTTTATGATGCTATTTGGTTAGTGGTGGATCATCTGACGAAATCAGCTCACTTCATAGAAATTAAGGTGTCAGGCCCGGTGAGTACCTTAACAAAGAGGTACGTAGACGAGGTGGTGCTTTTTCATGGAGTTCCGAAGACTATCGTCTTAGACCGGGATGCTCAGTTTACCTCACGAGTCTAGAGGGGGTTAGAGCATTCTTTTGGAACCCATCTACGCCTTATCACTGCTTTCCACCCCAAGACCGATGGGAAGACAGAGCAGACTATCCAGACATTGGAGATCATGTTGCGAGCATGCGTTCTGGATTTTGTAGGTTCATGGGTATGACACTTGTCTTTATTAGAGTTATCCTACAAAAACAGCTTCCACTATACTATTGGAATGGAAATGTTTGAGGACTTGTATGGAAGACCATTCCATTCACCCTTTTGTTGGGAAGAGGTTGGTGAGACAGGTGCTCTTGGGCCAGAATTAGTGCAGAGCACCACAGAGAAATTCCATCTTGTACGTGAGAGGATTAAAGCAGCTCAGGACCGACAAAAGTCTTATGATTATCATCGAAGGTGGCCCTTAGAGTTCGAGGTGGGAGATCATGTGTTCTTGAAGTTTTCTTCTTGACGGGGGCAGAAGAGGTTTGGGAAAGGGAGTAAGCTCTCACCTAGGTTCATCAGACCTTTTGAGGTGTTGAGGCGAGTTGGTGAGGAGGCATATCAGCTGGCCCTTCCACCTCAGTTGGATAAAGTTAATGACGTCTTCCACGTCTCCCAGCATCGTAGGTACATACACAACGACTCTCATGTTATCGAATGGGGAGAGTTAGATATTGGAGATGACGGGACATTCGAGTAACGACCAGTCAGAATCGAAGACCGTAAAGAGAAGGTGCTTCGTGGTTGAATCATTCCCTTGGTTCGTGTGTTATGGAGGAATGGCGGCCTCTAAGAGAGCACTTGGGAGCGGGAGACCCAGATGCATGCTCAGTAACTGAAGTTGTTTTGACTTGTGATTTCTTTGTTCTTCTGAGCTTTGTTTTGATGTTATACCTTGTACCTTTGATATATGGAATTCTTGGCTTGTCAGTAATGAGACCTTTTGTTTCCTTGTTCTCTGGAAGTGTGTAACATTTCCGGGCATGTGGGGAAGAGAAAAAACTTGATCCTTAATCGCGACACATTAATGTGGATGCGATTGAACCCGTGCAAGAGAGTCAGTGCCACCTAAAGCGGATAATATCTCAACATAGGAAAATGAATTTTCCCCAAACCACGTGTTCGGGCAGTGTGTGGGTTGTGCAATGTTGGGGACAGTGTGAGTTGAAAAACCCTAATGTATGGATGTGGGAAGTCCAGATTCTTAATCGAGATGCATTAATGAGGATGCGATTAAACTCGTGCTGGCGAGTCAGTGCCGCCTAAAGCGGATAATATCTCGACATAGGAGATGGAATTCCTAACACCTTTAATTAGGGTTGATGGTTGGGTTCATGTTATAACGAGGGCCCTAAGAGGTATCTTGTTGGGTTCCTATTGGTTGGACTTATAATTCTCGGGGACGAGAATCTTTTAAGAGGTATCTAATGTAATGGCCCGGACCTCTCCGGCCGATTCCATTGTCAAAAAGAGAGTCTTGAAGTGTTCTGGAGGGTAAAATGGACTTTTCCCACACTTTTCAGAATTTTGAAACCGCACGCCGTGTAGTGTGAGTACATGTCGTGTAACCCATCGTTGGGTATACCCCATTTTGAAGGTCGTATCCTTACCGTGTGAAATAAATGGGTACCCATCGTGTACCCCAAACTACACGTCTTGTATTCCCGCCCTGTGTATGCGTTACCCACAAACTGTGCATTGACCAGTCAACAGCCGTGTGCCATCTCAGAGTCGTGTCCATGGTGTGTGAAATAAATGGGTACACACCATGTACCCAATAATACACGTCGTGTTGTGTCTCCCCGCGTAGGCGTTACCTTCAAACCGTGTGTTGACCAGTCAACAGCGGCGTTCTGCATTGAAGGTCGTGTTGGAAGCCGCATGGTGGCCGCGTGAAATGGCCAAGTACATGCCGTGTACCATAAATTACACGCCGTGTACTTTTGTTTTTCATTCTTATAAAAGGAGGGGTCCCCTCCTCCTTTTCAAAACACCCCTCTCCTCCAATTTTCTCTGAGCAGAGCTCTCCCAAGAGACTAGAATGTTCCTTTTTCTTCCATAACTTCTTCATCTGAGCTTCGATTTACGATCTGTCATCAGCCACGGGAATGTAACGACGAGGAGGAACTTATGATCTTGGATATGTTGTCTTTCCTTCGGCCTTTACTTTCTAACTTCCACCCGAGGAGGTTTTTTCGGGACTCAACAGAACTGACGGACGCAGATGGACGTCTTCAAAAGTTGATACGAGGGAGTGTTGTGATCAGAACCTATTGAGGTAGGGATCTTGCGTTCATCACTCTAAATTGTGCATCATTCGGGGTGGGTGTCCTCTTATTTATGTGAAAAACTTTTGAACCTTTTTAATAATGATAATAACTGGATTATATAACGGGGATGGGATGTTTGTGAATGCTGTTATATTATTTTATATCCTGTGATATTATGTTGATAATTGAATAGGCTTATGCCTACTGAAAATCATGGTCCCTGGGGCCCTTTTCATGCTCAATTAAATGTTTCCCTATCTTTCTAGACTGTTTCGTGGATTGAAACTTCATGGAATGTGGAAATAGGTTAATCACGTAAAGTTGGCTGATTAAATGAATATTTGGTACCCTTGTGTGATCACCCTAGTTCAACTAAACTAAAATAATAACCATGTGGGTGGTGATGGGGTTTGTTTTTGTGAAGGGAGGTGTTATTGTGGGTTGTTTTGGATCGAGTAAGTAGTGGAGCTGCGATTGTCTTGGTTGTGGTTTGGTGTGGATCCTATGTTACTGATGGGAAGCAGGGCTGCAATGAACGGTATCAAGGGATGATGATGTACGGTGTGGTTTTGGTTATGGTGGTTGGCAGTGGGGCTATAGGGATGGTTTTGAATGTGAAAGAACTATGAGTTGTGTTTAATTAATAAAAGTGGAAGAGTTACTGAATGGTGGGGCATGATAGTGGAATGGGAATAATAATTAATGGGGTTGGTTGGTTAATAAGAAGGCCTCAGTTGTGTTGATTGTGTTTTCCTAACTTGATTTGTGGATGGTACGGATATGTTTTAGGAATGATCATTGTGGTTAGTTGTGGATTGTTTCCCAGTAGTCAAGGAACTAATAAACTAATTCTATTGAAACATGAAATCCTAAATGGGGTTGGAGTTTTTTTTAGTATGCATGCTTCGCAATAGAAGTGCCGAGGCACGTGCTCAGTTCTCTGATTAGAAGCAATAGGTTGGGCTGACTGTTTAGTATATATATATATAACTCTATCTTTTTTTTTGTCGCACCTCACCCATGTTGATCACTTAGTGCTGAACACTCCCATTCCATGGGAGAGGGTTTTTTCCCCTTAGTTACTAGCTCCTTCCTGCTCCTTCTTCCCTAGGATGTGATGGCTTGAGGCGACCTTACACCCAAGACACTTCGGGTAGGTGTCGATTGGGGTGGTTTAGCCCAAGACTCTTCGGCAGGTTTTACTATTTCCCCAGAACCTTCGGGATGAGGCCCAGGTGTGTGTGGGTGGGATACGTGGTTGTGAGTCCTAGGTGTGTGCAGGCGGGATATATGGTTGTGAGGACCAGGTTTGTGCGGGTGGGGTACGTGGTTGTGAGGCCCAGGTGTGTGCGGGCGGGATACGTGGTTGTGAGGCCTAGGTGTGTGCGGGGCGGGAAGAGTGTGGTCACGTCAGGGCATTCGCCGTTAGGAAGAGCAGCTAGCTAGTGGGGGAAATGGTGTGGGGTACCCAATACTCTTATTCTTATATAATACTACTTGTTGTGATTGTGTTTTGCTGAGTGTGGCTGGTGAGGTTAGGTGGACAGAATTCCTAGCTTGGTTTCTTCTATTGTTCTCACAGGACATTAGGATGTATTCCCACTTGTGCATGAGAGCTTTAGGTTTCCATACTGAGTATACTTGTATGCTCACCCTACGTTTATTTTCAGGTTTCTAGGAGGACTATCAGGGTCGTGCGGGACCCTACTAGTCGGGACAGTTGGAGTTGCTGTAGTTTTCTGTACTTGTTTCTTTTGGTATTGTACATTTGATATTTCTTGTACTTGTACCATGTTTCATAACTATTTAAACATGCAGGTCAGATTGGTTTGGGTTTATTTCTATACACTTGTTCATTTCCTTTTGGGTGGTTGACTTTTCCTATTTCCCGATCTTAAATAATAAAAAGGTTAATGCCTCCCATATTTGTGAAAACTCATACCCTTGGAGCTAGTCTCCACCCCAGGGCCTACTAGAGGTGGGAATCGGGGGTCATTATCTCCCTTTCACCATTTACAGCTCATGAGGGGAATCTTTGGTGGGAGGGGGTCATGGCAGAATGTTATCAGAGGTGATGGTTGAGAGATAGGATATAGTCTGGAGTTAGGCACAGTGAGGATTGCAAGGGATGGTAGGGCAACAGTGTTGGTTAATCTTGGTGCATGACATAGGCCCGGGAAGATCGGATAAGACACGGGATTTTAGGGCCCCCCGTGATCCGATGCAAGGACTCTGAACCTACCGAACAGCCAATTGAGAGTACATTGATTGCAGGGTAGAGACCATAGGGAAGGTACATGCAACATCAGGAATGTGTTTTACTTGCATTAGGTTTTCTATGAAAGAAATTGAATAAAATGATAAAATGAAATGCTGAAAAATTTCCTTACAACTTGGGCTTAGGCTATCTTTGTTTACCGTACAGCTATGGCAGCTGGACATCATCCTCGGGTGACTCAGACGGCTGAGGCCCAGCAGATCCAAGCTATCGATCAGTTGAGGATTGACCAAGAGGAGGAAGATTTCATGTGGTAGAAGACTCTCCATTCTTTCCAGCGGCATACCCTCAAGAAGTACGATGGTAGTACTTCATATACAGATATGGAGGGGTGGATTGAGGATCTAGGGATTGCTTTTACCTTGATTCGTGATCTGAGGGAGTACTGTGTTCCCCTAGCAGTCAGTCAACTAAGAGGTATGGCGCGATAGTGGTGGATTCTCTACATCGGATAGAGGATAGAGGCAGAGGTTCCATGGTCTGACTTTGAGAAGGAATTATGAGAGGAATTCCATTCTTCCATGATCATGGCGGAGAAGCAGTAGGAGTTACTCTCCCTCCAGTAGGGGAGTATGTCTGTATGAGAGTTGGGGATCAAGTTCAAGGATCTCCTACACATTTCTTCAGATCTCTTTTTGGATGAGGAGTCTCGGGCGAGATGTTTGGAAGAGGCTCTTCGTCCTTCACTCAAGTATGTTTTCACCCCCTTCACCCTTCCGACATACTTGTTAGTACAGAAATAAGGCAGATGTTGATGAGAGGATTCACTCACTGGGAGCTACACCACGTGAGTGGTTTTATCCAGGTTCGACGAAGGGGAAGGCAGTCAGTAGAAGGTCTCTATGGACGGGACCTTCCAGGTTCAGGCTAGTGGGGAGCAGGCCCCCGCAGTTCCTGTTCAGATCTTCAGGTCCTCGTCCCTTATTCCACGATCCCCGGACCGAAGTGTTTTTCATGTGGAGGTTTTTCAGACATTCAAAGTTGGTGCCCGACCCGAGATCAGTACGGTGGAGGTTGGAAGGTTTAGCGCCCACCTCAGCAGCACCAGTTTCCGGTGAGGCCCTTCCAATAGTAGCAGGACCATGCTCCACTGAGGGAAGACTTTGTGGGAGGAGGCCGACCTCAGGGTGATCCTCAGGGGCCTCAACCAGGGCATGGTCGGGGAGGTGTACGACATCAGAGAGGCAGAGGAGATGGGCGTGGATAGTTGCACACAGCAGAGTTGGCAGCTCCAGCAGAAATAGAGGTGGTACAAGGTACGGTTTTTTTGTTCAGCACTCTCATTTCTGCTTTGTTCGATTCAGGAGCTTCGCACTCCTTTGCTGCACCTAGTCTAGCCCACGATTTGGAACTAGACACACAGAGACATACCATACAACTGGTTCTGAGTACAGTAGTTGGAGTCCAGACCAGTGTATCTTGTGTTTTCCGGGGATGTGGGATGACATTGGGACAACATCGATCAAGTGGGGATCTTCGTTTTCTACAGATGCATCCATACGATGTCATTGTAGGCATCGACTGGTTTTTTTCTGTTAGTTCCATTATCAACTGCTTCCAGAGAAGAGTCGTGTTCTCCGACGTGGACGGGCAGCGTGTATGTTTTTTTAGTGAGAGGAGCTATCAGGTGGGAAGACGATGTGTGGAGCCTCTACTTTCATTGTTAGGTGAGTTATCAGTGGTTCCAGCTGATACAGAGTTGGTGGATGTCCCAGAGGTTGTTGGGGAGTTCCTCGATGTTTTTCCCTAGGAGGTTGTGACTCAAGCCCCCCCCCCCCCCCGACGTGATGTTGAGTTCGTGATAGACTTACATCCAGGTGCCTGTCCGATTTCGATGGCCCCTTATTGGATGTCACATTCGGAGTTGCGGGAGTTGCAGATTCAGATTGACGATCTGATGGTGAAGGGTTTTGTTCGACCCAGCATGTTGCCATGGTGTGCTACAGTTTTCTTCGTGAAGAAGGAAGATGGTGGTCTCAGGTTATGCATAGACTACCGAAGGTTGAATCAGGTAACGGTCAAGAACCGTTATCCCCATCCAAGGATAGATGTTCTCTTCGACCAACTGTGGGGAGCAGGTTGGTTTTCTAAGATTGATCTATGATCTGGATATCATCAGCTGAGGGTGAAGGACAATAAAATCTCGATGTTTACTTTCTGGTGCAGGTATGGGCACTTCGAGTTTGTAGTGATTTCATTTGGAGTTACGAATACACCAGCTATGTTCATGGGACTTATGAACCTTGTCTTACAAGATTTTCTGGATCAGTTCGTCGTTGTGCTTATCTATGACCTCCTGATCTACTCAAGATCAGAGGAGGAGCACATTGAGCATCTCGGGGTAGCCTTGGACGTCCTTCGACACCACCAGCTTTATAGTAAATTGTCGAAGTGTATGTTCTTAACACAGGAAATGCACTTCCTTGGGAATGTGGTGTCTCAAAATGGATTTTCAGTGGACCCATAGAAGGTGGAGGCAGTTGTATCTTAGGTAGAACCCAAGATCATGGAAGAAGTTCGTAGTTTCCTGGGGTTAGCAGGTTACAATCGGAGGTTCGTTTCAGACTTCTCTCGAGTTGCTACTCCATTGACAGCTTTGACTAGGATAAACCTGGTCTTCCTATGAAGCGAGAAGTTCTAGAAGGATTTCAAATACCTTAAGGAGAGGTTGGTTAGTGCCCCTGTACTCAGGTTTCTAGAGGAAGGGTTGTTGTATGAGGTGTTTTTTGATACTTCTGGCCTTGGTCTGGGGTGCGTGCTGATGCAGAAGAAGGGAGTGATCTGTTATTGGTCAAGGAAGTTTCTCCCTCACGAGCATAACTATGCCACCAATGACCTGGAGCATGCAGAAGTAGTGTTCACACTGAATTTGTGGCGTCATTACCTCTTTGCGGAGCACTTTGTGGTCTTCTCAGATCACAAGATCCTGAGTTTTATCTTCTCTCAGAGTGACCTGAACTTACGGCAGCAGAGATAGGTCGAGTTCTTACAAGACTATGACTTCGAGATCTCTTACACAGTAGGTAAGGGAAACTTTTTGGTTGATTCCCTGAGCAGGAAGCCGCATAAGGAAGTGGTTAAGGAATCCAATAATGCTTGGTAATCGATGGTAGAGTTGGCCACCTTTCACTTGGATGAATGGTTAGAAGGTTTTAGCGGATATTTGTTTCAGATGATGGTGCAGTCCTCCTTGTTGCAGCAGGTGGAAGAGTCTCAGAGGGGGGACTCCGATGCGGAAGTAATGTGAAATCGTGTCGATCAGGGAAACGCTCCAGAAGGACGGTCAGAGGACAACCAACATCGGATGCTTTTCTATGGAATGTTGTTTGTTCCGGAGGTGATATGTGAGGGAGTTCTCCACGAGTTCCATAGCTCAGCCTTGGCAGCACATCCGGGATTTTCAAAAATGTACCAAGGCCAGAGGGAACAGTTTTGGTGGCCCGGGGTGAAACGGGTAGTGTCAGAGTCTGTGGCTAAACGCCTAGTGTGTCAGAATGTGAAAACTGAACATCGTGTTCCCAGTGGTTTGTTGTATCCTTTAGATGTCCCCGAGTGGAAGTGGGATGACATCTCGATGGACTTCATCACAGGACTACTAAGAGATCAGGGTGTTTATGATGCTATCAGGGTAGTGGATGATCGTCTGATGAAATCAGCTCACTTCTTAGCAATTAAGGAGTCAGGCCCGGTGAGTACATTATCAAAGAGGAATGTAGAGGAGTTGGTGCATTTGCATGGAGTTCTGAAGACTATCATCTCAGACCAGGATGATCGGTTTACCTCACGAGTCTGGAGGGGGTTAGAGCATGCTTTTGGAACCTAGCTACGCCTTAGCACTACTTTCCACCCCCAGACTGACGGGCAGACAGAGCGAACTATCCAGACGTTGGACGACATGCTACGAGCATGCTTTATGGATTTTGGAGGGTCATGGGTACGACACATGCCTCTAGTAGAGTTCATCTACAACAACAGCTTCTACTATACTATTACCATGGCACCGTTTGCGGCCTTGTATGGAAGACCATTCCATTCACCAATTTTTTTGGGATGAGGTTGGTGAGACAGGTGCTCTTGGGCTAGAGGTAGTGCTGATCACCACAAAGAAAGTCCATCTCGTACGTGAGAGGATTAAAGCAGCTCAGGACCGGCAGAAGTCTTATGCTGATCGTCGGAGGAGGCCCTAGGAGTTAGAGGTGGGAGATAATGTGTTCTTGAAGGTTTTCCCTCAACGGGGGAAGAGGAGGTTTGGGAAAGGGATCAAGCTCTCACCTAGGTTCATCGGACCTTTTGAGGTGCTGAGGTGAGTCAGCGAGGAGGCATATCAGTTGGCCCTGCCACCTCAGTTGGATAAAGTTCATGAAGTCTTCCACATCTCCCAGCTTCGTAGGTACTTAAACGACGACTCTCATGTTATCGACTGGGAAGAGTTAGATATTGGAGACAACGAGACCTTCATGTAATGACCAGTCATAATCGAAGATCATAAAGAGAAGGTTCTCTGTGGACGAACCATTTCCTTGGTTCGTGTGTTGTAGAGGCATGGAGGCCACGAGGATAACACTTGGGAGTGGGAGACCCAGATGCACGCTCAGTACTCAGAGTTGTTTTGACTTGTGATTTCTTTGTTCTTATATGCTTTTTTTTATGTTATATATTGTACCATTGATATATGGAATGCTTGGCCTGTCGATTATGAGACCTTTTGTTTCCCTGTTCTCTAGAAGTGTGTGACATGTCCGGGCATGTGGGGAAGGGAAAAACCAGATCCTCAATCGAGACGCATTAATGTGGATGTGATTGAACCCGTGCAGGTGAGTCAGTGCCACATAAAGTGGATAATATCTCGACATAGGAAAATGAATTTTACCGAAACCACGTATTCGGGAAGTGTGTGGGTTGTGTGATGTTGGGGGTAGTGTGAGTTGAAAAATCCTAATGTATGGATGTGGTATGACCAGATTCTTAATCGAGATGCATTAATGAGGATGTGATTAAACTCGTGCAGGTGAGTCAGCACCGCCTAAAGCGGATAATATCTTGACATAGGAGAAGGAATTCATAACACCTTTAATTAGGGTTGATGGTTGGGTTCATGTTATAACGAGGGCCCTAAGAGGTATCTTGTTGGGTTCCTCTTGGTTGGATTTTGAATTCTCGGGGATGAGAATCATTTAAGAGGTATCTAATGTAATGTCCCAAACCTCTCCGGCTGATTCCTTTTTCAAAAATAGAGTCTTGATGTGTTCTGGAGGGTAAAATTAACTTTTCCCACACTTTTCATAATTTTGAAACTACATGTCGTGTAGTGTGAGTACACGCCACATACCCCATCGCCTTGTATAACCCGTGTTGAAGGCTATGTCCTTACCATTTGAAATAAATGTGTACACACCATGTACCCCAAACAACACGCCATGTAGTCCCTCCCTGCGTACGCGTTGCCCTCAAACCGTGTGTCCACCAGTCAATGGCCATGTTCCGTGTTGGATCTGTGTCCTTGCCGTGTGAAATAAATGGGTACACGCCATGTACCCAATACTACACTCCATGTAGTGTCTCCACGCATATGTGTTACCTTCAAATCATGTGTTGACCGGTCAACGGTCGCGTGCCACGTTGAAGGCCAGGTTGGAAGCCGTGTGGTGGCGGCATGAAATGGCCAAGTACACGTCGTGTACCATAAATTACATGCCATGTAATTTTGTTTTTCATGAAAATAAAAGGAGGGGTCACATCCTCCATTTCAACACACCCCTCTCCTCCCATTTCCTCTGAGCAGATATCTCCACAGAGACTCGAAACTCTTATTTCTTCCATAACTTCTTTCGTCCGAGCTCTGATTTATGACCCGTCATCGGCCATGGGATCATAATGATTAGGCGGAACATCTAATATTGGATACGTTGCCTTTCCTTTGGCTATTCCATTCCAAATTCCACCCGATGAGGTTTTTCTGGGATTCGATAGAAGTGACGGATGCTGACAGACGTCTTCTAAAGATGATACGGGGGAGCATTGTGATCAGAACCTGTTGAGGTTGGGATCTTACCTTCATCTCTCTACGTTGTGAATCATGCGGTGTGGGTGTCCTCATATTTACGTGAAACACTTTTGAACTATTTTAATAAAGATAATAACTGGCTTATATAATGGGTATATGAAGTTTGTGAATATTGTTACATTATTTTATATCCTGTGATATTATGTTGAGAACTGAATAGGCTTATTACTACTGAAAATCACAGTCATTGGGGGCCTTTGCATGCGCAATTAAATGTTGAACTATCATTCTAGAACATTTTGTAGATGGAAACTTCATGGAATGTGGAAATTTCTTAATCACATAAAGTTAGAAGATTAAATGAATATTTGGAACCCTTATATGATCACCTCGGTTGAACTAAACTGAAATAATAAACATGTGGGTGTTGTTGGGGTTTGTTTTTGTGAAGGGGGGTGTTATTGTGGGTTGTTGTGGATCGAGTAAGCAGTGGGGCTGTGGTTGGTTTGGTTGTGGGTTGGTTTGAATGCTATGTTAGTGATGGGTAGTGGGGCTGCGATGAACTGTATCAAGGGATGATGATGTACGGTGTTGTTTTGGTTATGGTGGTTGGCAGTGGGGCTACAGGGATGGATTTGAATGTGAACGAACTATGTGTTGTGTTGAATGAATAAAAGTAGAAAATAAAATGAATGGTGGGGAATGATAGTGGAATGGGAATAACAATTAATGGGGTTGGTTGGTTAATAAAAATGACTTGGTTGTGTTGCTTGTGTTTTCCTAACTTGATTTGTGGATGGCAGGGAAATGTTTTACGAATGATCTTTGTGGTTAGTTGTGGATTGTTCCCCAGTAGTTAAGGAACTAATAAACTAATTTTGTTGAAACATGAAAACCTAAATGGGGTTGGGGTTGTTTGTTATATGTGTGCTTCATAATATGAGTGCTGAGGAATGTTCTCAGTTCTCTGATTAGAAGCCATAGTTTGGGCTAAGTGTTTGGTATATATATATATAATTATATCTTTGTGTTTTGTCACTCCTCACCCATGTTGAGCACTTAGTGTCAAACAGTCCCATTTCATGATAGAGGGTGTTTTCCCCTTAGTTACTAGCTCATTCCTACTCTTTCTTCCCTAGGAGGTGATGGCTTGAGGACACCTTACACCCATGACTCTTCGGGTAGGTTTCAATTGGGGTGGTTTAGCCCAAGACTCTTCGGGCAGGTTTTACTATTTCCCAAGAACCTTCGGGATGAGGCCCAGGTGTGTGCAGACGAGATACGTGGTTGTGAGTCCCAGGTGTGTGCGGGCGAGATACTTGGTTGTGAGGCCCAGGTGTGTGCGGGCGGGATACGTGGTTGTGAGGTCGAGGTGTGTGCGGGCGGGATACGTGGTTGTGAGGCCCAGGTGTGTGCCGGAGGGATACGTGGTTGTGAGGCCCAGGTGTGTGCGGGTGGGAAGAGTGTGGTAGTGTGAGGACGTTCACCATTAGGAGGAGCAGCTAGATAGTGGGGGAAAATGGTGCTTGGTACCCAATACTCTTGTTCTTATATACTACTACCTATTGTGATTGTGTTTTGGTGAGTGTGGCTGGTGAGGTTGGGTGGATATAATTCCTTGCTAGGTTTCTTCTGTTATTCTCACGGGACATTAGGATGTCTCCCCACTTGTTCACGAGAGCTTTAGGATTCCCTACTGAGTATGCTTGTATGCTCACCCAACGTTTACTTTTAGGTTTCTAGGAGGACTACCAGGGCCGTGCAGGACCCTACTAGTCAGGACAGTTGGAGTTGCTGCAGTTTTCTGTACTTATTTCTTTTGGTATTGTACTATTCATCTTTCTTGTACGTGTACCTTATTTCAAAACTATTTAAAAATGCATGTGGGATTTTTTTGGGTTTATTTCTATACACATGTTCTTTTCCTTTTTGGTGGTTGACTTTTCCTATTTCCCGATATTAAATACTAAAAAGGGTAATCCCTCCCATATTTGCGAAAAATCAAACCATTGGTGCCAGTCGCCACCCCGGGGCCTACTTGAGGCGGGACTCGGGGGTCATTATATCCATTTCACCATTGCCAGCTCAGGAGGGGAATCTTTGGTGGGAGGGGGTCATGACAACTATAAGCAACACTGTATTAGCTTGCAGTAGAGGAAACACTATTCTTGGCTCATGTTACAAACAAATAAAAGTTCGTTCTGTGGAAATTATTCTACGCAACATTAAGTATAGATTTTTTTAATGTATAAATGAAAGAAGTTTTGATTATGTTATAAGAAACACAAAACAGAGATTTCACTACATGCATCCATGACTTGGCTTCCATTATATACAATCATGACCTTCTTCGATAGGGTGTGTAGTAGGCAATACCATGTTTCACTAAATGAGATATTATTATAATATTATTATAAACTAGCCGTTATGAATAATAATAACCACTTTTTGAAATTTTATTTTTCAAAATGGAATTCATTTTTGGATTCGGAATATCGAAATTAGCATAGGTTGAATTTTTGGTATTTTTCTGAAAACATTCAATTTTTTATGAATAGTGAAAACACTAGGTTACTATTCAAAAACCGACTTTTTATTTAAATAATTATTTATTTTTTTTAATTTATTTTTTGTAAAAATTGATAAATAATACCTATATAAGTTCAATTTAATTCTATGGAGTCATTTTATAATAATTATAGATAAATAAAAATATTATCGAACTTCTCACCGTCTTTTACCCACCTCCTAGGAGAATTTGAAAATTTACATAAAACATAATTTTATCACTTCTGTGATTGGAATTTCGAAAATCCGAGAGACATAGTTAATATCAAGGAATAAAATTTGGTTCAATAAGATAAAAATTAATTTTTGGTGAATAGTAATTTTTAACTTTTTTTACCACTGTTAAAACTAAATAGGGTAATTAATGGTAAAAATGATATTATTATTACCCTAAAACATGTCCTGATTCTATTGGATAAGTGTAGTTCGATGAAAAACATTCATAGGGATAAAATATTACCATTTAGGTCCACTTTCATTAGATTAGTACATTTATTATTATCTAATTTAAAAAAGAATTAAAATATTTAAAATCAAAGTTTAATATCAAAAACATTTTTAATATAGGGTTATACATATGTTAAATTCGGTTATACATATTCATTACAAATATATTAATATTTCATACATAATGGTATTTTATTTATAATTTTTAGACATTAAATAATTTAATTTATTTATGACACAATGATGATGTAGTAATTACCTTATTAATGAAATATTAACATAATTAATGTTATAAATACAAAAATAAATGAAATTTTAGACTATTTATGAATGCCACTAATTTTCTAGGTTAATATGAAATGTTATTATTGATTCAATTATCTTTTTTAGAACTAATCATGTTTTTATGATTTTCACAAAAATCAATTACCAAATAGTGTAAAAAATTGACATAAAATAGTTTTTAAAACTAATATTATATTATTAATTGTTATTATATTCCTAAAAATCTAAGGTTAATAAAAATGACTTATATAATGTTATATATATTATTAATGAACCACTTGTGGTTCTATTGTATTGTTATAGTATGGTTATTAACCATATAGTGTAAGAAAACAAAAAGACACGCTAAAAGTTAAATTATTTAACATAGAGTTAAATCTAAATGATAAGGATACAATAGTAACCTTAACATGTCTAAAACCTATTGGATGAGATATTTCGACCCATCCAAAATTTATCTTCGAAATAAATCAATTTTTAGATATTAAAAACCAAATATGACGTTATTATAAAATAATATTTTTAGTTTTTCCAAAGGTGCCGCTCTCCTCCTTTATAAAATGGGTTCTCCTTCCCTCTTATCTTCACACCCTTTTGAGCCATGAAGCTTGGAAAACCCCTAAAAATTCCTCTTCTCAACCTCTCTATTTATATCATAGATATTATGGTCTTCTCAAAAGGCCAACTCTAGTGCCCTAAGTAGATGTTTAAAGGAGGTGTGTCGAGGATGAGGTAATCTCTTCTACCGATTCTTTCATGTTTTCTTTCTTATTCAACTTATTATTTTTCAGTTGTTTCATTATAAAGTAATTACATCAGTATCACTAATATATTGATATGTTATTATAAATATGAAACAACCCCATTTCAACTTCTATCCACCCTATGGAATATGAAATCACCGCGTGTGCGTACGTACGTAATACTGTCTCCATGTCGTGGTGTAATAAGTTTTTCCACAACCACATAACATGGATGGGTATAATGGTGTAAAGAATAACTATATATGGTTTTTATAAAATAATACTAATTCTATGATATTATATCATACACTCCAACTACATTCAATAAATATGGGAAAGATGTCATCGCTCATTCGTACGTACAGATTACCGTCTCGACGACGCGATGAGATTCATTATCCATGTTATCAATTCAAATATGATTATAAAGCTTATATAATAAGTAATCATGAAATATATGAAATAATATTGCTACTGGATTTATGTATATATATATATGTATGTAATCTAATTAATTCTATTCAATTCAATAAGGAAACGAAAATCAACGTTCATGCGTATGTACGACCTACCGTCTCCATGAACGATGTATTTCATTCTATTTATCAATCTATTATATATATTTATATTCTTAATATATATTATATATAAATCATGTTTTATATTTTGGAATTATGTAATCATGATATATGTAATCATATTAAAAATTACAAGTCAAAACACATATGATAAATTAAACGATTTTACCCAAAACGCTGGTTTAAAATGGAATTTACAAAAGAAGGGGTAATATAAAGTCAAAAGTGAACCATATATGATATCATAATAATGAATATGATTCTGTAATAATTCAATGAGATTATTTAAATCATTATATATGAGGTTTAGATTGATATGAAGCATAACAGACAAATGGTAATGGATAATTATTCCAATCTCATTCTTATCTGAGATTGTTTATTCGTATGTATTTACTGAGGTTATGTTTATTATCCATGACCATATGTTCTCAAAATGATATCATAAAATGTTTAATTTTCATCCATGTATGTTCAAATTAATTTTTACCACATTTTACATTTACCACATCGTATGGAAGGAATCTTTCTTTTGTTTACTATATGAGGTACTTTTTGACTTTTCCGACAAAAGTACAAGGAGAAAGTTTTTTTAAATTATACGACATGAACATATTTTCTCGGTTTCATAATGCCTCATTTTCCTGAAGTTTAATCTACAAGATTTCATTTTTATTTTCAACAAAATTATTTTCATTTAAAATTTTGTGGCATTTTGTGAAAATAAAATGATTTTGATGAAGAAAGGATAGTTTCCTCAAGAATTTTTTTTTTTGTTTTTTATCAAAACCATTTTCCATATAAGAGGACATTATTTCATTTGTTTATGTTTCAAGTATAATATCTCTAGGATTTAAATGGTTTATCTTCTCATGTGATAAAATTATATTCATTTGTTTTATATGGATTATGTTATGATTGGATGATGTTTATGAAATCCATTTTATTCATTTTGTTATGATGAAAGATTTATGATTATTTTTTGGAACAAGTAATAATTATTTCATTATGAAATTGGTGGGACCAATATCTCCCTCCAATGTATTGGGTAAATATTTATATCTCATGAGATAGATATGGATGGAATGGTAAGTTAATCTGGTTCAGTGTTACAGGACTAAAACGAGGAGTGAACTCGATTCAGAAAGGGAATTTTTCCACTAACATGGTCTTAGAAGAAATTCCTTGGCTACTATGGAAATCATAACATTTTCATAATGGTTTCCACAATTACATGTTTTATTCCAAAGCTATTTTTTCATGATTGATTTTCCATTATGATCTATGCCTTACGTACTACCATGTTTTATGTCATTGCTCAAGATTTAAATTCTTGGAAATTGTGTTCAGGTTTTTATGTTAAAATGTATATGGTTGGTTTAATTTTCTCCATGCTTACAATTACTAAGAATTTGAGCTCACCCTTTATATGTTTTATTTTCCCCATGATATAAAACAAGGTTTGGGGTATGAATAAAAAATGGGAAGATCTTTATGGGAGATGTTGAATATCTTTCACCATGATTAGAAGATTATGTTCGGAGATTCCAAAGAGACTAAACTATTACGGTCCTTTGGCATCAATTTTTGTTATGTATTAGATATTCCGAAAATTTAAAGTAATTTCTATGTATGTCATGCTTTGGGTCTCTACAGTTGGTATCAGAGGAAATGTTTAGTTAACCTTTGGAAACTGGGATGCGAAAACTTTAGTGAGATCCCTAGAGATATTTATATGGTATTTCTAGGGATGTCCCTAAGGTTAAGTATAAGTATAGGTTATAGTCCTATAATTATGGTAAAGATCATAGAATTAAACCTATGATATTTGATATTGATGTTACTCCCCCTTTATTATGTTGTTTTCCCTAGAATGATTTTTTCCTCTAATGCTATTCTTTTTGGGTTTTAGACGATGGCGGGAACCAGAAGGAACCATTTAGGTCAATGTAATGGAAAATGAAATTATTTCCCTCCTGAAGAAACCAATGTTATGGGAGATTGAGTGTAAAATCTTATTTCTATACTTAGAGAAGCTATGAATCATTCTGGACTTCCAAATGAACATTGAAGGGAAAAATATTCTATTGAGTCCTTTATGAGGAAACATCCACCTTCATTCAGTGGGTCTTCTGATCCACTTGTTTCTGAAGAATGTATCAGTACCATTGAAAAGATATTTTCCATTCTTCACTCTTCAGAAGATGAAAAATTCATTCTGGCTATTTACAATTTAGAGGTGAAGCAGAAAAATGGTGGACTCTAATTAAGAATACGAGGCCCCGAGATGAAATTGAATCCATGGATTGGGTTGAGTTCAAGAACATATTTTTCAATAAGTACTTCCCTCGTATTCTTCAAAAAATGATGGAAAAGGATTTCATTGAGGTTAATCAAAAGGATGATGAATCTGTTAGTATATACGAAGAGAATTTTACATGTCTTATAAGGTATGAATATGACTTTATCATCCAACCTGAAAGTAAAGTTGATCGATTCTTTTGTGGATTAAAACCAAGTCATTGAAGGGCGTTAGCTATGAAGAAATTGTGCCTTGTTCTATCAAGGTATAAATGGAAGTTGGTGTTACATATCTCTCTCATGGTTTTGACAAGAAATGAAAAATAGAGTTCAAGGAGATATCTCAGAATAATGGTGAAAAGCAGATGAATGTTACATTATGCTCAATTTGAGGAAAGAAGCATAGTGGATATTGTCTTAAAGGGACTAGAAAACGTTTTAAGTGTCGAAAAGAAGGCCATCGAGCAGCTGAGGGTTGAAGTAATGGAAAAAGGGTTGCTAATGATATGAATAAATAAAATACTATAGATAATGCACCACCAACACTTCAATGATTCAAATACATGGAAATGGGGAATTATGATAATCAATGCCCGAATGCAGGGGTTAATGATGATAAACGTGAGCAACCTCTATAGGAAAAGGATAAATGGATGTCACATGTGATTACTATTTATGATGTTGAGTATAAAAATGATGTTGTGTAATGATTAAGTGTTCATTTAATGGGATTTCAAAATAGTATCATGGAATCTCATTTATGGTATCATGGAATTTTGGAATGTCAAAATTTTGGTTTTAAATAATTATATGGTACCTATAACCATGAAAAGGGATTGAAATATTTTTGGAAAGAAGATGATATGCGCATAATGAAGCGATAAAGAAAAAAATGAAATGACCTCATGACTGATATATGGACAAAGTTATATCATGGATTGAGTATATAAAAACATTTGGATTTTGGTATGTGGAAAGTGTTAAATTTTTACAGCATTCATGTTTTCACTAAGAGTCAATGGGTATTCATTTTTCAAGAAAATTCATGATTAAGGTATTCTCATTTTTTTAATTTTTCCAACAAGATATATCATATGATATATGGGGTATAAATGATGGTATTCACATGCTCGACAAATGACACTTCTAGTAATTGTTTTCTTTATACTATGAGCTTTGATGTAATTATTTTGGATAATCCTAAAGATTGGAATTAATTGTGTTGGACATAAGTCAGTAATATTTAAGGCTAGAATGTTTTTTCAGATATTATTAATGGAATGTTATAAAAATGTAGTTTTAGAAAAAAGGACAACATGCAGGACGGGCGACAACCCGTCACGTCGGACAAGGCTATGTGAATCAAACCCATAACTGAAGTGCGACATGCCTTTATTTCCTACCACTAGCCTACAAGAAGTCCATGGTTAGTAAAAACTAGTTTTATTAAGAAGTATTATAGATGATTTATAAGTCCATTTTTGGAATCATATACGATTAACCTTAGCATTGATGGACTTATGTATATTTGATAACTTTTTCTATCCTTTCGTATGAGACATACAGAATGACCCATCCTTCTATCACATGATCTCCTAACATTTCATGAATGAAAAAATTCCACTTCATTTCTTTATGAGATGAAGTGGAAATTTTTCATGGCACGAACAATGGTGAGATTATACCAAAACAAGGTAAGTATTTCTTTTAATTCAAATTCTTCAACGTTAGGGAAATCATCTTGAAAACCAAAAATGTTGTCCTAGTGCTCTTATATCTGATAAATTAGATAGTACCTTAGATCATCACATATTTATGGCTTTGTGATTTTTGGTTTTTTCATAGCCATGTTCTCTACCACTCTCCATACGAATAAGATGGTCAGATTTATCTTCCATATCCATATTTTCACCTGTGTTCTCCTATATGGAAACCTAATGATTAATTAATTTGGGTAACCATTATGATTCATACTTTAGTTTCTAAAGATATGTTTTGCTATTTATTTTTCTGAAGTGGGTTTCTCTTAAAACAGTCAAGTAGTAAACCATTTATAACCCCGACGAATCACAAGGGGGAAATTAATTTTAAGGGGGGTATAATGTAACACCCTGAGATTTTATGAGATATATTATTTTTTATTTATTTTATGTCTTATATTATACACTAAACTAAGATTATCTTGTACTATACGCAACACCGTATTAGCTTGGAGTATACGCAACAATATTCTGGGCTCGTGTTACACACAAATTAAAGTTCCTTTTTTGGAAATTATTCTACGCGACATTAAGTTGAGATTTTGTATAATTTATAAATGAAATAAGTTTTGATTATGTTATACGCGACAACAAACAGAGATTTCACTACACGCAGCCCAGACATGGCTTGCATTACACGCAATCATGACCTTCTTCGATAGCGTGTGTAGTACGCAATCCCAAGTTCCACTAAACAAGATATTATTGTAATATTATTATGAACTAGAAGTTATGAATAGTAAGACCCGCTTTTTGAAATTTTATTTTTCAAAATGGGCTTCATTTTTGGATTTGGAATATCAAAATTATCCTAGGGTTAATTTTTGGTAATTTTTTGAAAACCTTCAATTTTTGATGAATAGTGAAAACACTAGGTTACTATTTAAAAATAGACTTTTTATTTAAATAGGTAAATATTTTATTTAAATTTATTTTAGGTCCAATTTGGTACATAATTCCTATTTATGTTCAATTTAATAAATTGTAATCATTTTATAATATTTTAGGATATATAAAATTTTTATTGAACTTTTCACCGTCTTTTACCCACCTCCTAGAATAATTTCAAAATTTACATAAAACATAATTTTACTACTTCTGTGATTGGAGTTTTGAAAATTTTAGAGACACAGTTAATATCTAGGAAACAAATGTGTTCCAATAAGATAAAAATAACTTTTGGTGATTAGTAACTTTTTACTTTTGTTTTACCACGGTTAAAAGTAAATAGGGTAATTAATGGTAAAATTGATATTATTATTACCCTAAAACAATTCATAATTCTATTGGATAAGTGTAGTTAGACAAAAAACAACTTTAGGGATAAAAGGTTACCATTTAGTTCCACTTGGAGTAGATTAGGAAATTTATTATTATTTTGTTTAAAGAAGAATTAAAATAGTTAAAATCAATGTTTAATAATTAAAACATTTTTAATATAGGGTTATACATAAGATAAATATGATTATAAATATTCATTAGAAAGTTAAAATATTTACTAAATAATGGAATTTTATTTTTAATTTTTATAAATTAAATAATTTAATTTATTTACGACACAATTATGATGCAGTAATTACATTATTAATGAAATACTAACATAATTCATGTTATAAATACCCAAATAAATGTAATTTTAGACTTTTTATGAATTTCACTAATTTTATTGGTTTATATCCTATGTTAGTATTTATTAAATAAACATTTTTTTGAACTAATCCTGTTTTTATTATTCTCACACAAATCAATTACCAAATAGTGTCAAAATTGACATAAAATAGTTTTTAAAACTATTATTATATTATTAATTGTTTCTATATTCCTAAAAATATAAGGATCATCAAAATGACTTATATATGGTTATATATAATAATAATGAACCACTTGGGGTTCTTTTGGATTGTTATAGTAAGATTAATATCCATATAGTGTATGAAAACAAAAAGACACGGTAAAAGTTAAATTATTTTACTTAGAGTTAAATCTAATTGATAAGGATAAAATAGTAACCTTAACATTTATAAAACCTATTGGTTGAGATGATTTCGACCCATACCCACTTTTCCTTATAAATAAATCAATTTGGATCTATTATAAACCGAATATTACTTTATTATAAAATAATATTTTCATTTTTCCCAATGGTGCCCCTCTCCTCCCTTATAAAAAGGGCACAACTTCCCTCTTCTCCTAACACCATTTTGAGCCTTGAAGCTCGGCCAAACCATGCCAATTTCACTTCTAAAACTCTCTAGTTAAATAATAGAGGTTCTATACTTCTCAATACACCAACTCTTGTGCCCTAAGAAGATGTTTAAATGAGGTGTGTCAAGGAAGAGGTAATCTCTTCTGCTAATTCTTTCATGTTTTCTTTCTTCTTCAACTTCTTCTTATTTAGTTGTTTCATTATAAAGTAATAACATAAGTATCACTAATATATTGATATGTTATTATAAATCTGAAACAACCGCATTTCACCTTCTATCCATCCTACAGACAAGTAAATCATTGTGCATGCGTACGTACGGAATACCGTCTTCACGCCGTGGTGTAATCAGTTTTTCCACCACCACCTTACTTGGATTGGTATAATGGTGTAACGAATAAATATATATGGTTATTATAACATCATACTGATTCAAATATATTATGTCATCCAATCCAACTCCATTCAATAAATATTGGAATGATATCATCGCTCGTGCGTACGTACGGATTACCATCTCCACGACGCGATGAGATTCATTTTCAATGTTAACAATTCCAGAATGATTATAAAGCATAAATAATAAGTAATCATGAAATATATGAAATAATAATTCTACTGGATTTGTTTATATATATTTATTTCATCTAATTAATTCCATTCAATTCTATAGGGAAACAAAAAACAATGTCCATGCGTACGTACGGCCAACTGTCTCCATGAACGGTGTATTTTTTTCCATGTATCGATCTATTATATATATGTATATTCAGAATATATATTATATATAAATAATGTTTTATATTATGGAATTATTTAATCATGATCTATGTAATCATATTAATAATTAGAAGTCAAAACACAAATGATAAAGGAAACGATTTTACCCAAAACGCTGCTTTAAAATGGAATTAACAAAAGAACGGGTAATATAATGTCATAAGTGAATAATATATGATATCATAATAATGAATATGATTCTATAATAATTCAATGACATTTTAAAATCATTATACATGAGGTTCATATACATACGAATCATATCAAACATATGGTATGGGATAATTATTCCAATCTCATTCTTATCCGAGATTGTTTTTTCGTAAGTATTTACTGGGGTTATGTTTAATATCCATGTCCATATGTTCTCAATATGTTATCATAAAATGTTTGTATTTCTTCAATTTATGTTTAAATTCATTTTTACCACTTTTTACTTTTACCACATCGTATGGAAGGAATCATTCTTTTGTTTACCATACATGGTACTTTTTGACTTTTCCGACAAAAGTACGAGGTGAATGTTTTTTTAACTTATACGGATGAACAGATTTTTTCAGTTTTATAACGCCTTATTTTCATGATGTTTACTCTACAATATTTCATGTTTATTTTCAATTAAATCCTTTCCTTTTAAAATTGTGTGGCATTTTGTTTAAAGAAAATGATTTTTAAGAAGAAAGGATATTTTCCTCAAGAATTATTTTCAAGTGTTTTATCAAAACCATTTTCCATCTATGATGGCATTATTTAATTTGTTAATGATTCAATTATAATATATCTATGATTTACATGGTTTCACTTCTCTTATGATGAAATGATATCCATTTGTTTTATATAAATTATGTTATGATTGGATGATTTTTATGAAACCCATTTTATTATTTGGGTATTGATGAATTATTTATGAATAATTTATTTCACAATTAAGAATGATTTCATTATGAGATGGGTGGGACCTACATCTCCATCCAATGAATTAGGTAAAGATTTATATCTCATGAGATAGAAATGTCTGGAATGGTAAGTTAGTCTGGTTCTGTGTTATAGGACTGAAATGAGAAGTGAACTCGATTCAGAAAGGGTCTTTTTCCACTAAGATGGTCTTGGAAGCAATATCTTGGCTACAATGGAAATCAAAACATGTGTTTAATGGTTTCCACAATTACATGTTTTATTCCAATGCTATTTTATAATGATTGATGTTCCATTATGATCTATGCCTTAAGTACTACCATGTTTTATGTCATTGCTCACGATTTCGATGTTTAAACATTGTGTTCATGTTTTTATGCTCAAATGTATATGTTCTGTTTAATTTTCTCCATGATTACCCTTACTGAGAATTTGTGCTCACCGTTTATATGTTTTCTTTTCCCCAGGATATATAGAAAGGTTTTAGGTAAGAAAACAGAAGGGGAAGATCTTTATGGGAGATGTTGAAGATCATTCACCACGATTAGAAGATTACGTTCCGAGTTTCCAAAGACACTAAACTCTTACGGTCCATTGGCGGCTATTTTTGATATGTATTAGATATTCCACAAAAGTAATGTAATTTTTATGTACATCATGCTTTGGGTCTCTACAGAGCGGCATGTCATCACATGCCAATAGAGATGGTCGTTTCGTGAAGTCATGGCAGAGGAGGAGGGAACCACCCAACATGTCCCGCAATAACGTTGTGGCGCCACCTAGTGCCACCCTTTTATTCTGAATGGAATTTCCATTTGAAAACCAGGGGGGAACACATCAACCCCAGCGTCAGCTTGGGTGGGTGCTAGCCGACGGCCTGCACCCCTACGCGGTCCAAGCCGCACGAGCCCAGTGGGTTGAGCTACAATAGCCTAGAGGGCTAGGCCGGTCTGTGGCCTAGAACAAACAGGATGGGTTTGGTCGACATTAATTTGGTGGGGTCGGGATGGTTGAACCAGTTTGGACCAGTGTCAGACACATCCCGACCCATATCCGCTTAAATGGAAATATTTCATAAAGCGGATGTCCATTTGATGAATCATCTATGGCACTAGGATCATTGGTGTAAGACAGACCTTTTGATATACTCCACATGATTTTTGCAGAATGTTGGAGTACTACAAAGTTTCATTGATCTCGAATCATACCAATCCCTCAGCATTAAAATGCCTAAAACATATAGACCGGGAATTCGATTGACATGTCTTCTATCATGTTGGAATCCTTATAACATGGCTGTTCTATGGGATACTTTTTCCTTGAACATTGTGGAAGTTGAGTTATGACTGATAGCATGTGGAAAAAATCCGTCTAAAATCAAGCATGCTTACTGTGGGAATCTTGGGACTGGATGTAATGTGAAGAAAGAACATCGATCCTATGCAGGTCAGCAACTATCGATCATGTGTGGGTCAGGGCATAAAGAACATGTGTGGGTCATTATATAATGATCCTATGTCAGTAAGTGCCAGGCGATCATGTGTGGGTCAACATCTATTGTTCCTGTGAGGGTCACGAGTAGAGCCTCTCGACAGAATATGAAGATCTTGATTTATTTATAATCATCTGAAAACCAGTTCTTGAGTTATATAACTAGTATGAGAGCAGTCTTTTACCTTTGTGGTGTTGCCTTCAGGTTTTTACCTTTTTGGAACACTTACCATCATGGAGTAAACTTCATGGTGTTACATTTTTTGGTACTCTTACCATTGTGGTGTTACCATTGAGGTACTATGACCTTCGCAGTCTTACCATCGTGGTGAATCCTTTGTGGTATTCTTACCTTCGTGGTGTTGCCTTTATGGTATTCTACACTCTTGGATCAGTTGTGAAAATGGCACAAATGTTGGATCCTTATGTTTCCTCATGTATGAGATGAGTAACTTTTGAGAACTTAGGTATACATATGGGAATATACCTAAGTATAGTTGATGACTACTACTTCGTGCTTTGTGATTAAAGTCATTCATTATGGTATTATCCTTTTTGGAACTTGAGGAGACCATCAGGTTTATCGAGGTCCCTACTGAGTATCATTATACTAACCCAGACATGGGATACAACTTCGCCTTATTGTGTCTTGTGTAGATCACATAAAACGTTGATCGAGGTTGAGGGAGCCAAGACATGACGGTGCATAGTGGTGGACCATTTGACATGACGTTCTATAGTGATTTCTTATTGTGAGTTGTACCTACCCTTCAATTAGAATCCTCGGTGAACATTCTAGGATTTATTCCCTCTTTTCGATGTACGCGTACTTTCTAGTTGGGCTAGTATTTCATACCCTTTACTTCCAGTACACTTTTTTTACTACAGTAGAATATTTGTGGTTTCTTCTTTTTGTGTTCCTCGATTATGTTTTTTTACAGGTTTTAAGGAAGTTCCTTCCCATTATAGGGATACACATTTCAGTACTAGTCTCTAGCCCCTGACCTATGGAAGGATAGCTTGGGGCAGTCACGAGATGGGCCATGGGGGATGGGTTGTGACAAAGTAGTATTGGTGGACTTGGTTCTACCCTAGTACTAGGACTCTGATCCTTCCTTCATGTAAATATAGTTAAGTGTTATAAGGGAGGTTATCAGTTTGGGGAATCTATTGTTGGTGTGGCGGCGGACGTATCTATACACCAGGAACATGGATTCTATTTTCCGACTCAGCGCGTGAAAACACAGATTGCATGTGTTTTTGAAATGTTTTTCCTATGATCTCTCTAAGTCAACTCACCAGCTATAACATATAGACTATGGAACACCTATTTTCTTACAATATACCCCCAGTTAGATAGCTAGCTAGGATTCCTGAGAGAGAACATGACGACGACCCACCGAGTGATGAGGCTTTGGTTTAGGGACCTCTTACGGTGATAGTACATTCTCGTGGTGCACTAGTTTCACCACCACACATTCGGAAGCAGATGACACCAGCCCCACCAGTAGATGGTACATGCCAAATGAGTGCATTTGAAGAGTTCAAGTGGTAGAGGCCTCTGAGGTTATGAGTTGGGATGGATCTGTAGGAGGCTAAGGACTGGCTGGAGGTTATGGCAAGAGTTTTTCGATTACTTGGGACACCAACTGATCTTATGGTTATCATAGATAACATTTGATTCAATGGAGTTCCTGGGAGATGGTGGAGACTGACTCTCCAGTTACACGATGAGGTGATTCACTTACAACAGGGCATCGTTACTGTGACCCAATACCCTACAAGTTTCATTTAAATCTCCAACTACTCCACTGACATGGTATGGGACCCTTTAATTTGGGTTTGTAACATTGATTAGTGTCTATGATAGGATATCAGAGAATTGATGATGTGACTCATCATTCCATCACAGACCATTGTGCTACATCAATCGCTTTTGGTGGAGGTCATTATAGGTGAGTAGGCACCAACAACAAGAGCCACCAATGGAAGTCATGTAGGAGAGCCACCAACGTGCAGTGTGTCTGCACTGATGGGTCAATGTTTTCCTTCACCGGTGAGAAGGGATCCTTGGCAGCATAGAATGAACTTACCCAAAGTAGTGTGTAGTCTCTCACACATTATTTTTCTAGCCTTACCCACAAAGAAGTTGATGTTGATAGTCTGAGCTATCCTGTAGTAGTGGACCAGTATACTTATGTCTTCAAAGATGATGTTCTGGAACTACCTCTACATAGAGAGGTTGAAATTTACATCGACATGTACCTCGGGACAACACAAATATCTACACCATCATATCGGAAGGATCTTGTGGAGCTTCATGAGTTACAGGTACAGTTAGAGTACTTATAGAGGAAGGGTTTCATAAGGCCTAATTTTTCTACATGGGTAGCCCCTAATTTGTTCTCAATGAAGGAATATTGGATTTTGAGACTCTGTGGGGACTATCAGTTCCGGAACTAGGTGACCGTGAAAAAAAAACTGCCCACTTCCTAGGATTGATGATATTTTTTATCAGTTGAAGGGAGCACGATGGTTTTTAATGATAGACCATAGATCATGCTATCACAAGCTCAGGTTTTGTGATGATTATGCGCATAAGACAACCTTCCAATGTCATTTTGGCCGCTATGTGTTCTTGTTATTTCCATTCGACATTACCAACTCCCCTATAGTGTTCATGAGACTCAAAAACATTGTTCTTCCAGATATACCTTGATCACTTCATGGTGGTCTTCATGGAAGATATATTGATATACTTAGATATAGAGGAGGATAATTATAATCATTTTACCATACTTCTAGATAAACTCTGAGAGAATTTTTTTTAAGGTAATCCCTTGAAATATTAGTTCTGAATATGAGAGGTCCAATTTCTGGGACACAATATATCAAAGTCCAGATTTGCAGTGGATCTGTCGAAGATAGAGGTTTTGATATCCAGGGAGCCACCCCGGAGTGCGACCAAGGTTAATAGATTCCTAGGATTGCGAAGGTACTACCGGAGATTCGTGCATGTATTTTCCAATGTTGTGACACCCTTTTCAGCATTGACGAAGAAGGGGGAAACCTTCGTATGGATTGAAATATCCATGTAGAGTGTTTAAGAGCTGAGGAATAGACTAAAGAGTGATCCCATGTTGAGGCTACATGAAGAAGGCGTCAGTATATAATAAAATGTGATACATAAGGGACCGAACATGGATGGTTCCTAATGCAGGAGAGAGCAGTGATCACTTATGATTCCCAACATCTGAAACAACATGAGATGAACTATGCTACTCATGACCTAGAGTTAGTAGCAGTGGTATTCATATTGAATATGTGGAGACACTACTATATGGGTCAACATTATATTGTTTACTCTGACCACCAGAGTCTTAGGTATATATTCTCCTAGAATGACCTAAACCTGAGACAATGAAGATGGATATTGTTCCTCTAAGACACTAACTTTGAGACAGTCTATACACTTGGGAAGGGGAACGTGGTAGCAGACACACTCAGCAGGTGGTCTAGTATACAGTTCCTGAGTGAGGCGACAGAGTATCTAGCGGCACAGCAGATATCTGTTTTGGATAGAGATAGACCAACCTTCCATCAGTATATGAATTTCACTTCCCCACTTCGTCCGCGAGTTTGTGAGGTACATCATGTGGCCATTGACTGTGAGGATCAACATGCTCATATATCCTCATGATAGCCATATGATGGATTTTATGAATGTAGGGAGAACGTCATCCTATTTATAGAACACACCATGGTTCAAGTGGTTCTTCGGGAGGATGTGTTGAGGGAGTTCCATATGTCCCCTTTGGTAGTACATCATGGTGTGGAGATTTTGTTCCAGGACCTTCGTTGTCAGCACTGGTGGTCGTGGATGATGAAGGCAATTGAATGGTTTGTTTCACGATGCCTCACTTGTTAGAAAGTGAAGGTCGAGCATCAAATTCTAGCAGGCTTAGTACAAACATTAGAGGTAACAGAGTGGAAGTGGTATTTTATCTTCATGGAATTTGTGATGGGGATTCCACGTACGTCTTGAATATATGATTTCTTCTGGTTGATCGTTGATTGAATCACCATGTCGTCCCATTTCTTACCGATCCGATAATAGGGATATATAGGGGGCATGGGAAACCTGTACATTGAAGAGATTTTACGACTTCATGGGGATCCATTGAAGATCACGTATGACCATGACACAAGATTTACATCATGTTTGTTTAAGGCATTACAGGAGGTTTTTGGTACGTAGCTACGGTTGAGCACTACCTTTCACCAAAAGACAGATGGTCAGATAGAGTGGACCATTCAGACACTATAGGACATGCTTCATGCTTGCATCCTAGATTTTGGCCATAGTTTGGAGGATAAAATACCCTTGATGGAGTTCTCATTAAAAAATAGATATCACTCAACCATCAGTATGGCACCGTTTGAGGCCTTTTACAGTCGACCATGCAGATCACCTCTATGATGGATAGACCTCAGGGAGTCAACACTTACGGGTCCATAGTTGGTACGGGCTACCACCTAGAAGTTTAAAATCATCTAGGAGCAGAGGAAGACTACACAGAGCAGGAAAAAGTCCTATGCTGATAGAATATAGATACAATTGGAGGATTAGGAGATAGACCATGTCTTCTTATGGGTCTCACTTCGACGTGGTTTATTGAGATTTGGCCATGGAGGAAACCTATCTCTGATGTTCATTGGACCCTTTTATGTTGTCAGTAGAGTTGGTGAGGTGGAATATTGCTTAGTTCATCTCCTACAAATGCATCAGGTGCATGAATTTTTCCACGTGTTTCAGTTGAGGAAGTACATTCATGATCTATAGTATGTTATCGACTGGGGTGAGTTGGAAATTATCGATGGGGTGATGCCTACAATGGTTCCAATGGAGATTGAGAATAGATAGGGGCGGGACCTTCGTGGACTATTGATACCTCTGGTGTACGTTATATGGAATAACAAGGACATCCAAGAGAGCCCATGGGATGGGGAGACTCAGGTTCTTGCTCAGTACCCACATTTGTTTCCTTAGTCTAAGTTTTGTCTTTCCTGGACGAAAATCCCTAAGGTGGGGAGAATGTAAAGACCTGGATTATCCATGTAATTTTTTTTAATTATATGAAATTATTATGAGTCCTTGAAAATTGGTGGTGCATGATTATGAGGATCGGTGTGCCCAAAATGGATTTCGGAACATTTTTAAGGTGCATTCTGTAAACACACAAGTGACATTTTCAAAATTTTGAACAATTTCCCAGATAATAAATCTGAGAGAACCGTTGAATCTGTAGTGCCAGGATTCACATAAGGGAGGTATTACTTCAACTACAGTACGTCAAGAGAAAAATATAGATTTGGACATTTAAGAGAAAAATAAAATAAAAATGTTATTTTATTTCTCTATTTTTCTTTTCCTCCAATGAGAAGTGGTGGTGGAGGGACCAAAAACATGTCAAAACATTAAATGGGTTCATTCCCCATCATTAAAGTAACTTCACTGTTTAAATTAGAAAGATTTCATAATTATATTAACACTATTAATTCCATGTGTGTTACTCACCCTCCCCCTCTCATATTTGTATGGAGCTCGGGGAGGAGTGATGGCAAGGATTCAACAATAAACAAAGCTTGGGAAAAGTTCCACGATTACAACCACTCAAAGGATGGGACCAGTTCCAGTGAAAAATGAAAAGCGCCAACAAATCACGAATCGATGAAGACTAACTCTTCCCTAAACACGGACATTCTCCAATGATCCTAAGGTAAGGATTTATCTTCTTTTAATTTCAAGAGATTCTTCAAAATTATTCCGCCCTCATTTTATGGTGAAAATGATTAGGGAGCAAGAAAATCAATTGAAACTAGCACCCCCACTAATTTCTTGATCTATGCATTCTTCACGGACCTTTTACTCGGGTTGGATGGAACTCGGAATGGAGGGTCAAGCAGCAAATAGGGAATCCCGAAAAAGCCATTGGTACCTTCGGCCTACATAGCATCATCATGATATTCATTATCAATATTTCTATCCAATTCATCAAATTTTATATATTAAAGTTCTGAGGTTAGTAGTGATTTATTTGACGAATCCATTGTGTTTTCAAGTAGTCATTAATCTTGTATGGGAATGTTATATGTTTCGTAAAAGAAAATAATTGAATATTTGAATGTATTATTCAGGTTTTTTTCATATGCATCGTAGGTTTTATTGTGCATAACATCTTTTCCTCTATAAATATAGTCCTCTCAATGTGAAGCACTAGCTGCAACATGCTATTTTTTTGTGAAATGTGGAGTGTATTTCCACAGTTTCAATCATGGAAACATGCTAATTTCCATGGTGTAAAACCGTGCATTTAGGTGTATAGCCCTGTTTGGGAACTGTGGCTATAATCCACGCATGGATTATTCATATTAGATAGTTTGAAAATCCTGGCTATATGCAGATTCCACTGTTAAAACCGTGGCTATAGAGTTTTCCCTATATCCAAGAGAATTCTATGCAAGACTCATTAAATCATGGAAATAACATTTAGCTACAGTTTTTTCACATATAAGCATGATTTCTAACCATGGATAGAGCCTTATTTGTTAGTAGTGGATCTTTTAACTGATTTGATATTCCTTGAGATTACTCTTAATGGTTATTACATTTACAATTGTATACTCAATACATTCTAGAACTAAAATCCTTCGTTCAGAATCTCCATCCAAACGAGTTGATGCATTAAATGATTTCCAATAAAACTATTCATACCATTGCATTTTAATTCTCTAATTGAAGTAATTATTAAATAAAAATTATACCAATTGTAAATAATTATCCCTCATACCTTGAAATTCATGTGAGTAGAAACTCAATTGTAATCTAATGTGTAATAGTATTTTCAGGATATCTATCTATCTGATGATTATAAGAATTTCTAAAATATAACTTCATATTGATACTATTTTGAAGAATTTATAGAGTTTTGATTTATATCATGGGTCAAGATTGGATACAATTGAATGAGGTGAACCAAGAATCCTCATAACATCATAATATAGAGTTGAAAATTCTTCACAAGAGGAAGATTGTCCATTATATTTAGGATATGTGTGGACGTGGTTTGGTGATCAAAATAACCCATATAGAATAATTATTTCTTATTGTATTTGGTAATCTAGTAAAAAATAATATAGTATAATCATCCCATTTCGACAAATTAATACGTATATATTGTATAACCCCTTTAGGATATTTCCTCTCATCCTTTACCTATTTAAAAATCCAGAATCCTAATACATAATATACAATTCTCCCATTTAAAACAATCTAATCAAATTTAATCCATCATGTCCCCAAAAATATTGTTACTACCAGTGTGTATAGTAAAATTTTATCTTTGAGGACTATCTAATAATTCACTTTTCAGATCAATGAAGGATTAAACACATATTATTTTTCAAAAATTCAAAATATAGTCTTCCCAGTTGATGTATACCTAATTTCCATCATTCATGGCATTGATTTTATTTTGAAAATTCTTATCATTGTGTTTTGAAATATTTATTTTCTCTTATAATTACAGTTTAATGATCATTTAGTATAGACGTGATTTTTCTTAGTCATTAATGATTCTCATATATAACATTACTAAATCACTTAATATAGTATATTTTTTTATCCTGATTTTATGTTGAAATGCCATGATCATTCCTAATCAACACATCATCCACCTTATTTTTCTTCTAAAGGTGGTAGAGTATTAATAATTCATACTTCTTGAGTTATTATTGCCATCCCATTTTCCTCATTTTTAGATAATTATATGAGAATATGTATTTAAAAAATCATCTTATATATTTCAAATATTTTATATAAATGTAATGGTGGTATATTTCCAATAAAATCATTACAGCTTCCAACTCTCAATCATTGGTTAGGTAATTCCGTTCATGGATCCATAACTCCCTTGATGAAAGGGAAATGACTATATCTTTTTCATAAGGATGAAAACAATCCCATATTTTATGCATCACTATATATCACAAAACCATCTCTTCTTAATGAAAAAGTAAACACTGATGTGTTGACTAATATATACCATAATTATTCAAAACATTCATTATATACTTTTGACCATATGTACTTTACCCCTTTACATGTCAAAATGGTTAATGGATCAGTTAATCGGGGAAGGTTTTGAACAAATAATTGATATTAACCTACTAATCCATGTTGAATACATACCTAAATTATATTTATCAGTGTTTTTCATTCCATAAATAACTTTTTTATTGAATTATGACATGATATTATATTTTTAGTTTTAATGTGGCCAATAAAAGAAACATCCTAATGCCAAAAATTTCATTTGATAAATTTTTCCATATAACACCTTTTTTCTAAGAGTCTTAATAATGGTTCACAAATTACTCTTATTTGAATCATATATTTTATTGTATTTCATGATATGATTAATAAATACAACTATGAAATTATTGAAATAATCATTGAATACTGTTTATTCATCTACATAAAAATGGAGTGGTGAATTATTCAATAGATTGGGAATTACAATAAATTAGTAATTTTTATACATCATTTGAAATTCCATATTTCGAATATTCTACTTATTTACTTACAGTTAATGATACCCATAATGAATATCAATCATTGAAAGATATTATGGTTCTTATAGTTAATAAAACAATACATCAATGTGGGGAACATGATACTAGTTATTTATGGTAATGGAATTGATTTCTATATAATTAATGCATAACCTCATAGATTTTTATTTCATATTAAAAGAATAGGGGATTCCCATTCTGATACAATAGGGTGAATAAATCCCATATGACATAAATTATATATTTTTCTTATGTTCCACTAATTCTAATATGTATATTTTGTATGTATTCGTATATATTGGTTTTCTTCAAGGATAAGATCCATAAAAAACAACAAAATGCTCGAGTGGATGTCCACATAGTTCATCTGAAAACACATCATTGTATTCTTACATAATGTAACATCCCAAACTATCTCACTCTATAAAAAATAATCACATTGATTGGAGACAAGGCCTCATGTGTGACTTCTCATATGCTAAAGGATGTTTACTAGTAGAAATAGAATAATATGTGTCTGTGTAGAGGCTATTCCCTCATATATGAATATGAAAATAGAGGAAAGAACCAAAAATAATCTAGAATAGTAATCCAATAGTGTGTAGAAGTAATAAATATTACTAGGTTGTAATAATAAATGAATTTTAATAAAATCCCAAATAGACATGTTTTACCTTGAACATTGATTCCCACTAAGCCGATCATATATATAGGAGTAAAAAAAAGTTTACAAATAAAAATATGAGGCTCTAATACTAACTCAAATAAAAACCATATACCTTGTATCAATGACACTATCAAGATACTCTATCATGATAATAAAAATCCAAATGAGTGGATCCCCTCGATCATGAACACATTTTCCTCTAATATATCCAACATCTATCTATTCTCAACCTTAATGTAGATATATGGTTTTTATGGACACTGAGGTTCGTGTAAAAGGGGTGAGAAATAAATCTTAGTAGTCCAGTGTAACGCCCTGACCCTAGTTACCTAGAGTCGGAGCATTATTGCGTAACATTGGCATGATCACAAAATATCAAGTCTCGAAAGGCCGATTAGTTTAGTAGTCTTGGAAACACTAGATACATTCATAAGTCTTACATTAAATCATAAAGTAAAACAAAACTAAAATAAACATCTTGTCTACATATCCCCTCATATTATCCCTACAGTTCATTCATAATATACTTCATCACATCCTTGAAAAATTAAAACATTGAAAGGGGTGAGCTCAGATGCTCATTAAGGATAAAAATATAGTGGAAGCTTTCATAAATAAACATAAGCATTTAAGGCAATGTATAACTAAAACAATATCCTTTTAAACTATAACATTATAATAATATGGAAAAAGTAAAATGAAATAATGCCATTTACATATTCACATGGTTATTCTATTGGTCGAATAATCACATGCAATATCAATAACCATGTTCATAATGATGGAATGCATAATGCCAGACTATCATAATCACGTAGCCAAGGCCTCGTTCCAAGACTACAAATATGATTTTTTCAAGGCCTCGTGCCAAGGCACTACTTTGTCTCATGAGACATGCCGATGCATCGAGGAGCTATAGCGGGCTCCACCTATCACATATTAAGTCCAATTCATTCCTATTATGAAAAGGTTTAAAATTATCATAAACCATAACATTATAATATCACATAAAACATGCATAAAGGAAGCATAACATTTCCACATTTCAATCACAAGATATAAATACAAAAAATTGATATAATAAAACATTATCAAAACCATTTTAAAAACCAAAATAAAATAAAAGTAAAACATGGTATTAATTATTCATTTTATAAAAAGTGATGGCTTCTAGAGGAGGCTGAAACTCAAATAATGGTCACGGCGGCGTAGAAGTCATTGTTTCCGCATACGTAAGAAAAAACATTCCTTTTTTCGTTTAGTAAAAACGATTTGTATAAAAAGATTCCTTTTCAATAAAAGTAAAAGTCAAAGGGGTTTATAAACCGTATAAAGGAAAGCTGTGTACAAAACCAAATATGTCTCAATGAAAGGAGATTGAGATGAAGTCCCTTAAAAAGAATATTTTTTAAATAAAATAGACCTATTATGTGTATTCACCATATGTACACATAATGAAAGTAAAAATACAAGATAGGACATAATAATATCATGACATAATTTGAAAGTAGGAGATTAACCAAAATAATGGAAATTGGGTTAAGAAGTTCCCTTACCTCATGTTCGACTTGACTCGACCGTTGTTTAACCTCCTGAATAATAAACAATATTTAATTTATATTTTTTTATAAAATTTTTCATGTTTATTATTCCTTTTATATTACTTATTACCATGTTATGAACATTATGTAATTATTTAAGTTAATAACGGTCGTATTGTCAATCTTTGGTACTTGAGTCAAAAATAAACTTCTTATAATTACAAGTTGTTCATATGGTGAAATATCCATTATATCCAGAATTATATTCATGGTGTAGAAATCATATATATCATATATATCCAGTATATATATTCATTCATAATATTACATAACATTTAGATGTAAGAAATGAATTGCACTATTCATGGACACGGTGAGCCGTACGTACGCATGAATGCTACTTTCATTTCTATTTCATATTTAATGGAATGAAAATATAATTATATAAATTTATACAATAATTACAGTATAATATCATGTATAATATCATTTACTCCATCCTTTATACATCCCAAATATGGAAATAACGATTCAAATCACTTTGAGGGGCGGTAGTCCGCACTTCCTAAAATGAAATTATCACGGTTACCCATAATGGAAATCATAAAGGTATGCCATAAATGAAAAATACAGAATAATAAGGAAAACAAAAACATTATATATATCATATATAAAAATAGTGTCATCCTAATGGCCTCCATGAGAGGTGTTAAAATAATATTGAACAATCATCGTTTCGTGAGGCAGTATTCGCCACCGACAGAAACAGTATGTTCTTTAACCATTAGATTGAGTTGTGTGTAAATGTAAATCAAATAAATATCATAAAAACATCCTAGTATATTTTAGATACTTTTTTTGTTACAAAATAATGGAATAAAAAGAGTTTAAGGGGTTTTAGAATCAAATAAACAAAATAACATAAGAGAAGACATTACCTTAAAATCGGGTAACTCTTTTTGATTTGAGCCAAAGGATTCCTTGGGATGAATTCTGCCCAAAGTGAGGATTCTAGGAAAAATAAAGGGAATTTTACAGAGTATTTGTGCAGAGGTTGGCCTAGAAAAATGGCATTTAAGGTGTGAATAAGGTGGTAGTGGTGAGGGCCATTTATAAGTGGAGAGGAGGGGAACTCTTGGAAAGTCATGAAATGTTACTTAATTATAAAATGATTTTCGGATTTAAAAGGTCACAAAATTATGTATTTCAAGTATAAGGTGTTAATAGTTCGAAATCCACCCATACAATAGGTTTTTGACATGTGTAGTTCTTAGATTTTATATTATCGTTTCATTTTATTTAAATCTTTAAATAATGAGGTAATCACTGCATCATCATGGTGTCATAAATAATTTAATTTATATAATGTCTAAAAATTATAATACAAATATCTTGATGTAGAAAATCTTCTTATCTTTATAATGAATATTTATAGTAAAACATATTACTTTTATAACCCCATTTATAATTGTCTTAGTAAAACAACTCATGTTTGTGTCATTTTTATTTTAACATAAAATAAAAAGTTTTTAATGTCATTTTCTTACCAAAGTAGCTCCATGAGGTTTCCATGTTGTCTCATTGATTTTCTTGGTCGTCCATGACTCGTCCAATATGGTTAGGACATGTGTCTTGGTCATTTAATATTATATTAACATTATCTTTACCTTAAATTACACTAATTACCTTAAATTACGATTAATTAAACTTAAAAATTACTATTCACCAAAAAATATTTTTATCCCATTGAACCACATTTTACATCCAAATGACAACCATGTATGTCGGATTTTTTGGAAATCAAATCACAGATGTGGTAATGATTCATTTAAATGAAAAATCCTTTTTTTAAACTACCACTTAGTGGTTTCACTATTCATCAAAATGGATGTTTTTCAGAACAATACCAAAATTTCACCCTAAGCTATAATTGATATTCCAAATTATATAATGATGTATATTTTTGAAAAATAAAAAAATATAAGTTGCATTAATTAATTTTATAATTAATTCCCGCAGTCACAAAAAATAGCGCGTTTTTAAGAAACAATATATATCAAAAGATTGACAATTGTTTATGTCAAATTTCAAAGTGAAATTAATTTTAATGACCAGAATTGGAAAAAATTGCAAATATATATTATAATTACACATTATAACAACTAAATTGTATAATTTATCTCTATAAATTATTTTTATTAAAAAAGTTGTTTTTAAGTATTTTTCAATATTCATAAAAAATTGGAAGTTCTCAAAAAATGCCAAAAATTCAACATAGGCTAATTTCGATATTCCGAATCCAAAAATTATGTCCATTTTGACATATAAAATATATATAATTTCATAAATTGGGTATTACTATTCATAATGGCTATTTTTATTGGTCGCATTGTGTTAGAATCTCGAACTTCCGTACAATGCAAGCTATTACAATATTGAAAGAGAAGTGTATCGTGGATGCTCAGAGTGTTACATTCTCTCGTCCTTCAATAAATTGCGTCCCCAAAATTTGAAATTTTTCTTTGAAAATAAAAGGTTGAAAATAGAAAATACTATTGTGGAAAACCCACATCGATAATAGGGTTAATAAAATTTAGCCTTATTAAGAGGGAATGGGAAATGAAAAAGTCAACACCAAATTATGATTCGATTAGGAGAACATTGGTGGCAATCAGAGACATATAATTGGAGGAAAAATTTAAATATTTGTATTTAGAGACCTGAAGCTTGACGTACATGTAAATTACTTTACTTTTTCAGAATACTTAATATATAGAAAAAACAGACACACAAGGACCGTAATAGTTTAGTGTGTTTGGAAACTCGGAATAAAATCTTCTAATCGCGGTGAAAGATCTTCAACATCTCCCAATAAAGATCTTCTGCTTTTTTCTTACCTAAAACATCTCTTTATAACCTGGGGAAAATAAAACATTAAAGGGGTGAGCTCAAATGCCCAGTAAGTGTAAACATAGAGAACATAAAACAATCCATAAACATTTGAATGCAAAAACTTGAACATAAAATCTAAACATCAAAATCATGAACAAAGACATGAATTTTGGATGTATGTAAGGAATATATCATAAGGGAACATCAATCCTGATAAAATAGAATGGGAATATAACATTTAATTGTGGAAACCATTAATCACATGATATTATTTCCATATTATCCAAGGCATTGCTGGCAAGACCATCTTAGTGGACAAAGACCCTTTCTAAATCTAGTTCACTCCTCGTTTCAGTACTGTAACACTGAACCGGATTAACTTAACTTTCCAGCCATGTCTATCTCATGAGATATAAATCATTACCCAATGCATTGGAGAGATATATAGGTCCCACCCATCTCATAATTAAATCATTCTTACTTGTTCCACAAAATAAACTTGAAACATTCATCATAACCCAAATAATAAAATGGGATTCATAAACATCATCCCATCATCACATATTCCATATAAACAAATGGATATATCAACATATGAAAAGTGAAACCATGTAAATCATAGGGAAATTATACTTGAAACGTACACATATAATCTCATCTTAGATGGAAAAATTGTATTGATAAAACACTTGAAATGAATTCTTGAGGAAAATATCCTTTCTTCTTCAAAATCAACATCTTTTCACAAAACGTTATGAAATTTTAAAAGAAAGAGATTTTTTTTGAAAATAATCATGAAATATTTTGGAGGAAGATTCATGAAAATAAGTATTTCTAAATCCAAAAAAAATCCTTTCCTGCCGTATAAGTTAAAAAAATCATTCTCCTTGTACTTTTGTCGGAAAAGTCAAAAAGTACCTCGTAACGTAAAAAAAAGAAAGATTCATTACATATCATGTAGTAAAAGAAAAAATGGGTAAAAAGAACATTAAAAATATATAAAAACACTTTTAGAAAACATTGACTTGGATGATAACAATAATCCCAGTAATTACATACGAAAAAACAATCTCGGATAAGAACGAGATTGGAAAAGCTATCCCTTACCGTACGTCCGATATGCTTCGTATGTATCCTTACCTCCTGTATAATGATTTAAATAATGTCATTGACTTATTAATGAATTATATTCATTGTTATGAAATCATATACGGTTCACTTATGGATTTATATTACCCATTCTTTTGTAAACTAATGTTAATGTAGCGTTTTCGGTAAAATCAACTTATTTATCGTACGTGTTTGGACTTGTTTTTCTTGATGTTATTATTACATATATCATGATTTAAATACTTCCAAAATGTAATTAATGATTTATATATCATATAAATTCATTATATATCCAGCATATACAAGCATTTATAATAGTATATAACATATGGAGGTAAGAAATGAAACACACCATTCATGGAGACGGTAAGCCGTACGTACGCATGAACGCTACATTCATTTATATTTCTTATTTTAATGGAATTAAAACATAATGATACATAGGTATATTATAATAACAGTATAATATAATATATAATATCATTAACCACATCCTTTATACATCCCACATAATTTATTAACGAATCACATCACTTTGAGGGGGTGGTAGCCCGCACTTCCTCTAATGAGATTATCGTATTTACCGACTATGGAAAACATAAAGGCTTGATATAATTGGGAAGTAAAGAAGAATAAGGAAATAATAAACATAATATATATTATATATAAATACAGTTCCATCATAATGTACACCATGAGAGGCGGTAAGAGAAAATCGAACAATCATCGTTTCATAAGGCGTTGGTTTTCCATTACAGAAACATTATGTTCTTCATCCATTAGATGGAGGTGTGTGTAAGTGTAGTTAGAATAATTCTCATAAAAACATCCTAGTAAATTTAGGATATTTTTTTTGTTACAAAATAAAGGATTACAAAGAGTTTAGGGGTTGGAGAAGTAGAATAATATAAAACAACTTAAGAGAAACTGTTACCTATAATTTTGGTAACTTCCTTTGGTTTGAACCAAAAGGACTTCTTGGAGAGTCTTATGCCTAATGTAAGTCCTGAAGGGGGAGTAGAGGGATGTGGGGAGATTATTTGGGAAGATATTGGATGATCCAAAAGGCTTGATGGGTGTGAGGAATTGCATAGAAGTGGTTTCCTTTTATAAGGGAGAGGAAGGTCTCTTTAGGAAAGTGTGAAAACATTATTTTATTATAAACTTATCTTCAGTCTCAAGAGGTCCAAAACACATTAATGTAGAATATAAGATGACTCATATTCGAAATAAAATCATCCAATTTAAATTGGATAGGTTTTGGATGATATTTTAATTATTATAATTTTATTTATTTAAATCATTTATTAATGAGGTAAACACTACATCATTATTGTGTCATAAATATTTTAATACATATGATGTCTAAAAATTATTAAAAAAATATCATGATGTAGGGAATCGTTTTATCTTTCTAAATAAATTTCATAGTCGAAAATATAAGTTATATAACTCCTTATAAAAACTAATTACTAAATGATTTTTGTTAAAGTCAAGTTTCTCTTTACATTAAATTAATTAATCCAAATTGTCATTTTCACTACCAAGTGGCTCATTGGGGACCCAAAATCGGCCACAGTATGCCCATGGTCGGCCACTACTCATCCAATAAGGTTAGGACAAGTGTAAAGGTAATTTTGAATTATTATAATATTCTTTTAAACTTGATTTACCCTATTTACCTTTAACCGCAGTAAATAAAAATTATCGTAGATACTATTCATAATATATAAAAAAATAAAAGTAACCTATTAAAATAATTTGGACCCACTGATTCCAAATATGGAATCCATTTTTCAAAATTCAAAACACCTATGTTGAATTAATTAATTAAAAATTAATCCCTTTGTTAAGGGAATAGGTTTTAAAAGTTAAAACACTGCCAAAGATTGAATATATTTAACATATGAATTCAATGTAAAATCAATGATAAAGACATACATTATATTAAATGGTAAGTATATATTCTATTTATACTTTAAACCCATTAAATATTATAATTTAACCATATAAATTATTACGATGAAAAATGTTTTTAATTAAAATATAGTGTGTTTTTACTATTCATTAAAATATGAAAGTTATCTGAATAATATGAAAATTTTATCCTAAGTAAATTTTTATATATTGATTTCAAAGAAGACTTTTATTTTATCAAATTGAACTTATAAACATGTCAAAATCTAGATTTAATGTGGGTGCTCCATTAAAAGACGACAAAACTGCATTTTTTTTAAAATACTAATTTTACCCGAAAAATTTATTTTGTTCTCATACCATGTTCTAGAAAATATGTAAGATGAATAATAATGTTATAAAATTCAAAATTATGTTAATATTAATCATAACGGATAGTTCATAATAATATTATAGCCATATATCATTGTTTAGTGAAACTCGATATTGCGTACAACACCCGCTGTCAAAAAAGGTCGCGATTTCCTGTAATGCAAGCCAAGTTAGGGTTGAATGTAGTGCAAGACTCCATTTTTGTTTTTTATAACAGAATAAAACCATATTTTATTTTTACATTGAATATATATATATATATACACTCAATGTTGCATAGAATAACTTCTATCAAACGAACATGAAATTGTGTGTAACACGAGCAAAGAATAGTGTTGCGTATACTGCAAGCTAATACAGTGTTGTGTGTTGTGCGAGATAATCTTGGTGTATCGTACAAAAGAAGATATTAATGAAATTAAAAAGAATGTATCTTATAAAATCTCAGGTTGTTACATTCTACCCTCCTTCAAATGAATTTCTCCCTTGAAATTCGACGGGGTTATAATTCGTTTACTATTCATAGAAACCCACATCGTAAAAAGGAATACTAAAAAGTAATTTTAAAAACTAAATTATGAAATGTAACAATTACCCAAAGTAACTCATCACTGGGTTTCCATATAGGAGAACATAGGTTAAAATATGGATATGGAAGAAAAATCTAACCATCATGTTCTGATGTAGAGTGGTAGAGAACATGGCTAAGAAAAATCCAACAATCACAAAGCAATAAATTTTTTATGATCTAAGGTACCTTCTGATTCATCGGATATAAGAGAACTAGGACAACATTTTTGGTTTTCAATATCATTTCCCAAAAGTTGAAAATTTGAATTGGATGAAATACTTGGTTGATTTTGGTACAATCTCACTGTTGTTTATGCTTTGAACAATTTCCCCTTCATCTCTTAAAGAAATGAAGTTGAATTTGTTATTTGTGAAGTGTTAACAGATCGTGTGATAGAATTATGGGTCATTCCATCAGTTTCAAACAAAAGAATAGCAAAAGTAATAAGTCCATCGTATGGTGAGGTTAATCTAATATGGTTCCAAAAATGAACTTATACATTATTTATCATACCGCTTAATAAAATATAACTACTTTCCACTAACCAGAGACTTCCTGTACACTAGTGGTAGGCGATAAAGGCCTGTCGTACTTCGGTTGTGGGTTCGATTCCCACATCCTTGTCCGACGCGATGGGTTGTCGCCCATCCTGCAGGTTTTCCTTTTTCTAAAACAAAATTACAATAACATCCCATCAATAATATCAAAAAAAATTATATCCTTAAACAATATTAACTTATGTCCAACATAATCCATTCCAATTTTTAGGCTTATCTAAAATATTTTGGTCCAAGCTCATAGTATAAAGAAAATGATTACTTGAAATTTCACTTTACAATCACGTGAATTCCATCATTTATCCCCCATATATCATAAGATATGTCTTGTTGGTCAAACTACAAACAGGTGAATACCTTAACCATATATTATCATGAAGAATGAATACCCATTGAACCATAGTGAAAACATGAATGTTGTTAAATTTTAATACTTTTTACTTACCAAAATCCCAAAAAATTTATATACTCAAACCATAATATCACTTAGTCCTTATATTAGTCAGGAGCTCATGAATACTATGAAAAATTTCATTTTCTCCTTATCCCTTCATTATGTGCATATCATTTTCTTTCCAAAATATTTGAATCACTTTTCATGGTTACAGGTACCATAAAATTATTGAAAAGAACAATATATTAATACAAAAATATTCCAATACACCATATAAGTACATAAACCACATTATTATTGAATACCAATACATAAACACATCAATCCATCCTCTTTAATGATTTTCATGGAATAAGTCCTTCCTTGATTTAGAAGTAACTTCTTAGGTCAGGGCATTGAGTTGGGTAATGCCCATGTTCTTCACAAATTAGACATTGAACTCCATAACAGTCACTCACTCTATGACCCTTTTCTACACATAGATAACATATGTCCCTCCATTTGAGGTATTCCTCAAGGTTCTTCTCCCCTTCTTTAGAAATCTCAATATTCCTTTCATTATGATCCTCAACATGTGAACATACATAAAAGTCTATCTTCCTCTTATTTGATGAATTAGGAATACCAATAAATTTCACCTCATTAATCATATATCGCGATGAATGATTCAGCATAATAACAATATCTTTCTCTCTAGGCATTACACAATTTTGTTGCTCGTAGTCACCAATTTGTCCATTGGATTCAATGTTAACTGAATTCCTTCTGTTTCCCTCCATTGACTAAAATAAAAAAAAAATCTGTGAGAGGAAAAAATCATACAAGGAAAATAACATAATCAAGGGGGAGTACCTTCAACATCTAACATCTTAGATTTAATTATAATATCTTTACCATAATTCTAGGACTATGACCTATACTTATACATATCCTTAGTGACATCCATAGACATACCTTAAAAATATCACTAGGTATCTCAATATAGTTTTCGCATCCTAGTTTCCAAAGGATGAATAAACCATTCCTCTGATAGAAACTATAGAGACCCGAAGCTTTACGTACATGGAAATTAAATTACATTTGCGGAATACTTAATACATAACAAAAACAGACACACAAGGACCGTAATAGTTTAGTGTCTTTGGAAACTCAGAATAAAATATTCTAATCGTGGTGAAAGATCTTCAACATCTCCCAATAAAGATCTTCCCCTTTTTTCTTACCTAAAACCTTTCTTTATATCCTGGGGAAAAGAAAACATAAAAGGGGTGAGCTCAAATTCCCAATAAGGGTAAACATAGAGGACATAAAACAATCCATAAACATTTGAATGCAAAAACTTGAACATAAAATCTAAACATCAAAATCTTGAACAAAGACATGAATCTTGGAAGTACGTGAGGCATATATCATAAGGGAACATCAATCATGATAAAATAGCATGGGAATAGAACGTGTAATTTTGGAAACCATTATTCACTTGATATTATTTCCGTATTAGCCATGGCATTGCTTCCAAAACCATCTTAGTGGAAAAAGTCCCTTTCTGAATCAAGTTCACTCCTCGTTTCAGTCCAGTAACACTGAACTGGATTAACTTACCACTCCATACATGTCTATCGTATGAGATATAAATCATTACCCAATGCATTGGAGGGAGATATATGTCCCACACATCTCATAATTAAATCATTCTTACTGGTGCCACAAAATAAACTTGAAACATTCATCATAACCCAAAGAATAAAATGGTTTTCATAACCAGCATCCCATCATCACATAATCCATATAAAACAAATGGATATATAAACATAAGAAAAGTGAAACCATGAAAATAATAGGGACATTATACTTGAAACATACAAATATAATGTCATCTTAGATGGAAAAATGGTTTTGATAAAACACTTGAAATTAATTTTTGAGGAAAATATCTCTTCTTCTTCAAAATCAATTTCTTTTCACAAAACGTCATGAAATTTTACAAAAAGTGATTTTTTTTAAATAGTTATGAAATATTTTGGAGGAAGCTTCATGAAAATAAGTATTTATAAAACCGTAATAATCCTTTCATTCCGTATAAGTTAAAAAAACACTCTCCTCGTACTTTTGTCGGAAAAGTCAAAAAGTACCTCGTAACGTAAAAAATAGAATGATTCGTTCCATATCATGTATTAAAAGTCAAAATGGGTAAAAAGGACATTAAACATACATAAAAAAACTTTTATAAAACATGTACTTGGATGATAACAACAACCCCAGTAATTACTTACGAATAAACAATCTCGCATAAGAATGAGATTGGGAAAGTTATCCCTTACTGTACGTCTGATATGCTTTGTATGTATCCAATGTTCCAGTATAATGATTGAAATAATGTCACTGACTTATTACAGAATCAAATTCATTTTTATGATATCATATATGGTTCACATATGACTTTATATTACCCATTATTTTTTAAATTAATGTTAAAGTAGCGTTTTGGGAAAAATCATCTTATTTATCGTACATGTTTGGGCTTGTTGTTCTTGATGTTATTATTAATTATAGGGTGATTTACTTACTAAAAAAATGTAAATCATGATTTATATATCATATAAATTCATTATATATCCAGTATATACAATCATTTATAATAGTATATAACATATGGAGGTAAGAAATGAAACGCACCGTTCCTGGAGACAGTAAGTCGTACGTACGCATGAACGCTACTTTCATTTATAATTCTTATTTTAATGGAATTAAAACATAATTATACATAGGTATATTATAATTCCAGTATAATATAATATATAATATCTTTAACCACATCCTTTATACATCCCACATATGGTATTAACGAATCACATCACTTTGAAGGGGTGGTAGTCCGCACTTTCTCAAATGAGATTATCGTATTTACCGACTATGGAAACCATAAAGGCTCAAAATAATTGGGAAGTAAAGAAGAATAAAGAAATCATAAACATAATATATATTATATATAAATACAGTTCCATCATAAAAGCCACCATGAGAGGCGGTAGGAGAAAATCGAACAATCATCGTTTCATGAGGTGTTAGTTTGCCATCACATAAACATTATGTTTTTCATCCATTAGATGTAGGTGTGTGAAAGTTTAGTTAGAATCCTTATCATAAAAACATCCTAGTATATTTATGATATTGGTGTTGTTACAAAAGAAACGCTTAAAAAGAGTTTAGGGGTTGGATAAGTAGAATAAATGAAAACAACCTAAGAGAAACGGTTACCTTTAATTTTGGTAAAGTATTTTGGTTTGAACCAAAATGACTTCATGGAGAGTCTTCTGCCTAATATAAGGCCTCACGGTGGAGGAGAGGGATGTAGGGAGCTTAGTTGGGTAGAGTTTGGATGCGCCAAAAGGCCTGATAGGTGTGAGGAATTGCATAGAAGTGGCTTCTTTTATAAGAGAGAGGAGGGACTATTTAGGAAAGTGTGAAAACATTATTTTATTATAAACTTATCTTCGGTTTCAAGTGGTCCAAAACACATTAATGTAGAAGATAAGATGACTCATATTCTAAATAAAATCATCCAATTTGAATTGGACAGGTTTTGGATGATATTTTAATCATTATAATCTTATTTATTTAAATCATTTTTTAATGAGTTAAACACTACATCATTATTGTGTCATAAATAATTTATTTCATTTGATGTCTAAAAATTATGAAAAAAATACCATGATGTAGGGAATCCTTTTTTATGTTCAAAGAATAATTATAGTTTAAAATATAACTTATATAACACCTTATAAAAGTTATTTACTAAAAGCTTTTTGTTAAAGTCAATTTTGACTTTACAGTAAATTAATTAGTCCAAATTGTGATTTTCACTACCATGTGGCTCATTGGGGTCCCAAAATCGGACCAAGGATTCCCATGGTCAGCCACTACACATCCAATAAGGTTTGGACAAGTTTCAAGGTAATTTAGAAATATTATAATATTCTTTTATCCTAGAATTACTCTATTTACCTTTAACCGCAGTAAATAAAAATTACCTTAGTTACTAATCATAATATATATAAAAAATAAAATTAACCTATTAACATAATTTGGACCCACTGATTCCAAATATGGAAATAATTTTTCAAAATTCAAAACACTGAAGTTTCAGCAATTAATTTAAAATTAATCCCATTGTTAAGCGAATAGGTTTTAAAAGTTAAAACATTGCCAAAGATTGAATTGATTTAACTTATGAATTTAATGTAAAATCAATGATAATGACATACATTATATTAAATGGTTAAAATATATTCTATTTATACTTTAAAACAATTAAATATTATAATTTAACCATATGAATTATTACAATTAAAAAAGTTGTTTTTAATTAAATTATAGCGTGTTTTTACTATTCATTAAAATATGAAATTTATCAGAATAATATGAAAATTTTATCCAAAGTAAATTTTTATATCCTGATTATAAAGAAGCATTTTATTTTTTCAAATTGAACTTATAAACATGTCAAAAATTAGATTTAACGTTGGTGCGCCATCAAAAGGCGGCAAAACTGTATTTTTTGAAAAATACTTATTTTACCCGAAAAAATTATTTTATTCTCATACCATGTTCTAGAAAATATGTAAGATGAATAATAATGTTATAAAATTCAAAATTAAGTTAATAATATTCATAACATCTAGTTCATAATAATATTATAACCATATATCGTTGTTTAGTGAAACTCGATATTGTGTACAACACCCGCTATCAAAGAAGGTCATGATTACGTGTAATGCAAGCCAAGTTATGGTTGCGTGTAGTGAAAGACACCATTTTTGTTGTGTATAACAGAATCCAAACATATTTTATTTATACATTGAATATATATATATATATATACACACACCCAATGTTGCGTAGAATAACTTCTATCAAACGAACTTGAAATTGTGTGTAACACGAGCCAAGAATAGTGTTGCATATACTGCAAGCTAATATGGTGTTGCATGTAGCGAAATATAATCTTGGTGTATCGTACAACAGACGAAATGAATGAAATTAGAAATAATGTATCTTATAAAATCCAGGGTTGTTACATTGTAGGGGTTGATTGAGGTCATCAATCACAAACAAGTGTAAAATTTAGGGCCTCAATGCCTTCAATCTGGGTTGATTTAAAATATTATCAGTTCATCAAGACATAAGGTATTAGGATAACACATTTTTTGTTTTAATATTCCTTTAATAAATTTTAAGAGTTAATTTATTCATAGCATAAGAGATAGGTATATATATATTTATACTTGACAAGTAGAGTTTCAACCTTCAACTAATTTCTACCACAAACTCATCTTTCACTCAAGATGATAATAGAACTCAAAAATATTATATTTATCCTAATCGTACAAGGTTAAAAATGTTAACACATACCATTTTGATTAGGAAAACTATTTTGTAATAACTATGTACTTCCTGTAGGCTAGTGGTAGTTAATAAAGGCATGTCGCACTATGGTTGTGGGTTCGATTCCTACAGCTTTGTCCGACGTGACGGGTTATCCCCCAACCTGCAGGTTGCCCTTTTCCTAAAACTATAGTATTATAATATTTCAAAAATAATATTAATAATTGTTTTAACCTTAAAAAATACTATCCAAAGTTTAATTTTATCCATTCCAACCTTTATAGTTATCCAAAATACCTTTTTCCAGACTATTTCTAAAAGGTCTCTAAATTCAAAGATCAATTGTAACATCAGATTCCCCAAACAATGTAATGTTTCTCTTATTGTAACATACATAAAATATGATTACCTTCATCATATTAAAACCTTAATGAAAACAACAAGTACTGTAGTACAATTCTTATATATATCACATTATTCTTATAACCATAATATAGTTATTGAGTACAGAAACACCAATACATTAATTATTCGACTTCAACTGTAGTAACAACATAAGATTGTCCTTGATCCCTTGGACTTTACTGAGGTATGTTTCCCTGACGCTTTGGAAATTCATTTTCATAATGCCCCATGTCCCTATAATTGTAGCATTCCACATTGATAGCCTCTTTCTTTCCCTTGTAATCACGAGCCTGGTGACCTTTTTCTCCACATTTATAACAAACTCACATTCCCATTAGGCAAGTACTGGGATGATTCTTCCCACAATTATCACATAATAGAAATTCCTTCTTTCCCTTTTTCCATTTATCCATCTCTTGTTCCACCATTCTCTTCTTCTCTTGCTTTACTTTGTTGTCATAATACTTTGATAATTCCTTTTCTGTCTTGATAGCACACGATATTATATCTTCGTATGATGAGAAAGATTGTGATACTAATGCTCGACAGAGAAATGATTTTAACCCATCAAAGAACCGATCAATCTTACTTATTGGGTTATGTATATAATCTGCAGCATGTCTTGCTAACCTTGTAAAGTTAGCCTCATACTTTGCGACATTCTCATCCTCCTTCTCCATCAGACTCAGAAATTGCCTTTCCATATCTGCTCGATGGTCATGTGGAAAGTATGTCTCTATGAAAATTTCTTTAAACTCCATCTAGTCCATACATTATACTTCTTCATCTTCCTTTGTGTTTTGAATCAGTGACCACCCTTGATCGGCATCTCCAGTGAAGCGGTAAACTGCCATGACAACCTTCTCCCTTTCACTACTCCCCAAGGCGTGGAATATTTTATCTAAGGATTTTATCCATTGATCATATACTAATGGATTTGTACACTCATTAAATGTTGGTGGTTGTTGCATCATGAATCGGTCTAACATTGATCCTCCACGTTGTGGATCAGGGTGCTCCATAAGAGTAAGGTTATTATTCATAACCTGTGTGAGTTGTCCCAGTATGGTGATAAGTTGATCGGCACCAGTTGTATCTCCAGCTCCACTACAATTATCTTGACCAGGAGGGAAATCCCTACATGGAGTGCATGCATTGATACGGTTTCCATTCCTCCCACTAGGAGCCATTTCTAAACAATGGAATAAACTATTTTAGTTTATAAATCAAAATACATATTTCCAAACTTTCAAAACACTAAACATAAATTGAACTATTTATGGATATAATCCATAATCACAAAAATGTTTTCTTTGAGGAAGTATATACTCATAACCCTTTATAGTGTTTTGTAACGAAATTGAGAATTATCCTAAGCATATCCCCAGGGAGTGGTGTAACCAAGAGTTTAGCAAGTACCGTTGTCGTGCACCAGTTCCCGTTCGAGTCTAGCTCAAAGTGGTGTTTTCGGGTTTTACCCCTAGGTACATCTATCCCAGAGCTGCCTCTACCTTCTCGTATCCATACAGGGATGTATTTCTCAGAAAACTCACAATCTCTCTACAACAACAAAATTCTAGGAAGTTCTTCTTTTCTAATCCTCAAAATCTATCTTAGGGCTATGTGCTCTAATCAGAGTTTATCTAAATTTAGCTTCCAAGGTTAGTACTAAACTTCCTCTTATACCAACTGTAACGCCCTGAACCCTGTTACCCAGAGTCGGTGCATTATTGTATAACATTGGCATGATCACAAAAGATCATGTCTCAAAAGACCGATTAGTTTATTAGCCTTGGAAACAGTAGATACATTCATAAGTCTTACATTACATCATAACATAACACAATACTAAAATAAACATCCTATCTTCATATCCCCTCATATTATCCCTACAGGTCATTCAAAATATACTTCATCACATCCTGGAAAAATTAAAACATTGAAAGGGGTGAGCTCAGATGCTCAGTAAGGATAAAAAAATAGCTGAAGCTTTTATAAATAAACATATTCATTTAAGGCAATGTATAAATATAAAAAAATCCTTTTAAACATTAACATTATCATAATATGGAAAAAGAAAAATAAAATAATGCCATTTACTTATTCGCATGGATATTCTATTGGTCGAATAATCACATAAAATATCAATAACCACTTTCATAATGATGGAATGAATAATTCTAAACTATCATAACCACGTAGCCAAGGCCTCGTGCCAAGACTACAAATAAGATTTTCTCAAGGCCTCATTCCAAGACACTAGTTTGTCTCATGAGACCTACCGATGCATCGAGGAGCTATTGCAGTCTCCACCCATCACTTATTAAATCCAATACATTTCTTATATGAAAAGGTTTAAAATTATCATAAACCATAACATATTCGTATCAAATAAATCATGCATAAAGGAAACATAACATTTCGGCATTTCAATCACAAGATATTAATATGACACATTTATATAATAAAACATTTTCAAAACCATTTTCAATACCAAAATAAATTAAAAGTAAAACATTGTATTTATTTTTCATTTTAAAAAAATTATGGCTTGTAGAGGAAGCCGAAACTCAAATAATTGTCACGATGGCAGAGAAGTTTTTGTCACTGGATACGTAAGAAAAAGCATTCCTTTTGTCATTTAGTAAAAACACTTCATATAAAAATATTCCTTTTGAATAAAAGTAAAAGTCAACGGGGTTTATAAACTGTATAAAGGAAAGCTGTGTATAAAACCAAATATGCCTCAATGAAAGGAGATTGAGACGAAGTCACTAAAAAAAATTTAAATACAATAAATCTATTATGTGTATTCACCATATGTACACATAAATAAAGTAAAAATACAAGATATTACATAATAATATCATGATATAATTTGAAATTAGGAGATTAACTCATGAATGGAAATTGGGTTAAGAAGTTCCCTTACCACGTGTCCGACTTGACTCGACCGTTCTTTAAACTCATGAATAATAAACTAGAGTTAATTTATAATTTCTGTATAAAATTTTTAAAGTTTATTATTCATTTTATATTACTTATTACCATGTTATGAACATCATGTAATTAGTTATGTTAATAACGGTCGTTTTGTCGATATTTGGTACATGAGTCAAAAATAAACTTCTTATAATTACAAGTTGTTTTTGTGGTGAAATATCCATTATATCCAGAATTATATTCATGATGTAGAAATAATATATATCATATATAAAAATAGTGTCATCATAATGCCCACCATGAGTGGTGTTAAAATAATATTGAACAATCATTGTTTCGTGAGGCAATATTTTGCCACCCACAGAAACAGTATGTTCATTAAACATTAGACAGAGGTGTGTTTAAATTTAAATCAAATAAATATCATAAAAACATCCTAGTATATTGTATATACTGTTTTTTTTACAAAATAAAGGAATAAAAATAGTTTAAGTTGTTGGAGAAGAAAAATAAAACAAAATAACATAAAAGAAGACATTACCTTAAAATCGGGTAACTCTTTCTGATTTTATCCAAAGGCTTCTTTGTGAATAATTCTGACCTATGTGAGGATTCTAGGAGTAATAGAGGGAATTTGAAAGAGCATTTTGGAAGAGGTTGGCCTAGCCAAATGGCACTGAAGATGTGAATAAGGTGGTAGTGGTGGGGGCCTTTTATAAGAGGAGAGGAGGGGCACTCTTGGAATGTCGTGAAACGTTACTTTATTATAAAAATATTTTCATATTTAAAAGGTAAAAAAATGACTTATTTAGAGGATAAGGTAATAAATGTTCTAAATCCACCAATACAATAGGTTTTTCACATGTGTAGTTCTTAAATTTTACATTATCGTTTCATTTTATTTAAATCGTTAAATAATGAGGTAATCGCTGCATCATCATGGTGTCATAAATAATTTAATTTATATAATGTATATAAATTATAAATCAAATATCATGATGTATGAAATCTTTTTAGCTTTCTAATTAATATTTATAGTAAAAAATATGACTTGGATAACCCCATTTAAAAATTGTTTTAGTAAAACAACTAATGTTCGTGGCATTTTTATTTTAACATTAAATAAAAAGTATTTAATGTCATTTTCCTACCAAAGTGGCTCCATGGGGTCCCCAAGTTGACCCATGGATTGTCTTGGTCGGCCATGACTCATCCAATAGGGGTAGTACTTGTTTCAAGTTCATTTTATATTATTATAACATTATCATTACCTTAAATTACACTAATTACCTTTAATAGCGATTAATTAAAATTAAAATTTACTATTCACCCAAGAAAATTATTTTAATACCATTGAACCACATTTTAGTTCTTAATAACAACCATGTATGTAGAATTTTTTAAAATCAAATCACATAAGTTGTAATGTTTCATTTAAACGAAAAATCATTTTTTTAACTACCACTTAGTGGTTTCACTATTCATCAAAATTGACGTTTTGCAGAACAATGCCAAAATTTCACCCTAAGATATAATTGATATTCCAAATTGAAAAATGATTTATAATTTACAAAATTCTGGACATATTAGTTTCATTAATTCATTTTATAATTAATTCCTACTATCAAAAAAAATAGCGTGTTTTTATGAAACAATATATATCAAAAGATTGAAAATTATTTATGTCCAATTTCAAAGTGAAATTAATTATAATAACCACCATTGGATAAAATGTTAAAAATATATTCTAATTAAAAAATAGAACCACTCAATTTTATAATTTACCAATATAGAATATTTTGATTAAAAACGTTGTTTTTAATTATTTTTCACTATTTATAAAAAATTAGAAGTTCTTAGAAAAAAACCAAAAATTCAACATATGCTAACTTCGATATTACGAATCTAAAAATTTAGTCCATTTTGAAATAAAAAATATGTATAATTTCAAAAAGTGTGTATTACTATTCATAATGGCTATTTTGATAGGTCACGGTGTGTTAGAATCTCGAACTTATGTACAATGCAAGCTATTGCATTATTGAAAGAGAATCGTATCGTGGAAGCTCGGGGTTTTACATACAGCCCCAATAATAAACCTATAATCTACTATCATAAGATCATGGTCATTAAATATGATCAACTTGTATTAGAAATAAATGGAACAATGTAAATAAAATTAAACCACAATCGATCCTTGAGTCTACGAACTCGACCAGGTGGAAATTTCGGGAAAAATGATTTTAGCATAATTTCATACCAATCAAGATATGTATAATCAATTCGATCACAAGGTAAATAATCCAAATTGATAATAAATGATTCATCCGACACCAAAAATTTCTCTATTAATTTTACATCGCAAAAGGGATATACATTCCCTAGTCATGGGATCACCCCCAACCTCTAATATCTATAATGATGGATTATATTTAATATTTCGATATCCTATAAATATGACACTAAGACAGATTTTATACCACTCATTCAATGTAAATACAATATGAGGTCAATGTTCTTGTTCCTGGTCAGCTGGAAATCACAACATTACTACTTGGATAATCCCTAATGGGGATATCCCTTGGATGATATATAAGGAATACTCACCAGATTTGTCATAATAACACGAAAAAATTTAATTATTGGATCAATAACCTCATCCAAAGACATGTTTAATCCATATAGTAACAGTTCATTCACCATAACCTTGAGGGGAATCTTAGATATTTTTGGGGGAAATCATCATTTCTCTTCAAAAATGTATCAATGAAGATTTCTGAAATATTCTTAGTAAACTTTTCTATAATCACTAAAATATGAGGAATCCCAATGAAAAATTTAAAATTCTATAGTGTTGTTATCCATCCCATGAAACTATATAAGGAATTATTTATCTAGAATCCATGTATCACTCATTGTGTAAAAATATGGATCCCAATAATTACATATGGGCATCCTAATAAAGTAACAGTCGAACATGTATGCTCAATAGCCAAATATTAGGAAGTATGTCAGGCCACCCCAATAAATAATATCTGATAAGAATCCATAGAATCTAGATCCCAGTGTGTATATCTAGGTATCTCTATCATATATCACCTTACATTAGGATCATCGGCCAAATACCAGGATGGAGATATGGAAATCAATGTTACATCAATAAAAACTAAGTGAATTCCTATATAAATGAGTGAGAGTGAATAAATTCCTAAAGAAACCACTAAATCCACAGACCCTTAGAATAAAATGTCAGGTTTGGGTTCTATGGTGACACTCTCTATCATCTCTACCCAATCATTCGATGTACTTTCTCATGTTCGGTCAACCATTATGGCAACCACTAGGTCACCTAATTTGTTACATAGGAGAAACATCCTACATGGGATCCTCAATGTACACATATAAATAGTGTAATACCTATTCAGATCCTATAAGTCAACATGTAAGATTATACATACCTATTTGGAATCATATAGAAAAAATAAAATTAAGTAATTCATATGGGAATTCTCTATATCAAAACATAAGTAAATGCATCCTGTCATGGGATCCTCAAAAACGATATGAATGCAGAGGAATCCTATGTGGGGATCCTTTTTCACAAATAATCTCAAGGCCTTATGGATTGTATCAAACATCTCAACATTGAAATTTAAACAAATTAAAATCTATGTAATCATTGGTCAAGAGAGACATATCATCGCCCATATCAATTCTATGTATCAAGCTATGTTGGCCCAAATGCCTAACCTATCTATCTCCTTGATTCATATAACAGCCCTTCTAAATTGTGACTGTCTCTAGAAGAGTCACTAAAATTGAACCTTAAAATATCATGACCCAAAATTAGATCATTATAGCAACCCTCACATGGGTCTCATCCCATGTCTCACTCTCAAGATATATCAAAAATCACTTACTGGAGGAACCACCTCTCTACTATAGATTGTTTTCCCCAAAACATCTATTAGTGATCCTCAATTTATATCAAGAGTTTACCCATCATTATCTATGTGAAAAAATGAATAAAATGGTCTAATAATATGTCTATTTCGGAATCTGGGGTGTAAAAACATGAAAACCCACAAAAGGGTAGAATGGAAGCAATACATCGAATATATACCGGAGTACACGATGTCTACTCTCAAAGCCCCACCTAAGCGTGTACTTCTGCCAAACATGGCATGTAAAACCCAAGTACACTGCATGTAAATAATTTTCATGGTTTGTACCCTACATGCATAAACGTATTGGGTGCCTCACATCACATGTACATGTTTCTTTTCCTAGACATGTACTTTTATATGGCATGTGACCTTGATATGGTCTAGTTGTGTGCAATACAAAACCATGTGCCCCTACACAAGTTGTGTATCCATTTACTCAGTTTCAAGGATAATTAATAGTAAGTGGTATATACTCTATTTACTAGATGTGTACCACTAAAAATTCATATTTCTTGAATATTAAGAATAGATGGTGTGTGTTCTATGAACCACATATCATTCACACATGTTTTACAAAATGGAAGACTGCCATAATATCCTGAACCCCATATTGTCCCAAATATATCAATAGATTGAAATCCTAGGGGTCAATAGAAACAATAAAATGTATTTAAATCTTGAAATAACTAAATATATAATGTTTTATATAAAAAATTTAAAAACATCCTATATTTTCCCAGAATTCATAGAATATTCACACATTTCAATGATCTGCATCTACCACATGACAATCTGATAGCTCCCAATCTCCAAAATAACACCTCTATTATTTCCTCTCCCCCACCATTTTATCTCGAGGTCAATAAAATTAGAGAAAAAATGGGGTATTACATGATTATATAATTGAGAAGGATAAATAAAACATGAAAAATAAAATAAAGAAAAATAAAATGGGACTCAGATCTATCCCTAATGCCAGACACAAGTTTATGCCTCGTCTAAGAAAAAAATCATTCTTGACTCAAATTATGAGATGTAATCTCAATATTATTCTACATTATAAATATTTATTCAATAAAATGTGTGTGTGTTAATTAATATTTGATAAATAAAATATTTAAAATTTATTATTCCCTGAAAAATTAAAACAGATCATTATTCCACCAAACACCTAAACAACGGTAAACATACTATTCTGGGAACAAAGAAGTGGTTATAAATATTATATAAGAAATTTTTTATGGTAAATCACCATTTTACACAAAAAAATTCATTTTAAATAAAATGTTAAAATTTATTATAAATTTCCTAGTACAATAAATAGGGTTTTGTATACACAATAACTACATCATATATTATAGGGATGCCTTTGGTGCACATAAAGCTAATCGAACCTCAAATAACATTCCCACATAAAGTATGAATCATTAACTATTGTCCAAGAACAAAATTAAATAGAGATAATGGATTTTTATCCAGACCTGATTCAAATGATGTTTACTCCCCTTTGAAGATAAGGGACTTTATATATCTATTGTGAATAGTAATAACCTTCTATTGTAAATAAATTTTTGAATTATTATTCAAAAAAACTATATTGAAGGATTATATTATATTAAATTATAATTATAATAATAATTTTTGAAATTAGGGTATGTCTATGTGTTATAATGATAATTAAAAGATTAATCGTTTTTAAGATAATTTTTCCAGTAGGTCGCATGATTTAAAACTACCTTCATAATTCATTAAGAAAATATCTAATTTTCATGGATACATGAAAATATAAATGGGTTTGATGATCGAAAATCAAATAAAATATTTTTTTAAATTTTAATTTTTGATCAATGTACCTTCCATTTCATCATTGGTAGGTTTTACCTCAGTTGTAGTAATCACATAAGATGGGTATTCTCCCCTCAGCCTCTTCTAGTGGAATTTTCCTTAATGCTTGGCCCATTTGTTTGAATAATTACCAATATATTATTCATTAAATCACTAGATAGAAGTGGTTTCATTCTTTTACATGAAATAATGAGATATACGAACCCTTTATCAGTAGTTAAAAAATTTCATTTTCCCATTAAGAAATTATATGGTTGTTTTATTCAATAATTATCACATGTTATAAAATCCATATTATCATTCTTCTTATATTCACATTTATTTTTTATTGGTTATTAGTAATACTCTTCTTTTATTAATTTTCCTTGGAGATATAAAAAATTAAAATTATATATTTATATTGAGTGTACCTGATAATATTTCTTTATATGATGAAAATTCATAAGAAACCAGTTTCCTTTGGAGACTCATCTTAAAACCATAAAATAAAAAGTAAATATTTAATTTCAAATTACATATGTAGTCTGCAATATACATGGACAATATTGTAATGTTAGAATCATCCTATACAATACTTAATTATTCCTTATAATTTAATGTGTGGAACATCCTCTCCATTTAAGCTCACCATTTTTAAGGGATGTATTTATCAAATAATATCAATTTAAAATTTATCCATTATATACATTCTATTTCATCAACTTATTTAGTGTTCTATATTAATGACCACTATTGATCATTATTTACCATTATATAACACACTTCAAGAATAATGATATTCATTAGAGTACTTCACAAAGCTATGAATATCTTCTCTAGTAACATGATAAATTTTTTAGCTTCCAATTGATTTGAATATCTTTTAAAAAATGGAGGATTTTGTTGCATGAAGTGATCATGCGTATGTGAATTCTGATATGGAACAATATGATTCTCTATTCTGACAAGGTTATATGTGATAATCATTTTTAGTTATTCTAATATGGTCATGATATTCATAGTTTACATAGAAGTTGTATTGGCTTGCTTAATAGAAAAATCACTACATTTATTATGGGTTTCAATTCCCTTCCTTTTTATATATGTCTTCTCTCAACCATCGAACCACTGAGATAGCTCATAATCATCATGAATATTTATCTATAAAATAATAATCTCTATAATTGTAAAAAAATTACAATGCCACAAGGAATTATCATAATTATCATGTGGTCTATGTTCATTTAAAATATATTACCAAAAGTTCCTACAAAGATTGATCTGATACTAACTATGACATTCTAACTCTAGAATCCCTTATTTTGCATTTAATTTAGTTCCTTATTTCAAAATAAATGCTATCTCAACATGTTGGATTGATCATTTTACCAGTCTTGGAAAACTATATATATTCATGATTTCTATATTACATTGTAAATTTAAAAACATATTATAATAAGTATTCATTATTCATTATAATCAGTCGTAATATTCTTCTTTATATCCAGGGTAAATGAAAACAAATAAAAGGTGAGTTTCAATTCCCTATAATGGTTATGTATAGTAGAAGCTATCATGTCTATATAAGGAATACTCGATATAGGAGAAGGGATAATCAAAACACATTCCAATCAATAAACAACATACGTTTATTGAAAATCCACAAATAATATCAATATAGATATAACATGATTAATAAAAACAAAATTTATAATAAAGGAAATGAATTATTCTTGAAATTCACGATTAAGGCCTCTCAACCAAGTCTTCGTGGATCTTATCATCATGGCCTCTCAACCATGTTATCATTCTTAATAAATGGGTATGTGAAAACCAAAGAGACATATAATATAGAATTATTTTTGTTTTCTATTATGATAACTATAGGTGAATCAAGGGGATGTATATAACATAGACCCTCCCATCACTTTCATTTCCAATGAATTACTCATATATATTGAATTATTAATATAATTAATTCACCGAAATTCCATATAATTCAACAATTAACCACAATTAATCAATAATATAAAACATCAATATTTCCCCTGTAAGTGAAAAAACATTCTCAATGATGTTACATAAATTGATACCATATATAGAAATTGAATATGGTTGAAACATAAAAAAAATAGAAATGATTCTGAATTAATCCATGTTATAAAAAATATATACATGAATGAGAAAAATAATGTTCAATGAAAAATGGAGAGTTATAGAAAACTTGATCCAAAGAAAGTGAATAATTTGAAAATAAATTATAATACATTTTTAGTAATTTAAGACCACTTTTTTCACTATAAATAATGGTTTTTAAGTAATATAACTTATAAAATAAAATATGATCAATACATTAACATAACTATTTCTACTTTTCATAACAGATTTATAAATCACTTTTCAGAATAATTTTTATTCCTTAATGGAAATAATACATTTTTCTTATAATATATTTTGAAATAAAAATCACTATAATATTGATAATTTCATTAAAAATAACAATGGAAACATTCAAATCAATTTTCAATAAAAATTGTGGTAGTTAAAAAAATTATAGTGTACATTAAAACAAATATTTTATTCACACATTTTGCAAAAAATTCCTCATTCAGAAAATGACAAGAACATTACTTATAAATATTATTATAGAAAGTAACAAATGGGTAAAAATGACATTAATAAATATTCGGATAAACATAAAAATAAACTCGAACACATTGAAAATATAATATGAACATGGAATTAAAATATTTAGAAGAAAGTTTCAAAATAATATTTAAAAAAGAAAGACCCTTACAAGTAACATACTTGTGGATTCAGGACCTAACCAGATAAGAAATATAAAATAATAATGTAAAGATCAAAATTACCAAAGGAGAAGAAAATATATGGGGTTTAAAAATACTAGGATCATATAATGTCTCCACAGGAAATCTGAACATAAACATTCACAAAATTAAATGAGATTGTAAGAGAAATATATTACCTCGAGATTGACATGACTCATATGTGATTGTATCCTCATATATAATAAATTTTAATTTATTATCATTACATACCATAAATATATACATACTTATAAAATAATGTATGACCCACTTATAATATTTCATCACCAATTTATTCATAATTTTTTATTAAAATCGTTGCTTCTGATTATTAACTTTTTCATTTTTCATGAAATTTTTGGTTCGATAGTTTTCATACTGTCATTTTTATCATATTTATATTATATAAATAATTTTAATAATGATATAAAAATCATATATATATATATATTATAAATTTTTATATTTATTATTTAAATTCAAATATTAAAAATAAATCACTTTGCGGGATAGATGTGGCATTTCACTTGATTGTGAGAGCGATGTTATCATATATATTTTACAGGTGGGAGGGTGGGAATCTAAATAAAATATTATCTTAAAATAATAATAATTATAATATAATTATCAAATACATTCATTATCCCCATATTTATAACATTCCAATTCAAGTGGTAATTAAAAATGAATTACACTGCTATATGAAGATTGTAGGTTGTGCGTACAAATATCTAATTTTTTTACGTATCATTGGATTATAAATATAGATTTATAAGATTAATTTTTATATTAAATATTAAAATTTTATATCATATATATCATAATATTTAATTTTCATCCATAATAATGACCGACCGTAAGAGGTGTTGATGAAAAATGAAATATATTGTCTTCATGTGGCGGTAATATGTACATACGCAATAAATATTTTTTCATTTCCCATTAGGTGGATAAGTATAATAGATGGATTATAAAATTATCATAATAAACATTAAGTACCACTTTGATAATTATGTTATTATATCATAAATTTTAGTTGGTATTTGAAGTATTTAAATGACGAAATAAAAAATAAAACACCTAGTTTAGAACTATAACTCTTTTTCGGACAACATCATTAGGATTATTCCAAAATTCTTTTTAGGATGATATTATGATCAAAACAATTCGTCTATAATGTATTTAGAGATGTCAATAATTATATGGGTATGTATTTTTGGAGGTAATATGCTCTCGAGAATTGTAGAATTTAGGATAGTTAGTGTCCTTTTGTAAGAGATAAAGAGGACACACAAGGAATGTTTAGAGTGATTAAAATATGTTAATGTATTAATCATGATAAATGGATTAAAAATGACTCAAATTAAAATTTGAGTTCATATAGGGACTCTATATGTTCATAAAATATGATTTATACTATATTTTAGTTCATTTCCACCCTTAATATTTTTGTTTTAACCCGTTTAACATGTCTTAACTCATACTATAGAAATTAGATTTTTTATTAATGTTACAATTCATAATTACCAAAAATTAATTAGATTTTTTTCAAAAAATTAATTATTATTATTTCTAATATTTAATCTATTTTATATGATTTAACTCCTATAATTGCAATAAATTACATTTAATATATGTTCACAAAATGCAATGAATCCCATTTTGGGGAAAATGTTTTTTCAGCATAAAATTGATGTTATAAAAAATAAATTATAATTCTTATTAAATATTAATTAATTGGATTATTTAAAATTAAATGAAAGTTATTATTACTTTGAACAAAACAAAAACTAAAAGGTGTCTTTTAAATATTAAATTAATATAAAATAACTAAACATTATTTTATTAAACAAAATAAGAAAATAGATTTCAAAAATGATAGACATTGTATTATAGGTTCAATATTATATTTTTATAGGAATTATATTACATATTTGATGTTTTTTATATGAATAAATGTTTCTTAAACCTTCATGTTATTATTACATTATTACAATGTAAAAAAGTGAACTCTTTTTGAAAAATTGATATTATTATTTATTCACCTAAAAATAATATATTTCAAAAAATATACCAAAAATTCATCCAAAGGTATTTTTAACATGATTTATTCATAAATGGAATTCATTTCATAAAAGAAAATTAATAAAATTTTCTAATTATAGTTTTAATCAAATTCTTCGATATATTTAGGTGCATTATTATATAGTTTGTTTATAAGGAAGTGTTACATATTATAATGAATATTGGACATTAAAATATATTTTTAGAACATAATATAATAGTAATTTTTCCAATTTTAAATATGGTATAACATTACATACTTCTATAAAATTTATTGTTAATAATTGTTTATTTCATTATAAAATTGTGTATTATTTTTTTAATTTTTTAATTTTTTTTCATTAATTATAATTATTGTTATGACCATCTATAGAAACCATGTGGAAAGATATTTCACGTTCATGATCATTCTATTTACATGTGTAATCTGCTAAAAAATTTCATAATAAGGTTTCATATTGACTTCCAATAATGTATTATTTTATTCTTATAATGTAATATTTTATCTTAATAAAATATAGAATTTCATTATTTTTATTATGAATTTCATGTGTAACAAGTTATTTTACATATACATGGAAAAAAATTTGGATTATCATTTAATGGCTAATAATATATCTTAGATAATACAAATTATGGTGATGATTCATAATAGATTTAATTTTTTACTAACTTCATTGAGTTCCAAATAAAAATTAATCTTTACCATTATAACATTATAGAATCAATACCATTCAAACATCACCCCTAACATTAGGAATCCATATAAGAGGATTTCATATTTGAAATGATATTGGAGGATCCTTACATGATATCCACTATGTATTATGATTATTTTGAAAAATAAATAATTTTTAAAAAAATAAGTATTCAAAACTACCTAAAATTAAACCAAACTCCAAATGAAAACAACTTGTAACACCCCATCTTGGCTTACCCTCAAAATAGTAGTCATACTGGTGGGTCATTTTTCTTCATGCATGTCTCCCCATATTCTAGAGGTTTTCTACTAGAAGTGAGGGTCTTAAGAGGTGAAATTTAAGAGACTATACACTCTTATCAAATATGCACAATGGTGCGATTAGATAGTAAACAATATATAGTGGCGGAAGAATTAAGACAAAAAATTCAACGCAATAGAAGAAAAATATTATAATAACTATAATAAGAGTTTCAAATGCTAGTTTATAGAATGTTGTCCTATACAATGATGGGACATATTTAGAAATAATAAACATACAACTTCCATTAGAATATAATACTGATACAAGACTCTGATAGATAATAGAAGTAAAATCCTAGAGGTGATATTCTAGAGAATCCTGAAATCTAGCTCAATTCTATGATCCCTACTCCTTGTAACATCATAGAATAGAATATGTAGGAATCAATAGTCCTGTAAACAATAATGTATACTCGGGTTCCCCAATGTAATGGCAACATGAGCAGGGTGTGAGATAATAATCTCAGTAGGCCAGTAACCATGGTGTCTAGCCCAATCCAGACAGTACAATATAAACTAAGCAGTGTGAATGTATAAAGAGTAATAATAAAACAAAATAAATGAAAAAACTTCCATCTATGTTCATGAGGGACACGTGATGGAATACCTTCTTTGGATTATCTTTGTAATATTCATACTCATGAACTATGTATAATATATATCTATATATAGTATGGTTGTACATTTAATCATCCTATATGAACTAAATGTGTCCTGATGCCAAATAATCATATAACAATGTTACAATCTATTGGTGGGGAAGGATGTAATGCATAGACATTCATCACTAGGAGAACCTCTCATAGTCTATCCCCTAACCCGATTCCAAGATTTCTCACGGTATCTTGGTAATCAATATAGAATATCACATGAACTTCTTACACAGGTCTCCCATGGTCCTATGGAAATTATTGTTGTATGTATTAGGACATAACTCACACACATCAATCAAAACGTATAGCACTTATGGTCTATCCCTTATCCCATCTCAATGAGCTCTCATGGTATCTCAGAGATCAAAATGGATGCTATCACGGTCTTCCCACTCAATGGATATAGTGGTTCCTTGGAAATCAAAACATATTCACATTTATATATATAAGTCATGAAGAAGCACATCTCATGAAGCTTACCATCCAGTCCAAAATAGTGTAAGAAGCATAATAATACGTGTGATTTTAACATGAGCAAGTACCTCTCAGGTAATATATTTATCTGGCCTTAAATATAATTAAGGCACATTCATTTTTCATATGTTTACTTAAGGCACAAAATCATAAGAATGTCAATTAAATGATTTATAATGAAATAGTTACCTATTAATTCTCATGCATGAGTCAAATCCGCCCATTCCAAATATTGTCCATTTCAAATTCACATTTAATAAATTTCAATTATAGTGTGTATGTCACCATGAAAAATTCACTCTACATAATTCTTGTTATATAATTATGTTTAAATAGAGGCATGACAGTTTAAATAATACACTACATGAGGCATTACAACTCTTGTGACATGTTATCAATGGTTGGAACCATTTAACTCTTTAAATTTATTAAATCATTGAAATACTAATTTTTTTATCAAAGGGTCACTTATATAGTGATATGGTCGTTATATCACATTCCTATTTCGTCTCTTCCATTATAAAAGTCTAAGATAACATAGGGGGTACTATGGTCCATTAAACCATTTTAATAAAAGAGGAAAACCCCATTTAGGGATATAAAGATTCCATATGTGAGGTGTTCTTTACAAATAACATTGTACCCAAGTCTAAGAAAAAATAAATGTAATAATGCGAAAATTTATAAATAAGCATAAACAATTACTATGAGTTTTTGCAGATAGCACACATCCATTGGAGGGGTTTTATTAAGAATCCTTGATTTTTATTTATCAGGAAATACATTTATCATAAATAAACAAATAATTGAAAAATTATAACTTTCTTTCTCAAATATAATATTAGAATACTACTATAGCATGTTTAAATCTTTCATAAATTTAAAAGGGAATGGAGAGGGATGCTACATCAAAATGTAGTCCAATCTCACCACTGTTTCACGATACATTTTGAGTGGAAGTCACTGAAAGATTTTTCACACATTCATCATCACACATTATTATATTAATATTTCTATCTTAATCTTATGGACATGTTCTTGTCTCTATGAGGGAAAAATATTTTGGATGATATTCGTGTTTAAATTTATTTATATAAAAATTCAATTCTGTGTGGTTTCATGAACTCAATGTGTCACCAAGAGCTCTATAATAATAAAAGGAACTCAAAAACGTCATGAAAGTGTCTACACATTATGGATATAATATTGGGGACTCAATACCACCAAAAGACCCAAAAATAGGTGGTTATAAACATTGTAGAAGAAGAAACCCCCACCTCGAAGTGACACCGGTGGTCCAAACTAAACCAATATGCTTTTCCTTTAGTGGATTATGTCGGAATTTCCAAAAATATCACCCAAGAAGCAAGTTTCATTCCATAACATCAATAGAAGAAAACAAAATCATTATTATCCTATCCCTAGGGATTAATTTTAAAGAGATAGGATGATGGGGAGACCTAATATATGCCCCTGGAAGGAGGACATGGGAGTGAATGTGATTACCATATCAAATCATATGAGAATCACGCAGAAACCTAAGGAGATCGATGAGTGAAGAGGGATTTGTGGAGGGGGTCACATGTGCATCTTGGGATAGGGGGGTGGGTGGTGCATCCTGAGCCACAAGGAGGATAGGTGAGTGAAAGCATCAGTTCTTATATTATTTTAATTTAAATAAAATAATTTAATTTTTAAATGTATGTCAACATTCATAGTTTAGGCCACAATATTTAGAATTTTTTTCCAACCATGAATCCTACATTGGACACCTAGAGCACCTTGTACGGGCTGGCTACAATGTTTAGAAACCATACACCAACTATATTGTAAATTGTGCTTATCTACTGTCCATTTTGCACTACCATTCATGCTAGGAACATGTTTTAGAAAACAATGGGAAGCCCATGGGATATCCAATGTTATCGTAAAAATGTTGCACGATTTATTATTGTGGGATGCATAGTTGGAAACAAACCGTGCACCCACTGTAGGTCCTTCAAAACTAGATTTTTATGTTATGGAACACCTGAATCATTTTGAGATAGTTGAGAAACTTCTAAAGCCTTCAACCATCTCAGTACACATAATGTTGAAGTGATCCCACTCTCAGTCCATCATTCTAAAGCACGGTTTTATATCAATCCCATTCGATAAATGAAAATGATCAAATTCCATTTCATTTTTCAAAATAATCAGAACATGGATTATTACAACCTTATAAGCAAAGACCTTCTCGTCCTTGAGAATCCTTCGAGAACAATATAAAAACTACCTAGCCTACTAGGATTGTTATTTTTTGTTCAGATGGTGACATTTCATTTCCAATCACACAACACACCTTTATGAATCAACTAAATCACATGAAACTTTAGCTGTCGAAAATCAAGCAAACGCTCCTGTCCTCAACTGAAACAACCAAACTGAGCATTCCAGAGGTCATTTAGCTAGAGACAAAATCACATCATCTTTCCATTATGAAACTATCCAATGGTACTTCCCAAAATAGGATATATCATTTATGAGGGAAAATTCCAAGTCCAATAATTTAACCATTGGAATTTCCATTCAATACACACCATTAATCATTCTATTGATGCTTCTCTCATGATTCTGAAATAGGTCAAATTGTTGTTTTCAATTTTCTCTCGAACCCAACGTCAAGCCATATTTAGATTTAAATATCTGGTCAACATAAACCACACTCATCTTCACCTAACGATGTGCCATAGATATTCTTTATATTAACAACTTTATTCAATAAGAAAGGGAATGATTCAATCCAATCACACTAACCAATACTGAAGAAACTCGGCATAGATGGCCGGTGCATTTCCAAGTGAACTGTTATGCCATATCATAATTCGTCTCACATTTATTATGAAGATAGAAAATGACGTACATAACTGACTTCTCGTGACATTCTTGACCAAACCAAGAAGGAATCAATGAATCTTAGGTAAAACACTAAAAGACAACCACTCAACAATCACAATAGAAATAACATACATAGAGTGTAATAAGACCGACACCCTATTAGTGTATCTTGGATTACGTCAAGATATGGGACATGCTTGGAACATAGTAGAATATAATAAGATAAGAACAAGAATTACTAGAAGATATGTCAATCAATTACACATCAACTTCTATTGAAGGATCTCGGCTTCACCAACTAAGCCATCATTTAAAACAGTAAAAATTCGTTACCTCTCAATTTTTTTCATGATCGCTTATGATTTACCATAAAATTTCATTCCAGAAAAATAGAATATCCATGGTTTTCATGGCCTTCCAACTATTCAATTTTTTGCTGCACAAAAAGAAATGATTTGTTCTGGGACTTGAGATACTCAAACAAATATCAAGAAAGACCAAGTATTTTCGAAATTTTTATTCTATATATTTTTTCCAATTGGAGGGGAACATAGCCCCCAAAATTAACATGACAGCCCCCACCATAGTAGGGTCCAAGCTATCAGATGATGATATAAACTATCCACTCACAAATTATCTAGATCAATAACATGATTAATAAACATGTTCTGCTCCCCTAAGACATGATAAATACATCATGGCATACATGAAATCCTATCACATGATATTGGAGTGTGAAAACAACCTATTATCTGGAAAGTCATCACATGAATTAGGATAAAATTGATTCATTGATACTAGGGAACCCTACTATGTAGATGACCCATGACCATACCCAACAATACAAGGGATTCACTACAGGAAAACTGAATATTTGCGATGGGCGCTTTGCGAAGGGATCCCGTAGCAAAAGGTCTTTGACGATGGGGCTCCGTCGCAGACCGCCCGTTCCCGAAAACGACATCGCAAATATGTGGTTTTGCGGCGGTCCCGCTGCAAAAAGAGTATTTGCGATGATATTTTTCCCCCGTCGCAAATGATTTTTCGTTTATATATAAAAATGTTATTTGCGATGGGCCGTCGCGGATATATTAGTTGCGACAGGTCCAAAACTCGTTGCAAATGTGAAATTTAAAAAATATTTGTGACGTAGGTATTTGCGACGGAACGTCGCAGAAATGTTTTCTCCACGGGTATTCGTCTCATCGCAGATTTTACAATAAAAAATATTTACGACGGGAAATCTCGTCACAAATGTTCCTGTCACAAATATTAAAATAAAAATAAAAAATTAAAATAATTAATACAAATCGTATATAATTATATAATAATAATAATAATATTTATAATATAAAAAATTTACATTATTATAATATAAATAAAAATTATATAAAATATAATTATGAAATATTAATATAAAATAATAATAATATGAATATAAATAATATAATATAATATAATAATACTAATATTAATAATATAAAAAATTAATATAATAATATTATTATTAAACTATATATATAATAATAATATTAATATTAAAAATATAAATAAATTATATTATTATAAAATTAATAATAATAAATATATATAATATAATTATGAAATATTAATATCAAAAAATAATAATAATATGAATATAAATAATATTATATTATATATTATGAAATATTAATATCAAAAAATAATAATAATAGTACTAATATTATTAATATAATAAAATAATATATTATTATTATTATTAAAATAAACATAAATATTTATGAAAAAATAATATTAATATTATTATTAATATTAATAAAATTATAAAAGTATAAAAATTTCAATATTAATAATAAATATAAAATATTAAAATTAATATTACTAAAATAAACATACATTAAATATAATACTAATAAGTAATAAAATATTAAAAAAATAAAAACAAATTAAATCACATAAAAGTCATACCAATATGAAAGAGGAATTTTAAATAGTTAATATGACAATAAACTACGAACTCAATTGTATATTACATCTAAAAAATCAATGGGGGTAGATAATCTGGATGACCTAGAGTACCTGGAGGAGGTGGTGGAGGAAACTCCATCCCTAAACTATGAGTCAGACGACGCATATACTCCATATACTCCTGATGTGGCTCCTTATATCGACGTCTCTCCTTATCCTAGTGCTGATGCATCTTCTCCTGCCATCGACGCATCTCTTCATCATGCTGCTGACGCATCTGCTCCTGCCCCTAACGCAAATCCTCTATAAGCTGACTCTGAGCACGCAGCTCCCCCTAATACTGTGAGGCAGAAGATGATGTCTCTCCACGAGCTCCTCTCGAGCTGGATGCCGACATCGCAAAAGTACAATAATAAGCTATAGGAGTCAAATGAGAGCCGCTACAAACTACTCGACCATTTTTGAATCTATACTGGGTTGCCTGCATCCATGTCGTCTCATCAAAATGGTGGGCACTAGTCTGATCACCCATCTCGTCTTGACTCTCAGACTATGTTTGAGAGGTAGTGGCCTCATATGACTCCTTAAGTTTCAATTATATATTAAAATAATGAAAAGATTATATGCATTTAATTTTCAAACAGAAAAGAAAATAATACTGACCACAATCTGACGCTGGCGGTCACCTCTAATCTCTCCCGTAGCTGGGTCAGTGTACATCTTCCAATAAACGTCGTACGCCGAAATACCAGGCTGCTCGACTTCCTCTATGAATATAAAATAAACTGTTTATATTTAAATTTGTATAAAATAATAAAAAAAAGTACTTAACAGACGCTCTCTATGCGCACTAAATGTACAACTACCGGCTCGATGTGTCACCTCTTGTCTCTCCCGATTCTGTCGACCCAATGCAGATCTCCTCTAAAACCCACCACCCAAACAGTGTGTACATAATCCATCCCAAACGTGAGATGAAATGTACTCTGGTCGGTGGGCTCTATAGGACACATCAAATTCTATCACTCCGGCTTTCTTCACAGCCTCATTTCCCAAATTATGAAAAAACTGACAGAAACAGTCATGCATAGACACCACCCATGCCGTGTGGATAGTGGAATGCATGCTATCATCGATGGGATACCATAAACCCTAATATAAAGTTAATAATGAATTAAATATCAAAATAAATAATATTTAATTATGTACCAGCCAGTGATCGAACATGGCGGCCTGCACATCAGCGGGAATCTGATCCCATGAGAGTCAGGGCAGAGAAAAATAATTGCGCAAGATAGCGCTCCCTTTTCCAATAGCTTTATGTGTAAAACTGTGGAAATAGAACAAATAATCAAACAATTTGAATATTAATAAATTATAATGAAATATTACTAAAATACACAAGTTACTGTACCACCGTGTGTGCGCATCGAATCCAAGAGGTGGACGTCACTCCAGGAATGGATCTGGAATCATCAGTCTGGCAAGACCATGCCCCCTCAGAGTGCTCCCTGTAGTGCCAACAACCTGATGGTCAGATGACTCAAAAACCACATCATCCATAGGTAGATCAGCCTCCAGCAACTGACAATACTTTCCCGAGTCCATCTGAAACATGAAATTATTGTTATTAGCAAACATTTGAAAATAACTATTATGTATAGATATATATTTGTTATGATTCTAACCATCATTTTACTGTGTCAATGTTCATATTCATCATCATCTTCGTAGTTTTCAATGTCAATGTATCTATCTTCCTCATCAACATCATCAATTACTATATTAGTTTCACTTTCATCATCTCTTGTCATTCTAAATTCAGTTGTGACATCATTGACAACATCTTCACCATCGACCCTTAACTCTGGGGTGTCATCCTCGATATTCATGTCTCTTTGTGAAAAAGATGTGTTTTGAGGAGTGTCCTGAAAAATTTCATTTCCTTGCACTTTAGTGGAACCACATTCAGTTTGATTTAACTAATTTTCTTGAGATTTAACTTTTATTATACTCCACTAATCATCCAACTCTTTTGTAGTAGCACATTATTTTGTATAATAAATTTGATGTGCCGGATGAGCCAGTAAAAATGGTTCATTTACTACAAGAAGAATTTTTTGTTTAATATCAACAATTCCATGAGTCGGATGAATACGAAAGCCTCTCTCAGTATCCAACCATCGACATTTAAACATTGTTACAGAAATCTGTCTCAAATAACACAATTCAATAATTTCTTCAAGTATTCCAAAAAAGTCAACTTCAATATCTCTATGATGTGATCCCTTCATACAAACACCACTATACATTGTTTTCATTGATTCCCCATATGCATGTGTATGTAATCGATAACCATTCACCACATATGCATTATAAGATTTAACCATTTTGGATGGTGGGCTACTCAATATACGCAATCGACTATCAATCTTTTCGGCATGTACAGATACCTGAAAATTTGTAAAAAAATTTATCACTTCTACATGTAATAAATTGATATTATATGTAAAACCAAAAAATAATGTATGTTACCAGTTTTTGAAACCAGTATGCAAAATTTTTGTGCTGAAGTTCTTCTAAGCAAGCTGCTGTAATTTGTCGAAATTGTTTCTTGATATGATCATCATATAACCTAAAAATACAATATGATTAATTTACTGTAACCGAATCTATAGAATAAGGGATAAGAGCACTCACTATACAATTGGTGACATTTCTTTACAGTTTAGTAGAACATATGTATGAGCACTATAATGTTCATCATATGAAATCCATCTATCATGAACTCCACCAAAGCCATGTTCGGGCTGATTGACTACTGATAATTGATTGTTCATATCATCATCAACATTCCTCTTATTCCGACCCATGTGGTTAAATTTTGAGGGATATTCAGATTCAAAATAATGAGAGCAGAATAAAGTAATTTCTTCTTGCAAATAAGCTTTAGCAATTGATCCTTCAGCTGATGCTTTGTTATAGACTTTTTTGTTCAATTTCTGCATACATCTCTCTAATGGGTACATCCATCAAAACTGAACAGGACCTCCACATTTTTCATCATGTGGAAAATGTAACATGAAATGTTCCATCGAGTTAATGAAATCCGGCGGAAAGATTTTTTCCAGTTTGCATATAATTACAACAACAAATTCTACTAGTTTTCTTAGTGTATCGTAGTTTGTTATCACCTCACACATGTCTCAGAAAAAATATGATATATCTGTTATCGAATCCCAAATCTTATAATTCAACAAACCTCTTAATCCAATAGGCATAAGACTTTCCATTATAACTTGATAGTCATGACTTTTTAATCTAGTAATATGACCATTTTTAACACATCTTCCCAAGTTGGAAGCATAGCCATCTAAAAGTCTCAAATCTGCAATCCACTGGTAAAAAAATAATCAAATCTCTTTGGTCAGTTTATAAGCTGATTTTGACTTCATTAATCTTTTAGATCTGACATTTTAAAACAATTCAAGTTCTGGTCACCTGTAAATTTTGGCAAGATCTAATCGTGCCTTTACATTATCTTTGGTTGTACCTAGTGTATCCAAAACTGTAATAAATAAATTATCAAAATAGTTCTTCTCAATATGCATGAAATCCATCATGTGTCGAACCAAAAAATCAGATGAATATGGCAGATTCCAAAAAATGCTTTCTTTTGTCCAATTGTGGTCCTTCTGAAAACCATGAATTTTCGGTTGGTTTATTGTCGGTCCAAAATTGATGGAAGGTAATGAAAATAGAACTGATTGTAACTCTGTACCTAAGATCATTTTTGTAGGTTCATCTCATTCAATTCTGCCTTTTCTGAAATGAGATTTATTCCTCCGAAAAGGATGATCGATTGGAAGAAATATGTGATGACAGTCAAAATAGAAAGGTTTTATTCCATTCACGAGAATAAATGCATTGCTGTCTCCGATATAGTGAGGACATGATTTTGGACCATGTGTACTCCATCCAGATAACATACCATATGCCGGGAAGTCACTAATTTTCCACATCAAAGCAGCTTTCATTACAAAATTCTCTTTCGCAGCAGCATCATATATACCAACACCAGGACTCCACAATAAATTTAACTCATCAATCAATGGTTTCAAATAAACATCAACATTTTTTTTCAGATGTCCTATGATTAATAATGTCAAAAAGATATAAGGCTCTTTCATCAACATCCATGGAGTAAAATTATACGGAGTTATAAAGATAGGCCAACAGGAATACTAACTACCAAAAGATCCAAATGGACAAAAACTATCATTAGAAAGACCCAATCGCACGTTCCGGGATTCTAAAGAAAAAGACGGATGCACTTGATCAAAATGTTTCCATGAATCACCATCAGATGGATGAATCAAGATTTTACTATTTGAAATATTGGTTTTGTGCCATGAAATCATTGTCGCTGTGTTCAGAGACATAAATGAACGCTGCAACCTGGGTGTAAGCGGGAAATATCTCAAGTATTTTATATGAATCAATCCAGACTTCCCTGATTGAGTTTCTTTATACCTCGATTTTCTAAAGGTGGGAAAACGATCCAATAACTCATTTTCACCAGAATATAAGATGAAATCATTTGAACCTTCATGGATCTTATGATAACTAAGGCCCAGATTACGAACGATTCTCTTTCTCTCATAATAATTAACAGGCAGCACATTTCCTTCAGGTAATAGTGCTTTAACCAAAGAAAATGTCTGATCAAAACAGTTTTTGACATTCCATTATCTGATTTAATAGCCATAAATATTGCAACTGCTTCTAATTTTCTTATTTTGCAACCTGGATATAATGCATTCTCATCAGACCTGATCAACTCAGCAAATTCAGACGGTGCCAACTCAGGAGGTAAATCAACATCCTCCTCGATATCTATTTGTTGAACAGATGACCCTGAAACCTCATGTACTAAATTCTGAGACCTTGATCGATCTGAAATCAAATTATTAGTATCTTTTCTGGAACTGCGTTCACCATGTTAATACCAAAAAATATAATCTGATTGAAAACCACAACACAAGATATGTTCTCAACGATGTCAAAGGTCTCAAATGATCTCAGAGCACTTTTTTTACAGGGACACTTAATTTTCCCTTCTTAACCAAATTCCGGCTTTCATGATGCAAATTATAAGAAAGCTTCAACACCATCAATATATACATGATTTAAACTAGAATTTTTTGGATTTCTGCAGTAATTTATCCATGCACGATCACCTAATAATGATTGATGTCGATTTCATTGTTCCATATTCATATATATGTTTCTAAAAAATTTAAATGCATTAGTATTGTTAAATAATTTGATATAAGAAAAACAATATTCTAAAAAAAGAAGATACATAATTATAGTTATTTATTAGTAATTACCAATAATTATAGGCGACATAGTTAGTTTGTAATCATCCCCACTAATTATTATAAATTTATCAATACTTAGAAATACTTGGAAAAATGAAATATGCTTTAATAATGAAATAAAATTTGGTAATCATCATTGTGAAGATTATATTAATAGTTATTCTGATTTTTCCGATGGCTCGTCTCTTTTTAACTATCTACCGACTGAAATCAGTATGATAAACATTCTCTAACAGAAGTTTGAGCACATTTTTCATTATGATTTTTGTGGGATAAAGTAGCAAAGATATGAGACATTGAACAAAAGGTAGCCGCCAATCCGCTGAAAATTGTGCCAATTCATAACCATGTACTTGAATTTATTTGATTTTTGATTAATTATTACTAATTATTACTAATTATTTAAAATATCAATATTTACAACAAATTTTACTGTATTCTTAACATGTTCATATCTTAAAGAGTCGTCAATTTTCAGGTCGTGCCCAATAAAAATTTTTCATCAACTTTGTCCAATTTAAACTCTATAATTGTCCTTACATGGTTGATCATCTCGTAAGTAGTGTTGCAATAGGATGACCCAAGTAATGAGAAAGACATGACTTGGGTTGCCCTATTGCAATGCTACTTGCGAGGTGATCAACCAAGCAAGAACAATTATAGAGTTTACATTGAACACGGTTGACACATGCTTTTTATTGGTCATGACCTAAAAATTGGCGACCCTTTAAGATTTGAACTGTTAAGAATAAATAAATACTTGTTGAAAATATTGATAATTGTAATATTTTATAAATATTTTATAAATTTAATAATATTAATATTTTTTATAAATAATAAACATATAATAATAAAATTATTATATTATTAGTATTATTTAATTATTAATATTAGAGTAATATAATATTTTATATTATGTTAATATTTATGTTACTAATTATATTACTAATTATGTTACTAATTAGAAATGAAAAGATATGCATATAGGTCAGGCGGTTAATTAATCATTGAATAGAAAAACAAACGTAATTGACCGCTCATCTACCTCATATTTCTTTTCATTTTTGTGTTGAGGTTGACAAGAAAATTCTATCTCCACATGTGATATGCGATTTTACTGTCAAAATTATAAACCTCCTCACCTCTATATTGGCGAGGAGGTTGATAATTTTGATAGTAAAAGAAGATATTACATGTGGAGGCATAAGTTTCTTGACAATTCACAACACACAAATGAAAAGAAAATTGAGGTAGATGAGTGGTCAATCACGTTTGCTAATTTTACTAATTGTTTTTAATTCTTTCCTAATTTTTTTCAAATTATTATTATTGTTTCCCAGTAATTATTATTGTTTCCTAATTATTATTATTGTTTCCTAATTATTATAATTTTTTCCTAATTATTATTATTTTTTACTAATTATTATTATTGTTTCCTAATTATTAATATTGTTTCCTAATTATTGTTACTGTTTCTTAATTGTAATGATTTTTTCCTAATTTTTATAATTGTTTACTAATTATTATAATTGTTTCCAAATTATTATAATTGTTTTCTTAATAATTATAATCATTTCCGAATTATTATAATTGTTTCCTAATTATTATAATTTTTTCCTAATTAAATCTAATTGTTTCCCAATTAAATCTAATTGTTTCCTAATTAAATATAACTGTTTTTTAATTAAATTTAATTATTTCCTAATTAAATCTACTTTTTTCCTAGTTAAATCTAATTGTTTCTTAGTTAAATATTATTTTTTTCTAATTAAATCTAATTGATTCCTAATTAAATCTAATTGTTTCCTAATTAAATCTAATTGTTTCCTAATTATTATAATTGTTTCCTAATTATTTCTAATCAATTAAATCTAATTATTTCCTAATTATTGGATAATTATTTTAATTAAATGTAATTAAATCTAATTATTTCTTATTTATTTGATAATGATATATTTATTTATAATTATTACCAAAACATCCCCCTGGAGTGTCGAACCAAGAGTGTAGCAAGTCCCATTGTCGTGTGCCAGGTTACACCGAGTCAAGCTCGAAACACCTTGTCAGAGTTTTCACTCCTAGGTACATATGTGCCAAAGCCACCTCTATTTGTTCGTATCCAGACAAGTATTATTTGGTACAACCACATAATCTAATTATACTATATCACTAAACATTCTATTAAATAAAATAAAATTAACAATTTAAAAAAATTAACAATTAAAAAAAATATGAATACCATTGCTATTTTGAAGTAATTTGTGCCTTCTAACTCATTCCTTCCACTTCTCGAAATAAAAAATTAAAAAAAATTCTACTCAGAACAGAAAATTAGAGGGAGAGAAGAATAGAGATCTGAATGTTGTGAAAAAACAGGTGGGTGTATATATTTGTTAGATTATTTGTGATGGTCGTATTTCCGACGGTATCCCATCGCAAATATTAGTTATTGCTACGGGATTCCATCTCAAATACATTCGCCCGTATTAAATACAGGCGGTGGGTAAAAGTACTTTTGTGACAGGTCCATCGCAAATATCCACCATTAGCGACGGTCAGATATCCCCATCGCAAATTTCTATTTACCGCCACCAGTATTGGCGACGTGGCCCGTCGCAAATACCATCGCCCGCATTAATTACGGGCGGCGGGTAAAAGGGTATTTGTGACGGGCCCGTTGCAAATGACACACCATTAGCGATGGGTGGATATCCCCGTCGCAAATTCTTATTTACCACCGCCGGTATTTGTGATGGGTCCCGTCGCAAATACCACCCGGTGAATACTTTTTTACGACGACACAATTTACCTGTCGTAAATAGTATTTACCACTAATGGGTAGTTGCGACGGGTTGAAGTTGGTCGTCGTAAATAGGATTTCTAGCGGTCGGTCTTGGCGATGGGACCCGTCGCAAATAACACCAGGCGAATAATTTTTTGCGATGGGAAAATTGCCCCGTCGCAAATACTATTTACCACCACTGGGTACATGCGACGGGTAGCCTTCTACCCATCGCAAATAGGCTTCCCACGTTTTGGGGTGCAAACCAAGCCATTGCAATTACGACAGGTCCTGTATTTCCGTCGCAAATAACTGACCATTTGTGACGGGAATATATTCCCGTTGCAAATATGCTTTTCATCGAAGTTTTTTTGATGGGAATAAAGCTCTTCGCAAATACCTCGTCGCAATAAGCGTTTTTCCCGTATTGATTTAGCCAAACATCATATTAACCCATATGATTGTTATCATGGACAATGACATACCATGTTATAGGTTACTGAGAAATTAAAAAAATATCAAATGACCTCCAATGTAGTTAACCATGGCCAATGCATATATAACTAATTTAAACAACGATTTTCCAGATGATCATGCCTAAAACAAATTCCAAAAGCACAATGACAACCCATATAAACATGGGTGTCATTTAAAATCCAATAGTCCAATAGCGGACAATAGTGCCTGAATGGAACCAAAAGTCAGATATCTCACAACACTAGCAATAAATTAAGTTCTAAGGGTGCTACCTACCATCTTCTATACCTTTATGAAGAACTAGAATTGACCCTATCAGTAGTTCATGCCAAAAAATGTCAATAGGCAATCGTGAAAATTTCAAAAAGGATAAATCTTACAAAATAAAATTATGGTTCCATTCCAAGGAACCCCAAATAGAAACTCAATCTGGCCTTACACTAGGGTTCTAAATGGAGGACAACACTACATGTTCCATTTCCAATCCCTGTATATTTAATCAAATGTAATCTTTCAACCTCCATTTTATTTAATTCAAATCATGAAGTACTATTTTGATGAAAAAACAAGGTACATGATTAACATAACAACCCATGGAAAAATAGCAATGTTTCATAAATCATCCTTTTAAAAATTTAACATTTTTAGATATCCCATCATAAATAGTAAATTTAGCATCTAATTTAATTTTTAATAGAAAATGTGACAAAAAAAGGTCTCACTGAGCCAACCAAGGTTCCCTAGAATGAAATTCAATAGTAGTTTCTCAAATCAAAAATTGTTTAAGCACCAAAATGTGGTCATATCTAATGTTATGTATTCCAAAATGACAAGCTTTGGTCCAATTTTACATTTTGAATTTAACCAATTCGTTTGAAACTATAAATTACACATCCATTTGAATTTATATGTGTTTAACAACATAACATATTCACATACATAAAATATAGCTACATGGGATTCTATTATCTAACTCATGAAGCGCCCATACACACCATGGATTGAAAATTGGCTCCCATTAATCAAAACCAATCCCATTTCAATTTTTAACAGTCTAACATACAATGGTTTGGTCATATGGGTGTCCACCTTCCAACCTATAAAATACCCATACACTTTATAGTTTGGAATTTTTCTCCAAATTAATCAAAATGTATTCATGTATTTTTATTACTGTAATAGCCTTTTACAATGGTTTGAATACCTGAGATAACTTTTCACAATTATAATTCGAACATACACCATACAATTGAAAACTATATCCTCTCATATTCACAACTAATAATATTTAGTTCATGCAACCAACTATAATATACAAAAAAACATGACATCATTGGAAATAGAACATATTCTTTACAAAACACAAAATAATTTTATATAAGTAAGATATAAATCATGGAATATTATTACTAATTTTTTGAAAAACGTAATAAAAAGTACCTACACATTTTATAAAGCTAATAATGGAATTGCACTCAAGGCACCCAATCAAATCAGCAGGAAAACTATTAATTCTGCTACATGGAATGGAATTTTCAAGACATGTGAATCTATATGTGCATAGAATGATTCATTAAATTAAAATTCCTTAAAACAATAGGCCACGAGTGAAAATACATGAACTTCCATAAATCAATATATACTGTAAAATAATCCAATCACTCAATGTGAAATCATATAAACTATAATATAAAACTTCTTGACCAGCAATCACATCCCATTATACATGGTTATATACCATGTGATGGTTGATCAGTCCCAAGAATGACAATTAAAAATGCAATGAAACATTCTTAGTCTCCTATCTACCAACCCTAAATAGTAGGACAATGGAAAAAAGATAACCTCTAACACCACTTTGTAAGGTCCCAGCCCAGATTACTGTCCAATAGTTAGTTGGAATGGTGGGTCACATAGACTCAAATGTGTCTCCCCATATGCCATAGGCTACAGACTAGCAGTTAGTGTCTCAGGAGGTGATAGTGGGGTGACTATACCATCTTCTCATAGATGCACAGTGGTGCCATCAGATAGTAAACAACAGACAATAGTAGTAGTAAAATGATAAAGAGAAAATAGAAAAAGAAAAATATTATAATAAAAATAATAAATTTTTTTTACATCATTTTATAAATAGTATTCATGTAAATTGATGATACCAAACATAAAGTAGTAAAAATATATCATTCATTACAAAATATTACAAATACAAGACTCAAATAATGAAAATATGTAAAAGCCCATAGGTGATCTCCTCGAGCATCCAGAGAACTAGCTCAATCGTATGTTTCTAACTCCAAAGAATAAATTAGAAAAGAATCTTTAGGAATCCATGGTCCAGTGAATGTGAAATTCTTCTCATGTCCCCAAGTACATTGGTTTTCCATGTTGGGTGTGAGGAAATAATCTCAGTGTATCAGCACCCATGGTGTCTAGGACAATCCATACCATGAAATATAAAATATTCAGTGATTACGTATACTGAATGATAAGAAACATAATAAATGATCATCCACCAGTAAAGGTTTTTAAGGGACACCTGAAAGATATACATGCTTCGTCTCATTGCCATAATATGTCCGATTATGAACTATATACGTATATAAATATTATCGTTGTAGATATAAACCTCCAATATAAACCAAGTTCGTTCCAATTCCAAATGGTCAAATAACTAGGATACTATCTCTCATTGGAACATGATGCAACACACAAACATCCATCACCAGTTAAAACTATTATTGTCTATCACATGACCCAACACCAAGAGCCATCACAATATCTTGGTAATCAATATGGAAACTCACATAGTCTTCCTACTCAATGATCTCATGGTCTATATGTAATTAGTGTTTTATGGACTGGTACATAACTCACAAACATCCATCACCATCGGTAGCGCTCATGATGTATCCACTGAACCAACTCAAAGAGCTCTCAAGGTCTCTAGGAGATCAACATTAATGATCTCATAGACCTTCCACTCAAAGTATCTCACAGTCCTTTGGAAATAAAAAAATATAATCATTTATATATGTAAGCCATGAGGCACCACCTCTTGTGCATATTACACATTTAGTCCAAAATAGTGCAAGAGGCATAATCATACTTTAGATTTTTAAATGATGAAATACCTCTCATGTAACATATTTATCCATCCCATAAATATAATTATGGAACACTCATTGGTCACTTGTCAGCATAAGTCATAAAATCTTATGCATTTCCAATAAATCATTTAAAATTATAGGGTAACCTATTCATTTTTGAGACATGGGGAAAACCCTATCTTGCAAGCCATTATAGATTTCTAATTCCCCTTCAAAATAAATTAATTACGGAGTGAAAATCTCTATTAAAAGTCACTAGATCTAATTCATGCCATTTAAGAAATCAATAAAATAGGCATAACCATTTACATAATACACCACAAGAGGCATTACCGGCCCTGTACCAAGTTAACCATGTTCATTACCATTAATTTTATTCAATTTATTATATCATTGATAAAACAATTACATGAAAAAGGGGTTACATAAAGAGTGATATGATCATTATAACACTTTTCTACTTGGTCTATTCTATCTTAAAATTATAAGGTCTCATAAAGGGCACGTTGGTTTAATCAGTTTTTTAATAAAAATATAGAAACCCCATTTATGGATATTAATAGGCCCTAAATGAGGTGTGATATAAAACTAAAAATGATGTAAATAATAAGGAAAACATCAATTCAATAATTCCAAGACCTCTAAATAAGTAGAAACTATCACTGTGTGGTTTCACATATAATGAACCACCATTGGAGAGGTTTTATTAAAAAATCATTATTTTTATTTATATGGAAAATAATTTATCATAAATAGAAAAATAATTCATCAATAACAATTAACATCTTCAATGAAAAATTAATAAGGAAACTGAAATATATTTAAATCATTCATAAATTTAAAAAGGTGAGGGATCCTTCAATAAGAGGTAGTGAAATACAAACACGATGGAACTATATGTTTTGAGTGGTAGAAACTAAATGCTTTTACACACTTGAAAGCACACATAATACTATATTTATATATAGCGATTAATCCAATGTAAATATTCCACTCTCTATTAGAAAATATGTTAAAGGAAAATATATACATATATAAAAACCTTGGTGTGTGGTTACACACCCTGAAAGAGTAAGCTAGTTCTCTAAAAAAATAAGTGGAACTCAAAAATTCCACATAAAGGTATAAACAACATGGATAAAATAATAGGGGCCAAATATTACCAAAATACAGTAAATTATAAGGTGTGGAACAAGTATACATTTGGAACCCTTACCTTGAAGCGAAGAAGATAAGACGAACCGACCTAATTGGTATCAGCATAGGTGAATGATGATGGAAAACCCACAAATATAACCCATGAAATATGTTGTATGCCCTAACATCAAATAATGAAAACAAAATCAGAAATAACCTGACCCTAGGGTTTCAGCTGAATGAGATAGGGTGACGAGGATACTAAAAATACGACAAAGGAAGGAGGATTTAATAGTGGAAGACCATAACTCCTCAAATAAGAGAATCCCAAATAAGACACTGGGGATCGATGAGAGAAGAGGTAATCATTGATGGGGGTCTAACATGCACCATGGGAGAGGGGGTTGTGTGGTACGTTGTGAGCAATAGGGATGAGAAGTGAGAGTTGGGTTAGGTTTTTATTTTATTTAAATTTTATAGTAATAATTCAATTTTTAAAACCAAGTCACCGAGCACGTTTTAGGACACATGGTTTATAAAATCATGCCCCAACTATACAGCCACCACTGGACAACTTGAGCACCCCACATGGGTTGGGTTCATGGTTGAGAAATTTGGCGCCAACAGTGTAGTTAATAGTTCATAAGTGAATTCAATTTTACACTAAATGTGTGGGCTAAGATCACAGTTTGGAAAACAATGTGTAGCCAACATGACAACCTATATTCCCTTAAAATGGGTTACATGGAATCTTATTACGACCCATATTGTTTCTGACAAACCATGAACCCTCTTTTGGTCTGTCAAAAGTAAATTTTTTTATTCTGGCACTCCCAAAACATCTCCAGATAGCATGGATACTTCTTGGGACTTCACGCAAGTTTAAAAATATTATATTGGAGTGCTCCAACTATCTTTACATAATTTTGAAGTTCAGTTTGAAATTTGTCTCATCCAGTAAATGAAAATGTTCAATTTCCTTTTCATTTTTCGTCTGGTTCAACACTCAGATCATTACAGAAACCATGGATGATTGTATATCGCTTCAATGATAATTGAATGAGAAACCTTATGTTCCTCCACCCTCATAATTGAAGATAATTTATTCTATATAGGGGGGTGTAAAATTAGTACATTTTCTATGGGAACCACCAAAGGAAGTAGTTAAAGATTTTCATGTGATAAAATTTAATGTTATGGTTTTTCATAACATAGAGATTTCCTTTATCATAATGGGGAAGATTAAAAGCATGAAATTACTGGGTAAATTTTAAACTTATTACCCAGTTTTATGGCTAATTAATAAAATATATAAAATTTTACTCTTTTATATATTTTTTAATTGAGAACTTATTTGTCTATAATTTTTTATAGGTCTATAAAAGGTTGTAATTATTAGCATAACCCATGATGCTTATGATAAATGACCATGTTGTTTCTATCATTATCATCATTTTACATGACCCAATAAGTTTTAGTTTACATATAAATCAATATGGATAGATAGAAATAAATGGTAGGAGAGGATCCAATATGTTTTAGTAATTTCAAGCATCACAATTGGAAAAAAGGGTTTCAACGTCAGTTGTTTTCTTTTTATTGTTTGTTAAATAGTGATGTTATTGTAAGAAACATTGTAAATAAGGAATTTATGTCATTTGTTTTTAATAAACATTAATAAATACTTTTAAATCAATTATAAAATTATCCATCATAGAAAATATGAAAAAATTTATAGAATGGTAATGTTCTCTAAAAATGGTTATTTTATAAATAATGTGAAAGACTATTTATCATGTCGGTTATTAAAAATAACCAATGTATAATTTTTTACCATAATTAATATAGTAACTAATGTGAAAAATCACTTTTTTTAAAAAATTACAATCTATTAATAAATAAATTTTTTAAAAAATTTTAAAATATACATGACCATAGTTGTACAACATCATGATAAAAAATAAAAACTATAACTAATAGAACAAAAATAAACAACAAAAATATAGTGTCATAAAAAAATTTACAAATGATATTTATTTAGATTAGATAAGACTTGTAGTTGAAAATTTATTCATTTAAATATATATTAATAATTAAATTAAAAAGAAATAAAACATATGAAATAATTTACCCTTCATTATTGTAAGTCATTAAGATACTTTTTTGAATAATTTTGAGGGTCCTCAAAAATATAAAAAATTAAAAAGAATCCATTAAAAATGAATTCTAACTATATTTATAAGATAAATATGTGAATCTTTATAATGAAATCAAACCAAGTTGAATTTTGTAACTGTCATAGTTGAAAATAATTTATATTTAAATCTTAGAACATAATATCTAGATTAATTTAAATCTTGTTTGTGATGAAATGTCTATTTCAAGGGAATTATGTAATTAATAAAAACATTTTATGTGCCTATAGAAAATAAGTATTAATTAATAATGAGAAGTCTTTTTTTATCAAACATATTTGATATTTTATTTCCTCTTTCCTATTATATCTCTAATGTAATTTCATACACTGTTTAAAAATGACATGTCAAAAATAAAAATAAATGTAGAAAAAATATTTATTTTTTAAAATAATCATACTTACATGTTCAATACTTTGCTAAAATTTTCTCATATATCACCATGTATAGACAATAACCATTAAGGGTTCTTATATTTAGGAATCAAAAAACCAACAACCAATTTCTAAAAATATATAAAAAAATATAATGTGAGTGGTTATACAGTGAAGAGATATAACACATTATGAAATATATGTTTCGTAAAATTCACGATATGAAAGCATCCAACACAAAATTTCATTATATTTACTTATTTTATAAACATATATTTTTATTTCTATATATTTCATTCTATTTTTTATTACAGAAATATGTTTTGGGTCAATAAGTTGATAAACTGATATGGTATCATAATAAATATAAATTGTATTATGTTTCCTAACAAAAAACAAAGAAAAGTATTCATTTCATTAATTTAAAATAATTAAAATATTTATAATAAACAATTTACATGTAAAATACATACATCACATTGATTTATAAAATAGCTATAGTTACATGATCCATGATATATCTTATAAAAAAATCACTATAAAATCACTCCAATAAATGTCATAATACATTGGAATCTCATAAACAAACAGAGAAAAATATTAATATATTGATAATATATTGGCTCAGGCTTAACATGCGTGGATATTACATCATTTTAGATCCATATTTGATACATTAAAAAAATACATTCCCAAGGACCATAATAGTTTCGTGACCCTATAAACATGGAATCAAAATATTCTTATCATGGAGAAAGACCTTCAACATCCCCCATAAATATCTCTACCATTAGTAATTCTACCTAAATCGTTTTTCATTACCTAGGAAAATGAAACATAAGAAAGTTGTGGGATCAGATTTTTAGTAAGAGTAAATAATGGAAATTCGTATGAATAACATGAAAAAAAGGATATGGAACTTGATCATAACATTTGAAGATGATTACTAGCATATTAGATATCATAAAAATGATTGTATGATCATATGTCATAGATAATAAGAGAATTAAGATCACGAGTCATGAAATCATAACATAGGAATATAAGATATGGAATTTTTGGCATGCACAATAGTTTAAAACATTGTTAACATGTATAAGTATAAATTGGTTCAACCATTTAGTTAATGACATGAGATCAGTCCCCTTCATCAACTTATGGGAATGCAACCAGGTCTATGAAAAGCATTTTGAATGAGTAATAAGGTTCACACAAAACCTCATAGATAGGAAACTAGGTCCATGTATAACATTGTGAATATGTAATCTAGTTCATCCATAACATTGTGATTATTTTATCAGGTTCAAAAATATATATATCGACAAAGAACTATGTCCATTCATAAAATTATGAACATGATATAACTTTCACTCATAACATTGTGATCGTGTCATCTGGTTCATGCATAAAAATATGGACATTCAACTGGGTCAATGAATAATATTGTGAACATGTAATTAGGTTCATGAATAACATTTAAACTCATGATTCATCCTTAATTACCCAATTCATTGGATGAATATATATGTTACACCAGTCACATAAAAAATCATTCCAAAATGTGCCAAATGATGACAAATCTTTCATTATATCATGACCAATAAAATGATATTTTGTTTTTAAAAATTAAATCATAACCTATGAAATAAAATAGGTATCATTAACATTTCATCACATCAAAACATATGAAAATAAACAAGTTTCATAATCATTTTATGAAATCATATCCCATGAAATGAATTTTTTTCAAAAGAATAAAGCTCAGGGATATGAAATCAGTGTCAAAAGAATTATTAAATCAATAACTAAACAATTCAAGAAAGAATATGAATGGAACCATAAGATAATTTCCTATAAGGGAATACATCATTGAATGTTATCTTACATTTAAAAAAACATGGAACGATATATTAAAAAAACTTCATGTGTTAAATATTCGTTCTTATTTGAAAATGGCTTTTTAATATATAAAAATATTTTAAAACCATTTTTTTAAATAATTTGATTACATAGAAAAAAAGATTGAAAACTTTTTGAAAAGTATTTTCATTGAAAACATAAAAAATAAGCATGAAATTTTTTTGAAAACAATATTTATTTAAATAATAAAAAAGCAGTTCTTATTGATGTTGAAAACCATTTCTTTTGATGTAATTTTAAATTTTATAAATGAGGCATGAAATCATATTAGAGAGATATTTTCCCTGAAAAAAATTATAAATAAAGCTTCAAAAAATGGGGGAACAATTTTACTTTAAAACAAATCAAATAAACATCAAAACATATTTTAAACATTTTTGTTTGAAATTAATTTTAAAACATATAATTTAATATTGAAACATTTTCAAATCCATTTCATTTAAATTATTTAGAAAAGTAAAAAAGAAATATTGAAAACATATTGAAAACCATTTCGTTGAAAACACTTTTCAAATTTATAAATAAATATTGAAAAAAATTAAAAAAAATTCTTCGCAAATAATTAGAAAATATATAATTAATTCATTAAAATAGTTTTATATCCTTTTTATAAAACATGGGTTTTAATGAAAAGAGATTTCAGCTCGAAGAGATAAGTATTTTTATAATTTCATAAACACAAATTCTTAACTATCTTATATAACAAATAGTGGAATAAATGGTACCAATATATGAATAAATAATTAATAACCATATGAGATTAAAATTTATTAATGTTCTTGAGATAATAATACTGATATTTAATCAAAGTAAGCATTAACAACCACAATCTTGACATGATAAGAGGTTGTCTCAATAAACTCTTATACCTGGGTAACATGAGATAATACTCACTATGTTAGTAATGGAAATTAAATGAATTTTAAAATATCATGAAAATAAGGAAATTCATTATATAACATATAAAGTGGATGTATATATACTTTGAAATATAAAATATGTGCTTAAAAAAATATGACCCTCAAATAAGACAAACAGTGAAAAACATATTTCACCTACTTGGTAACATTTGAAACATAATCCCCATGAAATAAAGATAATAAAATGTAATATTAATACCCATAAATTTAATTATAAGATACATAGAATAAAATAAGGGGTATTAAATACACCACACAAAAGGAAAGATAGGTGAACATAGCATGTGTCTCAGGGAAATAAAACATGAGATGAAATCCCCATACCATGTGTTTTGACACTCGTCGTACTCGTTCAAACAACTTGTATAAAATATATATATATATATTTATTTTAAATATTTTAAAAAATATATTATTATATTAATAACATATATGGTATTATTACATATTTTTTTTACCTGTATGTGAACCATCATATGTTAAGGTAATAATTGATATAATATTCACTTTGTTATCCACAAGCGGCTTAATTTTTTATATCATCATTCCTGATACTTATATCATGATTAAATAATGTAAACCATTATATAAATATCATTTATATTCTCAATATTTTTATTATAATAATATTTATAATATATAATTATTGAATGGAATACACCTTTCAAGGAGATGCTATGTCGTACGTACGCATAAACTTTGTATCCGTTTTCATTATCATATTGAAAGAATGAATGAACATGAAATATATTTATATATGTATATAATATAATTAAAGTTTAATTATAATATTATATATCATATAATCTCACTAAACACATCCTTAATACATTTTATATAGTGTATGAACGAATCATATTGCTTAGAGGGGGTCGTAGTACACTATTCCTCAAATGAAATAATCTTAATAACAGTAAATGGAAACTATAAACATTATGTGTTGTAAAGGGAATAAATAATCATAATTAAATAATAAATATACTATATAACATATATAAATATATTTTACATCATAATTTAAACCATTATATGTGGAAAAAATTCAACAATCGTTGTTTACTAAGGTGGTAGTTCATCGTAAACGTAATAAATATGTTCATTAACCATTAAATAGAGTCATGAAAACGTTTTGGTAAATCTAATATCATAAATAATTACTATTATATTGAGGATATTTTTTTCTAAAATCATTGAATAAAGATATTTTATGTAGTATATAATGAAAATAAAATAAAGGACATGATCGAAGACATTACCTCTTAATTAGCTAACTCATTTTGGTTTGTACCAAAAAGATTCCTTGTATTGCCTTCTTCTAAGGAAAGAATTATAGGAGGAAGAAATGGATGTAGGTAAGTGTATTTGGAATATATTGGCCAAAAATAAGATGTTTTTGAGTTTTTAGGATGTGGTTGAGGTGGTGGCCTTTTTTAGTGAAGGAAAAAGACTCACATGGAATGTTTGGAAACAACCTAGGGGTACACATTATCATAAAAAGAAAAAGTCATACCAAACACACATAAATATATAATGAAAGGTTTATGGACTAATATATTTCCATATAATGAGATTTTTACATGTTTATATTTCATTTATTTTTTATGATTAAGGTTTAGTTCTTAATTAAGCTTCATTTGACCTTAATCATTGTGATTAATTTTAATTAATTTTAGAAGTATTTCTGTTAAAAAAATAAATTGATATTATTAGAAAACAAATATTATACTTATTACCATGTTTTATGTAATTTCATTTAAAATTAAATTCATAAAAACATCAAGATTAACATTAATCAAAATCTTGTGGATATAAGGAAATTATGGGTTTTTAAAGTAGAAATATGTATAAAAGTTTATTCTGTTTTGTTATCAAATTTGGAGGATAAATTGATTATAATCACCAAAAATGTATAAATATATGTATAATTGATGTAATTTTAAAAACATTAAATTTAAAATATAATTTAGCATTAATTATATTTTTAACAAAAATGTAGTTTTCATCTAAAAATCACAGTTTTTCACTATTATTCAAAAAATTATGTTTTTAAAAAAAATCCCAAATAATCCCCCATCAATAATTTAAGAATCATAAATTAAAAATTGATTTTTATTTTATCATATTAAAAATATAAATGTCTTTGAAATTAATTTTATTATTTTTCATTGAAGGACCTAAAATTTAGTATTTGAGAAAATAAAATTTCTCACCATAAAAGGTCTTTACCAATAATTATATCTTTGGTTATCAATATGATTTATTTATATTAATCCATTATTAAAATAATTTAAAAATAGTTGTTAAAATTTATATTACTATATTTAGATGATTTGTTATATTTATCTCATTAATGTAATTATAAAAGAAAAATGATGTTTTGAAGAAACATCACTATTGCATGTAATGTATGCTATGTTTTTGTAGCATGTTTTATATGCCAATTCACATAAAAAAATTGTGTTCTGGGTTTACTAACATAGAATTTATATATTATTTAGTGCACAATTAAGTTGGATTTTTGTATAAGATAATCAAAACATAGTACATTAATATTAAATAACCAATTTTACTCTAATGAGAAATTATAAATTTCAAAAAGTTTAAATTAATAACTAAATAATAATAATTCACACAGTATCTATAGATAATCTATCATGTACGAAAGGATTATAATTGTAATTCATATCATACTATACCTTTTGACTCTTATATTATATACTTAAATTTGAAGTACTACTCTAAAAAATATTGATATTTATTAGTATTATACTATTAAAACAAATTAAAATACAATATTAAATAAATAATATAATCTATACATACTGGTGGTAATTTTTTATAAATGTATTGATGATAAAAGTATAAAATAGATGATACATTGACTAACAATGGTGACCTCATCTGTATGAAATTGACGTCTCTATAGTCTACATATAATATCATGTATTGTCACACTAAATCAAAAATTCTATATCTATTAATGACATATGATATCCTCAATATAATATATAATATCATATTCTAACATATGACAACAGTGATCGTCAAATAATAACTCAACGTAAACGGTGTTCTACGAAGGAGGAAGTATAGGAATTGGATATACATGTGGAGTTGGAGGAGTGGGATAGGAAATTGGATGTGGAATAGTGGGATATGAATCTATATTATGGGTTTTTTAAACTAAAAACATTGACTAAACTAAATCTATAATCCTATACTCCATAATATCACTCATATCCGAAAAATTAAATACCAAAACATATATTATATGTTTATCCTCCTCTAAAGATAATCTAGAATTACCAACACTTTTTAAATAAATACACCAACCTCATATCCCCATATGTGACAGAGTGTTTGGGATTTTTTAATGTTGTATCTAAAATATCCATCATCCCCTTATGAATAAAGTATCATTATGTACTCTTCTCCTAGAGTGATTACATGGAAGAATATTTGATAATTAATTTACGAATAAAAATATATTTTGAGTTAATATAACTTTAAAAACTACATACAATTCTCTCCACTATAACCATTAACTCATCTCTATGATATGTTCTATTTTTTCACATCTATGAACTCTTCTATTTTTCATGTTTAGCTGGGAGAATGAAGTACAAAATCTATTTATCCAGAATACATGACTCCCATTTTCTAATTATTTTTTCATAATTTGTTTTTCTAATAATTTATACTTTCCCCAATATAAATTATAGGGTTTTACATTTTTGTAATTGATATACTGATGAGATATTCTAGGTTGCTATAAATTCAGGAAAAAATAATTAATATTATCAATATAGTGAAAATTATTAAATCATAAAATTTCACTTAAAAAAATTATCCTTATTATATAAATTCAAAAAAAACATCAATTTTCCTCCATATAAAAATGGATTAATATCACTGGGATATTCATTTTGACTACTAAAAATGAAATTTAATGTGAGGTTTTATTTAAAATTACTCAATCACCTATAATTTAGAGATAAAAATTTAATATGGACATATATGGTGTTATATATATTATATTTGATACTATAAATGTCAAAAAATAAAATATTGGTAAAAACATGTCATCATAAGTAAAATAATAATAAAGGGGCTAACCAAAATTATATCACATAACTAAGATAATCTTTTTTTATACAACTCCAATTAAAAATTAAAAGTATAATTTTTTATTTGAGGATTTATTGAACAAAACATTTATATTATTTTGAATTTGGACCTCTAGGATTGGTAATATCATTTAACTCAATATATATCATGGAATCCTTTCGAAGGGAAAATGATAATTTTGGAAAATGTGTGATACCCATTTACAATAACTAAAATCCTTTTTCCCCAGTGGAAGTAGAAGTCTTCAATGTAAAAGGATGGTGAGGATCATTCATGTAAGTATGTATATGGTACTCTCTATAAGCGTATGGTGACTCAACAATTTGAAATGTCAATATTCTTTAAAACAAATTATGAATTATTTTAAAAAAATACAAATCCAACTGTTATATGGAAAATAAAATAAATAATAAAAAATATTCCAATAAAAAAAAAATTTTAATTTAATTAAAATATTATAAAAATGAAACTTTAAAAAATTAATTTGACTAATAAATTTAATTTTATACAGGAAAAAAAAGAATTCAAAAAAAAACAATTCATTATTATATTAATTAAAGTAGTTAATAACATTTATAAAAAGGTATTGAAAACATTATTAAACATAAAATCATATATATATATAATAAAATAAATAATATCTAAAAATTTATACAAATTTGAAAGTTACATATATATTTGAATAATTGTTATATCTTTCAAGAAAAACAAAACTAATAAAATATTTCATAATATTCGATAAAATTCGTGATTAAGTTAAAAAAATTCAAATTAATATATATCTAACAAAATATAAAAATTAAAAAGCCAAACCATATATAAATATATGTTATATGTAAAATTAGGATATTATTAAAGTATTAATTTCTATTTTTTCTTCCCTATGATAATTTTATATAGAAAATCAATGTCCATAAAGTGATCATTAATATTACATAAAAACATTTCCCATGATGCAGGTATCTCACACGAATAGTCATCATCATTATGTTTTTCATCTCCAAATTACTATGTTTTCATTGTAAAGTGACCAACCACAACATATTTTATAGATCAGGAAATTAGAAAATTAATTCTTCATGTGTTTCCATGATAAAAGGATCAGTTTTTTTCTATATATTCAAGTTGACATATATCATATTGAATACTTCAAGTGTGAAACTATTTTTATCTATAACCCATTTTTAATTAAAAATGGAACTTGAAAATTAATATAATTAAACTCATATATTTCTACAATAACTTTGTAATATATACATTTTGATAATATTTGGATTTTGTATTTTTTTTACTCAAAAAATGCATTTCTTCTATGAATACCAATACAATAAAATTCTAAAATTCTCTTTTTTATCTTGATCATTGATATAATATGTATAGTCATTAATGGTATACCTATACATTGTTATCAAATTTGAACAAGGATTGCACATTAACCATCACAATGTTTTTGATTCATTTAACTTACCATGAATGGTCTCTTTAAAAGTTGAAAAAAAATTATTACCATTCTATATCCATATAGACATCTTCTTTGGATAACATTTATTTTACACATTAATATGAAATGTGATACATTTATGAGCATCATCAATAATATTCAAGATATATAAATCTATCTCCTTTAATTATTCTCATGTTAATGGTTTTATTTTAAATCCATTGATCCTCGTTTACATAAAACTAAATCATTCATGGGGATATATTTGAATGTCAATGTGCAATACATTAGAAAAATATTTTTTACAAAACATTACGAACTCCTCAAAAATATACATCTCAAAAATAGTGGCTTCTATTTTATATTTATTCCAAACATGTCCCTTAAATGATTTCAAATATATTTCAAAAGTATTCATCCAATATAAATATACAAGTTCATAAATATGGATTTTACACAACCAAATAACCATTAAATACAATAAGATTTCAAAAAAAAACCTGGTACAAATCATATTTTCTGTAGTATAGTTATATAAACTATAGCATTATCTAAATTATATTATAAATTTCAATATATAACTTTGTTACAAATGGAATTAATGAATTAAAACAACAATATGGTTGTTATTCTGATAAGGATGGGTATTATTAAATGCAATGAAACTAGTAGTATATATTTTATCATGACATGATAATCATGAAATGTTATTTTAGTTAACATCACATATATCAGTGACTCAAATTTTTTTTGAACAATAAGACATTGACACATTAGTACCAAAGAGGCACTGAAAAAACCAATTTTTCTCCCCCTTAAATAAATTATGAATATATTAAGTTACGTATCTTCATATTATTTTACAATAAAGAAATGAATCTAAATGTATTCTCGTTGCCTATAATTCCAATCTTTCATTCACCCCATCCTTATTCATTACATTAATATCTACAAATGTTCCAATAAAATTTTCAAAGATATTCTTCTCAATATGCATGAAATAAATGTTACGTTTAATTCACGAAATCTATAATATGTAATCTCAAAATATATTAATAATTTCATCCATATAATCACTCATTTCTAGATTTTGGTCTCTCTTTTAATGTTATGTAAATGATTTTTACCCTCTCAAAATACTAATCAGTTTTAAATGGTTTTGGAGAAATATCATATTAAAGTGAGATATTGAATGAATTTTTTTGTCATTGATTAAATTAATCCATAAAAATCATTCAATTATTCATGTATACTATATTTTCTCATGTTAAATTTTATAATATGAAGTCCCTTATTTTCAAATTGATTATTCATTATGCCCCATAACATGGTATCTAGACAAATTTCCAAATTATAGGTTTTCATTTATTGTTAACATAATCATTTCATGAAATTTAAACTATTCTATTATATAAGAATTATAATCACTAAAAATTTCCATCTATAAACATTTCAATTCATCAATAATTGTTAACCAAAAAACATGAATATTTTGTAGAATTTTTTTTGTTATGTAATCAGTAATCTCATCTTGATATATTTTTACATAATACAAAATTTACAATATAAGTAAAAATTTACCATAAAAGATTCCATTAATTATTTTTTTAAGGATCCAATATTTTTTAATTACATATATACATATTCCATGTTTGAGATCTATAAATTTATTTATAATGGTAATAAACAATTCAGCAATTTTAATCAACATTGGACCATATTTTGGATAAAAGAAGTTTTTATTAGAGATTAACTCTTTTTCATAAAATAATATTATTTTTAATTCATGTTAATTTATATATAAATGTTTAAAATGAGAAATTATTGGAATATTCTAACTCGTATTAGTAGGAGTCCTGGTAACTGCAAAATCAACTTATGAATTTATTTCACCTTAGACCATGATATCCCACATTTATAACACTTTAATGGAAATTTATATTCATTACTATATAGAACATAGTTTTTTGTGTAGCCATGTATCTTCTTATACATCAAACCATTCAGGAATAATATATTATTCTTATTATAATGTGAATATAGAAGATCATTTTCATGAGGAAATATATCGTTCAATGGATGTATAAAATATTTAAAACTCTAATCACTCTATCTATTTTTTTCCTTCAAGTTAATCAAAATTAACACTACTAATAATACCCTAAATTTCATAGACATGTGACATAATTGAAATTAATAATCATCAAATAGGTTCTCCATCATCGGTGCTTTGGTAATTTTCTCTACATTAATATCAAGAATCATTTCTTCAATTTGTTCAGACTTTTCATATTGAAAATATTCATTATCAAAAGATTTTGAATAATTAAAAATTTCATCAGGTCAAATACAAGGAATATTACTCAGATTAAATTATTGAAAATTTAAATGATTTTATAATCCTTTTCAATTAAATTTTTTCCTATTTAATCATTTCAAACATGGAAATAAAAATGTCTTTTTTTTGAATCATTTGATCTATAAAATTTAAAAAAATATTTAACTCATTTTTTATATTCCTCATTTTTTTATTTTTTATTAATCCAACTATGACTAATTATCACCTATTATAAATATCAATTACTGAATATAAGTTACTATATATAAAATTTTAATTTGAAATTTTAAATTTGAAATAATAATATAAATAATAAAATCAAATAACTCTCACAAATAAAAGATATAAAAAAACTCCATAAAGAAAAAAATTAAAAAAATGAATTGTATAAATGTAAGAGTCATATCAAGGACAATATAATTTTTACTACTAGTGAACTATAAAATTTAATTAGTTTCATTATGTATTTCAGTAATTATATATCCATTGATTATTAAATATATATTTAAATAACATACTATAAATGGATAAATGAATTTTCATTTTCAAGAATTTGGTTACATTTTTTAAATATTGAATTGTAATCTACACACATATTTTATAATTTTAATATAATAGTTGATTAATAATTTTCAACTAATTCATGAAAATGTATGAAAATTTAAGAAAATATAAAATTGGATAGTGATATTTTCATGCACTAAATAATTTTTTTCAATTTATGTTATAGAAACATTCTAACATAAAATAAACAAAAATACAATGACTATTATATGCATAATGATTTATTCATATATAACAAATATGATGAAACTATTTTATAGTTCATCAAATAAAAACATTTCACAATGGAAATGTCATGCATAATATTTTATTCAACTTAAAATGTTTCTTAAAAATTATTCTACCATAATAAGTTTTAATACTCATTAAATATACATAAATCAAGGGACAAATATGAGTAAATGATACCATAACTTTCATGAAAAATATAAAATGAGGATAGAATACAATTCCATAGTATAAAAAATCAGAGAGGTGGTATCTGAAGTATACTATAATAGTGAATCATAGTGATGGGAGGGATAAAGGGATTGTGATGATGATGGTGATGGTGGTGGTGGATAAGGGTGGTGATAAGAAAGGTGGTGAATGGAAATATTAAGAGAAATTGGGGGTTAAAAGATTTCAAAGGAGAGGGATTGGGGTTTGTTTCATGGGAGAAATCAAGAGTTGCCAACTAAACTTATGCATTGGTGTCAAAAAATTATTTTTTTAAAGGTTTTATATGTCATTTATTTTATAACTAGAATAAAAAACTCACATAAAAATATTTTTTACATTGGTTATAATATATTTGAGTTAATAAATCAACATTCTACATCAATTATAATATAAGTGATATTAAAAACTAATTGTATAAAATTTTTATTTTTTAAATATTTTCTACATCATTTTTTTTATAACAAGAATAATAAATTTATATTGAATACATTTTTAACTCATTTATACTATAACAGTCATAATAAATTGTAATTTTATGTCATTTATAAAATAACTACCATGAATTTTTTTTGCATAAATGTCTTACAAAAATTAATAATATCAAATATAAGAAATTCATTGTATTAAATACTTTTATAATGACTCAAAAATTCTGTGGAATATCTTTTCATAAATTCATGGGAATTTTACGAGACCACTATTTCTGACGGCTCCTGATTCCGAGACCCGGTGTGCCCGGAATCAATTTCTGAAGTTTTCATCGGGTAAGTTTAGTAAACGTATGAGAGAGATTTCATATCTTTTGAACCGGTGCTCGGAATTGAAATTTGAGGACTCCGTTAACTCACAATGCCAGTATTCACTTATGGATACCTTTACTACTGTTGCATTTTATCGATATTGGAAGTTAATTTTTGGGGTTTCTAAATAAATGAAATAAAAATATGTGTAGCATATTTTTATTTGAGTGGTGGTTTAATCTTCTTAGGGGATGTTGGATGTGGGGCCCACCCGCGGTTAACCTCACTTGAGTGTATATTATGTAGTGGGTCAAACACATGCTTATTACCCCCCATTACCTCCCCATTTATTAATTTTACGAACCTCCTCATTAATTGGAACTCTTCACCTCCCCCAACTCTTTTTGAATTTGAACTATACAACACATTAATTAGATGAGTTGTTGAATTTAATTTAAATAGTAGAACTCAAATGTTTAGGCCATCAAATAATAGACAATTCACCTATTATTTTTGGGTTGGGTATATTTATTTTGGGAGAGCATTGGAGTTCTTGGAGAATTACTTATTCCAACGAAGAATGTTCCTCATCTCCAAAGAACATCGAGCGTCAACTTCTTCCTCCATCAACCAGGGAAAGGAAGGGAAGCACCACCGCCCACCAAGTACACCGACATCATCTTCGACTTCGTCAACATCAAACGTCATCCACCAACAACAAGTACCTCTCTTCCTCTTCCGAAGTTGACAGAATGACGTCGCCTTTCCACGACTCCGTCAAACGACACCATCATGCAAGGTATGGGTTTCTTTTGATTAAATTAAATTCTCGTTTTTTGTCGTTTATTATGGTTTGATGTTGGCCATTTTCTATCACCTAATTTAGAGGGTGTAGGGCCAAAAAACTCAGCACGAAATGCCCCCGTTGGATCTGGTATGGTTGACATTGGAGGAAGAGTCGGAAGGGCGGGGTGTCGTCCCACCATGCTGGAGATGAACTACGGCCATAGAGGTAAATGGTAAAGGGGTGTGGTTCCATCGCTGTAACACCCCGAGATTTTATGAAAAATATTCTTTTAATTTCATTGATGTCTTCTATTTTACAGCACAAAATATTTATCTTGTACTATACAAAACACCGTATTAGCTTGCAGTATACGCAACACTATTCTTGGATCATGTTACAGACAATTTCATGCTCGTTTTATAATCGTCATTCTACGCAACATTGAGTGTATTTATATATATATATATATATATATATATTAAATGTATAAATGAAATATGTTTGGATTCTGTTATACGAAACAACAAAGAAATCTTGCACAATACGCAACCCTGACTTGGCTTCCATTATACGCAATCTCGACCTTCCTCGATAGCGTGTGTTGTACGCAATACCGGGTTTTACTAATCAATGATATATTATTATAATATTATTATGAACTATCTGTTATGAATATTATTTACTAAATATTGAATTTTATAACATTATTATTCATCTTACACATTTTCTAGAGCATTCTATAAGAAAAAAATAAATTTTTCGTGTAAAATAAGTATTTTTCAAAAAATGCAGTTTTGCCACCTTTTGATGGCGCACACACTTTAAATATTGTTTTTGACATATTTATAAGTTAAATTTTACAAAATTAATTTATTATTTGGAATCAGGATATAAAATGTTACCTTGGATAAAATTTTCATATTATTCTGATAACTTTCATATTTTAATGAATTGTAAAAACACGGTATATTTTAATTAAAAACAACTTTTTTCACTATAATAACTTATGTGGTTAAATAATAATATTGAATGGTTTTAAAGTATAAATATAATATATTTTTTCCATATAATATAATTTATTTCATTTCCTTGATTTTACATTTAATTCGTAGGTTAAATAAATTAAATATTTTGCAATGTTTTAAACAAAAACCCATTTTCATTCGACAACGGGATTAATTTTAATTTAATTTCTGCAACTTATGTGTATTTAATTTGGAAAAATGGATTCCATATTTGGAATCAGTGGGTCCAAATTAAATTAATAGACTAATTTTTATTGTTGGTCTTTATGAATAGTACCAACAGTAAATTTTATTTACCATAGTAAAAGATAAATTTGGTAATTATGGATAAATATAATATTATAAAATTATCCTAATACTTTTCTTATTACAATTGGATGATTATAATTTGTCCTAAGTCATATTTGGGTCGAAATGGAATCCATTAGAACCCAATTGGAGGTGATTAAGACCTTTAGTTTATTTTATTTAAAGGAATGTAAAATATGTCTCACTCAACTGTAATAATTAAAGTATTTTTAATATAAGTTTATACAGAAAATAAATTATGTTATAAATACTAATTTAAAAGATAAAATGTTTTTATTTGTCATGGTAATTTATTTTTATTTTTTAAGAGTTAATTAATTACCTTATTATCTTATACATTAATGATGCAGAAATTATTCATTTAGTGAAAAATGAATAATATAGTTTTTATTGAAATATTAATACATATCAAAAGGCCCAAAAATCGGTAAGTAACTTATTATTAGTGTATATATAAACCTTAATCATCCACTGACCGAATTTTTGACCATTTGGATCCTTATTAAGGTGATTATGACACTTATATTATTTTATTTTAAATGATTCCAAAGTTGTCACCTTCATAATTTAATAAATATAACAATTTACCTATTTTGATTTTAAGATGATAAATTAAAGTAAAAGTATTATTGTGAATTTTAATAGATTTATCTTCATCATAGGATTTTAAATTTAATTTTTATTCAAAAAAATAAATATATTAAATAATTATACAAAAATGATGTAGTAATTATTTTATTAAGACATAAACAAAATAAATGGTTTTAAAAATAATAAATTAAATATTATATTAACTATTTAATGTGATGCACTAATTTTATAGATAAATATGACCTTTTATAATTCTATTAAAGCTTATATTTTGAACATATATTCTGTATATAATTTATTTAAATTCAAATAAATAAATATTGACAAAATTGACACTATTGTTATTTTATAAAAATAACATATTATAAAATTGTTTAAAAATCACAAAAATATTTTAAAATTAAAAATTAAAATTTATATTGTCTAAAATGTTATAAAATACCCAAATATGGACAAATTCACAACAAATAATTAATTATTTGTTATAATTTAATATTTAGAATGTTATTACCACAAATAAAATTAAATTGATTAAATAATGATAAATCAAGTTGATAATGTTTAAAATAAATTCCTAACATGTATAAATTTTATTGTATGATTATATTAATACCCTATCTCATCTATGTTTCTTATCTGAGTCATTTTGGAAGTTTTTATGTGGGGTTGGGATTTAATATAAACTAATATTTCTTATACTTCCAAAGATGCACCTCTCCTCCCTTATAAAAGGGCACCTCCTCCCTCTCTTCTTCACACCACTTTGAGCCTTAAAGCTCGGCCAAACCCTGCCAAATTCTGTTCTCCACTTCCATAGAAACATCCTAGAGGTTTTAGTCTTCTTCAAGGACAAATTTTAGTGCCCTAAGAGGAGGACTCAAAGAGGCACTTCAAAGAAGAGGTAATGTCCGTTACCGGTTCTTTAAACTTTATTTCTTCTTCCAATTCTTCTACATTAGTTGTTTCATTATGAAGTAATAACTTCATTATAACTCATATAGTGATATGTTATTATATGTATGAAACAACCCTATTTCACCATCTATCCATCCTACGGAAAACGAAATCACCACGCGTGCGTACGTACGGAATACCGTCTCCACGCCGTGGTGAAATCTGTTTTTCCACCAACACATTATATGGATGGGTATAACGGTGTAAAGAATAACTATATATGGTTATTAAAACTTCATAATGATTCTGATATATTATAAAATCCACTCCAATTCTATTCAATAATTATGTAAATGATATCATCGCTCGTGCGTACGTACGGACTACCGTCTCCACGACGCGATGAGATTCATTCTCCTTGTTAACCATACATGAATGATCATAAAGTTTATATAATGAATAATAATGAAATATATGAATGCTAATGGATATATATATATATATATGTCATATATTTAGTTTCATTCAATTCAATAATGAAACAAAAACAACGTTCATGCGTACGTACGACCTACCGTCTCCATGAACGGTGTATTTCATTCCTTTTATCGATCTATAATATATATATTATTAAGATGAATATATATTATATATAAATCATGTTTTACATTCTGAAAATATGTAAATCAGGATAAAATTATTAATATCAGGAATGACAATTCAAAACACATACGATAAATGAAATGATTTTACCCAAAACGCTGCTTTAACATAGAATTACAAAAGAACGGATAATATAAAGTCATAAGTGAAACATATATGATATCATAAATATTAATATGATTCTTTAATAAGTCAATGACATTATTTAAATCATTATAGAGGTGTTTTGGATCCATATGAAGCATATCAGACATAAGGTAAGGGATAAATTTTCAATCTCATTTTTTATCCGAGATTGCTTATACCTAAGTATTTATTGGGGTTACATTTATCATCTATGACCATGTTTTCTAAAAATGTTTTCATAAAATGTTTACTATTATTCCATGAATTTTTAAAGACATTTTTACCCTTTATTGAATTTTTACTACATTTTATGGATGGAATCTTTCCTTTCGTTACCATATAAGGTAGTTTTTAACATTTCCGACAAAAGTACAAGGAGAATGTTATTTTTAACTTATACGGCGTGAACGAATTTTTATGGTTTTATAAATCCTTATTTTCATGAAGCTTTCTCCAAAATATTTCATGACTATTTTCAAGAAAATCCTTTTCTTTTCAAATTTCATGACATTTTGTGAAAAGAGAATGATTTTGAAGATGAAAGGATATTTTCCACATGAATTCATTTCAAGTGTTTTATTAAAACCATTTTTCAACTAAGATGAAATTATTTCTTATGTGTATGTTTCAAGTATAATGTATCTTTGATTTACATGGTTTCACTTTTCTTATTATGAAATGATATCCATTTGTTTTATATGGATTATGTGATGATTGGATGATGTTTATGAAACCCATTTTATTCGTTGGGTTATTAAGAATGATGTATGTCTATTTTGTGTCACTAGTAAGAATGATTTCATACTGAGTTTGGTGGGACCTATATCTCCCTACAATTAATTGGGTAAAAATTTATATCTCATTAGATATACATGGCTGGAACGACAAGTTAAACCGGTTCAGTAATATTGGACTGGAACGAGGAGTGATCTCGATTCAGAAAGGGACTTTCTCCACTAAGATGGTCTTGGCAGCAATGCCTTGGATACTATGGAAATCATATCAATGGATTAATGGTTTCAAAAATTAAATGTTTTGTTCCCATGCTATTTTATCATGATTGATTTTCCCTTATGATATTTTCTTTACGTAATTCCATGATTCATGTCTTTGCTCATGATTTTCATGTTCATGTTTTATGTTCATGTTTTTTCATTCAAATGTTTATGGATTGTTTTATGTTCTCTAGGTTTACCTTTACTGGGAATTTGAGCTCACTCATTTTATGTTTTCTTCTCCCCAAGATATAAAGAATGGTTTTAGGTATGAAAAAAGGGGAAGATCTTTATTTGGAGATGTTGAAGATCTTTTACCACGATTAGAAGATTTTATTCCATGTTTCCAATGACACTAAACTATTATGATCCTTGTGTGTCTGTTTTTTTTATGTTCTAAGTATTCCTCAAAAGTAATGTAATGTTCATGTACGCCAAGCTTCGGGCCTCTACAGTTGGAATCAGAGGAAAGGTTTAGTTATCCATTGGAAACTAGGATGCGAGAACGTTAGTGAGATCCCTAGAGATATTTTTAAGGTATGACTATGGATGTCCCTAAGGTTAAGTATATGTATAGGTTATAGTCATAGAATTATGGTAACGATATTATATTAAACCTAAGATGTTATATATTGAAGTTACTCCCCCTTTATTGTGATTTTTTCCTCTCACACTATTCTTTTTGGGGTTTAGAAAATGGCTAGAAACAAGATGATTCACGATAATGGAGGATATGATGTAAAAGAGAATGATATTCTTCATGACAAACCAAATGAAATGGGATTTTGAAGTCCATACATAATTATTATGCCAAATCAGAAATCTCATAATATGATCAATAAACTCAAATTCGGTATGCTTCCTGACTCGGCTAATAAGAGAAATATGGAGTTTCATGATGATCATAGAGGAAAGAAAGATCAATTTCCCCTATGTAAATCATGTGGGAAGAGGCATCAAGGAGAATGTTTCAATGGTACTAGAGGATGCTTTGGGTGCGGAAAAGAAGGACATAATGCCAGTAAGTGAAAAGGAAAAGGTCCTGTTAACACTATGGATGAGGATAATGGTATTGCTACGACATCAACAATGGTTAAATGTTTTAAATGTGTAATGTACGGGCATTATGAAAACAAATTCCCGAAGGGAAAGTCTCATTAAGAGAATCAATATGGTTTTATGGGTAATATTTATGTTGATGATGAAGAAGAGACTACAAATGATATGTGAGATGACAGAATTGTTGAAGCTCGGTCAATGGTTTATGAAGGTAGTGGAATGATTACATGTTTATCAAGTGTAACGTTGTATAAGTAATCTCATGGTACTATGGAATAAAGAGACATCTATGGATTGTTACACTGTTGTCTTTCCTTATGTTTGGAAAGTGTGTGATGAATGGTAACAGTATTTTTGGAATATAGATGATATGCGCATAAAGAAGGGATAATAAGAAAATTAAATGTTTTATATTATTCGTGAGATCATGACTGATATAAGGAGAAGGTTATATCATGGTTTGAGTATATAGAATTATTGAATTTTGGTATGTGTAAAGAGTTAACTTTTGACAGTATTCATGTTTTCACTAAGGTTTAATGGGTATTCATTTTTCAAGATAATACATGATTAAGGTATTCACATGATTGGAATGTGACCAACAAGATAATGGGGGATAAATGATGGTTGATTGATGACATTTCAAGTAATTGTTTTCTTTATTCTATGAGCTTGGTCCTATGTATTTTAGATAAAGATTAGAATTGATTATGTTGGACATATGATAGTATTGTTTAAGGATAGAAATTGTTTTGATATTATTGATGGGATGTTATAGTAATGTAGTTCTAGAAAAAATACAACCTGCAGGACGGGCAACATCCCATCACGTTGGACAAGGCTGTAGGAATCAAACCCACAACTGAAGTGCGACTGGCCTTTATCGCATACCACTGGCCTATAGGAAGTCCTTAGTTAGTAGAAACTAGTTTTATTTTATTAAGCGGTATGATATATGAAGTATAAGTTCATTTTTGGAATTGTATATGATCAACCTCACCATAGATGGACTTATGTATATTTGATAACATTTGCTAACCATTTGTTTGAAACAGAGGGAATGACCCATCATTCTATCAAATGATCTGTTAACACTTCACAAATAACAAATTCAACTTCATTTCTTTAAGAGATGAAGTGGAAATTGTTCAAAGCATGAACAACTGTGAGATTGTACAAAAATCATGCAACTATTTCTTCTAATTCTAAATTTTCAAATTTAGGGAAATGATCTTGACAGCAAAAAATGATTCCCTAGTGCTCTTATATCCGATGAATCAGATGGTACCTTAGATCATCACAAATTTATGGATTTCTGATTGTTGGCTTTTTTATAGCCATGTCCTCTACCACTCTCCATCATAACATGATGGTAAGATTTTTCTTCCATATCCATATTTTCACCTATGTTCTCTTATATGGAAACCCAATGATTAGTTACATTGGGTAATCATTGCATTTCATACTTTAGTTTTTAAAATTATGTTTTAGTATTCCTTTTTATGATGTGGGTTTCTATGAATAGTAAACGATTTATAACCCCGACGAATTTCGAGGGCGAAATTCATTTAATGGGGGTAGAATGTAACACCCCTAGATTTTATGAAAAATATTCTTTTAATTTCATTGATGTCTTCTATTATTCCACACACCAAGTTTATCTTGTACTATACACAACACCGTATTAGCTTGCAGTATATGCAACGCTATTCTTGGATCATGTTACAGACAATTTCATGTTCGTTTTATAATAGTCATTCTACGCAACATTGAGTGTGTTTATAAATATATATTCAATGTACAAATGAAATATGGTTGGATTCTATTATATGAAACAACGATGGATTCTTTCCCAACACGCAACCCTGGCTTGGCTTGCATTACACGCAATCGTGACCTTCTTCGATAGCGTGTGTTTTACGCAATACCGGGTTTTAATAAACAATGATATATTATTATAATATTATTATGAACTAGCCATTTTGAATAGTAATAACTAAATTATGAATTTTATAACATTATTATTCATCTTACACATTATCTATAACATGGTACAAGAACCAAATAAATTTTTCGGGTAAAATAAGTATTTAAAAAAAATGCAGTTTTGCCGCCTTTTGTTGGCACACCCACTTTAAATATAGTTTTGACATGTTTATATGTTCAATTTTACAAAATTAAATTATTATTTGGAATAAGGATATAAAATTTAACCTTGGATAAAATTTTCATATTATTCTGATAACTTTCATATTTTAATGAATACTAAAAACACGCTATATTTTAATTAAAAACAACTTATCTCATCATAATAACTTATGTGGTTAAATAATAATATTGAATGGTTTTAAAGTATAAATACAATATATATTTACAATTTAATATAATTTAAGTCATTAGCCTTGATTTTACATTGTATTCGTAGGTTAAATAAATTAAATATTTTGGGATGTTTTAAAAAAAACCTGTTTTCATTCGACAATGGGATTAATTTTAATTTAATTTCTGCAACTTATTTATATTGAATTTGGAGAAATGGATTCCATATTTGGAATCAGTGGGTCCAAATTATATAAATAGAGTACTTTTTATTTTTGGGCTTTATGATCAATACCAATGGTAAATTTTATTTACCATAGTAAAATGTAAATTGGGTAATTAAGGGTAAATATAATATTATAAAATAATCCTAATACTTGTATTAATACAATTGGATGATAATAATTTGTCCTAATTCATATTTGGGTCTAAATGAAATCCATTATAACCCACATGGAGGTGATTAAGACATTTAGTTTATTTTATATAAAGTAAAGTGTAATATATCTTACTCAACTTTAATAATTGATGTATTTTTAATATAAGTTTATACAGAATATAAATTAGGTTATAAATAATCATTTGAAAGATAAAATGTTTTTCTTTGTCATGGTAATTTATTTGTAATTTTTAAGAGTTAATTAATTACTGTATTATCTTCTACATTAATGATGCAGAAATTATTTATTTAGTGAAGAATCAATAATATAGTTTTTATTGAAATATTAATACATATAAAAATCCCAAAAAATCTGCACAAAACTTATTAATAGTGTATATATAAACCCTAATCATCCACTGACCGAATTTGTGACCATTTGGATCCTTATTAAGGTGATTATGACACTTATATTATTTTATTTTAAATGATTCCAAAGTTGTCACCTTCATAATTTAACAAATATAAAAATTTAACTATTGCTATTTTAAGATGATAAATTCGAGTAAAAGTATTATTGTGAAATTTAGTATCATTATCTTCATCATAGTATTTTATTCTTAATTTTTATGCAACAAATAATTATATTAAATAATTATACAAAAATGTTGTAGTAATTATTTTATTAAGAGATAAACCATATAAATAGTATTAAAAATAATAAAATAAATATTATATGACCTATTTAATGTGATCCACTAACATTATAGATAAATATTACGTTTTATGAATCTATTAAAGATTTTAGTTCGAACATATCTTCTGTATATAATTTATTTAAATTCAAATAAATGAATAGTGTCAAAATTGACACTATTGTTATTTTATTAAAATAACATATCATAAAATTGTTTAAAAATCAAAAAAAAAATTATAAATTATAAATTCAAATTTATATGGTCTAAAATGTTATAAAGTACCCATTTATGGAAAATTCACAACAAATAAGTAATTATTTTTTATAATTTAAAATTTAGAATGTTATTACCACAAATAAAATTAAATTAATTAAATAAGGATAAACCAAGATGATAATGTTTAAAATAAATTCCCAACATTAATAAATTTTATTTGTTGATGCGATTACAACCCTATATCATCTAATTTTTGGATCTGAGTCATTTTGATAGTTTTTATGTGGGGTTGGGATTTAATATAAACTAATATTTCTTATATTTCCAAAGGTGCCCCTCTCCTCCCTTATAAAAGGGAACCTCCTCCCTCCCTTCCTCACACCACTTTGAACCTTCAAGCTCGGCCAACTCCCACCAAATTCTCTTCTCCACTTCAATAGAAACATCCTAGAGGTTCTGGTCTTCTTCAATGACCAATTTTAGTGCCCTAAGAGGAGGTCTCAAAGAGGTGTTTCAAAGAAGAGGTAATGTCCGTTACCAATTCATTCAACTTTATTTCTTCTTCCACTACTTATTATTTATTTGTTTCATTATTAAGTAATAAATTCAGTATAACTCATATACTGATATGTTATTATATGTATGAAACAACCCTATTTCACCATCTATCCATCCTACGGAAAACTAAATCACTACGGGTGCGTACGTACGGAATACCGTCTCCACGCTGTGGTGAAATCTGTTTTTCCACCAACACCTTACATGGATGGGTATAATGGTGTAAAGAATAACTATATATGGTTATTAAAACATCATACTAATTCTTATATATTATACCATCCACTCCAATTCTATTCAATAATCATGAGAACGATATCATCGCTCGTGCGTATGTACGGACTACCGTCTCAACAACGCGATGAGATTCATTCTCCATGTTAACCATACATGAATGATCATAAAGTTTATATAATGAATAATAATGAAAAACATTAATGGTACAGGATTTATGTATATATATATGTATGTTATCTATTTAGTTTCATTCAATTCAATAAGTAAATGAAGACAGCGTTCATGCGTACGTACGGCCTACCATCTCCATGAACGGTGTATTTCATTCCATTTATCGATCTATAATATATTTATTATTATGATGAATATATATTATATTTAAATCATGTTTCACATTATGGAATTATTTAAATAAGTATATAATTATTAATATCAATAACAACAAGTCGAAACACATACGATAAATAAAATGATTTTACCCAAAACACTGCTTAAACATAGAATTTACAAAAGAACGGGTAATATAATGTCATAAGTGAAACATATATGATATATTAACAATGAATATGATTCTATAATAAGTCAATGACATTATTTAAATCATTATACAGGAGGTTCAGATCAATACGAATCATATCAGACCTAAGGTAAGGGATAAATTTTATATCTCATTTATTTAATCGAGATTGCTTATACCTATGTATTTACTGGGGTTACGTTTGTCATCCATGACCATGATTTCAAAAAACGTTTTCATAAAATTTTTACTATTCTTCCATGAATTTTTAAAGTCATTTTTACCGTTTACTGACTTTTTACCACACTGTATGGATGAAATCTTTCATTTGGTTACCATATAAGGTACTTTTTGACTTTTCCGAATAAAGTACAAGGAGAATGTTATATTTAACTTATACGGAGTGAACTGATTTTTATGGTTTTAAAAATCCTTATTTACATGAAGCTTTCTCCAAAATATTTCATAAATATTTTCAATAAAATACTTTTCTTTTAATATTTCATGACATTTTGTGAAAATAATTGATTTTGAAGATGAAAGGATATTTTCCTCAAAAATTAATTTCAAGTTTTTTATCAAAACCATTTTTCAACTAAGATGAAATTATTTATTATGTGTATGATTCAAGTATAATGTCTCTATGATTTACATGGTTTAAATTTTCTTATTATGAAATGATATCCATTTCTTTTATATGGGTTATGTGATGATGGGATGATATTTATGAAACCCATTTTATTCGTTGGGTTATTATGGGTGATGTATGTTTATTTTGTGTCACAAGTAAGGATGATTTCATTATGAGATGGGTGGGACCTATATCTCCCTCCAATGAATTGGGTAAAGATTTATATCTCATGAGATATACATGGCTGTAATGGAAAGTTACACCGGTTCAGTAATACAGGACTGGGACGAGGAGTGAACTCGATTCAGAAAGGGACTTTGTCAACTAAGATGGTCTTGGTAGCAATGCCTTGGCTACTATGACAATCATATCGTGTTCTTAATGGTTTCCACAATTACATGTTTTATTCCAATGCTATTTTATCATGATAGATTTTCCCTTATTATATATGGTTAACGTAATTCCAAGATTCATGTCTTTGCTCAAGATTTTGATGTTTATATTTTATGTTCATGTTTTTTAATTCAAATGTTTATGGATTGTTTTATGTTCCCTATGTTTACCTTTACTGGGCATTTGAGCACACCCCTTTTATGTTTTCATTTCCCCATGATATAAAGAAAGGTTTTAGGTATGAAAAAAGGGGAAGATTTTTATTGGGAGATGTTGAAAATCATTCACCACGATTAGATGATTTTATTCTGAGTTTCCAAAGACACTAAACTATTACGATCCTTGTGTGTATATTTTTGTAATGTTCTAAATATTCCTCAAAATTAATTTAATGTCTACATACGTCAAGCTTCGGGCCTCTAAAATTGCGCCACACCGAGGAGGAACCGTGGCCAGGAGGGCCATGGAAGATTAAAAATAACGACCCTGTCACAATGCGCAGTGGAGCCGAAGGCCGTGGAAAGGTTGGGCCATGGGGTTGGAGATGCGGTGCCATCGCGCCGCATGGAAACCAATAGGACCGCAATGTTGTCATGTCGTGGTGGAGGTGTGGTGGTGGTCAGTCAGGCTTTCCGCCATCAAGCTGGTCAAGCAGGACCACATGGGTCTCATGGCTCTTGCATCGGCACAATGTGCCAGTTCCTTTTGAAAAACCAAGGGGTCACGGAACCACCCTCCTACGTGTGGTCGGTCGGGCCGCCACAGCGAGGCCTCCCTTTGGCCGAGCCACCGTGGGTCGGGCTACCACAGTCATGCCTCCCTTCTGCCGGGGCACCATGGGTTAGTATACCACGAGACAGGCCGCCATGGCGGGGCATCCCTTTGGTCGGGCCTCCACGGGCTGGACCGCCACAGCCACGCCGTCCGGTGTCCAGGCCGCCACGTGTCGGGCTTCCACGGGTTGGGCCTCCCTCAGGCCGGGCTGCACCTTCGGGTCGGGTCGCGCCTTCGGGGAAATCCGCCCCTTAGGGCCGAGCCGATCCCTTAGATCGGGCCACCCACTCAGGACGGGCCGACCACTCAGGTCGGGCTACACCCGCGGACCGGGTCAGACACCGGTTTGGACTGGGCCAGACCAGACCCAGACCCGCTATGGCCATTTAAACATTTTAGGCTGCTTCTTGGGATACGAGTGTCTGATCGAAGAACCGTCTACTGTGATTTAATTCATGGAGTGAAACGATTGTTTTGGAATACTCCAATTGAGGTTTTGATGCAATTAGAGTATGTTCAGGTTGGTTTGTGCCTAAAAACCAATCGGGCCCCTCCAACAGAAATCCCAATACCTCACAGATCGGGCATCCGATTGACATGCAGTCTATCGCATGTGGTTATTTATGATGAGATGTTACTATGGGATTTATCAACTCAAGACTTTGTGGTAGTTGATGTATTGACACTTGGCTCAAGGAGAGGACCCTCTTGGAATCGAGAATGCTGTGTGTGAGAACCCTGTGTCTGGCTGAGACAGAGATGACATGATCCTTCATGGGTTTGACAACGACGATACAATACTAGGATCCAACATGGGATTGACAGCGATGACTTCTGTACCAGTATCCTTCTTGGGTTCAACAAATGTGACATCATTACCGGGATCCTCCGTGGGTTCGACAGTGATGACTTCTGTAACAGGATCCTCTGTGGGTTCGATGGCACTGATATTGTTTCACGATCCTACAAGGGTTTGACAGAGGAGATGATTCAGAGGCTACATCTAATCATATCTACCCCTCTTATTGTGTTGAATACCAGTGTGAGATGAGTCTTTTCTTTCATTTATTATCATCGAGATGATTGAATTTACTTTTATTGTGGAATGGGTTGTGGTTAGGATCGAGTGTTAGAGTCGGACTGTGATTGGTATCTTAGGTATATGAATGTTCATATACCTATTTAGGGATGGTTGTTACATTGTTATTGTATATTACTAATGTTTTATCCTTAATGGATTCTAGGAGACGTTCGGGGGTCATGGGGTCCCCTACTGAGTATTATTATACTCACCCCAGCACGGGCTTCAACCACACATTGTTGTGTTCAGTGGAGACAACGGTAACCAGTTATCAAGGCTGAGGGTGACGGAAGGGAGGCTGCTCGATGCTGGAATAGATTGGGTGTACCTTATGGAGGAGTTGTTTGAGTTCTATACCTACCCATCAGTTAGGATTCCCCAGTAGATTATCCAAGATATATTTTTCCCTTTTTACTTGTACTTGTACTTGTTGGGTTTGTATACTGGCCCACTTACTTTCATCACACTTTATTTTTTTTATATTAGTACTTGTTGATTCTACTGCTTATGTTTAGACTGTGTGTGTTACAGGTTTAAATACAATGCCTTCCGTTTTATTGAGAATTCTCCTTTGGTGCTAGTTTCCAGCCCTTGGCCTATGGAAGGCGGGCTTTGGATAGTCACGGAACGGGCCCTGAGGACAGGTCGTGACAAATTGGTATCAAAGATATCGGTTCTACCATAGACCATTGACTCTGATTCTTTTATGTGGCAATATTGTTATGTTTTTTTGGGTGTGGTTATAAGTTTTGGGAAACCGGTGTTGGTGTAGCAGCTGACGTATCCATACACTTGGAATCTGACATCTGATTTCCAAATCAGTGTACAGAAACCACTGATTTTGTTTGTGTTTCCTTTGAAAAGTTTTATTCATGATTAATTTGAGTCAGGTCACTAGGTATATTTTTTTCACCATGTCACACCTGTTTTTTTTTTCAGGATGGCCCCACGTAGTTAGGAAGCTATGGTTTAGAGTTTTGTACGAGATGGTAGCCCATTGAGTGACGTGGCCTTGGTGTAGGTCCTTGTCATAGCAGATGTACCAGTAGAACCACTACCCACTAGTCCACTGATACCACCAGCTCTAGAAGCAGAGAGTGCATGTTTTGTAAGTGCATTACACGAGTTCCAGCACCAGAGGTCGCCCAGGTTCAGGGGAGAGATAGACCCACATGTAGTTGAGGATTGGATGTCGGCTGTCGTTAGAGATTTCAGATTGGTAGGGACACCAGCCGACCTCATGGTGATCCTTGCCTCAAGTATCCTGCATGCAACAGTTGGCAGGTGGTGGAGCCTGAAGCTCCAGGTTCATGATGAGGCATCGTTACTCTTTGAAGACTTCGAGACTCTCTTTCGGTCAGAGTTTTTTCAACCAACCCTTTGTGCGGTGAGGATTCAGGAGTTACTTCATCTGCAGCAGGTCTGCATGATAGTAGCTCAGTACTCAGCAGGGTTCAATAACCTTTTGTGCTACACCAAGGATATGGTGCAGGACCCATTATCCAGGGCCTCGACCCTCGAGCAGGGACTCATGCATGAGATCGGGGCTTCGATGATCTCTTTCAGCATCTCGACACTAGCGGGGTTGTTGGAGCGAGCACTTATAATGGAGAGTTTTCTTATTGTGCAGTCACTAGCAGCGAGACCCACCACATGGAAACACATAGAAATGTATTCTATATCTAGCGGTAGACAGATGTCACAGTGGTCCAAGTGGACCAGGCCATCTGGTGGGTGACCCCAGGATATAGTTTCGATTGTGTGGGGCACACGAGACAGAGCCAACCATACGAGGAGCAAGAAATGTTATTCATGTAGCTGGCAGGGTCACATGGCACATGACTGCCCGACCTGCCATGCATATGAACAGTAGACAATTGAGGGACCTTCTAGGTAGAGGAAGAGGTTCGACCATGGTGGTCCACCAGGAGCATGCGGATGTAGAAGAGTAGCTGGTCGAGCAGCAGATGGTGGACAATGTTTCGAGGCCCTACCACCACCACCACCATGAGGTCCACCCCGACCACAGGGAGCTGGAAGCCAGAGGCGGGCTCAGCTCCAGGAAGTCGAGGCCTACGATCACGACACACCTAAGATGATTCGATGTACTATCTGTGTCTATTCCACCCTTGCTACAATACTTATAGACACAGGTGCGAGTCATTATTTTATTGTCGCTGCCCTTGTTTGGAGCTCAGAGATTCCAACAAAGCCGTTCGCTCGATCCTTATGACTAGATACTCCTACTGGAGCAGACTCGATGATTATGCATGGGTGCCAGTAGTGTGAGCTTACTCTAAAAAGTGAGAGCTTTAGCTAGGATCTTCACATAGTGGCTTCGAGGCCTTATAACATCATTATGGGTATGGACTGGTTATCCACAGTTCATGCTCAGATTGACTGTATTAGGTAGAAAGTTTGATGTGTCTGTGAGAATCTGACGAGGTTTACCTTCACCAGCACGAAGGGAGCCTTTTCAGTGTAGGATGGACTTACCCAGGAGAGGGGGCATCCAATCACACATTAGTTGGATAGTCTCATTCTTGGAGCAGTTGATGTGCAGATTCTGAGTATTCCAGTTGTGGTGGATCAGAACGCGGATGGTTTCCTAGATGATGATCCACGACTACATCCACACAGAGAGGTAGAATTCTACATTGAATTGTACCCCGGGATGACACCTATATCTACTCATGCATATCATATGGCTCCTACAAAGCTTTTTGAACTATGGTTATTGGACGAGGACTTGCAGGGGAAGGGATTTATCCAAACTAGTGTTTCACCCTGGGCATCCCCGATTTTGTTCTCCAAGAAGGCAGATGGGATCTTGAGAATGTGTGTTGATTATCGGCGCTGGAACCCTATGACCGTGAAGGACAAGTATCCATTCACGAGGATTGATGAACTATTTGATCTGCGCAAAGGAGCACGATGGTTCTCAAAGATAGGCCTTAGGTCAGGCTATCACTAGCTCAGAGTTCAAGATGAGGATGTGCAGAAGACATCCTTTAGTTGTCGGTATGGCCACTACAAGTTCTAGGATATTCCATTCGGTGTATCCAATGCTCCAGCAGTATTCATGAGTCTCATGAACTGGATCATCCAACATTACCTCGATCTCTTTGTCTCAGTCTTCATCGACAACATACTTATCTACTTAGCTACCGAGGAGGAGAATTCCTACCATTTACTGGAAGTACCAGACACACTCCGAGAGCACCAGATTTATGGTATGCTCTTGAAGTGCCAGTTCTGGATCTGTGAGGTACACTTTCTCGGACACTTCATCTCTGAGGTTGTAGTTTTATTGGATCTAGTGAAGATTGAGGCAATGATTTCTTGGGAGCCACCCACAAGTGTGATGGAGGTACATAGTTTTCTGGGACTGGCTGGGTACTGTCGAATATTTGTTCCTGGCTTCTCTAGAGATGCAGCACCACTTTCAGCATTGACGATGAAGGGGAAACCCTTTGTGTGGTCAGAGAGATGCTAGTAGAGATTTCATGAGTTGAGGCAATGGTTGACTAGTTTGACCATCTTTTGGGTACCGGATGAGGGCTTTGGGTATGTAGATTAACGTGATTCATCAGGGACCAGACTCGGGTGTGTCCTGATGCAGGAGCAAGCAATGATCTCTTATAGTTCTAAAAAGTTGAGACATCACAAGAAAAACTGCGTGACCCATGACCTGGAGTTAGTAGCAGTGGACTTTTCCTTGAAGATATGGTGGCACTATCTAATAGTCGAGTGTTTTACAGTCTACTCTGAACACCAGAATCTCAGGTCGATATTCTCTCAAAAGGACCTGATCCTGAGACAGTAGTGATGGACTGAGTTCCTCCAAGACTATGTATAATGACCCATACATTACATAAATTGTTATTACTTCAGAATTGAAGCACACTTATTACAACATATAACAAAACCAAGAAAGGATCGTATAGGTATAATGTCTTTAGAAACTGGGAAACATAAACAACTGGTTAATAAAGCATCTACATTGTCTCCCATTTATTTCATCATATCTATAGTCCCATTTTGGAATATCTTACTTAATAACCTTCTTCCTGACCTGGGGAAATAAAATATACAAAATGATGAACTCAAATTCTCAGTATGGGTAAACAAAAGAAATATCAATCACATCATATACATAAGAAATTAACTTTTGGAAATCTTAACCATCAAAAGAGATCATAATTTCATAACATGGGATAAATCATGGTAGTGAAATGTAATCACAATAATTATAACATAAATCATGATGCTTTGTGGAATACACACATAATCATAGAGAATTATTTCTTATTAGTCAAGACTCATTGCCAAGACTATCTTAGTGGACAAAGTCCATTTCTGAACTGAGTTCATTCCTCATTTCAGTCATGTTTCACTAAACCGGTTTAACCCGTCATTCCATCCATGTCTATCTCATGAGATATAAAATCTTTACCCAATGCATTGATGGGATATATAGGTCCCACCCATCTCATAATGATACCATTCTTATGTGTGCCACAAAATCATAAACTATACATCATAGCATAACCCATGTAATAAAAATGGGAATCTTAAACATCGTGACATCATAAAACAATTCATATAAGATAAAGGAATTCAGAAAAATAATTCCATCACAACATAATCAAATCAATGTAATAATTGGGATATAAACAGAACCCTTTATTATCTTAGATGGAAAATAATTTTGATAAAACACTTGAACTCCATTCTTGAGTAAAATATCCTTTCTAATTCAAAAACACTTTTCCTTTATTAACATGTAATAAAATTATAAACTAAAAGAAGTTGATTAAGAATAAAATTGAAAACTTTTAAAGGAATCTACTTGAAAATAATGTTTTAAAAATCCATTCATGTCGTATAAGTTAAAAAAACATTCTTCTCGTACATTTTCTTGAAAAGTCAAAAAGTACCTCATACAAAAAACGACAAAAGATTCCTTTCATAACTTTTACTAAAAACTCACCGAAGGGTAAAATTGGATATAAACTATTGTAGAAGGATATAAATATTAAATATTGATGAAACATGGATGTGGATGATAAATAATCCCCAGTAAATTCTGATGTATAAACAATCTCGGATAAAAATTGAGATTGCGAGATTTTCCCTTACCTTAGGTCTGATTTTCTTTGTAAGTGTCCTAAACTCCTGTATAATGATTTAAATAATGTTATTGACTTATTATATAATCATAAATATTTTTATGATATCATATATTGTCATATTCTTAGCTTCTTATTAGTAATATTTCATTACTACTTGTTATTCGGGTGTTTATTACTTTTTGTTCTTATGCGTGTTTTGTCGAATAAATTCTTATTTTTCTTTTTAGGTTATAGATACTTCATTTCCATAATGGTATTAGTGTAATAGATATCATTTTAATTAATTCAATTCATTTATATAATCATTATTCAATGAAGATCATGTAGAACAAGTCGCATCACATCGTGGAGACGGTATTCCGTACGTACGCACGACCGATGATATCGTTCCTATGATCGTGGAATTGTATTGGAGTGTATGTATACTCTTTCAGAATCAATATAACTTCATAATAATCATATATATTCATTCTTTACACCATTATACCCATGCAAGTAAGGTGGCGGTGGAAAATAGATTACACTACGGCGTGGAGACGGTATTTCGTACGTACGCATGCGCGGTGATTTCATTTTCCGTAGGATGGATAGAAGGTTAAATAGGGTTGTTTCATACTTATAATAAAATATCAGTATATGAGTGATACTGATGTTATTACTTCATAATGAAACAACTAAACAAAAATAAGTGGAAGAAGAAATAAAGTTGAATGAATTTTTAACAGACATTACCTCTTCTTTGAAACGCCTCTTTGAGACCACCTTTTAGGGCACTAAAATTGGTCTTTAAAGAATACCAGGACCTCTAAGATGTGTATAGGGAAGTGGAGGGGATAAATTGGTAGGGTTTTTCCAAGCATGAAGGCTCAATGTGGTGTGAGGAAGAGGTGGAGGAGGTTCCCTTTTATAAAGGAGGAGAGTGGCTCCTTTAGAAAAACTAAAAATATTATTTTATTATAAAGTCAAGTTCGGTTTTAAATAGATCCAAATTGATTTATTTCTAATCTAAGGTGGGGATGGGTCGAAATAATCCAATACAATATAATTTAGACATGTTTAGTTTCCTATTTTAACCTTATCATTTATATTTAACATTAAGTTAAATAATTTTACTTTTACCGTGTCTTTATGTGTTCTTATACTATAATGTTAATAAACTTACTATAACAAGACAAACGAACCCCAAGTTGTTTATTATTAGTATATATTACCTTATCTAAGTCATTTGGTAGAACCGTAAATTTTTAGGAATAAAATAACAATTAATAATATAATATTTGTTTTAAAAACTATTTTATGTCAATTTTGAAACTATTTAGTAATTGATTTTTGTGAAAATCATAACAGAATTAATAGTTCGAAAAAAGTTAATTAAATCAATACTAAAATGTCATATTAACCTATAAAATTAGTGGAATTCATAAAAATTCTCAAATTACATTTATTTGGGTATTTATAACATCAATTATGTCAATATTTCATTAAAAAGATAATTACTGCATCATCATTGTGTCATAAATAAATTAACTTATTTAAAGTCTAAAAATTACAAATAAAATATCATTATGTAGGAAAGAGTTTTATCTTTCTAATTAATATTTATAGTCGAATTGATATTATGTATAACCCTATATTAAAAATGATTTTCTTATTCAACATTGATTTTAACTATTTTAACCCTTCTTTAAATAAATTAATAATAAATGTCCTAATCTAATCCATGTGGGCCTAAACAGTCATATTTTATTCCTAAGGTTGTTTTTGGTCGAATTACACTTATCCAATCGAATTAGGACATGTTTTAGGGTAATAATAATATCATTCTTACCCTTACTTACATTATTTACTAATAACTGTGGTAAATAAAAGTAAAAAGTTACTATTCACCAAAAATTATTTTCATCTCATTGAACCACATTTTACTTACTGACATCAACCATGTTTCTCGGATTTTTGAAATTCCTCTCACAGAATCGGTAAAATTATGTTGTATGAAAAATTCGGTTTTTTTACTACAACTTAGTTGTTTCACTATTCATCAAAAATTGAAAGTCTTCAGAAAAATACCAAAATTTCACCCTAGGCTAATTTCGATATTCTGAATCCAAAAATGAAGTCCATTTTGAAAAATAAAATTTACAAAATTTCAAAATGTGATTATTACTATTCATAACGGCTAGTTTTAATAATATTTTAATAGCATATCGTTGTTTTTTGAAACTCGGTATTGTATATGACGCAAGCTATCGAGGAAGGTCATGATTGTGTGTAAAGAAAGCCAAGCAAGTGTTGTGTGTAGTAAACGATTCCTTTGATGATTTATATAACATAAATGTCTCGGGTGTTACATTCTACCCCCCTTAAAATGAATTTCGCCCTCGAAATTTGTCACTTTGTAACAAACAGATGAGGATACCTCTCCCTCATCATATTCAAAAGCTCCCATGTAGCTTCTTCAAATTGGTGGTTCCTCCATAAAACGTTCACCAACCGAGTGGTCTTGTTTCGTAGGACTTTTTCGCTACGATATAGAATCTCTATCAGCTGTTCTTTATAAGAAAGATCTTGCCCCAGCGGTACAACTTCTGAGTTGAGTACATGTGAAGGATCAGGTATGTACTTTCTCATGATAGATAGATGGAACACATTGTGAAATTGAGAGAGATTCGGTGGAAGCGGAAATCGGTAAGCCACCTTCCTAACACAATCCAGTATTTCGAAAGGACCGATATATCTAGGGCTCAACTTCCCCTTCTTTCCCAATCTCATGACCCTCTTCCAGGGAGATATTCGTAAGAACACTTTATCACCCACTTCAAACTCAAGGTCTTTTCTTTGGTTGTCAGCATAAATTTTTTGTCGAATCTAAGCTGCTCTTATGTGTTGTTTAGTAGATCGGACCTTTTCTGCCATTTTATCAACGAGATCAGGTCCTAATAGCTTTCTTTCCCCAAATTCATCCCAGCAAGTTGGAGTCTTGCATTTCATTCCATAGAGAGCTTTATAAGGAGCCATCTGAATACTATAGTGAAATCTATTATTATAAGAAAATTCCACCAAAGGTAGGTGTTTATCCCAACCACCTTTTAAATCCATAGAGAAAGCTCTCAACATATCTTCTAGAGTCTGAATTGTTCTCTCAGACTGACTGTCTATCTGAGGATGATAAGCAGTGCTGAAACTTAACTCTATATCCAGAGTATGCTGAAGAATTCACCAGAAATTTGATGTAAACCTCGGATCCCGATCAGATATAATAGAAAGTGGTACTCCATGCAATCTTACCACTTCCTTTACATATATCCTAGCAAGCTGATCCAGAGAGAAATCCTCTCTAATAGTGATGAAGTGTGCAGACTTTGTAAGACGATCAACTATGATCTAGATAACATTATTTCCTTTGGATGTTTTAGGAATTCTGTTGACAAAGTGTATAGTGATGTTTTACCATTTCCATTCTTTTATGGGTAATGGTTGTAACATCCCCTTAGACTTTTGTCTCTCAGCTTTAACTTGATGACAAACAAAGCATCGAGAGACATATTCAGCAACATCTCTTTTCATGCCATCCCACCAGAAGTACTCCTTTAGGTCCCTATACATCTTCATGCTTCTAGGATGAATAGAGAATGAAGAACTATGAGCCTCATCTAGTAGATCCTTCTCTAATTCGGGGATGGGATGAACACAAACCTGATTCCTGAACATTATTATCCAATCACAATCAAGGTTGAATTCAGGAACATTTCTCACCTTCTTTTGTAACTCTACATCTTCTTTTTGTGCCTCTTTAATCTTCACATGTATAGATGGTTGAACATTCATTTGAGAAAGATAAAATTTCCCCCATCCATTATAATTCCAACAACCATCATTTGTAAATCCATAAATATTGGATCTTTTGTGATCCTCATCATGGATAAACTGGCATGGTCTTGTCGACTTAATGCATCTGCCACCATGTTTGCTTTCCCAGGGTGGTAATGAATTGATCAGTCGTAATCCTTAATTAGCTCCAACCATCTTCATTGGCGCATATTTAGCTCCTTTTGTGTGAAAATATACTTTAATATTTTATGATCAGTGTTAATTTCAGACCTTTCTCCATAAAGATAATGCCTCCAAATATTTAATGCAATGATTACCGCAGCTAACTCCAAATCATGAGTTGGGTAATTTTTCTCATGTATTTTCAACTGTCGTGAGGCATAAGCTATCACCATATCATTTTGCATAAGAAAACACCACAATCCCTTCTTGGATGGATCACTGTAGATCACAGACCTTTCTCTACTACAAGGAAGTGTGAGTACATGTGAACTGGATAATCTTCTTTTCAACTCCTTGAAATTCTATTCACATTCCTCCGTCCACACGAACTTAACTCCTTTTCGAGTCAACATGGTGAGTGGATTAGTTAATCATGAGAAATCTTTCACAAAACGTCTATACTATCCTTCCAAACCAAGAAAACTTCGGATCTCAGTCACTATTGTTGGTCTCGACCATCTTTAGATAAACAGTGTTTTTTCTGGATCCACAGATATCCCCTCTTTTGAGATTATGTGACCAAAAAAATCAACTTTTTGAAGCCAAAATTCACACTTGGTAAATTTGGCATAAAGATTATCCTTTCTTAGGGTCTTCAATATAATTATCAAGTGATCTTCATGTTCTTCCTTGCTCTTTGAATATACTAGAATATCGTCTATAAAGACTACCACAAACTGATCAAGATAGTCTCTAAATACTCTATTCATCAGATCCATGAAGATAGAAAGGGCATTAGTAAGACCAAATGGCATCACTATAAATTCGTAGTGTCCTTACCTTGAACGGAAAGCCGTCTTTTGTATATCCTCCCTTTTGACACTTAATTGATGATACCCAGAATGAAGATCAATCTTGGAAAAGTATTGAGCTCCGCGTAGTTGGTCAAATAGGTCATCAATTCATGGGAGAGGATATTTGTTCTTGATAGTGATCTTGTCAAGTTCTCTATAATCAATGCAGAGCCTCATTGATCCATCTTTCTTTTTAACAAACAGAACAGGTGCTTCCCAAGGTGACGCATTAGGGCGTATGAACCCCTTATCAAGATTCTCTTGGAGTTGCTTCTTCAATTATTGCAACTCAATTGGGGACATTCTATAAGGTTTCTTTGAAATAGTAAAAGCTCCCGATAGAAGTTCTATTGAAAACTCAACTTCATGATTTGGTGGAAGACCCGGTAATTCCTCCGGAAAAACATAGTCAAACTCCTATACAATGGGCATATTCTTAATCATGAGTTTCTCACCAACCATTTGAGATAAATAACCTTCATTTAGTGGAATCAAGACACATAAGATGGATGAAATTACCACTAGAAGGTTATGTTCATCCTTGCATCGATAGACGATCATAGATTGATCTGGAATATGAAATGTGACTTCCCTTCTTTGGCAATTGATATGAGCTCCATGTAGAGAAATCCAATCCATGCCAAGAATCACATCAAATTCCACTATAGGAAGGATCACAAGATTTGCAGGAAGCAGTTTCCCACAAACTTCAATCAGAGAAGAATTATAAACATTTGATGCGACTTTTGTGCCATTAGGGGTTGTCACATCTAACTCAACATCTAATTGTTTAGGTAATTCAGTGATATCCTTAGAAAATACATCAGAAATAAAGGAGTGGGTGGATCCAGAATCAAATAAAAAATTTTCTACTTTAGATTGGATAGTAAGTTTACCATTCACCACATCGTTATCATACTCCACATCACTGATAGAAATTTCATGTGACTTTCCTTTGTTTTTAGCCTTAAGAGTTTGTTTACATCGACCATCATAATCAACCTTTGGATTTGGGCATTGATTGGCATAATTCCCCATCTCCTTGCACTTGAACCATTGTAGTGTAGTTGGTTCATTCTGTGTATCCCATCCATTGTTTGCATCATTAGACATCTTCATACCATCATTGCGGCATTCAAATGCCCGATTACCTTCCTTTTCACATTTGAAACATTTACTTGTCCCTTTAACACAACTCCATCTATGTTTCTTTTCACACTTTGAGCATAAGGGAAATCTCATCTTCTTTTCAGTGTGATCTCTAGATTTTCCTTTGAATTCCATTTTCCACTTCTTATCAAACCCATATGACTGATGGGTTACTCCAATCTCCATCTCGACATTGAGAGCACATTGAACGATTTCCTCATAGCTGTTGAAGTCCCTTATGGATAACGCCCTTCAAAGACTTTGTTTTAAGCCACTAATGAGTCGATCGATATTACTCTCAGGTTGGATAATAATACCAGAAGAGTAACTTGTAAGTCTTGTAAAATTTCTTTATAGGTACCAACAGATTCATCATCATTTTGCTTCAGTTCAATAATCTCTTTCTCCATCATTGTTCGGAGAATATGAGGGAAGTACTAATTGAAAAATAAGTTCTTGAACTCGTCCCATTCCATGGACTCAATTTCATCCCTTTTCCTCATATTCTTAATTAGATTACACCATTGATCAGCATCACCTTTCAAATGATACACTGCTTAGATGACTTTATCATGTTCAGAACATTGATGAACTAAAAATATATTTTCAGTAGTACTAATCCATTGTTCAGCAACTAATGGATCACTAGACTCGCTGAATGAAGGTGGACGCTGCCTCATGAAGGATTCAACAGAATTTTTCTACTTCCTTTTCTCATTTGGAAGTCCTGCATGATTCATAACTTGAGAAAGTTGTGTGAGCATGGAAACAAGATTTTTCATTCCAGCTCCCATAACGTTTGGTTTTTCAGGGGGACAATCATTGCATTGCCCTTCGCATTCCGTATTAACACGGTTCCTTCGGGTTCCAACCATTGAATAAAACAAAGAAGACTAGTGTGAGAATCGATAATTATAATAGGATAACCACATAATCATGAATAAAATTTCACACATAAGGTCTTATCCTAGGTTATTCATGGCCATTTCTAAAACAATAAGATTGTGTTCTATGCTTAGAATTATCCTTAGGGTTCTTACTAAGGCTTTCACATCCTAGTTTCCAAAGGTTGACTATACCTTTCCTCTAATACAAACTATAACGACCCATACTTTAAATACATTTTTATTACTTAAGAATTAAAGCACACTTATTACAACATATAACAAAACCAGGAAAGAACCATATAGGTATAGTGTCTTTAGAAACTACGAAACATAAACAATAGGTTCATAAAGCATCTACACTGTCTCCCATTTATTTCATCATATCTGTAGTCCCTTTTTGGAATATCTTACTTAATAACTTTCTTCCTGAAAAGGGTAAATAAAACATAAAAATGGATGAGCTCAAATTCTCAGTAATGGTAAATAAAAGAAATATCAATCACATCATATACATAAGATCATAACTTTTGAAAATCTTAACTTGCAAAAGAGATCATAATTTCATAACATGGGATAATTTATGGTAGTGAAATGTAATCAAAATAATCATAACATAAAACATGAATCTTTGTTTCATACACACATAATCATATATAATCATTTCTTATTAGTCAAGACTCATTTCCAAGACTATCTTCGTGGACAAAGTCCATTTCTGAACCGAGTTCATTCCTTGTTTCAGTCCTGTTTCACTAAACCATTTTAACTTACCGTTTCAGCCATGTCTATCTCATGAGATATAAAATCTTTACCCAATTCATTGGAAGGAGATATAGGTCCCACACATCTCAAAATGATATCATTTTTATGTGTACCACAAAATTATAAACCATACATCATAGCATAACCCATGTAATAAAAATGGGAATCTTAAACATCCTGACATCATAAAAAAATTCATATAAGATAAAGGAATTCATAAAAATAATTCCATCACGACATAATCAAATCAATGTAATAATAGGGATAGAAAAAAATGCTTTATTATCTTATATGGAAAATAATTTTTATAAAACACTTGAACTCCGTTCTTGAGGAAAATATCCTTTCTACATCAAAAACACTTTTCCTTTCTTAACATGTCATTAAATTATAAACTAAAAGAATTTGATTAAAAATGAACATGAAAACTTGTAAAGTATGCTTCTTGGAAATAATTTTTTAAAAATCCATTCATTCCGTATAAGTTAATAAACATTCTTCTCGTACTTTTGCCTGAAAAGTCAAAAAGTACCTCGTACGAAAAACGACAAAAGATTCCTTTCATATCTTTTACTAAAAAATTAAAGAAGGTTAAAATTGTATATGAACTATTGTAGAAGGATATAAATATTACATATTGAGGAATCATGGATGTGGATGATAAATATTCCCCAGTAAATTCTTAAGTATAAAAAATCTTGGATAAAAATTGAGATTGTGAGATTTTCCCTTACCTTAGATCCGATTTTCTTCGTAAGTGTCCAAACCTCCTATATAATGATTTAAATAATGTTATTGACTAATTACAGACTCATTATTATTTTTATGATATCATATATGGTCATATTCTTAGCTTCATATTAGTAATATTTCATTACTACTTGTTATTCGGGTGTTTATTACTTTTTGTTCTTATGCATGTTTTGTCAAATAAATTCTTATTTTTCTTGTTAGGTTATAGATACCTCATTCCCAGAAAGGTATTAGTGTAATATATATCATTTTAATTCATTAAATTCATTCATATAATCATTATTCAATGAAGATCATGTAAAACAAGTCGCATCACATCGTGGAGACGTTATTCCGTACGTACGCACGAGCAATGATATCATTCCTATGATCGTGGAATTGTATTGGAGTGTATGTATACTATTTCAGAATAAATATAAATTCACAATAATCATATATATTCATTATTTACACCATTATACCCATCCATGTAATGTGGTGGTGGAAAATAGATTACACCATGGTGTGGAGATGGTATTATGTACGTACGCACGCGCGATGATTTCATTTTCCGTAGGATGGATAGATGGTTAAATAGGGTTGTTTCATACTTATAATAAAATATAATTATATGATTGATACTGATGTTATTACTTCATAATGAAACATCTAAAGAAGAAGAATAGGAAGAAGAAATGAAGTTGAATGAATTGGTAATGGACATTACCTCTTCTTTGAAACGACTATTTGACACCTCCTTTTAGGGAACTTAAATTGGTCTTTGAAGAAGACCAGGAACTCTAGGATGTCTCTAGGTAAGTGGAGAGGAGAAATTTTCAGTGGTTGGACGATCATGAATTCTCAAAGTGGTGTGAGGAAGAGGGGGAGGAGGTGCCCTTTTATAAGGGAGGAGAGAGGCTCCTTTGAAAAAACTAAAAATATTATTTTATTATAAAGTCATGTTCGGTTTTAAATAGCTCCAAATTGATTTATTTAGAAGCTGAGGTGGGGATGGGTCTAAATCCACTCACCCAATAGAATTTATAAAAGTTTAGGTTCCTATTTTATCCTTATCATTTAGATTTAACATTAAGTTAAATAATTTTACTTTTACCATGTCTTCTTATGTTCTTATACAATAAGGTTAATAAACATACTATAAAAAGCCAAACGAACCCCAAGTTGTTTATTATTAATATATATATCCTTATATAAGTCATTTGGCCGAACCATAGATTTTTAAGAATAAAATAAAAATTAATAATATAATATTTTTTTTAAAAAATATTTTATGTCAATTTTGACACTATTTAGTAATTTATTTTTGTGAAAATCATAACAGAGTGATTAGTTTGAAACAAGATAATTAAATCAATAATAACATGTAATATTAACCTATAAAAGTAGTTGAATTCATAAAAAGTCTCAAATTACATTTATTTGGGCATTTATAATATCAATTATGTCAATATTTTATTAAAAAGATAATTATTGCATCATCTTTGTGTCATAAATAAATTAACTTATTTAAATTATAAAAATTACAAATAAAATATCATTATGTAGGAAATCTTTTTATCTTTCTAATGAATATTTATAGAGAAATTTAAAATATTTATATCCCTATATTAAAAATTATTTTCTTATTAAACATTGATTTTAACTATTTTAACCCTTCTTTAAATAAATTAATAATAAATTTCCTAATCTAATCCATGTGGGCCTAAATGGTCATATTTTATTCCTAAGGTTGTTTTTGGTCGAATTAAACTTATCCAATAAAATTAGGACATGTGTTAGGGTAATAATAATTTCATTCTTACCCTTAATTTCCTTATTTACTTTTAACCGTGGTATATAAAAGTGAAAAGTTACTATTCACAAAAAATTATTTTCAACTCATTGAACCACATTTTACTTGCTGGCATCAACCGTGTCTCTCAGCTTTTTGAAATTACACTCAAAGAAGCGTTAAAATTATGTTTTATGAAAAATTCAGTTTTTTTAAATACCACTTAGTGATTTCACTATTCATCAAAAATTGAATGTTTTCAGAAAAATAAAAAAATTTCACCCTAGGCTAATTTCAATATTCCGAATCCAAAAATGAAGTCCAGGTTGAAAAATAAAATTTACAAAATTTCCAAAAGTGGTTATTACTATTCATAACGTCTAGTTTTAATAATATTTTAATAGCATATCGTTGTTTAGTAAAAACTCGGTATTGCGTACGACCCAAGCTATTGAGGAAAGTCGCGATTGCGTGTAAAGAAAGCCAGGCAAGTGTTGTCTGTAGTAAAAGATTCCATTGATGATTTATATAACATAAAAGTCTCGGGTGTTACACTATGACTTCGAGATAGTCTATACTTTTGGTAAGGGGAACATTGTAGCCAATGCTCTCAGTAGGAGAGCAGGCATTCAACTGCTAGGAGAGGAGATAGAGAAGCTGGCCGCGTTGCAGATAACCATCATGGATAGAGATGGAGTACCCTTTCTACAGTCACTCATAGTCACACCATCACTTCATTAGAGAGATATGGAGGGTCCGTATTGGGACATTGACTATGAGAGACAACATGCTCAGATATCCACAGGGCAGGCACCTGATGGATTTTTTGAAGGTGGATAGCACACCATTCTAATTAGAGGACGTACCATGGTACCATTCACACTTCAGGAGGAAGTGTTGAGGGAGTTCTGCACATCTCCTTTTGTGGTACATCCAGGAGGGGTGAAGATGTATCAAGACCTCTGGTGATAGCACTGGTGGCCAGGTATGAAGATGGTTGTAGTAGAGTTTTTCTCACGATGCCTCATTTGTCAGTAAGGGAAGGTGGAGCACCAGGTTACAGTAGTATTAGTTCATCCCTTAGAGGTCCCAGAGTGGAAGTGGGACAAAATAACCATCAATTTTGTGACAGGAAATCCACCTACATCCAGGGGACACGACTCTATCTGGGTGATTGTAGACCGACTCACCAAGTCAGCCCACTTCCTACCAATCAGATAGCAGGGTTCATTAGAGAGCTTGGGAAGCCTCTACGTACAAGAGGTCACAGATCTTCATGATGTTCCATCAACAGTCATCTATGATCAATATTCTCATTTCACCTCTCGACTTTGGAAGGGGTTCTAGGAGGCTTTTGGGACACATATTCACTTGAGAACCACCTTCCATTCTCAGGCGGATGGTCAGACTTAGAGGACCATTCTGACTCTTGAGGACATGCTATGTACTTGCATCCTCGATTATGGTCCTAGTTTGGAGGATCACTTACCCTTGGTAGAGTTTTTGTATAACAACATCTGCCACTCCACCATTGGGATGGCCCCTTACGAGGCACTTTACCGCTCATCGTGCTGATCACCTCTGTGATGGACTGACCTTGGGGTGTCAGCACTTATGGGACCAAAGATGGTGCAGGATATGATAGAGATGGTGAAGATCATCCAATAGCATATGAAATATTGCACAGAGCAGGTAGAAGTCATATGCTGATAAGAGACGGAGACCACTAGAGTTCGAGGATGGCGACCACGTCTTCCTACAAGTCTCACCATGATGTGGTTTACCAGTAATTTTCCAAGGTGAAATGTTATCTCCGCGATTCATCGGTCCTTTCCAAGTCTTCAGTAGGGTAGGCCAGGTGGCTTACCACTTGGATCTTCCACCTCAGTTGCATAGGGTGCATGACGCCTTCCACATATCTCAGCTGGGGAGATACGTGCACGACCCATCCCACATGATCGACCACGTGGATCTAGATATCGATGACGGGGTGACATTCATGGAGGTTTCAGTGGAGATTGAGGATCGACATGAGTGGGTCCTATGTGCACGGTCGATACCTCTAATTTGTGTGCGCTGGAAGCACGAGAACCTCCAAGAGATCACATTTGAGAGAGACACTCAAATCTATTCTCAGTACCCCCATTTGTTTCCTTAGTGTGAGTTGTAGCTTATAGGGATGTAAAGCCCTGTGTTTGGGAGAATTTAAAGACCCGGAAATCCCGTGGAAATTATTTTCATAAATTCATGGGAATTTTACGTGTCCACAGTTTCTGACAGCGGATGATTCCGAGACCCAATGTGCCCAGAATCAATTTATGATATTTTGTTCGGGTACGTTCAGTAAATGTACGAGCGAGATTTCATACCATTTTAACTGGTCCTTGGAATTAAAATCATAGGACACCATTGAACAAACATGACCGATATTTTCATAAGGATACCTTTACTGTAGTTGCGTTTTATCGATATTGGAAGTTAATTTTATTGGTTTCTAAATAAATTAAATAAAAATATGTGTAGCATATTTTTATTTGAGTGGTGGTTCAATCCTCCAAGTGGAGGTTGGAGGTGGGTCCCACCCACGAATAACCTCCCATGTGATGATATAATGTAGTGGGTCCCACACGAGATTCTTACCCCCCATTAACTCCCCATTTATTAATTTGACAGCCCTTTTCATTAATTGGAAATCATCACCTCCCCCTACTCTTTTTGAATTTGAACTATTCCACCCATTAATTAGATGAGTTGACGCATTTAATTAAAATAGTGGAATTAGAATGATTATGCCAACAAATAATATACAATTCATCTATTATTTTTGGGTTGGGCATTTTTATTTTGGGAGATCTTTGGAGTTCATGGATAATGACTTATTTCAATAAAGAACGCTCCTCATCTACGAAGAATGTCAAGCGTCAACTTCCTCCTCCTTCAACCAAGTCAAGGAAGGGAAGCACCACAGCCCACGAAGCACACCAACGTCTTCTTCAACTTCATCACTGTCGAATGTCGTCCACCAACAATTAATACCTCTCTTCCTCTACCGACGTTGACATAACGTCGTCACCTTTCCGTGACTCCATAAAATGTTGCCGTAAAGCATGGTTGGGGTTTGTTTTGATTAAATTAAATCCTCATTCCTCATAGTTTATTATGGATCGACATTGACCAAATGATATCAGCTAATGCGGTGGGTGTGGGACGAACAAACACAACCCGATGTCCCTCCGTTGGTTCTTATTTTGTTGACGTTGGAGGCGGAGCCGGAATGGCATGGTGCCATCGCACCGCGCCGGAGAAAAACTGTGGCCAAGGCGGGCCACAACTAAGGGCGGTGGTGCTATCGTGCCGTACTGGGGAGGAACTGCAGCTGGGGGTGCCGCGGTGGATGAAGAACCATGGTGTCTCCGCGCCACGCGGAGGAGCTGAAGGACTCGTCTAGGTCGGGCAGTGGATGAGGTGGCACAGTTCCTCCATGCTGCACGAAGTGCAGGATGACTGGGGCGCCGTCACGCAGTGGTGGAGGTGCAAAGGCGGTCGACTAGGCCGACAGCCGTGGAGCCGGTCTAGCGGGACCACCCAGGTCTCTCCGCTCCTAAACCTGATAAATGCGCCGGTTATGTTCGACAAAATAGGGGGGGCACGACACCCCCTCCCACACATGGCCGGCTAGGTAGCCACGGCTAGGCCTCCCTTCGGTCGGGCTGCCAAAGGCCGGGACGAGCCATCGGGCCGGGCCGTGCCTTTGGCCCCGGCCGCCCCTTTGGGATGGGCCCCTCCCTTATTTCATGCCACCCACTCGGGTTGGGCCGACCACTCGGGTTGGGACACACCAGTGGACCATGTCAGACCCCGGATCGGAATTGGTCGGGTCGGGTCGGACCGGACCCGAACCCACTATGGCCATTTACACCTTTTAGCATGCGTCAAGGGTTACTGATTTCCGATCGACGAACCGTCTACTACGATAAAATTATTGGAGTGAGAAGAATCTTTTGACATTACTCCACTTGAGGTTTGGACACAGTTTGGGTATAGTCAGGTTGGTTTTAGCCTAAAAATCAACCGGGCCACTGAAATGAAAATGCCAATAAATCACAGACTGTGCGTCCGATTGACGCGTCGTCTATCGCGTTGGGTTCCTTATGTTGAGACGGAACTACTAGATACAAAAACTCGAGACATTTTAGTAGTTGATGTGTCAACACATGGCTCAAGGGGAAGACCCTCCTATAATCGAGCGTGCTGTGTGTGGGAACCCTATGGTTGGCTACGAAAGAGATGTCAGGATCCTCCATGGGTTCAACAATGACAACACTGTTCTAGGATCCTCTGTGGCTTCAACCGCGATGAATTATGTACCGGGATCCTCCGGAGGTTAGACAACAATGACTTCTGTACTAGGATCATCAGTGTGTTTGACTGTGATGACTTCTATTCCGGGATCCTTCGTGGGATCGACAACGCTAATATTGTTCCAGGATCCTACGTGGGTTCGACAGTGGAGATGATTCAGAGGCTACAACTAATTATCTCCACCCGTCTTCTTATGTTGTATGCTTGTGTGCGCTGAGTCTTATCATCCATTCGTTATCATCAAGATGATTGATATTAATTCCTTTGTGGAATTGGTTGTGCTTGGGCTCGAGTGTTGGTGTCGGACTGTGATTGGTATTTTAGGTATATGTATGGGTATATACCTAAGTTTGGATGGTTGATACTTCGTGATTATATCTTACTACTTTTTCATACATAGTGTATTCTGGGTGACCTTCGGGTGTCTTGGGGTCCCCTACTGAGTATTGTTATACTCTCCCATGCCTGGGCTTCTCCCGCACCTTGTTGTGTTCTATGCAGAAGACAGTCAGTAGTGATCGACGCTCTGGGAGAAGGACAGGAGGCTGCTCAGAGCTAGTCTAGACAGGACATACCTCGGGGAGGAGTTGTTCGAGTTCTGTACCTACCCATTAGGTAGGATTCCCCGTTGGATGATCTAGGAGTTGTTTTCCCCTTTTTACATGTACTTGTACGTGTTGGGTTTATATATTGGCCAACTTACTTTCAGCACACTTTCCATTTTTTTTATTAGTACTTTTTTATTCCACTATATGTATTCAGACTATGTATGTTACAAGTTTAAAGGAAATTCCATCCCTTTTATCGGGAATTCGCCTTTGTAGCTAGTCGCTAGCCCCTAGCCTATAGAAGGTGGGCTTGGGGTAGTCATGGCATGGGCCCCGAGGATGGGTCATGACAATTTTTTTACAACATTTTTTTATTTTGAGTGTTTTATGGTGTAATGAGTTCAAATAGAGTATCTAATACTATTATTAACACTTCAAAAATTGAATAAATTTCATGGAATATCTTATGAGTAATTGGGTAAATTAATTGTAATTGAAATTGTTTTAGGTGAATAAAAACTGACATAGATACACTATATTTTTAGACATATACTTATGTGAATAATTTATTGTGAAATTGAACAACATCAAGGATACATATTGAAAAAATATAACTCATATGGAATAGATTATGTTGAGAAGTTATGATCAAAACTAAAACTTCACAAGATAGATAATCCATGGAGTTTCTGTGTGTGTGCGTGGAAAAAAAATCCAAAATAAATTTTATCACTGAATGCCTGATCCTACTATAATTATTAGTTTATCAGAAATAATCTCATGAGGATACCTAATATAAGGTGTATTTTAGCTTCAAGTTATCATGAATCATTATATATTTTTCACAGATAAAAATTTTACAGTAAAATTTGAATAAGTGATTAGATATTGATATATACGGAAGTAAAGGTGAATACTAAACAAAAATTAATAAGAGGAATATGAATCAAAGGACTGTTTCAAAAAAATTAACAAATGAAGTTAAAATGATACAGTGGATGAAAAAATATTGATAAAGGGTCATAATAATGTGAAACTATTACTATTTTAATATAATAAATACTCATTCTTTTATGATTATTTTTATATAGTTATTGAAATTCAAGTAAAGTGTAATTTTTGTGAAAATTTTGTGTGGATATAGTTTTGGAAATAGGTATTTTCCCATGAGTAAAAAAATATAACAGTGTGGAACTTATTGAGAAAACAATGTGTATATATTTATTTAGTGATTAGTTGATTAAATATCTATAAATTCACAATAAAAGGAAATTCACTATATTTTCAGTATATAAGAATAAATTTGGGTTTAGTTAAATTTATTCCTAATAATTATGATTTTAATGATTAAATTTATAATTTGTTCTTAAATGGAATGGTTACACATCATTTTAGTACATTGATGATTTAATTGAATAAGGAGGAAACAATCTGAGAAGATATTTGATATTAATTAGGTTATTTATGAAATTTCTAGGAAATAGATACCTTGTTACAAATAAAACATTGAATATGTTAAAGAATTATTTTCCTACAAGATGCCAATAAAAGTTTTATTTCATGATAACGATATATTTACCTCTAACATAATGTTGTGAAAGTCCTTTACAAGAAATAAATTTTAAAACACTACCCTATTCATGAGATTAAAAGTACATAAACACTCAAAAAATAATTTCATTGTCTTAGTTGGATAGTGTTTTACTCCAATATTGTCTTAAGGGATAATGTACACTACATTCAACCAAAAACATAATCATCATTACAACATATTGTCTTGTGGAATTCAAACTAGTTTAACAACACAATTTACGTACAATAGAAATATATCATTAACCCAAAATGATGAATTTCTAATTCAAAAATATAATATATAAAGGCATCTAAAGTAGAGTTTATGATATATCTCATGTTCACTCATGAAAATATAATGCATTCTACATTGGTAGGCAAATTATTTCCTTCAATTACTAACTCTCAAATATTTCACAACACTTATAAAGTGGAGAATAATCCTAAACCATTAAGTATTATTGATAATTTAGGGTTACTATATACAACCCATGCAACCCATGGAAGCTATAATAAATTTCTCACAGTGATTGGTTAACAAAATTAGGTAAAAAGTACATAACATGTTACATGTATACAATCCAAAGAGATTTGATGAAGAGATAACATGATCGATGAAATATATATTGTTTGAGGCTTAGTAAATAATTAATTCATGTATAAGAAATTCAAAATACATGAGGCACACATGGAGCTAATGAATATAAGTGATTGAAATGGAAAATAACCTTATAAATCTCTAGACTACTTGTAGTTTTACTTTATGAATTTTAGATTATTTACTTAATTTTATATGTGTTTTCATGTTCTTACAATGTAAAGATTAATTAAATGGAGTTATAAAATATTGATTTGATTTATGGGGGATGAACTGAACATGTTATTATAGTGATAACAATATATAAATATATTCTTCTTTTGTTCCGTCTATTTTCAGGAAATTTATATTATTAATATTGAGTACGGAAGGTGGTAATTTTCAATCTTTATCTCTTTTCATATTATATATTTTATAATCACACTTATACCATAATTATTCCCTTTCAATGTTTATCTATAATATAATGGAGTTTTTTGGAAATGGATAGAGTGGTTGGTGATCTATGTCCATGTACAGTGGGAATAAAATCACCCATTTACTCAGATAGGTGTGGGATTCCAGTAATTGTCTACTCAATCATGGGATGACTCCCACTATTTAATATAAAATCATATAATGTCTATCAAAACTATTATAGTAATTAATTATTTATTTAAATGAGAAAAAAATGTGTGGTGATTACATGAATGATACTGAGTGTGATAGATTCTCATAAATATTTCTTAGAAAAACTAAAGAGAACAATGAAAGAATTTATATAAGAATACTCTCGGTTTTTATCATCATTTTCATTATAATAGCACATTAATTAAATTATTTTCATCTTCTATCACACTTATTTTCCTCTTTTTATGTTTTAAAAAATAAAAAATATAAAAACCTATTTAAAATTAAGGATAATTATTTATTGGTATGTTTCCTTAGAGGTGACCATGGTCAGTCGCTGGGATATATTCAAGATTTCCATAAATTTTTTTATTGGAGTTCAAAATAATTAATCAATTTGTTTCTCTAAAATATTTTTTTCTTGAACTATTATATAATGAAATTTATAACCATTAGTATTAACATATAGTTCACCTCATATATCTCTTCAAAAGGGACAATATTAGAAAATATCCTTATAGTCACATATTATTATTTAAAAAATAAAGGGAAAACCCAAATAAGGTCAGATTTTTTATGGTGAAACAAAAATAAAAATAGAAAACATGTATATACAAACTCAATAATTGATGTTATGAAGAAATAAACATACTCCTGGGACTAGTAATAATTATTCCTTTACTATTATGCTTCATTTAATCTTACCCCACTAAATGTTCACAGTCTATAATATACTTGAATGTCCCTTACTATTCCATTTATGTATGAATTCCTAGATCACCCAAGGATTCTAAAGAATAGTATTTATCTATATACATTGTGTGATGAAAATAAATTATACCTCAATGAAGACATCATCCAAATAAACACCATATAATTAAGTCATTAACAATTTTCCACTCAACCCACTCGTTCCGTCATATACTAGTGAACTAAATAAAATAATATAAATTAAATGTATAGTGGGTTGACAAAACAATTATGATACAAAGATTTTAAGAACTATCATTATCCAGTCATCTATAAAATTTTTTGAATCCCAGGAGATCTAACACCAAATAATTTGAAATCATGAAGACTCATGAAACTCACAAAACATCTTCCATAGAAACCCTAGGGTTATATATCCATGATCATATAGGTTGATTTTTCATTTTAAAAAAAATCATAAAGATAAGATGATCAAAATTTCATAATTGAATTTTAATACATAAATAATATGAAAAAGTTCCCCAAAAGGGAACCTATGTAATCCCATGGTTATAAATAGTATTATAATATACTTCCCCTAATATATGTATACAAAACACCCATTTTATTATTTCAAAAGAAACAATAAAGTGAGAATCAATGGCCCACAATATCCTCCATTTCTGTATATAATTGGCCTCTACATATAAAATTTTTCAATAGGTTACCTGATTTAGATAAGACATTATACATAGGAACCTTTTATTTAACTTATAGGTAGCATGCGCATCGTATAGAAAACATCTTATATCAACCACCATAAGCATCATCCTTCTTTTCCCTTTTTATTGAATCGTGGAATATTTAAAAGGAGCATTTTGAGTAGAATCATTGGCCCATGAGTGGGGATTGTGTTATATTCTATATAGTTCATTTCCATGAGAAATTTTTTTGTGGGGAAAATATATCATTAGATGGTTAATGAAGTGTTCATTGATAATGGATCTTCTATTAGTGTGGCAGGAAGTTCTACATTAGTGATTAAGACTATGTTTCTCTTGGTAATAATGTGCATTGATTTATTTGTTTGAATTCATAGTGATAATTACATTGCAGCACATTCACAATGTGTGTTTCATCTTAATGCTCCATTAATATGGAGACCCTATCCTAGGTAATTGATGTAGGGTTTGTTAGTTGGATTATAGAATTATGCATGATCAACGGGAACATTTTTTTCTTTTTGAAGCATTTTTATGTGCTAATATGATATGTTGTTGGTGTTAGGTGTATCCAAAGTAGGCTACGTTGCTTCTGTTGGTCCTTTTATATACTCTGAGAATAAAACAAAAGATTTTATTTTCCTATAATCATATTCTTCATTGCAATTAATCTTCTTCAATGGACATTTTGAAATTTGATTTTATTCTAGGATTCTCTCAGCCTTCCTTCAATATTAAACATAAAAACAAAAGAATAAATGTATGGACAAAGAAATTAATCACATAATATCTATTAATTTAATAATATAATGATTGTATCCCAAATTTTTAATAATATCCAAACTATTTATACTAGGTATATATATAGTAAATTCGCATAATTTATGAATTTAGTTGGAATATAAAAATTAATTGTGGAAAAAATGTGGAAATTTTGTGTTTCATCATGACCCCACACGTATCTTTCTCTATTTAGAGAAACTAATAATACCATGTTTTCTTTAAAATTATCATGGAATTAATCATATCACTTTTCTAGTGGTGTTTCTTTTTTATGAATACTGACATTTTCATCATGATTCCATGATATTTGTAAAAAATCATTCAACTAATGTTTTTATAAACCAGCCACTAATAAGACATTTGAATCAGATTTTAGAGGATGCTGTTGATGAACCTCGGTGAGAAAATCCTTTTATGGAAATGAATTTAGTTGATTTTATCATGCGTATTATCCATGTTCTGGGATAGGCACCACCACCGTCTCCCATTTAGGCTCCACATGTTCATCCGCAAAGGGATGATATCTAGAATCATTCTCAAGAGTTCCTTCACTTGAAGCCACTTGCGTTTAGAGGCTCCAATGATTCTCAAGATGTTGAGGAATTGTTTTAATAGACATAGTTTTATTATTTCTTAGAGACACTGGTGGAAATCAAGGTGAAGTGTGCCACCTCTATTCATAAAGGACTAATCTATAGATGTTGAGAGACTATGGTGATGGGGAAGAAGCATGATGTATTAGAGATTAAATATTTCAATGTTATTTTCACTGATAATTTCTATGTAGATTTGATTTTGGTGGCCATGTCCACCATGTTGTTCAAACTTTAGGAGGTAGATAAGATCATGATAGATTATGAAAACCATTTTTCTATGATTATTTATTTCACGCATGAGAAAATGTCAAATTAAAATATGAAGGATCTAATATTTGAGTTGAAAATTTGTTGGGATATTTTTTCTTTGGTTTCCATGCTGAATCCACCTTCTCATGTTTATATACTAGATAGAGTGCTTATGGCTCAAATGGACCTAACATGAAAGTCATTGTTATAGATATTTTTATCATCCAATAAAAGGGTTAGTTCCTTCAAGAGAAAGTGTAATCATGATGATTATAGATGATGTTCTCAATAACAGGTTCATTCTATTCCCCCTTCAATGCTTGGAATAGGTCCTTTGACTTTTTACAAGTGTGGAAAGCCAGGACATTCAAATAGAGTTTTTACTAAGGCTCCCAAGGAATGTGGTTCTTGAGGATGTTTTGGAATATAAAAATATTATTCCATGTATACTCCTCTATATATAGTGTAATGGGATCATAATCCCCCAATAAATCTAAGGGAAATCAGATGATTCATGTGCAAAAGGGTTATAGCCACATGAATCCGAAACTTTGCTTTTTCACATTATAGAAGAGTCACTAGAAGAAGTAGATATGGGTCCAGTGACCATGATAGGCACCATTAATATAACATATTTATTATTTTTTTCTATACTTGACACTAGTTCATCTCATTCATTTATTTCAAATATTATGGTTAATCTATAAAACATTCGAATAGATCATTTTTGTTCGGTCACGGATATTACAACACAACTTTGAACGAAGACAGGGAAGGGTATTCATAGTCCCACATGTTTCTTCTATCTATTACTTGTTGAGATGGCTTGTAGTTTTCTATTTTTCATCATGAAACATATTGAATTCATTTTCAAGATGGATTTACTCATTTACAATAAAAAATGGATTTATTACTATCATTGAAGGGTCTGTTTTACTACACCTATTGGTGTGTTCCATGAATTTAAAGGAGAATGGGACCCAATTTCAAAATGATTTTTAACTTCTTATCCTATGTTGGGGAATGTAATATCTATGTTTTCCTTTGATATGGAGTAGTAATTATTGAGAAATGATCTCACTCCATTGATCATCTTGTTTTCAGATGTTTTTTCTTCCAACATCTCTTATTTCCCACCTGTAAGGGAGATTGTGTTTAACATTAAATTAACACCTGGTAGTCAACCAATTTACATTCCCTCTTACATCATGGAAGTAGCTGAAATGATTTATTTTAATTCCCAGTTTTAGGATCTTCTTGAGAATGGTTTTGTAAAACCTAGTGTTTCACCGTGGGAAGCACCGATTTTCTTTGCAAAGAAATCTGATGGTTACCATTTCCTATGTTATAATAACTGAAATATCAATATAATTATTACAATGAACATGTATTTTTTCCATGGATTGATGATCTATATGATCAGTTGAAGGAAGTGAATTGTTTGTTGATGATGGATCTTTTATCGGGTTACTGTGGGTTGAGGATAAAAGAATTTAGCAATCAGAAAACTACCTTTTGAAGTAGGTAAAGTAATTATGAATACCTTATCCAGAGTTTTGTACTAACTAATTCTCATGTAGAATTTATGGATTTATCTAATATATTTTTCATAGAGTATCATGGTACCTTTATTGTAGTATTTTTTAGTTACATTCTAATTTACTCTGTGTACAATGAGTATCATGTGTATCATCTCAAAACAATTCTATGTATTTTTTTGATATATGACAGAATCAATGCAAAAATTTATAAATGGGATTTATAAATATGGGAAGTTATGTTCATGGGACTTGTGTTGTTGGTACAAGAACTTTTAGTTGATCCCGGTAAGGTTTTGTCTATTATGACATTGGAGTGACCACAATATTCATTCATGATTATGATATTCTTGGGATGGTTTAGATATTATCATTTGTTCATGAAGGATTTCACAAAGTTAGATTCTTTGAGGAGTTAACTAACTCAGACTGTGGTAATTTTTGATTGGGATGATAAACATTACAGTTCATTTATTGGGATGAAATACCTTTTGGATACTTTATTGGTGTTGACTATTCAATAGGTCGCGCATTCCTATGTAGTCTTTTGTGATATATCAGTTTCATGTTTGTGTTATGTTATTATGCAATATATCCATGATTATTCTTATTTATTTCATCATCATTAGCACATGATAGTAATTTTTAAACCCATAACCTTTAACTTTATAATGTGATGTATGTGCTTAATAGATGGAAAAACTACATCTATGGAATTTTTATTTTATTTTTTCCGACCAAAAAATAATGAGATATATTTTCTGTAAAAAATATATAAATCTCCTCTACCTGATTTTGGTGGAATCATTACATAATTCTGTATTCAACATATCCTATACCCTATGGAATGAGAATGTTGTTATAGATACATTGAGTAGAGAACTTCTGACCCATGCTGTAAAAGAATCATTATAAGAGTAGTACATGATGAATCTCTTTGGAAAAATTCTTATTGTAGTTTGAGATTCAAGAGATGTGGTTTCCTTGTCCAGTTTTCAGTTGATATACATTGTTCTCAAATTTATTCTTCATGATCATTAGCTTGAGTGTGAGTTCTAGAGTACTAGAGGCTCTTTTAATGGTGGGGAGATATTTTCCCTATGGTAGTTCTCTATAGAGGGCATCTCATGATATTATGATCTTTTTGTGGTATATTCCTTAGTAAATAAAGATGTGAGGGGGTATTTTAATAATTCTATGTGGGTTGTACAACCAAGAACCATGACGATGTTATATGATAGAAGACTATAGTTCTTGTGGCCTGGTATGGGATTGTGCATTGTTGAATTTTTCTCTCACGGTTATATGTGCCAACAAGTTAAGGTCGAGCCCCATAAACATTTGAGTTTTCTTCATCCATAAATATTTACTACATGGATGTTGGTGGAGATTTATATGGAATTTGTTTTTTGGTTGTCACATACACAAAGAAAGAATAATATTATATCAATTGGTATTGAATGGATTTCTAAATTGTCACACTTTATACACATTAGTGATTCACCCAAAGTTGAGGAGTTGATAAATCTATATGTGAAAGGGATTATTCAATTTCACAAAATTTCATCTTATATAGTTTTTTATAGGGATCCCCAATTCACATATTGTTCTTTGAGAGGCCATTAATAGGAAATGGGATCACAAATCTATTTTATTACAACATAACATCCGTAGTCAGATGGCCAGAAAAAAAAGAGCTATACATATTCTTCATAAAATTATAGTCGCTTGAGTTAAAAAATTTGGTGGAGATTGAGAAGATCATTTGGGGATGATTGAACTTTCTTATAACAATAGTTACCAGTCTATGATCAGGATGGATCATTTTGAGCCCTTGTTTTGTTGTGCTTGTTAATATCTATTTCATTGGTAAAATATTGGTTAACGTTCATTGATTGGGAAGAGTTTGGTCCATGAAATGATAAAAAACATTCAATTGATTGATTAGATAATGTTCAGGTGACATAGTTGGTATATGTCTTCTGATGTTCATCAACAAAGACAATTTGAATTTTTAGTTAGTTGTGGGTTTTTTTAAGGCTTAACCTCGGCTTGGTCATCGATAGCTGGGGAGGTATAGGATGACTTTCCCTCATTTTTGGGACATTTATATGTTTTTAGTTGGCATCATGTTTCTGAAAATCATGTGACATGGGAGAGAGAAGTACTGACAAGAGAATAATGGACTCATCTTTTTAGCATTGTTGCTTTTTCATAGGTTTTTTGGGAATATAAATATTATATGATGGGGTGGTTGTAACATCATTTTACTATATTTATATATTATTAATCCCCTATTTTAAATGTTCTATGGTTGGGTTTCATTTGAAGATTCTTCTATTTAAAATTTATATATTTTTAGAAAATATGGGCTAGGGAAAAGTTGTATTGTAGTATTCCAAAAGATTGAAACCCAAGGTGGTGGTATTGTCCCTATTCGAAACATGATTAGTCAGTCCATACTCCCTATATAAGGCCCAGCCTTAAACCTTACTTAATCTTGAGTTATTACAATATTACACATTGAGGATCTTTTCAGGTTTAGAGTTTTAGAGAATTAGATAATGAAACATGCATTACATACCACATTTAAACAAAGTGGTTACATAAAAGACAGTATTAATTCTTCCCATCAACGAAAACATATTTAACATAAAACATTGATTCATTCATGACACATCCTTGACACTATCATCACATACTGTACCTTTCCCTTGACCTGTGAAAAATATTTCAAAAACATGGGATGAGCATAAAAATCTCAGTAAGGGTTATAAAAATATGGAATGGAAACATGAGTTCATATATACATAATAATGAAATCATTCTTTACCCATAAAACATTGGCACTGAAACATACCTCATAAAATCATGAATAAATCATAGAAATCATAATGACATAAAGGTAACTTGAGGCATTCATAACATTCTTACGTAGGGAGTAACCCTCTTGGTTACGTTTGGAATACCCACCACAGTATATTCCTTAAATCTCTTCGGAGAAACCTTAATGTTTAACCTCTTTGTGTTACCCAATGCATTAGAGGGCTATATCGGGCTCACCCGCCCTTAGTTTATCACGGAACCACCCATTTTCATAACAATTCCCAAGAACCATAACATAAATTTATCACATAAAACATGCATAAAGGAAATATATAATTTCCACATTTCAATCACAATATAACATTTTAGGATATTGAAATAATGAATCCATTAAAAAACCATTTTCAAAACCATTTAAAACATTTAATTAAGATATTTTTGAATCAAAGTGTCCCATACCACCTTGAAGATTTTAACATTTTAAACCATTAATATCCATATAAATAAATCCTTAAAACCATTTTGAAAACATGGATATTAATAAGAACAAATCATTTAAACATTTAAAGCGATATTTTGGTTAAAGGGTTTTTACCAAAATTAGAGACACTTGAATACAATAATTGAGGAATAAAATTTAATCTGAACTTTATAATATCATGAGAATAAATGGATTCATGATATAATATTCTAAAGGATAGTATATACACCATATAAGAGTGAATTGGTGCATAAAAAATGAAGTCTCAATAGAGATGTAAAATGTGATGAAATCCATAATAAAGAAGGTATCATTAAATCAAGGATAAATCAATCTCATAATTATGTGTGACAAATATAAATACACCCAATATAAGTGGATATTGAGTGTAAAACAATCAAAGGTCATTCGCACATATTCAATGGATGACATATTCAATAACTACATGTTGAACCCAAAGAACTCGAAATTGGGTTAAGAAGTTCCCTTGGTAAAATTTGATAGCCTAACGGCATCACATAAAATTTTAGAAAATGAGTTGATGAGAGAGATAAATGGTATCTAATCACTTGGACATAAAATTTACATCAATAAGGATATATAAGAACATATCCCAACATTACAATATTTAAATTAAAAGACCCAACAAAATAAGTCTTTTAAAAAGAGGAGGGTGAAAGGTTCCCTTACCGACTTGGGTATCTTTTGAAACATACACCCCATGAAAGAAGGACAATACAACATTGATGTAAATACTCATAAAAAACGTATATTAAAAAATAATTAGAATAATGGGCAGTACATATACCACTCAAAGGAAATGGTGGAAAATTTATCACAAATCTCACGGGAATAAAAGTGAGATGAAAAATCTCTTACGAAAACTCGGCAGCCTACCGGCGCCACATTAAACATCCAAAAATGGATTGATGAGATCAAAAAGGGTCTCTCATAATATTACAATAAAATTTACTTCAAGAGGAATATAAAATAACATCCCCCAACATAATAAATAGGAGCTTAAAAGAAGTGACATAAAGGAGAGTACTTAAAAAGAAAGAGAGAGGTTAGATCTCTTACGAAAATTCGGCAGCCTAACAGCGCCACTCAAAACTTCCAAAATGGATTGATGAGAGAGAATAGGGTCTCTCATCATATGAACAAAAAAATTACAGTAACATTAATATAAAAGAACATCCAAATCACAATAAAGATGATCTTAGAAGGAATGACATAAAAGAGAGTACTTAAAAAGAAAGAGAGGAGTAGGATCCCTTACCTCAAGTCCAACTTGTCTTGTTCGTTTCTTTATATTATTGAATAATAATCTTTGGTCAATTTATAATTTCTTAAGGACCTCCTATAAATATTATTATTCAGTTCATATCACATATTTTAATGTTATAATAATTGGTTAATAATATGAGTTCATATCAGACGTTTTTGTCGATGTTTGGTACATGAGTCAAAAATTGAACTTGTTGGAAAATAATTTTCCATGTAGTTATAGGTACATCATATCTAGAATAGTATTGATGTTTTAAAATATCATATATATCCATTATATATCCATTTTATACTATTAAATAGCATTTGGAGATAAAAATTAAAAGCAATGTTCATGGAGACGGTAGGCCGTACGTACGCATGAACGCTACTTTAATTTTTTTGTCATATTAATGGAATTAAAAAAAATGAAATATATATATATATATATGTTATAATTCTAGAATTATATCCATAATTTATATGTAATATATTACATATATATACATTATATATATATACTTATAATAGTACATAACATTTTGAGATAAGAAATGAAATGTACCGTTCACGGAGACGGTAAGTCGTACGTACACATGAACGCTACTTCCATTTCTATTTAATATTTAATGGAATTAAAACATAATGATACATAATATTATTTTAATTCCATTATGGTATCATATATAATATCATTAAATATATCTTTTATACGTACCACATATGGTATTAACGAATCAATTCACTTTGAGGGGACGGTAGTCCGCAATTCCTTAAATGAAGATATCGCGTTTACACATAATGAAAACCATAATGGTATGCCATAAATGAAAAATATATAAGATTAAGTAAAACATAAACATATTATATATCATATATAAATATTGTGTCATCTTAATGTCCACCTTTTAAGGTGTTAGAAGAATGTTGAACAATCATCGTTTCGTGAGGCAGAAATTCGCCATCCACAGAAACAGTTTGTTCTTTAACCATTAGATGTAGGTGTGTGTAAGTTTAGCTAGAATAATTCTTATAAAAACATCCTAGTATATTTAATATAATGTATTTGTTACAAAATAAATGAATAATAAGTGTTTAGGGTGTTGGAGAAGCAAAATAAAACAAAAGGACTCAAGTGATCACATTACCTTAAAATCGGGTAACTCCCTTTGGTTTGAGATCAATGGCTTCCTTGGGAAGGATTCTTCCCACAGTGAGGCTTGAAGAAGTTATAGAGGGATGTTGAGAGGCAAAATGGGCAGGGTTTGGCCGATCCAATGGCTTTGGAAGTGTGGGTAAGGAGGTAGAGGTCGGGGCCTTTTATAAGAGGAGAGGAGGGGAACTCTTGGAAAGGTATAAAATGTAACTTTATTTTTAAATGAGTTTTGGATTTTAATGGTCCCACATTGATGTGTTTTGATTATAAGGTGATAAGGGTTCGAAATACACCCATCCAATAGGATTTGGACATGTTTAGGTCTTACATTATACATTATCTTTCCATTTTATTTAAATCGTTAAATAATGATGTCATCACTACATCATTATGATGTCATATATAATTTAATTTATTTAACGTCTAAAAATTATAAAGAAACTAATATGATGTAGAAAATATTTTTATCTTTCCACTGAATATTTATAGTCCAAAAGATCATTTATGTAGAAAAAAAATATTACTTAAGAGATACATTCTTTGTTACATTGAACATTCTTTAAAAATAAAAAGATAAAAAGTCACTTTCTCACAAAAGTGATTCCATGGGGCCCCATGTTTGGAACAAGGCATACCATGGTCGGCCATGAGACAACCAGTAGCCTTAGGACACATGTCGTGGTCCTTTTTTATTATTATGATATTATTTTATTATCTTTAACTACCCGATTACTCTTTAATCAAGAAAATTAAAGATAATTACCGTCGTTACTATTCATAATGTCCAAAAAGAAAAGAATTTTAATTACATAATTTGGAACATATTATTCCAAATATTTAATCCATTTTACCAAATTCCAAACATAGATATTGCAATAATTAATTTAAAAAAAACTTCAAGTTGTCAAAACAAATAGCGGGTTTTTTAGAAACAATATTTATGAAAAGTTTGGTACCTGTTTATGCCTAATTCCAAAGTAGAATTAATCCCAATGAAAATAATTGTATTACATGGTAAAAATATATTCTAATTGCACTTTAAAAAAAATTAAAAAGATAATATAATCATATAATTAAATTATATGAAAAAGCAGTTTTGATGTAAAATGCAGTATTTTTCACTATTCATTGAAAAATGAACATTGTCAGAAAAATACCAAAAATTAACCCAAGGGAAATTTCAATGTCCCAATCATAAATAATATGTTTATTTTGAAAAATAGAGCTTATAAAATTGTTAACAGTTTGATTTAATAATGTTTTTCCATCAAAAGGTAGTAAAACATTCTTTTAAAAATACTTGTGTATTCAATGCTTAAGATTGGATTCATTTGTATTTTAAGCCTCAAAAATTTATTGTATAAAAGTAAAAACATTTAAAAAACATATATAATCATAGTTTAGTTATTTCTATTCATTCCCTCTAATACAACAGCTATGTGTTAACTACTATTTAAAATAATATTATTTTATTATTAGAGTGCAACGTAAGATTTCAAAGGAACTCATTGTTGCGTATTGGGTACGCCATCGAGCATAGCATCCCATTTAAAGTAATATTAATATTTTATTCACCAATATGGATAAATATAAAGACGCCATATTTTTTATTTACCTTGGGTGTTACATCCTTCCCCCCTTTTGGGAATTGCATCCTCGCAATTTTAAAATTGAGCTTGAAATATCCTTGAAAGTCCCACATCGGAACAAGAGTCAGTAAAACAATCACTTTAAAATAAAGAAATATAAGTACAAAGGTCACCATAGTTAACCCATACTAGGATTCCAAGTATGAAAATATGGACATGGAGGGAAAAAACAAAGGGTCATGTTCGGATGGAGAGTGAAAGAAAACATGTTTAGGAGAAAGTTAACCACAAGAAAATCAAAAAAAAATTATGGGTAAAATGGTTTCTGATTCCCCAGTAGAAAAAGTTAATAGAAAACATTTTTGTTTTAAGTTACTTTTTATTGAGGAATTTATTCATAAGGAAATATAATCACTTATCATGTTGGCTTTCAACTTTTATTAGATTCCTTATACAAACTCATATTTTCTCCAAAAGATGAGTATTTAGGAAGACTTGTTCACATCAAGAGTACTATAATCAACTTCTAGAGATTCACCTAATCCACAAAAGAGAACTATATACTTCCCATATATTTAGACCTTAAATAAAACCAAAACCAAAATGTTAGTACAAGATCAGATAATCCAGAAAAGGATAACCCTTTATAAAAAGAAAATCTATTCTTAATCTCCAAAATTTGTCCAACAAAACCCAATGTTCAGCGGGGACCATTCGATAAACAATTTGACTAAAAAATCCTTCAAAGTAAACCAAACTAATATTGAAACCCAAATATTTGATGGTTTTAGTCACATATTCTTCCATGTTAAATCGTAACATTTATCTCGAAACAACATCAGTTGCTCTTAAAGTCTCGTATTGAAGAGTAATTAACCTAATCACATATCCTCCATGATAGGTTAATAAATTTCAATAGATAACATAAAAAAAACTTAATCTTAATTCATAAAATCATCTAACTGAAAATAATCAGTCAAACTAACTGGGGACTTCACGTAGTCTAGTGGTAGGCCATAAATACCAGTTGCACTTTGGTTGTGGGTTTGATTCCCGCAGCTTTGTCTGACGCGATGGGTTGTCACACGGTCTATGTGTTGTCCTTTTTCCAAAACAATATAATTCTCAAATCATTCCCCAAAAAGATATGAAATCATAAAAAATAACCATAACATAATTTAACCTCAATTTTATCTCATGCCTTTCACTTCCATCATAACTTATAGTAACCCATAATTACCTCAAAAGTAAGGATCATATAAACCCAAATGGTTCTTTATAACTATGTCTACAAAAGAACAGATAACTATTCCTTGAATAAGATTTTCATATATTAAACATAATGGTTAGACATACTATAAAAAGTCTTCTAATGTAACCCCATCATCAAAAGAGAACTAATACTCTTATGAATTTCACCATAACTCATGAAGCCCTTATATGTTGACTTCTAACTCATTCAAAATTCTTTATAATCCATTAACCATTCCTTTACAACTTATTCTAAAATACATCTTTCCTACAAACAAAATCATGAATCATATCCAAAGATTCCCAAATAGGAAAACAATAGTTATGAAATAATCCATAACTTTGATTGGTCATTTTCAGTTTCTTCATCCTCAGTCGGAATGGCATTAAGTATTGGTAAATGAACATTTGTACGATCATGGTGATCCCATTCACGAAACTTCTTCATAAGACATGTGTTTGCATAATACCCATGCACACCACATTTAAAACATTCAATTGATCCCTCAGAAATAACTTCTTTCCATTTCCTCGATTCAACATGATACTTCCTTTTTCCATGGTAGGTTCTTGATTTATGACCTTCATTTCCACATCTATAGCATATTTCTATCCCTTTGAAAGATTTTCCTAGGTGTTTCTTTCCACATCTTTGAAACATAGGTTTTTGAACACACGTACCTTTATGATTATTACATGTACTTCCATAGGGATTTGTTTCTCAGATATATAATGCCATAGAGAAATCACAAAGGTTTAGGTGGTCAATAATGACTCCAGATAGTTGGTTGAGGATAATCACAAGAGTTCTCATTGCAGCTCCCATATCATTCAGTTGTTTTCTCAAAAAACTGTCACAGTTTCCTTCACATCCACTGTTACTTTGGTGCCTGCTAGATCTAGCCATTTACTAAAACCAAAAAGGTCAGTGTGAGTATATCAAAAAACCATAATGTACTAATGAAGAAGATAAACACTAAGATATACTTACTCATTCAATTTATCTAAAACTAGGACTCTTTCTGAAATCCTAACCATTATGGTAATGTCACTTATGCTTAAAGAATACCCTTACCTCTAAAGTTATCTAAACCGACCTCTGATACCAACTATAAGGCCCCAGCCTTAAACCTTACTTAATTTTGAGTTATAACAAGATTACACATTGAGGATCTTTTCAGGTTTAGAGTTTTAGAGAATTAGATCATGAAACATGCATTACATACCACATTTAAACAAAGTGGTTACATAAAAGACAGTATTCATTCTTCCCATCAACAGAAACATATTTAAAATAAAACATAGATTCTTTCTTGACACATCCTTGACACTATCATCACATCATGTACCTTTCCCTTGACTTGTGAAATACATTTCAAAAACATGGGATGAGCATAATAAGCTTAGTAAGGGTTATAAAAATATGAAAAGAAATCATGAGTTCATATATACATAAGAATTAAACCATACTTTACCCATAAAACATAGGCACTCTAACATACCTCATAAAATCGTGAATAAATCATAGAAATCATAAAGACATAATGGTATCTTGAGGCATTCATAACATTGATACGTAGGGAGTAACCCTCTATATTACGTTTGGAATACCCACCACAGTATATTCCCTAAATCTCTTCGGATAAACCTTAATGTTTAACCCCTTCGCGTTAAGCAATGCATTGGAGAGCTATATCGGGCTCACCCTCCCTTAGTTTATCACAGAACCACCCATTTTCATAACAATTCCCAAGAACCATAACATAAATTTATCACATAAAACATGCATAATGGAAATATAACATTTCCACATTTCAATCACAATATAACATTTTAGGATACTGAAATAATGAATCCATTATAAATACCATTTCCAAAACCATTTAAAACATTTAATAAAGAGATTTTTGAATCAAAGTGTCCCATACCACCTTGAAGCTTTTAACAATTTAAACCATTAATATACATATAAATAAATCCTTAAAACCATTTTGAAAACATGGATATTAATAAGAACAAATCATTAAAACATTTAAAGCAATATTTTGGTTAAAGGGTTTTTTCCAAAATTAGAGACACTTGAATACAATAATTGAGGAATAACATTTAATCAGAAATTTATAATCTCATGAGAACAAATGGATCCATGATATAATATTAAAAAGGATAGTATATACACCATATAAGAGTTAATTGGTGCATAACAACAACGAAGTCTCAATAGAGATGTAAAATGTGATGAAATCCATAATAAAGAAGGTATCCTTAAATCAAGGATAAATCAATCACATATTTATGTGTGACAAATATAAATACACCCAATATAAGTGGGTATTGTGTTTAAAACAATCAATTTTCATTCACACATATTCAAAAAATGACATATTCAATAACTACATGTTGAACCCAAAGAAATTGAAATTGGGTTAAGAAGTTCCCTTGGTAAAATTTGACAGCCTAACGACATCACATAAAATTTTAGAATAAGAGTTCATTAGAGAGATAAAGGGTATCTCATCAATTGGAAAAAAATTTACATCAATAAGGATATAGAAGAACCTATCCCAACATTAAAATATTTAAATTAAGAGACCCAACAAAAGAAGTCTTTTAAAAAGAGGAGGGTGAAAGGTTCCCTTACCGACTTGGGTATCTTTCGAAACATACACCCCACGAAAGAAGGAAAATACAACATTGATGTAAATACTCATAAACAAAATTATATTACATGAAGAGTATAATAATGGGCAGTACATATACCACTCAAAGGAAATGGTGGAAAATGTTGCACAAATCTCACGGGAATAAAAGAGAGAAGAAAAATCCCTTACGAAAACTCAGCAGCCTATCGGCGCCACTTAAAACTTCCAAAAATGGATTGATGAGATCAAATAGGGTCTCTCATCATATTAAAATAAAATTTACATCAAGATGAATATAAAAGAACATCCCAAAACATAACAAATAGGATCTTAAAAGAATTGACATAAAGGAGAGTACTCAAAAAGAAAGAGAGAGGTTAGATCTCTTACGAAAATCCGGCAGCCTAACGGCGCCACTCAAAACATCCAAAATGGATTGATGAGAGATAATAGGGTCTCTCATCATATGAAAATAAAAATTACAGTAAGATTAATATAAAATAACATCCCAATCACAATAAATATGAGCATATAAGGAATGGTATAAAAGAGAGTACTTAAAAAGAAAAAGAGGAGTAGGATCCCTTACCTCAAGTCCAACTTGTCTTGTTCGTTTCTTTATATTCCTAAATAATAAACTTTGGTCAATTTATAATTTCTCAAGGACCTCCTATAAATATTATTATTAATTTCATATCACATATTATAATGTTATAATAATTGGTTAAAAATATGAGTTCATATCAGACGTTTTTGTCGATGTTTGGTACATGAGTCAAAAATTGAACTTGTTGGAAAATAATTTTCCATGTAATTATAGGTACATCATATCTAGAATAGTATTTATGTTTTAAAATATCATATATATCCGGTATATATCCATTTTATACTATTCAATATCATTTGGAGATAAAAATTTAAAGCATCGTTCATGGTGACGGTAGGCCGTACGTACGCTGGAACTCTACTTTAATTTTTTTGTCATATTAATGGAATTAAAACAAAATTAAAGATATATATATGTTGTAATTACAGAATTATATCCATCATTTATTTGTAATATATTACATATATATCCATTATATATATATATATATATACTTATAATGGTACATAACATTTTGAGATAAGAAATGAAATGTACCGTTCATTGAGATGGTATGCCGTACGTACGCATGAACGATACATCCATTTCTATTTCATATTTAATGGAATTAAAACATAATGATACATAATATTGTTTTAATTCCAGTATGGTATCATAAATAATATCATTAAATATATCCTTCATACGTACCACATATGGTATTAACGAATCAAATCACTTTGAGGGGGTGGTAGTCCTCACTTCCTGAAATGAAGATATCGCGTTTACCCATAATGGAAACCATAAAGGTATGCCATAAATGAAAAATAAATAATATTAACTAAAACATAAACATATTATATATCATATATAAATATAGTGTCATCTTAATGGTCACCTTTGAAGGTGTTAGATGAATGTTGAACAATCATCGTTTCGTGAAGCAGAAATTCACCATCCACAGAAACATTATGATCTTTAACCATTAGATGTTGGTGTGTGTAAGTGTAGCTCTAATACTTTTTATAACAACATCCTAGTATATTTAAGATACTGTATTTGTTACAAAATAAATGAATAAAAAGATTTTAGGGTTTTAGAGAAGCAAAATAAAACAAAAGGACTCAAGTGAAGACATTACCATAAAATCGGGTAACTCCCTTTGGTTTGAGCTCAAAGGCTTCATTGGGAAGGCTTCATCCCAAAGTGAGGCTTCAAGGAGTTAGAGAGGGATGTTTAGAGGCAACATGGGCAGGTTTTTTCCAAGCCAAAGGCTTTGGAAGTTTGGGTAAGGAGGTAGAGGTGGGGGCCTTTTAAAAGAGGAGAGGAGGGGCACTCTTGGAAAGGTATAAAATGTAACTTTAATTTTAAATTAGTTTTGGATTTTAATGGACCCACATTGATGTGTTTCGTGGATAAGGTGATAAGGTTTCGAAATACACCAATCCAATAGGTTTTGGATATTTTTAGGTCTTAGATATTACATTATATTTCCATTTTATTTAAATCGTTAAATAATGAGGTCATCGCTACATCATCATGATGTCATATATAATTTAATTTATTTAATGTCTAGAAATTATAAAAAAAATACTATGATGTAGAAAATATTTTTAGATTTACAAAGAATATTAGTAGTCCAAACGATCTTTTATGTAGTCAAAATTAAAAATATTTTACATAGGAGATACATTCTTTGTTACATTTAACATTCATTAAAAATAAAAAGATAAAAAGTCACTTTCTCACAAAAGTGATTCCATGGGGCCCCCAAGTTTGGAACAAGGCATCCCATGATCGGACATGAGACAACCAGTAGCCTTATGACACATGTTGTAGTCATTTTGTATTATTATGATATTATTTTATTATCTTTATCTACCCGATTACTCATTAATCATGATAATTAACGATAATTACCGTCGTTACTATTCATAATGACCAAAAACAAAAGAGTCTTAATTAAATAATTTGGACTTTATGATTCCAAATATATAATCCATTTTACCAAATTCCAAACACATAAATTTCAATAATTAATTTAAAAAAAAACTTCCCGTTGTCAAAACAAATAGCGAGTTTTTTTGAAACAATATTTATGAAAAGTTTGGCACATGTTCATGCCTGATTCCAAAGTGAAATTAATCCCAATGACCATAATTGTATGACATGGAAAAAATTTATTCTAATTAAACTTTAAAACAAATTAAAAAGTTAATATAACCATATAATTAAATTATATGAAAAAGCAGTTTTGATGTAAAATGCAGTATTTTTCACTATTCATTGAAAAATGAACATGTTCTGAAAAATACCAAAAATTAACCCAAGGTAAATTTCAATGTCCCAATCATAAATAATACGTTTATTTTGAAAAATAGTGCTAATAAAATTTTCAAAAGTTTTATTTAAAAATTGTTTGCCATCAAAAGGTAATAAAACATTTTTAAAAAAATACTAGTGTATTCAATGCTTAAGATTGGATTCATTTGTATTTTAAGCCTCTAAAATTTATTGGATAAAAGTAAAAACATTTAAAAAACATATATAATCGTATTTTAGTTATTTCTGTTCATTCCCACCAATACAACGGCTATGTGTTAACTACTATTTAAAATAATATTATTTTATTTTTAGAGTGCAACGTAAGATTTCAAAGGAACTCGTTGTTGCATATTGGGTATGCCATCGAGCATAGAATCCCCTTTAAAGTAATATTAATATTTTATTCACAAATATGGATAAATATAAAGATGTCATATTCTTTATTTTCCAGGGGTGTTACACCCTATTAGTAAAAATTGTGCATTCCATTTATAACGGGATGATAAATTGCACATAGTTTCTCTAAAAAGTTTCACTCTACCCCGGAATCCAGGCAGAAGATATTTTTAGTGGACCAAAATTTTATTATGATTTCCCAAACACCCCCCCCCCACCCCCCATTTAGGTCCCCAAAAGAACTAATTCACCCCAAACTACTTTCTCTCGACCATGGAGCTCCCATGAAAGATTTTCATCTCTTAAAATCACTCCTGGAAGCGATCTGATGCTACAGGAACACCCTTCGATCTTCTCATGGTTAGTTTCATCATTCAAATCCCATTCTCCAATGGTCTCTCTTCATCTCTATGTGGTTCTGTTGATCCCTATATTGATTTATTGATCTAATATCATCTGTTTTGGGATCTTAAAATAATTTTGATCTTTTTTTCCCATATTTCTTATTCATAATTCTTTGTTGATGAATCCCAGATAGTGTTTTGTCATCTGATATTTGTTTATCCCAAGGTAGGTAGTTATGTTAAGATTCCTAATTTAAAATAACCCTAAATTACTTTGTTTAATTTCAATTTATTGAATTAACTAAAATTTCTTGGTTTTGATTATGTTCCTTTCAATTTTTTTTGTTGGAAAAGTCCAATTCCATCGAATTGTGGTTTTAAAGAAAAAATGGGATTTTTGATTGAATTGGGAAATCCCCAATTCCATTGATTTAGGGTGTGTTTGTCGAAATTAGTAAAATTTAAAATTTGTAATTTGAATTATGTTTTTTATAAAAATTGATTAAATTAATATTTTGGATTTAATTATAAAAATGACTTCTATGTAAAATCGTTAAAACCCCTAATTCCAATGATTTAGGGGGTTTTGTTATAAAATTGGTTGATTTTTTTTGAAAATTAAATTATTGAATTTAATTTGTGAAAGTGCATTGTAAAATTTCATGAGTTTATTTCATGTCATTATTTTTGGAAAAATGTATTTGAAAATGATTTATGGACACCTTTGGGTTTCATATTTTTAAAAATTCAAGTTTTTAACTAAAAACTCATTATTGTTTTTAAATAGAAAATTAGAACTGTTTAAATGGAGAGTGGAATTAATTATATTTTAAGCACTATTATAACAATGTTTCCATAGTTTTTTCATACTATGGCTCACTAAAGCCTTATGTAGTTGGTGAGTCATTTTGGGTGGCACTTTGTGATCTACAACATTCTAAAACTTCATATTAGCACATCCCATTCCTTTGGAAACGGTGATGAGTCCCCCTTTCTATAGGCCCAAAGGTGCATATATATATATATATAAATTAATATTCTTAGGTCCATATATCTTATATCTATCATAGTTATTTTTCATATGATCATTTTTCTAACTTGTTTTTATTTAAATTGAATATACACTATTATTGTAAATTATTTTACATTCCTTTTGAATTTATAAAAACAATTTTATATAAAAGTGTTTATTTAATCAATATGTGAAAGAACTTAATTCAATTTCCTCGATTCAACATGATACTTCATTTTTCCATGGTAGGTTCTTGCTTTATGACCTTCATTTCCACATCTATAGCATATTTCTATCCCTTTGAAAGATTTTCCTAGGTGTTTCTTTCCACATCTTTGAAACATAGGTTTTTGAACACACGTACCTTTATGATTATTACATGTACTTCCGTAGGGATTTGTTTCTCACATATATAATGCCATAGAGAAATCACAAAGGTTTAGGTGGTCAATAATGACTCCAGATAGTTGCTTGAGGATAATCACAAGAGTTCTCATTGCAGCTCCCATATCATTCAGTTGTTTGCTCAAAAAACTGTCACAGTTTCCTTCACATCCACTGTTACTTTGGTGCCTGCTAGATCTAGCCATTTACTAAAACCAAAAAGGTCAGTGTGAGTATATCAACAAAACCATAACGTACTAATGAATAAGATAAACACTAAGATATACTTACTCATTCAATTTATCTAAAACTAGGACTCTTTCTGAAATCCTAACCATAATGGTAATGTCACTTATGCTTAAAGAATACCTTTACCTCTAAAGTTATCTAAACCGACCTCTGATACCAACTATAAGGCCCCAGCCTTAAACCTTACTTAATTTTGAGTTATAACAAGATTACACATTGAGGATCATTTCAGGTTTAGAGTTTTAGAGAATTAGATCATGAAACATGCATTACATACCACATTTAAACAAAGTGGTTACATAAAAGACAGTATTCATTCTTCCCATCAACAGAAACATATTTAAAATAAAACATAGATTCTTTCTTGACACATCCTTGACACTATCATCACGTCATGTACCTTTCCCTTGACTTGTGAAATACATTTCAAAAACATGGGATGAGAATAATAAGCTCAGTAAGGGTTATAAAAATATGAAAAGAAATCATGAGTTCATATATACATAAGAATTAAACCATACTTTACCCATAAAACATAGGCACTCTAACATACCTCATAAAATCGTGAATAAATCATAGAAATCATAAAGACATAAAGGTATCTTGAGGCATTCATAACATTGATACGTAGGGAGTAACCCTCTATATTACGTTTGGAATACCCACCACAGTATATTACCTAAATCTCTTCGGATAAACCTTAACGTTTAACCCCTTCGCGTTAAGCAATGCATTGGAGAGCTATATCGGGCTCACCCACCCTTAGTTTATCACAGAACCACCCATTTTCATAACAATTCCCAAGAACCATAACATAAATTTATCACATAAAACATGCATAATGGAAATATAACATTTCCACATTTCAATCACAATATAACATTTTAGGATACTGAAATAATGAATCCATTATAAAAACCATTTCCAAAACCATTTAAAACATTTAATAAAGAGATTTTTGAATCAAAGTGTCCCATACCACCTTGAAGCTTTGAACAATTTAAACCATTAATATCCATATAAATAAATCCTTAAACCCATTTTGAAAACATGGATATTAATAAGAACAAATCATTAAAACATTTAAAGTAATATTTTGGTTAAAGGGTTTTTTCCAAAATTAGAGACACTTGAATACAATAATTGAGGAATAACATTTAATCAGAACATTATAATCTCATGAGAACAAATGGATCCATGATATAATATTAAAAAGGATAGTATATACACCATATAAGAGTTAATTGGTGCATAACAACAATGAAGTCTCAATAGAGATGTAAAATGTGATGAAATCCATAATAAAGAAGGTATCCTTAAATCAAGGATAAATCAATCACATATTTATGTGTGAAAAATATAAATACACCAAATATAAGTGGGTATTTAGTTTAAAACAATCAATTTTCATTCACACATATTCAAAAAATGACATATTCAATAACTACATGTTGAACCCAAAGAAATTGAAATTGGGTTCAGAAGTTCCCTTGGTAAAATTTGACAGCCTAACGACATCACATAAAATTTTAGAATAAGAGTTCATTAGAGAGATAAAGGGTATCTCATCAATTGGAAAAAAATTTACATAAATAAGGATATAGAAGAACCTATCCCAACATTAAAATATTTAAATTAAGAGACCCAACAAAATAAGTCTTTTAAAAAGAGGAGGGTGAAAGGTTCCCTTACCGACTTGGGTATCTTTCGAAACATACACCCCACGAAAGATAGAAAATACAACATTGATGTAAATACTCATAAACAAAATTATATTACATGAAGAGTATAATAATGGGCAGTACATATACCACTCAAAGGAAATGGTGGAAAATGTTGCACAAATCTCACGGGAATAAAAGTGAGAAGAAAAATCCCTTACGAAAACTCGGCAGCCTATCGGCGCCACTTAAAACTTCCAAAAATGGATTGATGAGATCAAATAGGGTCTCTCATCATATTAAAATAAAATTTACATCAAGAGGAATATAAAAGAACATCCCAAAACATAACAAATAGTATCTTAAAAGAAGTGACATAAAGGAGAGTACTCAAAAAGAAAGAGAGAGGTTAGATCTCTTACGAAAATCCGGCAGCCTAACGGCGCCACTCAAAACATCCAAAATGGATTGATGAGAGATAATAGGGTATCTCATCATATGAAAATAAAAATTACATTAAGAGTAATATAAAATAACATCCCAATCACAATAAATATGAGCATATAAGGAATGGCATAAAAGAGAGTACGTAAAAAGAAAAAGAGGAGTAGGATCCCTTACCTCAAGTCCAACTTGTCTTGTTCGTTTCTTTATATTCCTAAATAATAAACTTTGGTCAATTTATAATTTCTCAAGGACCTCCTATAAATATTATTATTAAGTTCATATCACATATTTTAATGTTATAATAATTGGTTAAAAATATGAGTTCATATCAGACGTTTTTGTCGATGTTTGGTACATGAGTCAAAAATTGAACTTGTTAGAAAATAATTTTCCATGTAATTATAGTTACATCATATCTAGAATAGTATTTATGTTTTAAAATATCATATATATCCAGTATATATCCATTTTATACTATTAAATATCATTTGGAGATAAAAATTTAAAGCACCGTTCATGGTGACGGTAGGCCGTACGTACGCAGGAACTCTACTTTAATTTTTTTGTCATATTAATGGAATTAAAAAAAATTAAAGATATATATATGTTGTAATTACAGAATTATATCCATCATTTATATGTAATATATTACATATATATCCATTATATATATATATATACTTATAATGGTACATAACATTTTGAGATAAGAAATGAAATGTACCGTTCATTGAGATGGTAAGTCGTACGTACGCATGAACGCTACATCCATTTCTATTTCATATTTAATGGAATTAAAACATAATGATACATAATATTGTTTTAATTCCAGTATGGTATCATAAATAATATCATTAAATATATCCTTCATACGTACCACATATGGTATTAACGAATCAAATCACTTTGAGGGGGTGGTAGTCCTCACTTCCTGAAATGAAGATATCGCGTTTACCCATAATGGAAACCATAAAGGTATGACATAAATGAAAAATAAATAATCTTAACTAAAACATAAACATATTATATATCATATATAAATATAGTGTCATCTTAATGGTCACCTTTGAAGGTGTTAGATGAATGTTGAACAATCATCGTTTCGTGAGGCAGGAATTCACCATCCACAGAAACATTATGATCTTTAACCATTAGATGTTGGTGTGTGTAAGTGTAGCTCTAATCCTTTTTATAACAACATCCTAGTATATTTAAGATTCTGTATTTGTTACAAAATAAATGAATAAAAAGATTTTAGGGTTTTAGAGAAGCAAAATAAAACAAAAGGACTCAAGTGAAGACATTAACTTAAAATCGGGTAACTCCCTTTGGTTTGAGCTCAAAAGGCTTCTTTGGGAAGGCTTCATCCCAAAGTGAGGCTTCAAGGAGTTATAGAGGGATGTTTAGAGGCAACATGGGCAGGTTTTGGCCGAGCCAAAGGCTTTGGAAGTTTGGGTAAGGAGGTAGAGGTGGGGGCCTTTTATAAGAGGAGAGGAGGGGCACTCTTGGAAAGGTATAAAATGTAACTTTAATTTTAAATTAGTTTTGGATTTTAATGGACCCACATTGATGTGTTTCGTGGATAAGGTGATAAGGTTTCGAAATACACCAATCCAATAGGTTTTGGACATTTTTAGGTCTTAGATATTACATTATATTTCCATTTTATTTAAATCGTTAAATAATGAGGTCATCGCTACATCATCATGATGTCATATATAATTTAATTTATTTAATGTCTAGAAATTATAAAAAAATACTATGATGTAGAAAATATTTTTATATTTACAAAGAATATTTGTAGTCCAAACGATCTTTTATGTAGTCAAAATTAAAAATATTTTACTTAGGAGATACATTCTTTGTTACATTTAACATTCATTAAAAATAAAAAGATAAAAAGTCACATTCTCACAAAAGTGATTCCATGGGGCCCCCAAGTTTGGAACAAGGCATCCCATGATCGGACATGAGACAACCAGTAGCCTTATGACACATGTTGTTGTCATTTTGTATTATTATGATATTATTTTATTATCTTTATCTACCCGATTACTCATTAATCATGATAATTAACGATAATTACCGTCGTTACTATTCATAATGTCCAAAAACAAAAGAGTCTTAATTAAATAATTGGGACTTTATGATTCCAAATATGTAATCCATTTTACCAAATTCCAAAACATAAATTTCAATAATTAATTTAAAAAAAACTTCCCGTTGTCAAAACAAATAGCGAGTTTTTTTGAAACAATATTTATGAAAAGTTTGGCACCTGTTCATGCCTGATTCCAAAGTGAAATTAATCCCAATGACCATAGTTGTATGACATGGTAAAAATTTATTCTAATTAAACTTTAAAACAAATTAAAAAGTTAATATAACCATATAATTAAATTATATGAAAAAGCAGTTTTGATGTAAAATGCAGTATTTTTCACTATTCATTGAAAAATGAACATGTTCTGAAAAATACCAAAAATTAAACAAAGGTAAATTTCAATGTCCCAATCATAAATAATACGTTTATTTTGAAAAATAGTGCTAATAAAATTTTCAAAAGTTTTATTTAAAAAAATTTTGGCATCAAAAGGTAGTAAAACATTTTTTAAAAAATACTAGTGTATTCAATGCTTAAGATTGGATTCATTTGTATTTTAAGCCTCTAAAATTTATTGGATAAAATTAAAAACATTTAAAAAACATATATAATCGTATTTTAGTTATTTCTGTTCATTCCCACCAATACAACGACTATGTGTTAACTACTATTTAAAATAATATTATTTTATTTTTAGAGTGCAACGTAAGATTTCAAAGGAACTCGTTGTTGCATATTGGGTATGCCATCGAGCATAGAATCCCCTTTAAAGTAATATTAATATATTATTCACAAATATGGATAAATATAAAGATGTCATATTCTTTATTTTCCAGTGGTGTTACACCATATTAGTAAAAATTGTGCATTCCATTTATAACGGGATGATAAATTGCACATAGTTTCTCTAAAAAGTTTCACTCTACCCCGGAATCCAGGCATAAGATATTTTTAGTGGACCAAAATTTTATTATGATTTCCCAAACACCCCCCCCCCCACCCCCCATTTAGGTCCCCAAAAGAACTAATTCAGCCCAAACTACTTTCTCTCGACCATGGAGCTCCCATGAAAGATTTTCATCTCTTAAAATCACTCCTGGAAGCGATCTGATGCTACAGGAACACCCTTCGATCTTCTCATGGTTAGTTTCATCATTCAAATCTCATTCTCCAATGGTCTCTCTTCATCTCTATGTGGTTCTATTGATCCCTATATTGATTTATTGATCTAATATCATCTGTTTTGGGATCTTAAAATAATTTTGATCTTTTTTCCCCATATTTCTTAATCATAATTCTTTGTTGATGAATCCCAGATAGTGTTTTGTCATCTGATATTCGTTTATCACATGGTAGGTAGTTATGTTAAGATTCCTAATTTAAAATAACCCTAAATTACTTTGTTTAATTTCAATTTATTGAATTAACTAAAATTTCTTGGTTTTGATTATGTTGCTTTCAATTTTTTTGTTGGAAAAGTCCAATTCCATCGAATTGTGGTTTTAAAGAAAAAATGGGATTTTTGATTGAATTGGGAAATCCCCAATTCCATTGATTTAGGGTGTGTTTGTGGAAATTTGTAAATTTTAAAATTTGTAATTTGAATTATGTTTTTTATAAAAATTGATTAAATTAATATTTTGGATTTAATTATAGAAATGGATTCTATGTAAAATCTTTAAAACCCCTAATTCCAATGATTTAGGGGGTTTTGTTATAAAATTGGTTGATTTTTTTTTGAAAATTAAATTATTGAATTTAATTTGTGAAAGTGCATTGTAAAATTTCATGAGTTTATTTCATATCATTATTTTTGGAAAAATGTATTTCAAAATGATTTATGGAGACCTTTGGGTTTCATATTTTTAAAAATTCAAGTTTTTAATTAAAAACTCATTATTGTTTTTAAATAGAAAATTAGAACTGTTTAAATAGAGAGTGGAATTAATTATATTTTAAGCACTATTATAATAATGTTTCCATAGTTTTTTCGTACTATGGCTCACTAAAGCCTTATGTAGTTGGTGAGTCATTTTGGGTGGCACTTTGTGATCTACAACATTCTAAAACTTCATATTAGCACATCCCATTCCTTTGGAAACGGTGATGAGTCCCCCTTTCTATAGGCCCAAAGGTGCATATATATATATATAAATTAATATTCTTAGGTCCATATATCTTATATCTATCATAGTTATTTTTTCATATGATCATTTTTCTAACTTGTTTTTATTTAAATTGAATATACACTATTATAGTAAATTATTTTACATTCCTTTTGAATTTATAAAAAAAATTTATATAAAAGTGTTTATTTAATCAATATGTGAAAAGATTATTTTTTCCAAAGAAAATCTTTGTTTTAATTTAATTCCATATTTTAAAATGTATTTTAATCATTTATAATGTATAGAATTAATTTTTAGAGTATTTCCATATTTTTAATTATAAATAATGATTTGTTTAAATATGATTTTGAAATTCCAAACCTGTTTTTTCATTAAATTGTAAGATCATTCATAGATAATTTGATATTTGCATATTATTGTGGAATATTTGGTGATATCTTATTAGGCTATGTATCATGCCCTACTGGTGCCTTCAGTTGTATGTAGATGAACGTTTTCTTGGTTTGAGCAATTGAAAAGTATGTCTTGGAAGTGGAACATAATTTTGAACCTTGGACTTGGTGAGTTGTTTCCATAGGGAATTGGGTCATTTTTGCCATTTTGGTACCTTGGTTAGAGTAATTAGGCTAGTTTAATCATTTTTCACTTATGGTACATTACTCTAGTGGAGGTTTTTTTGTATGTATAGTAATTTTTTTATTTTGCTTCCATGGTATTAGAGAGAAATTCATTCCCATATTCATTTTGTTTTACGTCGGTTACTAGTTTCCAATCCATTGGGATTGTGAATTCCATTCGAGAAATTTCAGGATCTGCTCGATTATCAGTTCTCCATGGTACCTGGGTGGGTTCATGACATGTTGTGTGGGTAATGTTCAGTAATTCATATGTATAAAAATATTAAAATTAGATGTCTTAGTCAATGATTTAGAAATTGTGTTCACTCAATAAATTTACGTAAATCAATCACCTATAAAATTATTTAGCCATATTAACACTTCCCTTCAATGATATATGTTCATATTACTGTTAAAATAATGAATAATAAAGACTTTATTCTCTATATAATTTTTCCTATAATTTTTTATTATATTTTTACACATGATTTTTTTAGAAATATATGGATATTTGGTTCTAGTTAAGTTAATTAACATTCATTTTTTTAAAACAACGGAACAACAAAAGCATTTTCCCATCATGAATTTTTTCCTCCAATGTATCCCACTTAGTAGCACTTATCCTCACTTTTTTAATGAATAAATGAAATAATATCAAGATTATGTTGGTAGGTGTATACATAATGTAATTTGGTACCCTAATAGGTGATTCTATGATTCTATATTGATTAATATAAAGGTAAAATCCACGGTAATGCTCATAAGAGAGTGATATTTAAAAAGGGTATTTAAAAGTGATTCCTCAATCATTTTTACTAAATTAGTGATCTCTAATAGTATTTAATGTGAGAAAAATGAAAAATTATAGATCACATGACATGAATCAAAAATAACATGAATAAATATAATTTTAACAAGATGATAAAAAGGTATATTAACCTCTACAATTAGTAAGATTATTATTTGATAGTACTTGTATGTTTGAGCTTCTCCTTAGATCAAAGTCCATTAAATGTTCAAATTAGATATTCGGTAGTAAAATATATACTAGAAAACTTTTTTAGATTGAGATATAATAACCAATTGATCTTTCCAAATAAAGTAAGATATTTTAAATTTAAAAATATTTTCTATTAAACTCAATGATACTATGAAAAGGAAAAACAAATATCAAAACTAATAAAAATATGTTAGTCCTATAACATATTGTCTCATATCCCCTATACATAGATTTTAATTCCCATATTTTATTTCATAAAAATTAGTAGAAAAATAAAACCTAAACTAATGAGAATGAAGATATCACTTTATTATTTTTCAATGGTAGTATGATGTATGATCATGTAAACTAAACACCAAATTACTATAAGATAAATAGAAAAAATAAAGAAAATTATTTTTAAATAATGTATTGATATAGAAATATATAAGAGTTCCTGTTTTAAACCCCCATGTGGTTTTTGTGTTTTTGTTTTCCATAGGTGTATAGATCTAGAAATCATCAACAACATGAAGGGAGTGGGGTCTTAGATGGAATGAATCAGAAAATTTCCATTTCTATGGCACTTTTTACAATACAATAGATGTGTATATTCCCTTTGATATATTTATTTATATATCATTACATAAAATTATATTTATACTATCCATGTGGAGTTAGAGTCAATACATACATGTGGTCAACATATTATTCAGCTTGAGGAGTTATAGCCACTATGAATTTAAATTTTGACTCGAGGATGTGTCTCCTATTATATTTAATTTCTAGTGATTTATTTTATTGTGATATAAATCTTTTTACAATTATCCTCATATGATTTAATATCCAACACTTAAGACTCCTCCATATTCATTTCTAAATCATGAAATTCTTATATGGTCATACCCAAATTATTTCGAACGAATATATCAAAATTTATGAGTCAACATATTCAAATTTTTGTGAATTATTTTTCAACTAAATTTGAGAAAATATAAAAATAAATTAACCCATTTTTTCATCTACCTATAATGACTCATCATTAAATTCTTAATTCTACTTGAGTTCCACAAATAAGTACAAGAAATTATTTTTTAGTGGGTGATAATAAAGAATAAAATCACCCTCTAAGATGTTTTTATTAGTAAAAAACGGAACTAAATTGGATCTGTTGGTTTTCTATATATATTTAAACTCAAAATAGTACTCAAATATATCTTATAATTCTTTAGATAGATTATATAGGTATTAATGTTAAAGATCTTATTCGTTTAATTTAATAAAATATTTAAAAACATCATCATCATAAAAATATTTTTAAACTCTTGTTATTTCTTTGGTAATAGTGTCACTATTTTACTAAAATTAGAGTGTGATATCCTCACAGATTCCACATTATAGAATTATTTTATTTTATTTTTTATAATGTGAAAATATACATAAATATCAAAAAAACAAGAGTGGTTTCCACACCAATAATTACATAAAATTATAACAACAGGTTTTCATGAATCTCTAGGGAATAAAATTTATGATCCCTAGGTGTGGCTAGTGGCAGACCAAGATTTTCTCCTAAATAGGTCCACTATTATCTATTGGGCTTATAATCAATAATTATTATTTAAAAATCAATAGGAAACTAAAACTAGGATAGGGTTTATACAATGAAATGCATGGAATAAAATAAAACATGAATATATATCCTCAAACATATATATTAGGATGAAAAAGATACTTCTAGGATTAATACTAATGTATTTATTCACTATCACACTTTATGTAATCTCGTCCTCACTCAATGTTCACACTACATCATATGCATGAATATTTTTCTAAATAATTTTAATGTCTAAATTTATATATCACCCATGATTCCTCAATCATATTATTCATCAAACTTATTTATTAGAAGAAAATAAAATAATCCATAATTCAGAGAGAATATTACATCATGACCTAGATGGAAATCACAAATAATTATTCAATCAACAAACGTATTCCATCATATATTATTGAGATGAATTGGGGAAGGGAAATCAATTTTATAGTGGGATAAAACAAGGTTATGAAACAAGAACAAGAAGAATTGTCACCATCCCCTCATCCTAGAAACATCCTGTATCCTAAATGATTGAACTCAAAAAAAATTGAATGTATAAGGAATTAGGAAACTCACAAGATCACTCCTAAAAAATAGAATGTTTATTTATCCATGATCCTGTAGGTATATTTCATAGTTATGAAAACAGAAAAGAGGGGGAGTGATAAAAAGGATCCAAAAATTATAATAGAATGGAAGTGTTGAAAGATAATGAACAGTTTCAATAATAGTAAATATATTTAGTCACATATTTTGGAAACCTAGTTACAATACAATTCAACAAAGTTTTATAAATAGCTCCCCCTTCCTTCTATATAATGCACAAAGATGTGAGAATCATTGATCAATGGTATTGTTTTTATCACTCATTTATCACCCACATTGTTTATGAATATTCTAAGTAGTTACCTGATTCGGTTAGTTATTTGGTAAGGGAATCCATTGATGGTACCTTCAGGATACATGTGTTCCATATGAAAAGAACCATTTATCAATGAATATCAGCATCATTCTTCTAATCCCTTCTGGGTGAATTTTGAAATATTTTAAAGGGAAATGTAATGTTTTTTATTTCTATAATATTAAAATTATGTGTTTTTATGATAGTTTTTTTAGTTGAGATCTTTCACTATGATTGGTATATAAGAAATGTTGTTTGGATAATGGATTGTTTGTTTCCAATTTAGCTTATGTTTGTATAGTAGGTGCTTTAATATTTTATCTTTAGACTATATTGTGGATGGATGTAATATTTGTTAACAAGTATATTGAAATTCCCCAGAACAATATTTTTTAATAATAATTGGGTTTTGATGCCTTCATAGTGTTCATTTAAGAAAAAGGCATTGTTTGGTCGGAAATTTTATCCTTAATAATTGGAAAGGTGTTTGTTAATGTGATAGCCGCCTTATGGCTGATTGTGGGGTAGAGTTGGCCTTCTAATTTATTTTTATTGGATGTTGTGAGATGGTGTTGATGGCTAGAATATATTATTCTGAAAATGATTCTTTTTCTCATAGTATTAGTGAATACTAATTTTCAGACTTAATACAATGTTAACTCATGGATGTATTCAATGTTTCCCTAAACATCATTCAATAACTCTCTTGATATTTGATTTTTTTTATTATCACAACCTTCATTACTCATAGGACATAAATAACAAAGGATTAAAGTATAGTCATTGTAATTAATCTTAAAATGTTATACAATTCAATAAAAACAGTATTTTAGGTTTTTCTTAATAATCTCAAATTATTCCTATAAAATAAATATATTTTACATTAACATAAATAAAGATTTTTCTATATATAAACAATTAATTAGAAAATACAAATGTGTAACTTATGTGTTTCCTTACTATTTTCGTCAGATAGGGGTTATTTACGATAAATTGTTTTATTGATAACGCACTAGGGTAGAAGATAAATATATAAAGAGAAAAGGTTTGGTGTAAATTCTTATAAATTAATTTTTCCATAGCTGTACAAATTCATTGAAATATATGGAAGGGTTCAAGAAGTAAGGTGATTACAGTCATTATGAAATGGATAGTCATTAGAGGAGGTATTACTTAAAATACTTGACGGATCAAAAGAAATCAAGTGGATATTCTACATCAGTTATTAATGTTATATAAAAAACACTTATAATTTTAAAATTATGTTATACCAATAATAAATTAAAAATTATATTTTAAATATGTACAAGACAAAAAAATTTATGAAGGGTTATGGATAGATCATTGAGTTTGAATTCAGGTAATGAAGCAAGGAGTTACTACAAGGTGAAATTGAATGTAATGAATTTGATAAATTCCCTACTAAATTATAATAAATATTGTGTATTTACATCTATTTTTTTTGCTATATGATAAGTGATGTCATTTTAAAATATGGTTATTAAAAATAAAAGTGATAATGAATTTGATTTACATGATTATATTTTTATTTAATTATATAAAGTTTTTCTAAATAATATCAGGGTAAAATTAATTTTATTGGATATAAAAATATTTTTTCAATGATAGTTTATAATATATAATGAAAAAGTGTTTCCATCACCAAAAATAAGAATTTTTTAAATAATAAATTATTATTTGAAGAATACTTCTCTAAATAAAAAAAATCCCATATTAGATATTTTTATTCACATTTCATTTTTAAATATTACAACTATATGAAATACAAGTAATTTACAATCAGAAAGAACTTTGTGTATCGTAGAAAGATATTTTTGAAAAAAAAGTCGTTTTTGAGAGGTTATGGGGATTATAGTTGGAATTATAGAAATTGATAATTTTATAAAGAAATTATAAAACTGGTCAATTTATGTTTAATTTCAATTTATATACAAAAATATTTTTGGATGAGTTATTAAATGAGATAATATATATTCTTCATTTAGATAGAAAAATAATCATAAGGAAATCTTTTAATTTAAATATTTCATAAATTATGATGATGGTGAACATAGAAATGTTTTTAATAGAAATATTAAGTAATTAACAATATAATTTTGGATGTTGTGAAGTAATTTAGTTTGAATAATTGTTCAAATAGTTTAAAATTTGTAATATGATTCATATTATCACTATTATTCAAGAATATTGGCTTCATATATGTTACGCATTAAAATATTTTAGTGTTATGTATTTTTATATGGTCACATAAAGATGTGGAATATATATATGAAGATGTAATGTTCTAAAAATCTAAACTGTTGAAAACATAATGCATATTTGGGGTTGAATTATATCAGATATGACTATATGGGTGTTTATGTATCATTTTCATTATTTTTTTGAGGAAGTTTAGGATTTTGAAATATAAATTTTTTTAAAAAGACATAATACAGTATATAATTCTTTCCTAATGGTTACATATATTCATGAATTAAAATGATAATTAACCTCCTGAAGTATAACATTATGTTTTACCGAACAAATTTTTTTCATGGAGTATTATAGGTTGTGATGAATTTTTAGGGTTTCCATTTGTAGAATTTCTTATATGGATAAATAATGATATCATGAGACAAAAAATGTGTTTTTTAAGTTGGATAAACATTATGTACACTACATAGAGTGTCATATACTATGTATTTATCATACATGGGGTGAATGTTTTATATTTAATCCTCATACCTAATGTTATACAACATTATTAGAGTGATAACCATAATAATTTTACGCATTACATATGCCATCCGTGAAGATGAGCTAATCATGGGTTGATAGGTGTGTTTTTGATCATGTCCTTGGTTAATGTTTAACCAAGATGTGATTTTTCCTCTCACATAGAGTGTATAACATTGGGGCCCTAAAAATAAAAGAAAAGATTGTTTGATCATACCTATATAAGTGAAATGTTTTGTTCGTATCTTTATTATTAGGGTCGTATGATTTCATTATCCATCAAGGGGAATTGCATGTGATGTGTTCGCCTATCTAATTAGTCTATACTTAGAGAAATATGATTCAATGATTTTTTATATGAGAAATAAATACTATTTTTATTTTTCTCACTTCATATTACTTGGTATATTATATATATGATACAACTTTTGCACATAGGTATAAATATGTTCTTGTATGATTAAGATTATACCAAATCTATATATAGCTAGAGTATTACCAATAATTTTATAGAGGATGATTATCCATACAAATATATATTATAGAATTAAAACATAGTTTTATGGATATAAAGTTCCATAAGTGACACACTTTCTGGTTGATTAAATAGAGATTAATTTTACCAAAACATATACAGATTCTCTAAATGTTTTTTTAGATTATCGAAAAAAAATTGGATAAATATTGACAATGTATTTCTTATGATGTGATACAAGGTAAAATTGATGATAGCTTTCCAAATGTGTTTTCTAAATTCCCAAAAGTATTTTTTGAAATTATTTCATAAAATTAAATATAAGATATTATATAAATTTGAAATGACATAAATTATTTGTGCATTTAGAGAAAGTCGTATCTTGATATAGATATACCAAAAAACCTATATAAACCATTTAATGTTTTCTGGATATATGAAATTGTATGATATACGGTGAAACAACTCAGGTAATGTTAATTGAAAATAAATTTCATGTTGTAATGACTCATTTTTCCTTATTATGCTTCCATATATTTGGAAGTATATTTTTATAAATAGGTAATTAATTAATGTGGGATTCCAAGGATCGGGGAGACATGATAGCTATATAATAAATTTATTAAAAATATTATATCATGCATGCATATTTTTTTTATATATTGTAATAACATCTAAATGGAGTCTCATATTAGATTTCTAAGACAACCATTAAATCTTTAATGTATTTTTTACCTTATGAGTGACATAATCATTTTGTTTTGGGTGTTTGGATTAAGTGAAGTCGTAAGAAGAATTAGTAATTTAATAAATTAATTAATTTATTCGTTATTTATTCAATATTACTTTATATCCTCTATTTATGCCTGATTATGGAAAATCTTTTCGGTAATATGTGTAATACTATAGATTGAGATAGGTGTTGGTGAAGGATAATTTGGAGGAAAAAAATTGGATTATGGATCGAAGATCAATTTTATAAGGATATTGTATGCCAATAGAGTTTATGGATCTGACCAATGAAAACGATGTGGAACCAGTATTAATCAATGATTGATCCTAACTCAAGGAAGGTAATTATTTTGTTGGTTTAATCCCTATTTATTTATTTCTATTGAACTCTATTCAATTCCATTAATAGATTGATTCATTAGATGATCATATTTTATGGATATGGTTTTTATCTTACAATAAATAAAAATTTATGTTGTTTTATTATCATTATTTTTTCACCATTCCAATGGAAAAAAATTGATGGTAATATAAATAATTGATGAGGTCTATTCCTTATGTTTATATTTTGTTCATTTCTTCCACCATTATTGATATGTTAATCTCTATAATACCTTTTTCCTATAAATTTGATAAAAACCTAATAATGGATTTTTATACAACCTTATATGGTGAAACATGTTGATACTGTAGTTTCGGGATTGAGATTTATGGTGAGATCTATTTTTTATGATGATTAAGGATAATATAGTGATGTATTGTATGTAATGCCCCGACCCTAGTTGCCCAGAGTCAGTGCATTATTACATAACACTAGCATGATCACAAGAAAGATCAAGTCTTGAAAGACCGATTTGTTTAGTAGCCTTGGAATAACTAGATTCATTCATAATTTTTACATTACATCATAAAGTGAAAAGTACTACAACAACATATTGTCTTCATATCCCCTCATATGATCCCTACAGGTCATTCATAAATTACTTCTTCCCATCCTGGGAAAAATAATACATTAAAAGGGGTGAGCTCAGATGATTAGTAAGGATAACAATATATCGGAACCATTCATAAATAAGCATAAACATTTATGGCAATGTATAGCTAAAAAATCCTTTTAAACTTGAACTTCAGCATAATATAGAAAAGATAAAATGAAATAATTCCATTTAGTTGTTCACATGGATACTCTACTAGTCGAATAATCAAATGCAATATCAATAAAAACATATATAATGATGGAATTCATAATGTCAAGCTATCATAACCACATAGCCAATGTCTCATGACAAGACTACAAATAAGGTTTTGTCAAGGCCTCGTGCCAAGACTCTAGATTGTTTCATGAGACCTACCGATGCATCGAGGATCTTTAACGGGCTCCACCCATCACTTATTATGTCCAATGGATTTCTTCATATGAACAGGTTTCAACATAACATAAACATTCGTATTAAAACTAGCATACGAAATGTAAATACATTCATCATTAACCATGAATGGTATAAAAATAAAAAATCCACAATCAAGCATATCACAAAACCATCAATACACTATGGATGTTTTGTATCATAACAAATCAACTTCAAAAAAGAATAAAATACATCAAAGGATGTTGACATAGATGAAATCAAAACTATTTGAGAGAATATCTATTTTTTTGAAATTATTTAAAAGCCACATAATTATAAAAAAAATTTACTTAGAAAATATCCTTATAAGATTTTAAGGAAAGCTTCTATGATTTCATAGTGGAGGAAAATAGCCGCACCCACCATATAAGTTAAAAAAACATTGTTACCTTAATTCTGTCGAAAAGGTTAAAAAGGACCTTGTTTGGAAAACGATGGAATGATTCCTTTATAATCCCCTTATAAAAATGCAGACAAGGGTATAAATTATTTTAACCCGTATTCTATAAAATATCAAGAATGTTTTGAAATACATTTTTAAGAAACATGGATGTGGGTGATAAAAGATGTCCCAGTAGATAATTATGTATAAACTACCTCGGATAATGAAAAGATTATAAAATAACCCTTGCTTTGTACTTTTCCTTAGTTATTGGTATGCTAAACTCCTGTATAATAGTTAAAACATTTTTATTAAATTTTACAAGAACCATATATATAATTATGATATCATATATGATCTTTTAATAATGCTTTTTCAATAATACTTTAGTATTATTTTCATTTCTGGTGTTGACTTACTTATTTTATTATATATGTTTTGTTACAAAATTCATGTTTGTTACGGATTTATTTTATCTTATTCATGTCCATAATGATATAATGTTCTTAAAAATTAATTTTAATCATGAAATGTGAATTAGACTTGAATGGATATGATGAGGAATGAATCTCATCGCGTTCGTGGAGACGGTAGTCCGTACGTATGCATGAGCGAAAATATCATTCTTTTGATATTAAAATAATACATAATTAGATGGTATATCATATATACAGAATCATTATCATGTTATATTTATTATTCACATGAATTACACATCATTTTTATACCCATCCAAATAATAATATAATGAATAACAATTACACCACGACGTGGAAACGGTAAGCTGTACGTACGCACGTATGGTGACATGTCATTCAAAGGATGGATAGAATACATAATATTGTTGTTCCATATTTATAATAATATTAGATTATATAGGATATACTGGAGTTATAATTTTAGAATGGAAATAAAAAATAATGAATAAGTTGAAGAAGAAATGAACTTGAAAAAGGGTGGTGAAAACATTAATTCTTCTTTGGGTTCTTCCTTTTGATTTGATGAAAAAGGCTCCTTAGGTAGGATTTATGATCAAAGTAAGGCCTCTAGGATGAATTGAGGGAATTTTAGAGAGTATTTGGGAAGGGTTTGGTCAATCCAAATTGATTTGAATGTGTTATGAATTGGTTAGAAGTGGTGTCCTTTTATAAGGGGGAGGAGGGGCACCTTAGGGAAATCTAGAAATATTATTTTATATAAAATTAATATTTGGTTTCTAATGCCTCAAAAGAAGATTATTTAATGTTTAAGGTAGGGATGGGTCGAAAACCATGCAACCAATAGAATTTAGATAGGTTTGGGTCATTATATTTACCTTTTTTTAGTTTTAACTCTTAGTTAATTAGTTTGACACTTACGAAGTCACATTGTATTTTTATATTATATAGTTAATAAACATACTATATACCTCCAAGAGACCCTAAAGTGGTCCATTAATGATACACCTATCATGATATAAGTCTCTTGGATGATCCTTAGATTTTTTAGGAATAGAATATAAATTAATAATATAATATTTTTTAAAAAACTCTTTTATGTCATCTTTGACACTATTGGGTATTTTGTTTTTGGTAATTTCATAACAGCATTATTACCTCGATAAAAATTAATATAACCAATCCTAATATTTTATAGTAACCTAGAATTTTTTTTAAATTTATAAAAATTATCAAATTACATTTATTTGGGTATTTATAATATCAATTATCTTAATCATTCATGAATACGGTAATTACTGCATTATCATTGTGTCATAAATAAATTAAATTATGTAATGTCTAAAATTTATAAATAAAATACCATTATGTAGGAAATATTTTTATATTTCTAATTAATATTTTTAGTCTAAATTATTAGATATATAACCCTATGTAAAAATTGTTTTGTTAAAATATGTATGCTTATGTCATTTTTGTATTTACATTATCTTAATTAATATAAAGTGTCCCTATCACCTACAAGTGGATCCATGGGGTACCAAAATCGAACCAATTAAGCCCATGGTCGGACATGTATCCCCCAATATGTTTAGGACATGTTTTAGGGTAATTTATTATTATTATAATATTATTTTTTACCCTTATTTATCGGATTTACCCTTTAACCATGGTAAATAAAATATTCACCGAAGTAATTATTCAAAATGTCTAAAAATAAAAGTTACCTATTTAAACAATTTGGACATCCTGACTCCAAATATGGAATCCATTTTTACAAATTCAAAACACAGAAGTGGAAGATATTAATTTGAAATTAATTACATTTGTTAAAACAAAGTGTGTTATTAAGAGATAATAACTATCAAAAGATTGACACTTGTTTATGTTCGGTTTAATTTTGAAATTATGCCCAATTACCAACATTGTATTACATGGTAAAATATTTTCTAAATATTATTTAAACCCACTTAAATTCATATTGTATCACTATTAATTATTTCGATAAAAAAAATTAATTAAAATTTCGTAATTTTCACTATTCATCCAAATATAAAAGTTATCCGAAAAGTACCAAAATTTCCTCCAAGGATAATTTTGATATTCCGAATTCAGAAATGAAGTCCATTTTGATAGATAAAATGTATAAAATTTTAAAAAGTGGGTATTACTATTCATAATGGCTAGTTTGATTGGTTTTGGCGTGTGTTAGAAGTCGAAGTTGCGTACAACACACGCTTCTGTATTATTTAATGGGAAGCGTACCGTGGAAGCTTGGGGTGTTACATTCTCTCCTACATCAAATAATTTCGTACTAGAAATTTCAAGAACACTACCGCATGAAAAGACTCGGGTGGTTCTTCATCATAAGTTCCTCAGGTTCCCACGATGCATCTTCCATCTTATGGTTTCTCCACAAAACATTTACATGACAAGTCATCCGGTTTCTCAGTACTTGTTCTCTCATATACTGAATCCTGATGGGATCTTCTCAATAAGAAATATCAGTTTCCATTTCTAATTCCTCATAGGTGAGTACATGCTTTGGGTCAGGCATGTATTTCCTCAACAGTGATATGTGGAACCCATCGTGAACTTTGCAGAGACTTGGAGCCATTGCCAAACAGTAAGCTAGAGGCCCAATTCATTATAGAATTTCGAAAGGTCCGATATACCTAGGACTCAATTTACCCATCTTACCAAAACGTATAACTCCCTTCCATGGAGATACCTTCTATAAAACATGATCTCCTACCGGAAATTTCAAATCCTTCCTTCGGTTATCGGTATATGTCTTCTATCTACATTGAGATTCTTTGATGTGGTTTTGGATTACAATTACCTTTTCCATAGTTTCATCCACCAGTTCTGGGCCTACAAGTTTTCTTTCACCAACGTCATCCCAACAGGTTTGTGTGAGACATCTCTTTCCATATAATGATTCATATGGATCCATCTAAATACTTGAATGGGAACTATTGTTATAGGAAAATTCTACCAGAGGTAAATATTTGTCCCACATACCCTGAAAGTCATGTGTGCAAGATCTATACATTTCTTCTAAGGATTGAATAGTTTGTTCTGATTGTCCATCAGTTTGGGGGTGGTAGGCAGTGCTCAAATGAAGTTCAGTATCCAGGGCTTTCTGAATAATTTTCCATAATCTTGAAGTAAAATGGGGATAACAATCAGAAACAATCGATAAGGGTACTCCATGAAGTCTCACAACTTTATTAATATATATTCTTGCTATACGTTCTAGTGGTAGATCTTCTCTTATTGCAAGAAAATGTGTTGACTTGGTATGATGATCAACAATAACCCATTTTGCATCGTTCCATCTAGGAGTCTTTGGTAGGCCCAAGAAAAATTCCATCGTAATGTTTTCCCATTTCCACTCTGGTATGGAAATAGGTTGCATGAATCCTCCAAGCTGTTGCCTTCCAACTTTCATTTGTTGACAAACCCTACATCTTGACACAAAATCCACAATCTATCTCTTCATGTTATCCCACCAAAAATGTTCCTTGAAATCTCTATACATTTTGGTGATCCAAGGGTGTATAGAGAAATTGGAGCTATGAACATCATCTAACAATTCCCTTTTCTGGCCAGGTATATCAGGAACACAATGTCTCTTCCCAAATTTCAAAATTCCATCTTCATACAAAAAGTCTTTCAATCTCCAATCATTCACATCTTTAATATTATTTTAAAACACTTCATCACTGATCTGAGAACTCTTTATCCTATCTAGTAAAGATGGTTTCGAAACCATTTGAAAAAGTATCGATGTTTCACCTTCCATGGTAATTCACATATCCATCTTCACTAGATCCATGTAAATATGATCCCTTTAAATTATCATCATGTTAAAAACTCCATGATATTTTCTGCTCAAAGCATCTTCCAGCTTATTTTCCTTCACCGGGTGGTAGTGTATCATCAATCATAATCATTTTGGGGTTCAAGCCATATCATTTGCCTCATGTTGAGTTATTTATATGATAAAATATATACTTCAAAATCTTGTGATCAGTATAAATCTCACATTTTTCACCATAGAGATAATGTTTCCATATCTTCAAAACAATGATTACAGCAGCTAACTCATTATCATGAGTAGGGTAGTTTTGCTCCTGAATTTTTAGCTGTCGTGATGCATAGGCAATAACCCTATCATTCTGCACAAGGACACAACCAAGCCATTTCATTGATGCATCACTATAAATAACAAACCCATCATTCTCCGATGGTAGAGTCAATATAGGAGCATTGACAAATATTCAATTAATTTATTAGAAACATTCTTCACACTATTTTGTCTAAAAAAATTTAACCCTTTAATTTGTGACCTTTGTTAATGGGTGAGCCAACTGGAAACAATTCTGGAAAAAATGTCGATAATAACCTACTAAACCAATAAAACTGCGTACCTCAGTTATACTCATAGGTGATAGTAATTCTTGTATTTCCTTGGTCATAGAAGAATCAATAGAGATTCCATCATTAGAGATAATGTGGCCATGAAAAGAAATCTCTTGAAGCCAGAATTCACACCTGATAAACTTCCCATATAATTCATGTCTTCTCAGAGTTTTCAGGATAATGCGAAAGTGATTTTCATGATCTTCGTAGATTTTGGAGTATACCAAGATATCATCAATAAATACCACCACAAAATCAGTGAGATATTCATTGAAAACGCTATTCATTAGATCCATGAATACAGAGGGTGCATTAGTCAGCCCAAAAGGAATTACTGTAAACTCGTAATGCCCGTACCTGGTTCAAATTGTTGTCTTCGGAATATATTCCTTCTTCACACACAACAGATGGTATCCTGATCGAAGTTCAATCTTTGAAATGTATTGATCTCCATGCAGTTGTTAAAATAAATCATAAATGCAAGGTAGGGGATACATTTTATTTATTTTTATAGCATCGATCTCCCAGTAGCCGATTCATAACCTCATAGATCTATAATTATTTTCAACAAAAAGAATAGGGGATACCCATATAGAAGCACAAGTGTGAATAAATACATTATTAATCAATTCCTATAGTTGTTTCATTACTTCCACTAATTCTACAGTGGCCATTCTATAAGTGGTCTTCGATATAGGCCTTGATCCATGAATTAAATCAATGGAAAACTCAACTTCTCGTTCTGGAGGATGTCTAGGTAAATCTTCCGGAAACACATATACAATTCTCTCATAATAGGTACATCCTCTATTTGAACATTAATTTACTCACCCACAGTTATTTCATTCTCTTCCTCCCCGATAATTGAATTTAGTTGAGCTAATGGGGGTGGATCAAGATAAGAATTAGGTGGTGGTGATTCTTCTCTAAAAATAAGGTGTTATTTATCATCATCATCAAAAATTGTAACATCCTTATTCTTATAATAAATCTTCGCATCATGGTCCAAAATCCAATCCATACTGAGGATTATATAAAACTCAAACATAGGTATGACAATGAGATCAGCGGATAAAGAACATTTATGTGCTCTAATGGGGACTGATTCACAAAACTTTGTTGCAATGATGCTTCCCTTGGGAGTTTTAACTGACAACTCCTTCGTTAAATCAAATTGGAAATATATAATTTTCTTAGGAAACTGGGAAGATATGAAACAATGTGATGATCCACAATCAAATAATGTATTTTCTAAACATGAGGAAACCATTAAATTACCTAACAATATGTCTTTCAGAGCTTCTACCTCTGCAATAGTGATAGCTTATGCTTCACCTTCATCCCTTGGCCTTTTTGAGGCAACTTCCACTAATGATTAGGACATTCATTTGCAGAATGTCTCATATCTCTACAATTATAGCATTCCACGTTGACAGCAGCTCTCTTTCCCTTGCAATCATGAGCTTGGTGGCCTTTTTCACCACACTTGAAACAGACTCCCATTCCTTTTAATCAAGTACCAAGTTCTTTCATCCCACATTTACTGCAGGATGGATTTTAAACTTTTCCCTTCTTCCCCTTATTTGCATTTCCAGATTGATCAGCAGATCTCTTCTTCTCTTGAATTTCTTTAATGTCATAAGACTTAGAGAATAATTTTTCTGTTTTGGTAGAACATGAGACATTGTCTTCGTACGATGAGAAGGATTGTGGGACTAATGCTTGATGAAGAAATGGTTTTAACCCATAAAAGAAATGATCAATATTACTTATTGGGTTATGTATATAATCTCCATCATACCTTGATATCCATGTAATGTCAGCCTCATACATTTTGACATTCTCATCCTCCTTTTTCCTCAGACTCAGAAATTACCTTTCCATATCTGTTCGATGGTCACAAGGAATGTATTTTTCTAAAAACAAATCTTTAAACTCCCTCCATTCCATATTTTATACTTCATCATCTTCATTCATGTTTTGAATCAATGACCACCATTTATTATCATTTTCAGTGAGGCGGTAAAATTCCATGATAACTTTTTCCCTTTCACTACTCCCCAAAGCCTGAAATATTTTCTCTTGGGAACTTATCCATTTCTCAACAACCAATGGATTTCTACTCCCATTGTATGTTGGTGGTTGTTTCCTCATGAAGTGATCTAACATTGATCCTTCACGTTGTGGATCAGGGTGCTCCATACAGGTAAGGTTATTATTCATAACCTGAGTTAGTTGTCCCAGTATGTTGATAAGATGATCAGAACAAGTTACATCACTAGATCCACTATAATTATCTTTAGCTGGAGGGAAACCCCTACGTGGAGTGTGTGCATTGATACAGTTTCCATTCCGTCCACTAGGATACATTTCTAAAAAATGGCATAAACTAGATTAGTTTATGAATCAAAATACATAATTCCAATTTGTAAAACACTTAAAATATATTGAACAGTTTATGGATATAAACCTTAATCATAAAATTGTTTTCTTTGAGGTATTATATACGCATAAACCATTCATAATGGTTTGTAAATAAAATGAGAATTATCCTAATCATATCTCCTGGAAGTGTCATAACCAAGAGTGCAGCAAGGTACATTGTCGTGCACCAATTCTCGTTTGAGTCTAGCTCAAAGCCGTGTTTTCGGGTTTTACACCTACGTACATCTATGCCAGAGATGCCTCAACCTGCTCATATCCATACAAGGATTTATTACTCAGAAAACTCAAAAAATATCTACAATACCAAAATTCTTGGTTGTTCTTCTATACTAATCCTCAATGTCCATTTTGGGTCAATGTGCTCTAATCAGAGTTTATCTAAATCTAGATTCCAATGATTGTACTAAAGTTCCTCTGATACCAACTATAACACTTCAACCCTAGTTTCCTTGAGTCGATGCATTATTACATATCATTGGAATGATCACAAGAAAGATCAAGTCTCGAAAGACCGATTAGTTTAGTAGCCTTGGAATAAATAGATACATTCATAAAGTTTACATTACATCATAAAGTGAAAACTACTATAAAAAAATATTGTCTTAATATCCCCTCATATTATCCCTGCAGGTAATTCATAAATTACTTCTTCACATCCTAGGAAAAATAAAACATTGAAAGAGGTGAACTCAGATGCTTAGTAAGGATAACAATATAGCAGAAACATGCATAAATAAGCATAAAAATTTAAGGCAATGTGTAGCTTAAAAAATCCTTTAAAACTTGAACTTTAGCATAATATGGAAAAGATAAAATGAAATAATGTCATTTACTTATTCACATGGATATTCTACTAGTAAAATAATCACATGCAATATCAGTAACCACTTTCATAATGATGGAATGCATAATTCCATATTTTTATAACTACGTAGCCAAGGCCTCGGGCCAAGACTACAAATAAAATTTTGTCAAGGCCTCATGCCAAGACACTAGTTTGTCTCATGAGACATAGCTTTGCATCGAGGAGCTATAGAGGGTTGCACCCATCACTTATTATGTCCAACACATTCCTCAGATGAATAGGTTTCAACATAACATAAACATTCGTATTAAAACTAGCATTCAAAATGACAATACAATCACCATATATCATGAATGGTATAAAAATAACACATCCACAGTCAAAAATATCACAAAACCTTCAATACAATATGGAAGTTTGGTATCATAAAAAATCAACTTCAAATAAGCTTCAAATCCATCAAAGGATGTTGACATAGATGAAATCAAAACTGTTTGAGAGAAATATCTATTTTTTGAAGTCATTTAAAAGTAAATTAATTATAAAATAAAACAAGTACTTTGAAAATATCCTTATAAGCTTGTAAGGGATGCTTCTAAGATTTTATAATGGTGTAAAATAGCTGCACCCTCCGTATAAGTTAAATGAAGACATTCTTACCTTAATTCTATTGAAAAGGTAAAAAAGGACCTTGTTTGGAAAATGAAAGAAAGATTACTTTATAAACCACTTATAAAAATTAAAAAAAGCTTATAAATGACTTTAACCCATATTGTCTAAAATAGAAAGAATGTTTTGACATAATCTATTAAGAAACATGGATGTGGATGATAAAAGATGTCCCAGTAGATAATTACGTATAAACAACCTCGGATAATGAAGAGATTGTGAAATAAACCTTAGCTTGTACTTTTCCTTAGTTGATGGTTTGTTAACATCCTGTATAATATTTAAACATTTTTATTAAATTATACATGAACCAGATACATAATTATGATATCATATAAGATCTTATAATAATGCTTTGTTTATAATACTTTAGTATTATCGTCATTCCGGGTGTTAACTTACTCATTTTCTTTTATATGTTTTATTACATAAGTCGTGTTTGTTATGGATTGATTGTATATTATTCATATCCAGAATGATATAAAGTTCTTAAACATTAATTTCAATCATCAAATGAGAATTAGTCTTGAATGGATACGATAGGGAATGAATCGCATCGCGTTCATGGAGACGGTAGTCCGTACGTATGCACGGGTGACAATATCATTCTTTTGATATTAAAATATTATAAAATTGAAACGTATATAATATATAAAGAATCATTATCATCTTATATTTATTATTTACATGAATTACACATAGTTATTATGCCCATCCAAATGATAATATATTGAACAACAATTACACCACGACGTGGAGATGGTATGCCATACGTACGCACGTATAGTGACATGTCATTCAATGGATGGATAGAATACTAAATATGGTTGTTCCATATTTATCATCATATCATAGTATATAGGATATACTAGAGTTATTATTTTATAATGGTTATAAAAAAGAAAGAAGAAGTTGAAGAAGAAATGAAATTGAAAAAGGGTGGTGAAAACAATACCTCTTCTTCGTGTTCTTCCTTTGGATTTGATCAAAAGGGCTCCATAGGTTGGATTTATGATCAAACTAAGGCCTCTAGGTTGAAGTGAGGGAATTTTAGATAGTATTTTGTCAGGGTTTGGCCGAACCAAAAGGCTTTTAAAATGTGAATAATTTCTTAGAAGTGGTGTCCTTTTATAAGGGGGGAGGGAACCTTAGAAAAATCTAGAAATATTATTTTATAATAAATTCATATTCGGTTTATAATGGCTCCAAAGTTGATTATTTAAATTATATGGATTGGTTGGGTCGAAAAACTCTCAAAAAATAGAATTTATACTGGTTTGGGATCTTATATTAAACTTATCATATAGTTTTAAATCTTAGTTAATTAGTTTGACACTTACCAAGTAACATTGTATTTTTATATTATATAGTTAATAAACATACGATATACCTCCAAGAGACCCCCAAGTGGTCCATTAATGATACACCAATCATGATATATATTTATTGGATGAACCTTAGATTTTTAGAAATAGAATATAAATTAATAATATAATATTTGTTTTAAAAACTCTTTTATGTCAATTTTGACACTATTGGGTATTTTGTTTTTTATTATTTCATAACAGCATTATTACATCGAACAAGATTTATATAACCAATACTAATACGTCATATAAACCTAGAAAAATTATTGGAATTTATAAAAAGTCACAAATTACATTTATTTGGGTTTTTATAATATCAATTATCTTAATCATTCATTAATACGGTAATTACTTCATCATAATTGTGTCATAAATAAATTAAATTATTTAATTAATAAAATTTTGAATAAAATACCATTATGTAGGAAATATTATTTGATTTATAATTAATATTTACAGTCGAAATTATAACATATATAACCCTATGTAATAATTGTTTTTCGAAAATATATATACTCATGTCATTTTTTATTTACATTAACTTAATTAATATAAAGTGTCCCTATCACCTACAAGTGGCTCCATGGGGTCCCAAAATCGACCAAAAGATGCCCATGGTCGGACATGTATCCACCAATAATGTTAGGACACGTTTTAGGATAATTTATTATTATTATAATATTTTTTACCCTTATTTACCGAATTTACCCTTTAACCTTGGTTAATAAAATATTTACCGAAATAATTATTCAAAATGTCTAAAAATAAAAGTAACCTATTTACATAATTCGTAAATCCTGATTCCAAATATGGAATCCATTTTTTCAAATTCAAAACACACAAGTGGCAGAAATTAATTTGAAATTAATTTCCGTTGTTAAAACAAAAAGCTTATTATTAAGAGATAATAACTATCAAAATATTGACACTTGTTTATGTTTGGCGTTATTGTGAAATTATGTCCAATAACCAAAATTGTATTAAATGGTAAAAATATATTCTAAATATTCATTAATAACACTTAAAATCATATTTTATCACTATTAATTATTTTGATTAAAAAAGTTTTTTTGATTAAAATTTAGTAATGTTCACTATTCATCAAAATATAAAAGTTATCAAAAATGTACCAAAATTTCATCCTAGGATAATTTCGATATTCCAAATCCAAAAATTATGTCCATTTTAAATGATAAAATGTATAATATTTCAAAAATTGGTATTACTATTCATAATGGCTAGTTTGATTGGTTGCGGTGTGTGTTATAACTCGAAGTTGTATACAGCACACTCTACTATATTATTCAAAGGGAAGCGTACCATGGAAGCATGAGGTGTTACATTTTAGGTGGAAGGTCCATGGGAATAGCTTCTAGAAATATGGTTTGATGGGGATCGATACCCGAGTAGAGGATGTGGAACGAATCTAGTCATCGAAGATAATCATAGTTCACTCATCTATGATTTGGCTTCTATGATGAGTTATAGAGAGGATTCAGATGCGGCGGACGTGTGGGATGAAGATTCATGATGTTTCTAGATTTTTATAAAATTATATGGTATGTTTCATGTTGTCTAAATAACACACATCTTGTGGAACCCTACTTTTGTTTGAAATGGTTTTGGAAGAATTAGATATCACATGTTGAGTGGGACCTACCACATACTGTGTGACTTGATGATGGAGACTCAGTACACACCCTCAATGTACTTGGTAATGTACATATAAAGGAATAACGACACATTTTTAGTAAATAGGAACAACCTGATACTCATACATGGCCAGGAACACGGGCAAGTCCAGAGTACATTGGCACAATCCAATACTCAAACAAGGATAGGTACATAGGAGTAACCTAGATACATGGGTATGGCTAGAGTACACATGGATGATATTAGGTGCACAGGTAGACCATTTGTTGAAATAAAATTTCATGCACTCCTAGTAAATGTTGTATACTTTCTTCGGGGTATTTTGAGTCCATCATTTAATTTAGTGAGGACCAGTATCCCTAGGGTGTATTCCCTTGTTCCATCCACGTGAGGGTAGAATAAGGAATCACGTCTTTTTCATAGGATTTAGTCCCCTATGTAGGTTTATTCATGGATGGAGATTAAGTAATAATTTTTCTTGTCTCTGGTTGGGATCCTTTATCATCTATTCTTCTTCCTTGGAAATGGTTTGAGGAATCTTCCTAACCAACATACTTGGGCATATGATCCCCTAGATGGTGAGTTATTCTAGGTAAGATATAGAATATCATAGAGTCCCTAGGTGAGAACCCATATCTATTCATAGAGATATTATGAGTTATAGAGAGTACTTATTTATAAAAAGGACTGATGTGAAAAACAACATAGATGAGAACCACTAATTTTATTCAGATCATGGAGTGAGTTCTCTCTAATGAGCATCACATTGAACGCTCAAGAAAAATCTTATTGTTATTTTTATGGTTGTGAAACCATTGTGACGTGGTGTCTATATTGAGTATATTAATGTTATAGTATTATCATTATGTCTCATATTTTGATTTACATATCCTTGTGTTGATTGGATAAATACTCTCTTGGTGTATTATGTATGCTGGTTCTAGGGTGTTCTACTAGGTAATGTTATACATACCCTTGTATGGGCTCTAACATCACATTTTTATTCTTATATATTTGAAAAAAAACATTCCACAATGTCCTTGGTGGACCAAATTTATGTGTAGTATAGTGACATAGAAAAACCATGGTTCGTACTAAGTGTTTCGTTTTACAACTTTCCCCTACAATATTAGAATTTTGGACACTTTTACAGATTTGGCGGGGAAGTATTTGGACCATTATGCTTTCTATCAATTTTTTTTTACTTTAATTATTTTTTATAAATATATTCGTTAATATATGTATCCTTTTTTATTTAACTATAATTTTATGTGTATTTGGAGATGTGTTCTTGTGTACACGTTTCATAGAATAAGGCCTCCCATGAGTGTGATATTGATAATGAATGATTTTACGCATCAACTGAACTATTTTTTGTGGTCCTGGGGTGTCATACGAAACATAATTCCATCTATGTGGTCCCCATTAGTCTAGGTCAAGATAGAGTAGCATCAGATCCGTGTTTCATCTTAGGATCGGAGTTTTAAGATTGTCTAACTGTGAGTTTGGTTTGGGAAATAGGGAAATAGTGTTAATGTGTTTCAAGTAATCATATTAGGATAATGAATCTACTTTTTGTGTGTTGGTTGATGTATCCATTCACCATAACTCTAATAACTTATGTTTTCACTCAGTATATGTAGGCACTTATTGATTTAACAGCTTAATTTCAAAAAAAAAATATGTTTAATGTGGTTTCAATTTAAAGCAAGATTCCAAAATTTTATAATTTTAAATTGAAATAATGAAGGTAATTTTTTATATTAAAATATTAAAATAATCATAGAGTTAATTTTTTGGAACATTCTAAAGATTTGGTTTCTTGGTGAAAAGTAGAAAATACTAGTTTTATGAAAATAATATTTTATTTTGAAATTATTAAAATAGTATCATTTTTTATCTTGGTTTGAAAATTTATTAATTCATTATTTTTTAAAATAATCCACTAAATGTTATTATAACCATTATTAAAAATAAATTCGGTATAAAAACAATTTTATTCTTAGAATGAAATATTTCTAAAAACGAATTCGTCATCGTGTTATTATGGATAATTTTACAAGAATTTCTTTATATTATATATATTTAATTTGATAAAATGAAATAAATATTTTTAAATAATCATGAATTTTTTTTGAATCAATATTTATTATTTCCCAATATTAATGTTATATTTGGTAAAAATGATAGTTACTATGGAATGATTAAAAAAGGATTAAAAGGGTTTCCAATAAAAATATAAGGAATAAAATAACCTAAACCCCTATATAAATCCTATTTTATTTCCATATTCATATCTTATATTATATATTATTTTAATATGATTCATTTTGGATCCATTTGGATGGAGGAAGACATTAATATATTTTAATATTTTGAAAAAATCCATGTATATATTCTACCCCGCTTATAAAAGGTAACCCCATATCCTCTCTTCCACACAATTCAAGAGCCCATTATCGTAGTCCATACCTACCCAAATTCCATAATAAAATCCTTTATAACTTCTTAGATTTCCATTTTTAATTATAATTCCTTCATCGGATGTCTTTATGTATAAACCTGTGGTTTTTTCTAATGATGAGCTATGATTAATAACCCTGAATTTTCATTTATTTTTTGTTAAAATTCATTAAAATATCCATAAAATATGATGAAATAATATCATAATTATAATTAATATAATATAATTTCATTATATTTATTGTATAACTCTTTTTTATCCACTTAACAATCAAACCAAAAATATAATCATTACACATTTTCATGTGCATACTGCTGCCTCATTAGACAATGAATTTCATTTTTCATCGTCAAATCTTTTAATTTGTCAAACAGATTATAAAAATAGAAATAATATGATATATATGATATAAATTTCATTATTTTATGTTAAATAAATATTATACATCTTTATTTACTATCTAATGTAAAATAAAAACTTCACTCTGGTGTACGTGCACAATATCTCTTTGCAAACCTATGTATTTTATTTTTTTCACCACCTAACATGGATTGTATATATATGGGGATTTAAATAAAAACTTATAATATTTAAAATATAATTATAATTCTATAAATATTCATAATAAGTATCTTATTTCCCTCATTTATTTTGAAAAATGGAAACATTACTTATTCATGCGTACAACATCCCATCTTCATGATTGTAACCTAAATAATTTTTCATTACAATATTACACAGTTATTATAGTATAAATAATGTATAAAAATGATATTATAAACGTATTTATGATTTTTTTTAATTATATAAGCATGATCCATTTGACCAAATTCAACCTAAAAAATTCATTTCCGACTTATCAAAAAAATATCCTCAAAAGTCATAAGTAATCATCCTCAATTAAGTGATAATGTATGACATGAACATTAGTGGAATAAAAGGAATTAAAAAACTAAAAAGTTTTTTTTAATAATTTAATAAATGAACATATGTTTATTTTAAAACATTATCATTTGAATGAAATATTTATCTTTAAATAATTTAATTTTATTAGTACCTCATGTTACACGCAACACTGAGTTAAAATAAAATGTTATATAAAATAAATTTTTATTATTTTAGTAAATCCATAAAATCCTAGTCATTGAAATGGGAGGTATGAGTATTAATATACATATTATAAAATAAAATAATTCTTAAAAAATAAACAATTGATTTTTAGTAAAGACATTCTATTATTCAAAAATATATTTTCTCCAAAAAATGAAATTATTTCATTCTATGATAAAATAAATATTATTAATTTTTAAAATAATTAGAAAATATATTTGAAAAAAAAATAACTTCTTAATTCACAATTTTAAAACAATCCTGCTTTGATTTTTTTTGGAATTTTCTAAATATTTGTGATATTTTGTTGAAGAGTGAAAAATACATATTCACATTGAAGATTGTATTTTATTTATAAAGAATTTACAATGTAAAATTATATTTTGGAATATTTTTAATCATTACTATGTAAAGTTTTATTATTAATACTCTAATTTTGTTATTCATATTAATTTTATAGATGAAGTTAGTATAAAACCCTTTTAAATTTAAAAGTGTAATTTTTCCAAAAAAAACTATTTTTAGTTGAATTTTACCAGTTTAGTTTTAAATTAAATTCTTCCAGTGATATGTTTTTATTGTATATAATTTTATTCCACATATTGAATCGAATGATTCAAAATTAGTAAAAATGTCCCTTTTAATTTTTGTTAATAATAACAGTAACTTTGGTAAAATTTATCACCCCAGTAAAAGGTAAATTGGGTTAATCAATATTAAAAATATTTTATAAGGCCATAATTTATCAATCACATTATTTGAAGATCAATTAAATTCATCAATTAACACTAATGGTTCTAAATTGAGTTATTTAGTGACACATGTCCCTGGAAATGACATTGACATTATTAAAATCCAAGAAAGTGACATAATGGGACACTATTATATTAAATAATAATAATATTTTTAATATGTTATTATTTAGAAGGAATTTTTTTTATCATAGACTATATTTAGAAATATAAAATAAATATATTCCTCCTTTTAATTTATTATTATTATTTAGTAATTAAATACTAGCCTTAAAAGTGTAAACAATAATGATGTGGTAATTATTTTGTTAATAAAAAAATAAAATAAGTGTCATTAAGATTATTAAAATAAATATTATATGAGATATTTTATATGATAAAAAATCTATATAGATTAAAATTACATTTCTAACAAATAAAAAAATTGACAGTTCATATTTTAATTTATGTATTCATGTTTCTAAATGTCAAAGTATTAAATAATATGAAAATTTGCAATAGTGATATTCTATGTCATTAATGTTTCATTAAATTATTTCAAAAAATACATAAAAAATTAATTATAATATTAAAGGAAATAGCATAAATTAGAAATTTATGGTGCAATTATGACCATTTATTTAAAATTAAAACCTTTTAATACTGAAAAATTTGTTTCCAAAGTTACAATTAAATTAATGTCACGACCCGTCCCCCAGGGCCCGCATCGTGACTACCCCAAGCCTACCATCCATAGGCTAGGGGATGGAGACTATCACCAAAGGCCTAAATACCTCAACTGGGAAGTCATTCCCATTATAAACTGAAACACACACAACAGACTAAGCAACTGGATGTAAAACACTATGTATAATTGTATAAAAAAGAGATTTCAGAAAGTAAGGGGCCGAATATACAAGAAAAACAATAAAGTACAATGAAACTGAAAAGTACAACTGAAAATAGGTAAAGAAGCTACTGGGTCATCATCTGGGATTCCTACCAGATGGGTAGGTATAGAGGGCCTCCTCAGCTCTCCACGTCCGTCCGTCCACTCTGTGCACTATCACACTGAGTGATCCACATCCGAGTACCATCAAGTCCTGCAACTCACTAACTCTATCAGCGTTGTCTGTCATCTGCAACCAACACAACAAGGTGCAGGCATAGCCCTTACGGGGGTGAGAATAACGATACTCAGTAGGGACCCTGAGACACTCAAGGTCTAACAACATCCAACTATAATAACCGCAAAGTAAAGAAATCAACAGATAACCAGACATAGGTATATGTCCATTCATATACCTATATTATTTAGTAATCCATCTCAATCATGAGGTAAACACAAAATTCATTGACTCAGCTCAAACCTGGATTTTTATTATTGAAACCATGGCTTGTGGCGTACTCCTCCCCTATCGAGTACAATGGGACTACCGTGTCACTCATAGGGACTTCCTACTATCCTTGGACTGCTAAGGCCCTTCTCCTGTTGAGTGTCTTGGGGCTACTGCGTCATACAGAGGCACTCCCCACCATGTGTTTGTTGTGTCACATAGAGGCGCTCCCCATCGTGGGTCTGTCGCATCACACAGAGGCGGTCCCCCTAATAGCCTACCGTGCACTCCTACAGTCGAGTACTACGGGTCTGCCGCAATCACATAGAGGTGCTCCTCCTCCATGGGTCATCCACGTCACACATAGGTGCTCCCCACGAGGCTATTCGAGTCACTCCGAGTCGAATCAAACAAGCAGTCGTCACGTATCCTCCAGCTACTGGGTTTCTGTACTCTGCTTGCTCATCGCCGGGAGGATCCGCTCCACAAGCTAATAGTAGAAACTCCAACTATCACGAAGTACCAAGTAGAAGTACCTCAAAGATCTGTCTCGTCATAGGAGTCTCAACCAAACACACGGAGCATCAATCAGACGCCCGGTCTATGAGTAATTGGAATTTCTGTTCTAGGGGCCCGGTTGGTTTTTAGGCTCAAACCAACCCGACCATATCCCAACTCTGTCCAAACCTCAATTGTGATATGCCAAATGAACCATCTCACTCCATGATTTTCATCGCCGTAGGCGGTTGTTTGATCAGTCGCCCATATCCAAATATAGGGGCAAATAGGTATCAACATACCAAAGATGGTCCGGGTCCGGTCAGACCCAGTGGGACTAACCAGACACGACTCGGGTCCGGACAGGGGTCCGACTCGTTCTGCGGGTCTGACCTGGTCCACAGGGGCATCCTGACCCTAGGTGTCAGCCCGTACCGAGTGGTCGGCTTGGCCCGAGTGCACGGCCCGACCCGATGGTAGCCTGGCTGCGACCTCCAGCTCCTCCGTGCGGGTACGACCCGGGTCCATACTAGGGTCCGACTAGATCTACAGGTCTGACTCAGTCCAAGGTGGTGGATCAACCCATGTGGTCGGCTCAACCAGAGTGGTCAGCCCTGCCTGATCATGCGGCCTAGCCCGATGGCGGCCTGGCCTCGGCCTCTAGCTCCTCGGCGCGGCGCGATGTCGTCGCGCCTCCTCCACATGGCCCAGCATGGCCGCGGCCTTCTACAGCCCTCCGCGCAGTGCGACGACACCACACACCTCCCCCATGGCCCGACCCTGGCCATGACTCACCTTTCACGTGACACAACGGTGCCACACCCTCTTGGCGACCTGGCGGCCTTGTGCCGCTTGTCCCTTCGTGGCCGGCTCGTCGCCATCCTTCGTTTCTCTACCTCCCTCATCAACAAACGACAATAATAAAGGGGGATGGTTGGGCCATGTTCATGTGGTCTGATCCCTCCATGTTATGGTGATATCAATCAGTAATACACATTCCATAATTTGATCAACTATGAATGGGTAGAACAACAACTCAAAACCCCTACCTCGTATGACGATAATCGTTGACGAAGTCGCGGAAAGGAGGACGTCATTCCGTTGACGTCGGTAAGCGCCTGGGGTTGGAGACCGAGGAAGAAGCATTGTTGGCATTCTTCGTGGTTGGATCCTTCTCCTTTGGTTCAGTCAATGATTGATGAAAGGTATTATTCATTCTTCGTTGAGAGGATGAAGTTATCTATGTTCTTCCAAGCCCTCTCTCAAAGACCCACCCAAAAGAATGTTTCCATCCAACAATAAAAATAATTGTCTAACTACTAATTTAATGGTTGGTACGAATTAAATTGGATTCAAAAGGAGATTAATTTATTTGAGAAACATAACAAAATAAATGAGGTGGGTTGGCTCAATTAAATGTTGGTGGAAGGTGAAGAGTTTTCTCCCATATCAATGGGGTATAAGAGGGGGGTTAAAGCCCTTGTGGGATCCATCATGGATATCATCCCATGGGAGGTTATGTACTGGTGGGACCCACCAACATAACCTCCCATGGGTGGTTACGGTGTGGTGGCCCCCACGACTAACCACCTCTTGGAGGTTTTAACAACCTTAAAAATAAAAATAATCTAACACTTATTTTTATTTCAATTAATTAAAATCCCCCTAAATTCTATCATCCATTCTCGTTAGAACAGAACTATGGTGAAGGTATTATTAAGCAATAACCGACATTGTGAGTTCAACTGTGCCCTCAGATTTCAATTCCGAGCACTGGTTCAAAAGATATAAAACACCTCGAACGTACGTTTACTGAACGTAACCGAAAAAACAACAGAAATTGATTCTGGGCACACCAGGCCTCAGAATCAAGCACCATAAATTTTCATGGACTTGTAAAAATCCAATTAATTTAAGAAAAAAATTCAACACAATTTTCAGGTCTTTACTTTCTCCCCACTTCAGGTCTTTACTTCACCGTAAGCTACTACTCTAATTATGGGGAAAGAATGGGGGTATTGAGCATACATCTGAGCCACCGACTCCCATGTTCTCTCATGAATGTTCTTGGGATGCTAGTGAACGTGCACCAGAGGTATCGACTATCAACATAGGACCTTCTCTTGTCAATCCTCAATCTACACTAGAACCTCCATGAATTTCACCCCTCATCGATGTCCAGATCCCTGTGGTCGATGATGTGGGATGGGTCATGCAAGAATCTCCTCAGCTGAGATATGTGGAAGATGTCATGCACCGGGTGCAACTGATGTGGAAGAGCTATGTGGGAAGCCACCTCGTCTACTCGGCTGGGTACCTGGAAAGTTCCGATGAATCACGGAGATATCTTTCTTCCTCGGCAAAATCTCTATAGTCCTCGTCGAGGTGAGACCCATAGAAAGACATGGTCGCCATCCTCGAACTCCAGAGGTCTCCCTCTCCTATCAGTATATGACTTCTGCCAGCTCTGGGCAGTGTTCATCTTCTCCTGGATGATCTGCACCTTCTCTGTGGTAGCTCGTACCATCTCTGGTCTCACTAGAGCAAACTCCCTTGGGTCTGTCCAGCATAGTGGCGATCTGCAAGGTCCACCATATACGGTCTCAAAGGGTGCCATACCGACGGTGGAGTTATAATTGTTTTTGTTTGAAAACTCCACCAATGGAAAGTGGTCCTCCAATCTATGACCGAAAATGAAGACACAAGCACGGAGAATGTCCTCGAGGATCTGAATAGTCCACTCAGTCTAACCATCTGTATCTGGATGGTAGGCGATGCCCAAGCAAAGCTGCACCCCGAAAGCCTCCTGCAACCCCTTCCATTGCTAGGATGTAAACCATTCATCTTGTTCGGAGATAATAATATAAGGTAATCCATGTAAATGCATAATCTTCTGCACAGAGAGGCGTCCAAAGTTCTCTACTGATCCATGCTCTCTAATCGGTAGGAAGTGGGCTGACTTGGTGGGTCGTTCAATGATAACCCATATCGAATCGTGACTCTTTGAAATATGTGGATGAACCATCATGAAGTCCATAGATTTCCCATCCCACTTTCACTTTGGGACCTTTAAAGGCTGATCCAAGCCAACTGGTACCTGGTGCTCTTCCTTCACTTGCTAACAAGTGAGGCACTGAGAGAAAAACATTAATACTGGATTCATCATACATAGGAAATATTGTTATCATCGAAGGTCCTGGTACATCTTCACCACTCCAGGATGTACCAAAAAAGGGGAAATGTGGAAATCCATCATCAATTCCATATGATGTTCACCTAGTACCATGGTACCTCCTCTGAAGTGGATGACAAGCTCCCCACCTTTAGAAAATTCATCAGGTACCAACCCTATGGATATCTGAGCACGTCATGCCTCATGATCAGCGTCTCCACGTTGTGCCTCCCTGAATCACTAAATATGTGGGGGAGTGACTGTAAGAGGCTATAGGTAATCTGCTACATCCCTATCCAAAAAGGATAACTGCAAGGAAGCTAGCTTCTTTGTCGCCTCTCCTAACAGTTGAATACCAGTCCTCCTACTGAGCGCATCCACGACAACATTCCCCTTCCTAGGTGTATAGACTCTCTCAAAGTCATAGTTCTAGTGGAAATCGAGCAATCACCATTGTCTCAAGTTCAGGTCCTTTTGAGAGAAGATATACCATTGAATCTTCTGATCAAAGTACATGGTAAAACCTTTGCCCATCAAATATAGTCGCCACATCTTCAAGGATGAGACCAATGTTTCTAACTCCAGGTCATGGGTAACATAGGTTTTCTTGTGTTGTCTCAGATGATGAGAACCGTACACGATCACAGCTCACTCCTGAATCAGGACACACCAGAGTCTGGTCCCTGATGTGTCGCAGTAAACTACGCATCCTACACCATCCTCTAGAAGCCTCAAGATGGGGGCACTAGTCAGCCTCTCCCTCAGCTGTTGAAAGCTCTGATGGAATATCTTAGACCATACGAAGGGTTTCTCCTTCTTCGTCCAGGATGATAGTGGCACTAGAAATCTGGAGAAGTTTGGAACGAAACTCTGATAGTATCCAGCAATTTCTCAGAAACTTTGTACGTCCGTCATACTCCTAGGTGAATGTCAAGCATGTACCGCCTCAATCCTCGCTGGATCCACTGCATCTGCAGCCTCCGAGATGATGTGTCCCATGAAGTGAACCTATCAAATCCAAAACTGTCACTTCCATAGAATACCATAATGTTGGTGCTATCATAGTGTGTCCAGTACTACCTGTAAATGGTAGGCATGCTCCTCCTCAGTAGTCGAGTATATCAAAATGTTATCGATGAAGTCCATGACAACGTGATTGAGGTAAGGCTGGAATATCCTATTCATTAGACACATGAACACTTCTGGAGTGTTGGTTACGCTGAAGGGCATAACAAAGAACTCATAGTGGAAATACCCACACCTGAAGGCGTTCTTTTTCACATCCTCATCTCGAACACTTAGATAGTGATAGATTGATCTGAGGTCTATCTTAGAGAACCATTGTCCTCCCTTGAGCTGATCAAATAGGTCTTCAATCCTGGGGTGTGGGTACATGTTCTTTATGGTCACCTGTTTCAGGCGACGGTAGTTAACATATAGACTCACGCTCCCATATGCCTTCTTGGAAAATAGAATCTAGGATGGTCAGAGTGAGTCACTGGGCTGGATTAATCCTTTTCCCTGCAAGTCCTATAACTGTACCCTTAGCTCGCGAAGCTCACCGGGAGCCATCTGATATGCTGTAGTAGATATTGGTGTCTTCCCAGGGTACAAGTCTATATAGATTTCCACCTCTCTATAAGAGGTATTCATGGGACATCGTCTTAAAAAACATCTGCATACTGGTCCACCACTACAGGATATGTTTGACTCTCCACATCAACTCCTCCGAGAGTAAGGCAAACCAACTTGTGAGAAATCAGCTACACCCTCCTCCGAATAAGTTCATCATGCACTCCAAATGATCCCTTCTCGCTGGTGATTGTGAATTTGGTCCCATCCGTGCAGACACACCGCACATTGTACATAATACAGTCGATATGGGAATTGACTGTAGATAACCAATCCATACCCATGAAGATGTTGTAAGACCAATATACAGTTATTAAGAGATCTCAGCCAAAGCACTAATCTCCTAGAGTAATCTTGCGCTACAGAAAATAGTGTCTAATCGTCAAATCAGCTCCTGTAGGAGTCTCTAGTCGTAAGGATCGAACTAACATCTCCTTCGACATCTCGGAGCTCCAAACGAGGGAAGTGCCAATGGAAGAGTGATTGGAACCTGTGTGTATAAAAACTATAGAAAAGGTGGATTAGACACAGATTGTAAATCAAATCATATATGGAGCGCTGTGATCGTAGGAATCAACTTCCTAATGTTGTGCTCTCCCATGTCCATCTACTCCCTGGGGTCGGGGTGGACCTCCTGGTGGTGGTGGTGGTAGCACCTCAAAACGTCGTCCACTACCAGCTACACATCCAGTTCCTCTTCAGCATCCACCTCCTCCATGAGGACCACCTCGATCAAACCAATGCCTCTGCCTGGGAGGTCCCTCAACTGTCTTCTAATCGTCAACATGGATGGTCGGACCGTCACGAGCCATGTGACCATGTCCACCGCATTAGTAACACTGCCTGCTACCGGCATGTGTGCCTCTGCTCTGTGTGCCCAACACAACCGATCTTGAGTCATGCAGTCGACCACCTGTAGGCCTGGTCCTCTTGGACCTCTGTGACATCATTTTACTACCAGCTGTAGAATACTCTGTTGCATGTAGTCTAGAAGTGGGTCTCGCTACTGGTGACTGCTCAGCAAGGAAATCCTCTACTATGAGGTCTCTCTCTAACACCCCCGCCTGCGTCGAGATGCTAAGGGAGATCTTCGAAGCTCTGATCTCATTCCTGAGCCCCTACCCAATGGTCCAGTCCCTAAATAATGGGTCTCATTACATATATGTGGAGTAGCGTGAGAGGTCGTTGAACCTCACTGAGTACTGTGCTACTATCATGATGCCATGCTGCAGATGAAGTAGCTCCTATATCCACCTCGCATTAAGGGTCGCTGGAACATACTCCGCCCGGAATTGGCTCTCGAAGTCTGTTTAGAGTAGTGTCACCTCGTCACGAACCTCGAGCATCAGGCTCCACCATCTGCCTACTGCTGCCTGAAATAGGCTAACCGCATGGATCACCGTTAAGTCTGCATGTGTCCTTACTAACCTGAAAACTCTCACCACAGCCTCCAGCCAATCCTCATCCTCCTATTGGTTCATCTCTCCCCTAAACCTTGGTGGTCTCTGGCGCTGGAACTCTTGCAATGTTATCAAGATGTGTGCATCATCTGCTGCTAGGGCTGGTGGCATCGGTGGCCCAACGGGAAGTGGTACCGCTGGTGCCTCCACTATTAAATCGCTCTGCCCCGAAGCCTTATCGCTTGGTGGGATATCAGCCCGAACAATTCTCAGGGCTATAACTAGTCATCCACAAGGAGGCATCATGAATGGATCATATGCAACATGGTCAAAAGATTTATATCTGGTGAGATGACCAGTTTGAGCTAGCTTAAAGAAAACGTTTGAAAACACACACGCAATCATTGTGTTCATGCACTGAGTCAGAAATCAGAAGTTAGGGTCCTGGTGTATGGATACATCGGCCACTGCACCAACACTATACTCCCTGAACTAGAAACCACACTTAGTACCCTTAACACTATTTCATCACAGAAAATAATGATCATAGTCTTATGTTCTGGATTAGAACCTACTCCTCTGATACCAATTTGTCACGACCCATCCCTCGGGGCCCGAATCGTGACTACCCCAAGCCTGCTTCCGTAGGCCAGGGGCTGGCGACTAGTACCAAAGGCCTAAATCCCTAAAATCGGAAGGCATTGCCTTTATAAACTAAAACACACACAACAGACTAAGCAGCTAGAAGTAAAAAACTATGTATAACTTTATAAAAAAGAGAGTGTTGAAATTAAGGGGCTGAAAATACAATCCTGCCAATAAAGTACAAGGAAACGGAAAAGTTCAACTGAAAGCAGGTAAAGTAGCTACTAGGTCGTCCTCCGGGATTCCTAACAGATGGGTATGTATAGATGGCCTCCTTAACTCTCCACATCAGTCTTTCTGCTTCGTGCACTGTCACACCGAGTGATCCACCTCCGGGTACCGTTCAGTCCTGCTACTCTCTCCCTATATCAGCGCTGTCTGTCGTCTGCAACCAACACAACATGGTGCGGGCATATCCCATGTAGGGGTGAGTATAACAATACTCAGTAGGGACCCCGAGACATTCAAGCTATAACAATATCCATCATGGATAACCAAAAAGTAATGAAATCAACAGATAACCACACATAGGTATATTCCCATACATTTACCGATGTTATCTAGTAATCCATCATAATCATGAGGTAGACACAAAAGTCATTAAATCAGCTCAAACCAGTATTTCTATTATCAAAACCAAGGCTGGTGGAATACTCTTCCTCTATCAAGTACAGTGGGCCAGCCTCATCACATAGAGGCGCTTCCCACTATCCTTGGACTGTTGAGGAACTCATCCTATCGAGTTTCATGGGTCTTATGCGTCACAAAAAGGCTCTCCCCACCATGGGTCTGACGCGTCACATAGATGTGCTCCACCTAATATCCCACAGATGTACTCCTCCTATCGAGTATGGCGGGTCTACCGTGCTCACACAGACGCTCTCCTCCACCATGGGTCTTCAACGTCATACAGAGGCACTCCCCACTGGGCTAGTCGAGTCACTCTGAGTCGAATCGGTCAAGCATTCATCATGTATCAGCCTGCTAGTAGGTTTTTGTACTTTGCTTGATCGTCTCCAAGAGGATCTGATACATGAGCTACTAGTCGAAACTCCAATTTTCATTAAGTCCCATGTAGAAGTATCTCAATAATCTACCTCGTCATAGGGATCTCAATGCAACAGATGACATGTCAATCGGACAGTCTGTCTATGAGTTATTGGCATTTCTGTTCCAGGGGCCCAGTTGGTTTTTATGCTCAATCCAACCCAACCGTATCTCAACTGTGTCCAAACCAAAATTGGGATGTGAAAAAATAACCTTCTCACTCCAAGATTTCTGTCTCCATAAGCGGCTCGTCGATCGGACACCTCTTCTCCCATATCTTGGGCGAAGAGGTGTAAATAGGCCAAAGCCGGTCCGGGTCCGGTCCAACTCAGTCGGACTGACTCGGCCCGACCCAGGTATGGACCGGGGTCCGAGTCGATCTGTAGGATTGTCCCAGACCAAGGGGGTGGCCTGACATGAGTGGTTAGCCTGGTCCGAGTGGGCGGCCCTGCCTGAGGGGCGGCCTGACCCGATGAAGGCCTGGCCCGATGGGGCGGCCCGACGCCCTGGTCGACCAGGCAGCCCAGTGGCACAGGGGGTCTGCCTTAGCCACAGCCAGGGGGAAACCACATGCCCATAGCTACCCGATCATCTTTTTAGTTTGGGTGTGAGACGAAATCGGTATAAGGTGGCACCGGTACAACAAACGTGGGACCAAACGGGGTCCCGCTCCTCCCGGCTGGCTGACCGCCCAGCCGCTCCACCCTCTCTATTGTGGCATGTCCTGGTCACTGCTCCCATGCTCAGCACGGCGCAACGACGACGTGCATCCTCTCCCATGGCATGGCCTGGCCGCAGCCTCCATCTCCTCCACGCGGCGCGACAATTCCACTCCACCTCCACCACAGCTCGGCATGGTCGCGGCCTCCTACTGCCCTCAGTGCGGCGCAACAGCTTCGTGTTGATCCCCCGTGGCCCATCCCTAGATGCAACTATCCTTTCGCACGACTGAGTGGTGTTGCGCCCTCTTGGCGACCTGGAAGCCTTGATCCGCCGGTCTCTTTGCTGGTGGCCCATCGTTGGCCGCCGTTGTTCCGCCTCCATCGTCAACAAATGATAACAACAAAGGGGTCGGGTCGGGCCGTGTTCATGAAGTCCGACCCCTCCTCGTAATGGGGAAATCAATCGACAATTCACATTCCATAATTTTAATGATGGTGAATGGGTACAACAACAACTCCAAACCCCTACCTCGTATGACGATAACTGTTGACGAAGTTGCAGAAAGGCGGATGTCGTTCTATTGACATCGGGAAGCATATGGGTTAGGAGACCGAGGAAGAAGCATCATCAGCGTTCTTCATGGTCAGTTCCTTATCCTTTGTTTCAGTTGAATATTGAAGAAAGTTTACATCGTTCTTCATTGAGAGGATTTAGTTCTCCATGTTCTTCCAAGACCACTCTCAAAGACCCACCCAATTGAAAGTTTCCAACACAAAATAAAAATAATCGGCTAACTATTAATTTAATGTTTGGAAAGAATTCAAATGGATTCAAAAGGAGAATAATTAATATTTGAAACATATCCAAATAAATTAAGTGGGTTGGCTCAATTAAATGGTGGTGGAAAGTGAAGAGTTTTCTCCCACATAAATGGGTGGTTAGAGGGGGTTTAATGCTCCTATGGGCCCCACCAAGGATATCCTCTCAAGGGAGGTTATGTACCTGTGGGCACCATCATCATAACCTTCCATGGGAGGTCAAGGTGTGGTGCCGCCCCACTAACCACCAATTGGAGGTTTTAACAACCTTAAAAATAAAAATAAGATAACTCTAATTTTTATTTCACATAATTAACCCCCCCCCCCCCATTCTAACTACCATTCTCATTAGAACACAACTATAGTGAATGTATCATTATGCAATCATCGATGCTGCGAGTTCAATGGTGCCCTCAGATTTCAGTTCCGAGAACCGGTTCAAATGATATAAAAAATCACGCTCGTACGTTTACTGAACGTAAATGAGAAAAACATTATAAATTTATTCCGGGCACACCGGTCCTCGGAATCAAGCATCATAAATTTTATTTGACTCATAAAATTCCCATGAATTTAATAAAAATAATTCCATGGAATTTTCAGGTCTTTACAAATAGGTTATCTAATGGTTAATAACAAAGATAAGGTTTAAAATAAAATAACATTTCAAAACTATACTATTTTATGATATTAAAACCATATATTATCTTATATTTTAAACCAGGCCCATTTAGTAAAATTTGTATAGAAAATGAATTTTTTATAATTTAATATTTAGAAATTTCAAAAACACTCCTCTACTCCAATATTAATAACAACCCTTGCTACCCCTTCTCCTCAAACCTACCAATCCTAGAATCTCTCTTCCCCACAATCCCCACAACCAATTACTTTTGGTATCACCAAAAGACCAATTCTATGTTCCTCAATGGGTCCTTCATAGAGGTTATACTCTAGTGGTATAATTTTCAAACTACCTCTCTTAATTTTTTTCTTCTTATAACTACCCCAACGTATTTAATCCTTAAAAGAATAATAAATATAATATCATGTATATAATGGAATATTATATTATCAATTTAATATTTTCTAGCCATCCCTATTTTATCATATCTTCTTATTCAAATAAAGGGAACCATTTCCCAAATTATAGTGATTAACCATCTCCATGGGTAACGAGTTTTTGTTTTGCATTACTGAATTAAAGGATGGTAGTAAAACAACACTTATTATTAAATTATATTTAAATAAGTATATTATAAATTATTTAATTTACTAGAACAAATATATCGTTATAATATTAAGAAATTTTCAAAACCAGTTTGTGATGGATGGAATAACTTCCAAAATAAACTAACCGTTCATCATTAATGTTTATCAAATGAATCATCATATTTTCTGAAAAGAAAATGAAATATGGGGCCATTTAAAAATATATAAATTTATTATTACCATTTCATTTAATTTATTCAATAGTATTCCAATTAAAAAAAACTTCTATAATTATACACGAGTGAGATGACCATGAACCCCTGAAACAATGACTCCCAGAACAAAAAAACTTGAACTTTATAACTCACTGAAATATCCATAAATAAAATAAACATAATTATAAAAAATAAAATAAATGTTTCATTTTTTATGCACTAATAAATTATTGAATCTAATTAGATTATATATGACATTAATTGCATGTCCAGAATGCATTTAGACATAAGGTAAGGGGTCTCTCTGAACCAGCATTATTCCTTTATATTATTGTTTCTCACTTTTTACCCAAATTTATTCAGTCATTATTCTTATATAATTATTCTACATTATTTTTATATTTTCAAAAATAATATATATATTGATAAATTGTACATTATTTTATTGGAAATACTTGTTTTAAAAGGGTCTCTTCTCAATTCCTCTCAACAGGAAACCCCAATTAAAAGGGGGGTTCTCTTTTTCTTACCCATTTTCAAGTACTCATAATAAAATATTTTGAAAATCCAATAATTTTTAGAAACAACTGAAATTATCATGAATGAATATATTAGTTAATTTCTAGTTTTATTTAATTAATTATTCATTTATACTTTTTAAATTATCATTATTTTTTTCTTTAAAACCATTCTTAAGTATAACATTTATAAACCTACTTAACAAATATTTTTAATGTTTTCACATTATCTACACATGATTATTCATGATATTTTCTTAAATTTCTTTATTAATGCAAAATATTTATTTAAATCATTTCTTTCTTGGATACCATAATTATTCTCCCTTTGCTTATACCTTATGACAAGATTACTAAGCCCATTTAATTCCATGGGTAGACCATATGTTTATTATGAATGTTTGATTATTTATGTGGAACAAATACTCATGGACATGTTATGATGGATGAAACAAAATAGAACTCCATTGAATTGGGTAATGTTTAGTCTCATGAGACCTTATGTATATGATTATAGTATAATCCTAATCCATTATGGGACTTATTCCACAGTTTGATATTGTATTTTCTGTTTTCCATGAGTCATGATTATGTCAGGTTATATTTTGTTGTAACATACCAATATTTCCATGATAATATGATACAAAATTCCATATGTTATACTCCCATATTTTTATTCATGAGCCAGGCCTTTTATGTTATCATCTTATGCCTACTAACTCATGTGATATACTTTTTTATAATGTTTATTACATTAGTGGGATTTTAGCTCATATCATTTTTTATATATTCACTTGGTTATCCTACACAATTATAATTGAAAAAATTTAGTTAGGATCTCATTTTATATATTAATAAATTGATGTTTTATTTTATTTTCTTATTTTCAAATTATTTACCTAGTCTTCCAATGAAAATAGATGTTTATTCCCTGGTTGTTATTTTATGTAAAATTATTATTAAAATTTTGTAATTATTTCTTTAAATGGATTGGGTATCTTTTTTAGGTATCAGATCAAAATATAGTTATATTTGAGGAATTTGACTATAACACTTTAGTATGAACCCTAGGAATATATCTATAACCATGGATAAAAAATATTGAATCATAGATAATAATATGTTTTATTATATTTTATTCATTCTATTTTCATATATTCTATTATATATGCTCACTTGTTAAGTATTCAAGAAACCAGGTGGTATTTTATTTCTTTTTCATTGTTGAGAAATTGAAATTAGGGAACTCTTTCTAAAATAAGGTTATAGGAAATATGATGATTCCCCTAATGAGATTCCAAACCTGGGGGGAACAGGATCCCATAACAAAATGAAAGTACTAGCTCAAATGGATCATGTTATGAATTATAAATCTAATTGTGTAGAACTCCCTCCTCATAAGAAGAATGATAATGCTGAGATCAAAACATTTATCCAACATTGGACTCCTATATTTAATGGATATTCTAATAATGTCATCATAGAATAATTGATTGACTCTATTGAGAATATATACTTTATCCTTCAATGCACAAAATAAATGAAATATTTAACGTATGTCCAAAATGTTTTTGGGGATGTTGATCAGTGGTGGAAACTAATAAAAAACACAAATTCTAAGAATGAATTTGTTTCAATGGATTTGAATGTATTCAATAAAATATTTTTCAATTAATAGTTTACCAGAAATATCCATCTTAATATAGAGACGTTGTTCCTTAGACTAATGAAAAAGGAACATGAATCTGTCAAGATGTATATCAAAAACATTATATTGATTTAAAAATAGACATATAGTTTTTTCATGAATACTAAAATAATGTTGGATTTACTTTTTATTTGATTAAATCTATTACAACAAAAAGCCTTGGTGATTTGATACATTGAATGTAATTAAGGGATCGTTTGTTTTACCCTTATGGTTGAAATGGATATTGGAGACTCTCCTTGGTATTATGGTTATGGAGATAAAAATAGGAAAATATAGGTTAATATGGGAGGATCAATAGATAAATCCAATGAAGGAATGAAAACCCATCATCTAACAGGTCAAAAGTGTGAAAATAAAAATCCTAGGAACAATCTAAAGGGAGTTCGGAGATGCATCAAAAGTGGAATACAGGGGAATTAGGAGAATTATTGCTGAAGGGATTTGATGAAGCCTAATAATGAGGATGACAAAAGGAAGCCTTAGATATACACTCATATTATAGTTTATTTTTTCAAATATAACGAAAAAGGTCATTATGAGAGAGGATTCCCAAAGACAAGGGTTGTTGGAGACAATCAAAAACCCAAACTTCTAAGTTAATATAGGGGGGATATTCCACAACTACTACATAGTTAGAGCGAATAAATTATGTGGGGATAGGTACGCAAGTTATTCAATAAATAATTTAGAATTTACTATTTGATTCAAATTTTATAGATTATTTCATATCTTGTATGTTTAGTAGAACAATTAAACACCACCTAAAAATATAAAGGTTGATTTATCTATAATAATAGTTATTTGTTGAAATTAATGCATCTAATGTATATAACTCTTCCTCAATTAATGATTTTGGAAGAAAACTCACAATAAATTTATTCTTAATTTTTTTTTGTGGAGTTTGACGGTATATTGGCCATGGATTGGATCTATTTATAAAAAACATACATAAAAATAGGAGAATGAAAATTAATTTTCACATCCGAAGGCATTCCCCAATTTTGTACAAGGGTAAGGAGGAGGGTGATTCACCTTTAGAATTATCATTTCAATTGGGGATATTATTTCCATATGATAAAGTATAGATCAAATAATTTATATAAAGTGGAGTGTCATTCTTGATAACATTCCCATTATGAGGGATTACATTGGTGTGTTCCCTGATTAATGTTTTGGTCTTCCTTTTGACAGAGAGGATGAGTTATCAATTCATCTTACACCTAAATCCCTAACTATATCAAAGACTCCAAATATGATTGAAATTGATGAGTGTTATAAAATAAATAAGTGGTTATAATGGAATATGGAAAAGGGATTTAGACAACCATGTGCTTCACTATGGGGTGATCTAGTCCCAATCATTATGAATAAGGATGGATCTATGTGCCTCTAAATTGATTACCATTATCTCAAAAAAAAATCATGATAATGAACAATTATATCGTTTCATTAATAGATGACTTGTTTAACTATCAAAATACGGCTATTTATTTCTCCAAGGTGTATCTTCGGATAGGATATCTCCAATTAACGGTGATAAATGATGATTTTACAAATAATTCCTTTAGGAAAAGGTATGGATACTATGAGTTCATAGTTATTACCCTAGAACTCACTAATTATATAGAAATATTCCTTAACATAATGAATAAAATCATTAAAGATTTCCTTAACAAGTTTTTTGTAGCCTTTATAAATGACATTCAGATATAAAAAAAGTAATGAAGATAATGAGGAATATTTGAATACTATTCTTAAGAAATTTATAAATGATTATCTATATGAAAAGTACATTACATGTGAGTTATGGATGGATTTAGTATCATTATTAGGATCTGTAATCACTAAAAAAAATGTATATTTGAAAACATATTAGATAAAATAAATTGAGGATTGGACCAGACCCTCGTCTATAATGGAGATCCGTAGTTTCTATAGTCTATCTGGGTAATACTAATAATTTATAAATAACATATTATGATTTTTAAACACACAAATGAATCTGAATTGATAGGGATTAAAATCATTTATGGACCACTGAATTTGAAGACTATTTCAAAGAGTTAAAAAATAGTCATATCATTGCAATAGTATTTACAGTACCAATATGTAGGGAAATAATTATTAAATAAAGGGATTTATAAAAGAATGTATTAGGTTTTTACTAATGAAAAATGATTTATTAATATCTTATGCCTCAGAAAGTTGAATGCTTTTAAGAAAAACTATCCCACGAATGATCTAGAGTTGATAGATGTGATCATTGCATTGAAAACTAGTGGAATTATGTTTATGGGAATAACTACAAGATATATGAAGACACTAGGATCCCCAAATATATATTCACATAGAATGGGATTAATATACACAATTGAAGATTGTTAAAAATCATCAAGGATTATGAAATCTCAATTCACTACTATATTGGTAAAGAAAATAAACTGTTAGATGAAAATAAGTATATATTATCTTATAATTTAATGAATTATGATAAAATAGAACGGTCCAATTTTATTAGACATACAATGTATAGACTTTGTAATAATAATGGACGTTATATCCTCATTCCTTTCAGAAATTATTTCTAAATTATCCCTTATATTGAAGATATAGGATGCACAAATAAATGGTGTGTAAAATCCGAAGAAGGTGGAATCTATTAGAAATGGGAAATCATCGGTGTTAAAAATTTATGAGAAAGAAGTCATAAATTTTTTTACATGACTATGTATACTGTCAAATAATCAGATAATGTGGAATATTTTAAATGATTCATATAGATTGAGCTTCGCTATCTAACTCAAGATCACAAAGATGTATCGAGATCTATGAGAGCACTATTGGTGGGACAATATGGATAAAGATATCAAATATGTGAATCAATGTTCCTAGAATAAAATTATGTAAAAGATGAAATAGAAAATACTAAATGGATATTGAAACAATTAACTATACCTAATTTGAATTGGGAAAACAGCACCATGGAAATTGAACCGATGTTCTAAATACATCTAAGGGAAATAATTCAATACTCATTATTGTTGATCAAATTAAAAATAAATTTCACATTATTTAAATTTGTGAGTAATTATAAATCATTTAGATTTCAATGATATAAATTATTTATGTTTTGAGTCCTTATTGAGTAAAATTATAAATTTCATAAGATTGAGATATTATATTTACATCCATGTTTTGGAACAGTCTCCATTAGGCTCTAAAAACTAATCTAAATATTAGTATGGCCTATATCCCTTAAAATGACAGATAGTATGAGTATGAAAGTCAGAAATAGGATGAAATGTTGATATCATGCTCAATAGATTTTAATGGAAGATGGGATTAACATCTTCCATTGGTCGAGTTCTCTTATAAAAATATTTTCCACTAAAGCATCCAAATAAACCCATATAAAACAATTTTTAGGATGAGATTTTAAAAACCTACATGATATGCTGAAGTTGGTCAATGAAATCTATTGGGACCTAAAATGACTGAGGAAATACTAAAATGGTTTAATACCATTCATCCTAACATTAATGATTCCCAAAGTTGACAGAAGATCTATGCAGACTATCATTGTGGGGATGTAGAGCTTAAAGTCGGGGACAAGGTATTCTTTTGTATATCTCTATTGAATAGATTAATGAGATTTGGGAATAATTGAAATATAAGTGATAGGTACATCAAACCGTTTTTTATTCTATGGTTGGGTCAGATTTATGGTCTACCAACTAGCAATTCCAACAGCTGTTTCTCAAATACGATGTATTCCCTATATCACTCATTTAGAAGTACACAACAGATCAGGTCCGAGTTATGTTCTATTGACTAAAATTTTCTTTATTAATGACCAATAATTATTTAAATACCTTATATTAGTGATACCATTATTATACCCAATTTTTTATGACATATGATAGGATTACAATACCCATTTAATTCCATGGGTAACTCATATGTTTATTTCATATGTTTGATTCTTTATGTGGAACATGTCTGCATGACCATGTAATGATAGGAGTGCCTAGATATTACTCTAATTAATTGGGTAATGATTTGTCGCATGATACACTGTGTAAGGGATTAGGGAGTAAATCTATTCTATTATGGGATTCTGTCCACCATGTGATATAGTTTTGGTAGTTATCCTTCACTCAGGTATATTTCATGTTATATGTGGATTCCACATTCCAATATTTCCATGATAATATGATTCTATGTTCTATATGATATGATTTCATATACTTATTCATGATCCATAAATTTTATGTTATCAGGTAATGTCCTCCAACTCACGTGTTATGCTTTATTCTATGTTTTATTATCTTACTGAGATTATTAGCTAATCCATTTTTTTATATTCCCCAGGTTATCTTATGTAGTTATATGAACTAAATGTGAGTTAGTAGCTCATTATTGGTATTAATAAAATAATTTTTTATTATAGTTTAATTTTTTCTAATTATTTACCAAATATTAAAAATACATTATATTTTTTATCATTGGTTTTTATTTTAGGGATAATAATGATTAATATAACGTATAATATGTGTAAAAGTCTTACATCAATAAATTTATAATTTATGAAGATAAATAATGTATGTGATAAGTTGGCCTCAAGGTAATGTAAATTCATGTAAAATCGTAAATATGACCTTTTAGATTGGGTTATTTATTTTTGGATAATACCCTTTTAGTTGGGTTATGAGGAAACCCTAACATGGCCTATAGGCCATAGTGGAAAATGGCCCAGTACATGGATAGATTCCATATAGAATAAACTAACCTAGAACAACCCATTCAAAGTGTCTTATTCTATTATTCCATGCTCCCCACATCACACACACTATCGGTTATCATTTCCACATGCACAATTTCCTAGTGCCCAGTACAAATAGAAGATGTCACACCCTCTCATCTTTCCAATATAGTCAGATCAACTCTGGTGGTTGTTACTACTGTAATCAAATTTTGGGTCTTATTCTTGAGTGGTCTTATATGATTTCTATATGACACGAAATAACATTGCTCATAGGTATGAGGTGGCCCAAAGTCCATGTGGCCTGAATTCCAATGGTGGCCCGAAGGCCCTCAGACCTGTCACCCAAAAAGGTGGAATGAAGGTCCAAATAAGATGACAAGTTCTTATTTCTACAGTACAACACAATACCTGTTATGATACTACTACAATAACCCAGAAATTCATCTCCACCCAGATTTGGTCCGGGATCATTCAGATTCCTTGTAGGATCCTCTACCACTTGAGTACTAGATCATTTCCAAGTGAGTGACATATTACCATAAAATAACATTTTAAATTCATTATAAATTTATTTTTAATATAAGTTTCTTCCATTATTTTATGAGTTTATTTATATGTACAAAACAGACTTATAATTGAATATATATATATATATATATATATTAAAAGGATATTCTGTTTCTATGTATTTTATATTGAATGTATTAATATTCATTACAAAAGGTAAAAGGTAATGATTTTGGGAATAAAGGAATTGCTTATCAGGGCCAATCATGATACATAAATTCTTAGATTTTATGGATCATGTGGAAATTATTAAATATAAAATTTAATGACAAATAAAATTTTCCCAACTAATATTGAATAATAAGATCATTATAGCCAAGAGAATATATTTTCATATTTGATTTTATAATAAATTAAAATAGATCAAAAGAATGAGTACCTTGTTATTCAGTTATTTATTTGGTGATAATATTGATCATTTAAAACATTTTTTATTACAATAAAAATTCCCCATATAGTTTTCATGTTTAAAATCTCACTTGTAGTGATCTTCACATGCTTTTATGATCTCTGAACAAAGATGATGGATTTTTGGGTGCTTGCAGGAAAAATAAATTTTCATATATTGTTCATCATGATTGACGAAATGATTACTTCAATATTGAAAAATCACTTTTCACTCTCTACAACAACCCAATATTTTTAATAAAATAAAAAGTAAAGTAGGTTCAATGGAGTATATGAAATGCAACCCTAATCATAAACGAACAATGAAATATTATATGATCATTATAACCTAGAAAATAAATTGGAGGTTGTGAATAGGATTAAATATGTTATTGAATATATATAACCATATTAATAAATTTATTTTATTGATAAATTTCTTACAAATAGTGACTGAACTTTTAGTAAATTTTTTTTATTCTTCCAAAATAGGTATTCCCCAAAAATGATTTTAATTGATTTTTGTGAAAAAAAAAATATTACAATTACCCACTATAAATAATATATATTTTATTTTATAAAATTAATTTTTTTTAAAATCATCATTTCAAACCTAACATGTAGATAAATATTAGGTTTTTTCTCAGATGATTGATTTTTGATGAATTGTGAAAATTAAACTTTTTCAAATATTGTTATTTCTTTCTATTAAATCATGTAATATTAAAGTATAATTATATTTTGGATTTGCTATCAGAGAAAAAATATTAACCATTTCAATTTTTAATGAAATTAATTTAATTTTAATATGTAAATTTCATGCTTTTTGAAAATGATTATTTTTATACAGAAAAACATAGTTTTCAGGAAAACAATTAAGTGAAATAAAGTTTATCCATTTTAATTAATTAAAATAACACCTATTAAAGAAATTTTAAAATTAAACTTGTACATAATGTAAATATTTAAATTAATATAAATTCATTTTATGAAAATTTATTGTCATGGAGATAATATAAGTTTATTTATTGTTTGATAAAATCATTTTTATAAAAAATAAATTTTTTTCATATTTTCTTGATATGTTTTTAAATTAAATAATTCCACTTATATGTATTAAATCATGAAAAATTAATTTTATATTTTTAAAAACGGGTTAAATTGTTTGAAAATAACTCCCACATTTTTTTTTTCATTATGAAAATTAACTATAGTAAATATTTATTACCATGGTAAAAGTAAAATAGTTTAATAAAGGGTAAGAATAATTTGATAAAGACTAAAAAGTAAACCCAAAACATACAACAATATTATTAAATTATTAAATTACATCCAAATCTTCCAACCTCATGAGATATAATCGTTGGTTTTCACATTTCCATTATTGCGACCTTTATAATACTTTATGTAAATAAAATTCAAATATTTCATTTTTGTTGTTTTCTTATCTTTAAATTTTATAAATATCAATGAAGAGAAGGTATATTCAGTTTTAATTTTTTATATTCAATATAAATAATTTTTTATCATGGTTTTTATTTCTAATTTATGTTGATGAAATACTCACCTTATATTCTTATGTAACACTGACACAATATAGATTAAATTAATAAAAATAAGTAAATGATTTAAATTTTGAAAATTAATATAATTTTAAATAATTAATGGGATCAAAAAATATTTAAAATAATAAACATACATGGGGTTTTAATGATTTATATATTAGTTCCATTATTTTCATGATGTTTTTAAATTCAAATTAAATGAAAAGTGTCAAAATTGACAATAATGATATTTTTTAATAAATAATGGTTTATTAATTGATTTAAATTTCATAGTATCCCTTTCAACAACCATGTGATTGGGATATGGTTTCAAATATTAATCATGTTCCATTTATAGTCAAATTTTCCTTTTATAGTAACTACTTTGATAACTTAAGAGTAAAAACATTAATACTGAGGTAGTTGTCAAAAAATGTTAACACGTGTTACAAAAATATAAGGGTCAATAAATCACCAATAATTTTCCATTTTTTATTTTATAGGATTATTTTTAGTAATAGTTATCTTATATTTTAATATTATCAATTTTGAGCCAATTGAATATGAAAATTAATTTCTATTAATTTAATGATTTATGAAATTCCAAAAGTTCCCCTCCTCTCTATTATAAAATAAAACCTCTAATCCTATTTTATTCACAAATAAAAAACATTTTTTCTCTTTAATTACCTAAAAAAATACATTTATTAAATACCTTCTCTAGTCTTACTGGCCTTGGTGTTATCAGAAAATCATCATAGGAAATATTTTTGGGTAAACCTTCAGAAGTTGTTGAAGAATATGTATTGTTCTTAATCAAGAAATTTCATAATATTTATTTTTCTATATCCTTAAAATATTATTTAATCAGGAAGAAATAATATCAATAGTATATTCCATATACTTTGAAAATATTAGGTTCATTGAATAACCTAAATCCATCTCCTCTTTCATCAAATGGAAAACGAACCCATTTTTTGTGTTTGTAATGGCCCACCACCTCCCAATGTAATGTAATTCATTATACATAACCTCATATTGTGGATGGTTGTAAATATATATTTAATATATATATATGATATTAATGAAATATTTACCATATTTAAAATAAAATATATTATATACTCTTTTACATTTTCGTTCACTGAAAATTATAATGTCGTTCATGTGTACTTATGGACTACAACATTCATGAAGCGTTGTGAATCATTTTTCATCACCACATCACATGGATAATATATATATATAGTTATAGATAAAGAAAAAATATGGTATTTATAAAATTAATATATTTCAATAACAATAAAATAATGCTTACGTTCTTTCTATAAGGATCATTGAAAAATGGAATCATTACTCATGCGTACATAAAGACTACTATCACCATGATTGTAACGTAGTTCATTTTTCGTAACCATGGTTCATTATTGGTTTTAAATATAAATTAATTTTTACAAATAATAATTAATTCATGATTATTATTCTGAAAATGATGAAATAATTATCCCTTTGACCGTATTCAACCTACCAAAGCCATTTTGGACATATGATATTGATATCGTCAAAACATCCTACACACACATAACTAATTAATTAATTGAATATAATATGATAATAAATAAAGTATCATAGTATATTATAATTAAAAATTATTATTAATAAATTTAATAATTAACAAATGTTTATTATTCACGAATATAATTAATGTATTGGATGAGTCAGACTCAATGGAAGGGACATTCTTATAAAAAACTACTTTTAAAATTTCACTTCCAATTCATTTTCATCAATTTCCATTTACTTTAAAATGTTTCAAATAATAATAATTTTATGATTTAATGGATGATATATTTCATTTTTGACCATTATTTACATTCATTATTGTTTTTAAATGGAATCATTTTAAGGTTTTACGTAATAGGAAGATTACATTAAAAGAAAAATTTCATATATTTAAAAAATTTATTTTATAAATTCTTTAATTCTATTTCCATATTATAAAAATTATTTTAAATATGTATATATTGATAAAATAATGATTTATAGATGAAATTATATGTTACTTTGGAATTTGATTCATATTTTTTCAAAAAGATTCTTTTTAGTTATTTTATTAAAATTATTATGACAATATGACTAAAAATTAATGTGGTATTTTATCATATACAACATCAATTGTTATTCCAACATTGAACCATTATTTGATAATTCAATTTAGTACAACAACTTAATCATTTAGTGGCATTTTTTATTATTGGTATCGTAAACCAATGCTAAATTCTTTAAAAATAATTTCAGGACTATTTAATATAACCCCCCCACTAAAAGGGTAAAAAATATAATACACGCACCACTTTCCCCATCCCCTAACACTCAAACACCCCCCTCCCCCCTCCCTGATCCCCCACCCTACCCACTCACAGATTCCCTTGAATATGGCCTCCCATCATCGACCCTCGTTGTGCCTTTCCTGGTTATCCCTCGCCTTACCACGCCTTACCTCACCAAATCTCACCTATCTCCATGCCTCTTTGCCTCACCGTCCCTTAAATCACCTCACATCACCACACATCATCTCGCCACACCTCGTCGCCACTCGCAGCTAATCTCGACCCCTACCTAAACCGCCCCTTAATGGTTAAGTGGTAATTGAAGGTAAAACATAATAATTTTATTTTCGGTTTTTTCCAAAAATGGATGATATTGATGGTTAAATGGATGTTGAATAATATTTTCTTTCTAGTATAGTTTCAGGAGTGCTCTATATACTATATAAGGTGTTTTGAATATGCGTTCATTATGATAGTAGAACCCGGTATGTTTTCTATCATTTGTGCTAATTGTTTATATTAGATATATAATTATAATTTTTTATAGGTATTAAATATTTATATGTGATGTGATGAAATTTTTTAGAGATCATATAGACTTGGATACAATATGGAAAATATTGGATTCTATTGTGGTTAGGGTTGCACGGATTTTGATGGTCTAAGGGTAGCAGCACTATGAGTTTGATTTTGATTCAATTATGTTAGAATGGGAATTGATATCTTATTTTTGAAAATACTTTATTATTCAGAATCACTAAGAATATAATTTTTTGAGCTTTTATCAATGTTCATAAACCATGATGGTTTTGAATGTCCAAATGGATCCCCCAAAGGGTGATGAAAAACATGTTATGATGAGGGGATAACACTCAACTACATAGTTACCGAGGATCAGATGGTGAAATATGTGGCTAACATGGTCCTTTCTTGTAATTAATGTTATGTATGCGACCTTAGTAATGTTATTGGTGATAGGTTAGTGTGAGTGATGTGACATCCCATAAGTGATATGGGATGTGGCATTATTAATTGGACTAAGAATATTCCATTTTCCTCATGTAGAGGGTTATATTTAATTAAGGTATTCTTGTTCACTATCACATCATGTAGTTGATTGGGTACCTCCCAAAGACCTAGGTACAGTGATATGTTAACCAATATTTAGTATTATTTTCTTACGGACCCCTATTGAAAGTTTGTTCCATTGTACATTGTCTGATGAGATCGATAAACCCTACCTTTATAGATAATTCAGTGTGATGAGAATCGATTCCTATAATTTAAAAATATACCACTAGTCAAATTCATAAAATTTCATGATAATCAATTTTAAATTTCATTTTTTTTGAACCCTTGAATCATGTTTTTAGAATCATATATTCTCAAAAAATGAACTTTTGATATTTTCGATCAAACTAAATATCAGATTGATGTACTATATATTGTTACATTTAATAAATATTCAATGATTGTTTTGCTATAATTTCCCACCAGTTAATGGTGATTTAATTATTTTTGGCCATTTTAGGAATATTTTAGAGTTATAAAATAATATTTTTTTTCAATTTCATTCATTAAATGTGATCCTAAACTCGGATCGATGAGATTTTTATTTTTATATTTCAACAATTATTCACCAAAAATTTACATAATATTTCAAAAAAATAAAATTTTATTTTCTAGAATTTGACCCTCTAAAACATGTTTTTAATGACTTATATCATTAAAAACACATTTTTTTATTCTATATAATCTACACATTTATTTATGTTTCAATCAAATATATATGTTAGAAATTTTCCAATAATAATTATTGAACAATTTCAATTCAAAAATGGTCATTCTCTATGTTATAAACATTACATTCAGGTTTAATGAATTTTAATAGATTAAATGTACATTTTGTTTCATTTATAGAAAACTAACCCTCATAAATATGTGTCATATTTTTTAATATATCACAAATTATATATAATCATTGTAATAAAATTTCATGAAAATATTAGGTTCTTTTATTGGTTTTATAACCCTTGAATAATGTATTTAACGACATTTATATCATTAATAATATTATTTTTGTCATTCATAGCATAATGTAAATAAGATTTTTGTTCTATATATTCTTAACTGTAAACAATTATTCAAATATAATCCTGAAACAATTTAATGATAATTTATTTTTGTTTCCTAGGTTTTCACATTAAATACATTGATCGTGTGTGGAATGTTTATTTTATTCCTTGTGTGTACATGAATATTATATAATATACTAAAGGTTCCTGGTAAGGCAATATGTAGATATTATTCTAACACCATTTATGAGATCCTCTATGTGCATGCATTCCATATATTTAGACTTCATCGAAACACTTCACATGTATTGGATAGGTCTTAGAATGCTTGATGCATATTTTTAGACAGGTTGTGTTGAGGCCTAAAGATAGATGTTGGTTTAGATTTATGGGGTTTTCTTTCTTTGTTTATTTTATATTTTTAATCATCCCATGGGTGATTAGTTTTGGTATTACAATATGAATTATTCATGTCATTTATTATATAATTTTGTTTATTTTACAATTTACATTGGTATTTCTAAGATGTCTTGGTTATTTTTCAATTATATAATACTCTAATTTGAAGCAATTTTCAACCAAAGAATATGTATTAGTACATTGAAACATGTTTTCATCCACTTCCATGGGTGTTGGAATGCTTGAGGTATATATAACCTTACCTCATGTGGTGATTCAAGAATGGTGAATTATAATTTGAAATCATAGCATTTATTTTATTTTATTATCTCGGTATATGGAAAAGGGTAATATGGGTACTTTATCAAATCCTATGATAGACCATATATAGGTGATTCATTAAAACCATTTCAGTGGTATGTACTAGTTACCATGGGTGTGGGGTTTTTCATATTTCATTTTTCTACTATGATTGAGTTTTTTATGGAATATAATATTCTTACAAAAGTTGTTATTTTAAATTTTCCTATCCTCTATCAAAATAACGAGGCCCTTTTTCACGCGCCATATGTGTTATATATTATAATGATGAAATATAAAAGATGGAATTTAATTGAAATTTTAATATTGGATTCAGATGTTTAATGTGTCAAAAAACATATATAGAGTTCAAACATATTTATCCTTAACTAATTTTTGTTAAATGATTGATTCCTTTATAAATATATTTACATAAAATTTTGGTTAATAAACTCATTGAGTAATGAAATTTGATTCATGATGCCTTCATTAGTATTTATATAGGATATTATTTTTTAACATATTCGTATTTTTTTCAACTAGTATATTTGATTATCCTTTGTTATTTAGTAATAGACATGTGTTTTATTTTATTATAATAATTTTTAGGAAAATTTTTATATATATGTATAAAAGATGTGTCACGTTACTGAGTAACATGCCACAATATCTTATGTATTTGTCATAGTTTTATAATTTTTCAATTTCTGATCGATCTGTTGACACTAGAATAAGATGTCCATGTACCGAATATAAATATAGAAGATGTTTGAAGAGAATTTATTTTTATGAACACTTTCTATTGATTCAATTCCATGCTCAATATTTGTGTAGGATATGGCACGGATAATCAAACGTTATAGAAAGGTTGAGAAATAATGGAAATCCATAGATTGAGTTCCCCACTTCATCAACAATGGACAAGAAAATTCAAATCCTTATAATTGATTCCTTCAGCATTTCAAGAAAACAACATCAACACCAAACATATTAGAACAACCTATTGAGGGTTATAAAAATAGTAACGTGATAAGTGATGTTTTTGAGACTATATGACAACATGATCAAGGGTGAATCATAATAGTGGATCCTCCTCTTGATTGTTGTGGTGAATAATGTAAGAGAAAACATCAGTCACCAAGTAGATTAATTTCATGGTATAGTAGATGATTGAAATCAATATTTCTGTTGTGGATGTTTGGAATATTCCAAACATTATTTTCTGTTAAATATGTAGCATATGTAATTCCTATGTGGAATTCCTAATAATGTGATGTCCTTGATATTGGAATTGTTTCCTGATTCATTTCTTGATGTAAATCTCCCTACGCATTTTTTGGATGTGAAAAACAATGTTAACAAGATTTTGTAAGAATTATAAAAATAATCATGCGTGTCTCAATGATTTTATACTTTATTGGGGAGAGAATTCAAGTAGATATGATTATAATAAATGTTCTTCCTCTAAGAGGATGTCTAAGGGTAACGTTGGAAGTCTGAACCCACATACTTCCATCAAGAATGATAATATGAGCACACCTATAATGGTTTTGTATTATTTTCTTTTAAAGACTCGATTTAAATGATTATGCATGTCATCGAATACCGCCAAACACATGAAGTGGAATTCTATAGATAATAATAATGATGGGTTAATGCGACATCCAATACATTAGCAATCATGGAGGATATATTATTCTTTACATCTAGATTTCTAATGTGATCCATGAAATGTTTGATTGTGATAGGAAATCAATGAATTCAACCCATTTGGGACATTGAGTACCAGTTATGGAATTTTTTCACTTATTTTGATACCTTATATTCTACCTCTATGGATGTGTAAGAAACAAACATCAGTTATCAATTTGGTGATTAATCATGGAAAAAAATTCCATGAATTGATATTGATATATACTTTCATCCTTTAATTAAAGAAATACAGAAGTTGTGGAGAAACATTTTTGAGACATATGATTCATCTTCTAGAACAATGTTCAAAATGTTACCCACTATAATGTTGACAATTAGTGACTTTCCGTGATGTAGGAATTTATCTGGTTGGAATAGTTACAATGGTTTGGCTTTGTTAGTTTGTAACATTGATTTTGATACCGAACAAATACCACCCAATTGAAAATGGTTATTCTTATGTCATCAATGATTTCTCAGTGCATCATAGATATTTCAGCATAACAAGTAAAAATTTGATGGTTTCATTGATCATAGAATCCTATAATGTTTCTAACAAGTTCTGAAATATTGGTATGCCTTGGAAATATTGAAATAGAATTGGGGAAGGTGTGTCATTTGATTTCTTTTGGGAAACGAGTATTAAGTGAATCATCATATGATATCAGAACATAACAACAGAATATTATGTTTATATTCTTCAAACTTCATTATTGGGAATTTAATTTGTGGCGGCATAACATTTATGTGATTAATATTGAGAATAATTTTTTTTGAAAATTCTATCTTCATATTTTTTTAATATGCATGGAATGTAGAAGATCATATCAATGATCAAGAACAATTAAAATAAATGTAAAAAAATCATGATCTCTAGTAATATGATAATGGAAAGAATGATCTAGTAAATTTCATAATTAAAAATACGGATAAGGATATATTCTGTTGAATTTTAAAATATGTGAATGTATATAATGGGTATTCATGTTACATATCGTATTTTTTTGACTAAAATAATTATAAGTTACATAGATTAAAAATCCATGATTCAAATATTTTATTACAGAAGTTACATTCATTGTCTTCGTATACATTATTACCTGAAATGGTTACTACTGTGGTAAATTAATATTGCACTTTTTTATGAAAACTAAGTCAGAAAACTGTACAATCATTTCCTCTTGAAAATATTTAGGAGAAATTTATTTAGACACATTGTTCAATGGAGATGATCTTTCCTCCTTCCTTTTTAGGGTAATGAGCCATTTAACTGTGCATTTGGTTGAGGAAGCTAAACTATGAGGCCACGTACATTATCAATGTATGTATCCCTTTGAGAGGTTCTTTATTTATTTGTTTTTTCAGTAAAAAATTCATTTAACTTCATTAAATACGAAATTAATTATTTTTTTCACATATATCTGGGGCACTTGAAATCATATGTGAAAAATAATGCTCAACTAGAAGGCTCAATTCTAGAATGGTATTTTGAAGATGATTGTCTTAACATCTATTTGATATACCTTGATGATATTGAGAAATGATTAAATCTAGTTGGAAATGTTGAGAACTCATCAAATCAATATTAAATACAAGGGAAATAAAAAATCTATACTGTTATTATCCAATCAGTTGGGAGGAGCTCAAATTTTAAACTAATAGAAATGGTCTTATTACACGCATATAGATATGTGCTTTTGAATATTGAAATTGAAGATCCATTTATTTAGGAGTTATATGTACAAAAAAAGGCAAATGAGAGGTTGAACACATCAACAAGAAAGATATAACAAAATCTGTTAATAAAGAGCTTCAAAATAGTATTCATGGAGTGTTTATTCATAAATTTTGAATTCAATACGAATATAAGGTTGATACATATATTTTTAAAATATAATAATTTATATTAATTTTTTAAGATAAGTAATATTGATACTCGAGTAGAGTGGTCATAATATTTGAAGTTTATTTCTCAAGGTTCTCTAAGGCATCCTAGAATTCTCAATGATTACAACATGAATGGCTTTAGATTCTGTATAGTGAGAAGGAAAGAGAGTTTTAAAAAATAGAATAGTGGAATAATTACATTTTATGAAGTTAAATACTATTGAAAATTTATTGATATTATCTAATTAAACAACTACAAAAAGTTTTCCATTGTTTTATTCAAATTCAATTTGGTGGATATTATCGAAGGTGTTAAAAGAGATTCATTGCAATTTAATTATTTTAACATATCTATATTGATGGATGTTTTTGATCGGGAACTGCATGATATTTATATATTATCATCACAAAAAATGGTATATTATGTTTAAGATGTAATGGATGAAGGATACAGTGTAGTTTCTCTCGTAAAACAAATATTCTTTATTAATATGAATGATGAAGTGGAAGATTTGATCTTTAACATTATATCTCACCAACATTAGGAATCGAACACATTTTTCAATGTTTATAATGAGAATATTAGTCCTAAAATATTGGATGACGTAGATGAAATAATTATGGGGAAGAAAAATGGAAATATTGAAGGAGAAAATGATTATTTGTGCAGTTATCCATTAATTTATCAACCACCTATGACATTTCTGTAGTCATTCATTATCATTGTTAGGTATTTTATTGTTAGTACTGTGCATCTTTTATCATTTATATTTTTTTGCCTACATGGTTTTTTTGAAATATATGTTTTGAAAATAATTTTATTTGATTAAATGATAGGTAAACTAAGGATGAAGTGTTGTACAAACACTGTATAGAAAAAGTGGATTTCTAGAAGCCAATTGTCTCTAGTAATATTTTCCTTAGTTTAAATATTTATTAGAAATTTTTATATAGTTAATATATTAAATTTTAGAATTACTTATTTTTAATGTACTTATCGAGTTTCGATCACTAACTATGTTGAATAAAAGTGTGGTTTAGTGTTCCTAAAAAAGATTATGGGACTATTTTAAATGATCCAACCAAATAAGACAAGGAATCAATTCATTTTTTATTATAATAACATACAAATAGATTCCACTATGTTTATATATATTACTTCTAATATGACTTATATCTGATTTATAGGTAAAAATTAAAACTTAATGGGTTTTCAATCCCACACAGTCCTACTCAGCCTCTCAGGATGTCCCAGTTGGTAAATCCCCTATGAAGGAGAATCTGGGTCTAGTGCACAGATGGGTTTGGGACTATAACCATATGAGGTCTTTGGCCGGAAAATAGGGATTTCAAGAGATGACTAGTGGTGATAAGGTAAATCACAAAAAATCAAAATCATTCGGTTAAATAACATTTATTGATTTGTAGATTAAATAAAAATATACAATTTTGTTTAATTTTCAATATAATTATCTAATGGGTTTAAGTAGAAGGAAGTTAATATTGAGATGGAGTGGGCGATGACAAGAGTTTATCATAGGGAAATGATTAATTGAGAGGGTTTGATTATGTATCAATACGTCCAATGTGTATATTTTCTATCTTTTTCTTATATTTTCGATGGGATCTGGTGGGTTTCTTATGTATGTGTTATATATCCATGTTTCTATATAACATGTTTCACCTGTTTGTGGAAATTGAAATTTTATATGATATTATATGATGTTTGTAACACCCTGAGATTTTATGAAAATTATTCTTTTTAATTTCATTAATGTATTGTGTTGTACGCTACACCAAGAGGAGCTTGCACAACACACATCCTTGACTTTCCTTTCATTAGACGCAATTGCGACCTTCCTCGATAGCGTGTGTAGTACGCAATACCGAGTTTCACTAAACAACGATATGCTATTAAAATATTATTATAACTAGCCGTTATGAATAGTAATAACCACCTTTTAAAATTTTAGATATTTTAGCTCTCAAAATGGACTTCATTTTTGGATTCGGAGTATCGAATTTAGCCTAAGGTGAAATTTTGGTGATTTTCGGATAACTTCCATATTTTGATGAATAGTGAAAATTACTAAATTTTTATTAAAAACAACTTTTTCAATCGAAATAATTAATAGTGATAAATTATTAATTTGAGTGGTTTTAAAGTATATTTAGAATATATTTTTACAATTTAATACAATGTTGGTCATTGGATGTAATTTCACATTTAAACCAGACATAAACAAGTGTCAATCTCTTGATAGATATTGTTTCTTAAAAACACGCTATTTATTTTATCAGCGGGATTTAATTATAAAATTAATTAATGCAACTTCTATGTTATTAATTTGGTAAAATAGACTTCATTTTTGAATTCGGTATATGAAATATAGCTTAGGATGAAATTTTGACATTTTTCTGCAAAACTTCAATTTTTGATGAATAGTGAAACCACTAAGTGGTAGGTTAAAAACTGAATTTTGCATAAAACTTAATTTTACCGCTTCTATGAATGGAATTTCAAAAATCCGACAGACACGGTTGATATCAGTAAGTAAAATGTGGTTCAATGAGATAAAAATAATTTTTTGGTGAATAGTAACTTTTTACTTTTTTTTACCGCGGTTAATAGTAAATATGGTAACTAAGGGTAAATATGATATTACTATTACCCTAACACATGTACTAATTATATTGGATAAGTGTAATTCGACCAAAAACAAACTTATGAATATAATATGACCATTTAGGCCCACTTGGGTTAGATTAGGACATTTATTATTAATTTATTTAAAGAAGGGTTAAAATAGTTAAAATCAATGTTTAATAAGTAAATCATTTTTAATATGGGGATATACATAAGATAAATTCGACTATAAATATTCATTAGAAAGATAAAACGATTTCCTACATAATGGTATTTTATTTATAATTTTTAGACATTAAATAATTTAATTTATGTATGACACAATGATGATGCAGTAATTATCTTATTTATGAAATATTGAACTAATTGATGTTATAAACACCAAAATAAATGTAATTTGAGACTTTTTATGAATTCCACTAATTATCTAGGTTACTATGATATATTATTGTTTATTTAATCAACTTTGTTCGAACATATAATTATTTTATGACTTTCAGAAAAATCATATATCAAATAGTGTCAAAATTGACACAAAAAAGTTTTTAAATAAAATATTATATTTTTAATTGTTATTTTATTCTTAAAAATCTAAGGTTCGGCCAAATAACTTAGATAAGGATATATATATTAATAATAAACAATTTGGGGTTCGTTTGGCATGTTATGGTAAGTGTATTAACCATATAGTGTAAGAAAACAAAAAGACACGGTAAAAGTTAAATTATTTAACTTAAAGTTAAATCTAATTGATAAGGTTAGAAAAATAACCTAAACTTGTCTAAATCCTATTTGTTGATAGGATTTAGACCCATATCCACTTTAGCTTCGAAATAAGACCCTTTGGAACCATTATAAACCGATTTTGACTTTAATATAAAATAATATTTTGAGATATTCCTAAGGTGCCCCTCTCCTCCCTTATAAAAGGGCACCTCCTCCCTCTCTTCCTCACACAACTTTGAGCCTTCAAGCTCGGCCAACCCCTACAAAAATCCCTTCTCCACTTCCATAGTATCATCCTAGAGGTCCTGGTATTCTTCAAAGACCATCCTTAGTTCTTTAAGTGGAGGATAAGAAAAGGCGCGTCAAACAGACGTAATATCCATTACCGATCTTTTTCAATTTCTTTCTTCTTCAACTTCTTCTTCATTAGTTGTTTCATGATAAAGTAATAACATAAGTATTTATTATATACTGATATGTTATTATAAATATGAAACAACTCTAATTAACCTTCAATCCATCCTACGGAAAAAGAAAATAACTGCGCGTGCGTACGTACGGAATACCGTCTCCACGCCGTGGTGTAATCTATTTTCCGCCACCACCTTAATTGGATGGGTATAAAGGTGTAATGAGTAACTATATATGATTATTATAAAGTGATATTGATACTGATATAGTATACATACACTTCAACACAATTCCACGACCATGGGAACGATATCATCGCTCGTGCGTACGTACGGACTACCGTCTCCATGACGCGATGAGATTCATTCTCAATGATTAACCATTCATGAATGATTATAAAGTATATATAATAATTAATAATGAAATATATGACCTAATAATGATACTGTAATTATTTATATTTATATGTATGTCATCTACTTAATTCCATTCAATTCAATAAGGAAACGAAAACAACGTTCTTGCCTACGTACGGACTACCGTCTCCATGAACGGTGTATTTCTTTCCATTTACTGATTTATTATATATGTATATTCTGAATATATATATATATATAAATCATGTTTTATATTCTGGAATTATGTAATCATGATCTAAGTAATCATATGAATAATTACAAGTTAAAAACACGAACGACAAATGAGACGATTTTACCCAAAACGCTACTTTAACATGAATTTACAAAAGAACGGGTAATATAAAGTCATAAGTGGACCATATATGATATAATAACAATGAATATTATTCTTGAATAAGTCAATAACATGATTTAAATCATTATACAGGAGGTTCGGACACTTACAAAGCAAGTCGGACCTAAGGTAAGGGAAATATCACAATCTCAATTTTATCCGAGATTGTTTATACTTTAGTATTTATTGGGGTGTATTTTATCATCCACATCCATGTTTCCTAAATATGTAAAATTATTTCCATCCCCGTACAATTGTTTAAATCCAATTTTACCCTTCGGTAAGTTTTTAGTAAAAGATATGAAAGGAATCTTTTGTCGTTTTTCGTACGAGGTACTTTTTGATTTTTCCGGCAAAAGTACAAAGAATGTTTTTTTTAACTTATACGGCATGAATGGATTTTTAAAACATTATTTCTAAGAATCATCCTTTACAAGTTTTCATGTTTATTTTTAATCAACTGCTTTTAGTTTAAAATTGTATGACATGTTAAGAAAGGAAAAGTGTTTTTGAAGTAGAAAGGATATTTTCCTCAAGAATTAAGTTCAAGTGTTTTATCAAAATTATTTTCCATCTAAGATAATAAAGGGTTATGTTTTTATCCCTATTATTACATTTATTTGATTATGTTGTGATGGAATTATTTTTATGAATTCTTTTATCGTATATGAATTGTTTTATGATGTCATGATGTTTAAGATTCCCATTTTTATTACATGGGTTATGTAATGATGTATGATTTATGATTTTGTGGCACACATAAGAATGGTATCATTATAAGATGGGTGGGACCTATATCTCCCTCCAATGCATTGGGTTAAGATTTCATATCTCATGAGATAGACATGGCTGGAATGGTAGGTTATACCGGTTTAGTGAAACAGGACTGAAACGAGGGTGACTCGATTCAGAAAGGGACTTTGTCCACTAAGATAGTCTTGGAAATGAGTCATGACTAACAAGAAATGATTCTCTATGATTATGTGTGTATGCCACAAAGTTACATGTTTTAAGTTATGATTATTGGGATTTCATTTCACTACTATGATTTATCCCATGTTATGAAATTATGCTCTCTTTTGCAGGTTACGATTCCCAAAATGTTATGTTCTTATGAATATGATGTGATTGATATTTCTTTTGTTTACCCTTATTGAGCATTTGAGCTCACCCTTTTATGTTTACTTTTCCCCAGGATATAAAGAAAGGTTTTAGGTATAAAAAAAGAAGATCTTTATGGGAGATGTTGAAGATCTTTCACCAGGATTAGAAGATTATACTCCGAGTTTCCAAAGACACTAAACTATTACGATCCTTGTGTGTGTGTTTTTATTATGTACTAAGTATTCCACAAATGTAATGTAATGTCAATGTACGTCAAGATACGGGTCTCTACAGTTGGTATCAGAGGAAAGGTTTAGTCAACCTTTGGAAACTAGGATGCGAAAGCGTTAGTGAGATCCCTAGAGATATTTCTAAGGTATGTCTAGGGATGTCCCTAAGGATAAGTATACGTATAGGATACAGTCCTATAACTATGGTAAAGATCAAATAATTTAACCTAAGAAGTTAGATAATGAAGTTACTCCCCCTTTATTATGATTTTTTCCTCTCACACTATTCTTTTTGGGGTTTAGACGATGGCTGGATCCCGAAGGAACCGTGTTGATCAATGCAATGGACAATGCAATGATTGTCCTCCTGAACAAAAAAATGTTATGGGAGATGGAGTGCAAAATCTTATTGCTATCCTTACACAAGCTATGAATCATTCTGGACTTCCAAATGAGCAGAGAAAGGAACAGTATTCTATTGAGTCCTTCATGAGGCAACGTCCACCTTCTTTCAGTGGGACTTCTGATCCACTTATTGCGGAACAATGGATCAGTACCACTGAAAAGATATTTTCAGTTCTTCAATGTTCTGAACATGATAAAGTCATCTTAGAAGTATATCGTTTGGAAGGTGAATCTGATCAATGGTGGAATCTTATCAAGAATACGAGGCCAAGATATGAAATTCAGTCCATGGAATGGGATGAGTTCAAGAACATGTTTTTCAGTAAGAACTTCCCTCGTATTCTTCAAACAAAGATGGAGAAGGAGTTTCTTGAACTAAAGCAAAAGGATGATGAATCTATTGGTGTATACGAAGCGAATTTTACAATACTTGCAAGGTATGCATCTGGAATTATCATCCAACCTGAATGTAAAGTTGATCGATTTTTCAGTGGCTTAAAACCAAGTCTTCGAAGGGAATTAGCTATAAGAGACTTCATTAGCTATGAAGAAATTGTGTGTTGTGCTATCAAGGTAGAAATGGATGTTGGTGTTACATATCCATCTCATGGTTTTGACAAGAAATGAAAGATGGAGTTCGAGGAGAAATCTCAGAATAATGGTGAAAAGAAGATGAATGTTTCCTTATCCACAAAGTGTGGAAAGAAGCATGGTGGAGATTGTCTTAAAGGGACTAGAAAATGCTTTAAGTGTGGAAAAGAAGGTCATCGAGCAGCTGAGTGTCGAAGTAATGGAAAAAGGGTTTCTAATGATGTGAATAAAGCAAACACTGTAGAGAACACACCACCAACACTTCAATGCTTCAAGTGCAAGAAAATGGGGCATTATGATAATAAATTCCCTAATCCAAGGGTTAGTGATCATCAACATGAGCAACCACTGAAGGCAAAGGACAAAGGGAAGTCACATGCGATCACTATTGGCGATGTTGAATATGACAATGATGTGGTGGAATGATTAAGTGTTTTGTAGTGGGATTCCAAAATAATATTGTATCATGGAGTATAGGAATATTTATGTATTGGTCTAATGTGGTATTCAAAGTAATTGAGATATTTTTGGAAATAAGATGATATGCGCATAATGAAGGGAAAACGAGAAAACGAAATGTTTAACAGTATTCATGAGCTCATGATTGATATAAGGACTAAGTGATATCATGGTTTGAGTATATATAATTTTGAGGATTTTGGTATGTGAAAAGTTTTAACTTTTAACTGCATTCAATTTTTCACTATGGTTCAATGAGTATTCAAGAAAATACATTATTAAGGACTTTGAATGTTTGGAATGTGACCAACAAAACATATCTTATGATATATTGGGATCGACGATGGTGTTAAATCTCTGGTAGTCATTTTCACTATGTAATGAGAGTGGACTGCAGTATTATGGATAAGCCTAAAGATTGGAAAGGATTATGTTGGACATAAGTTAGTATTGTTTAAGGATAGAAGTTTTTTTTCGATATTATTGATGGGATGTTATAGTATTATAGTTTTAGAAAAAGGACAACCTGCAGAACGGGCGACAGCCCATCGCGTCGGACAAGGCTGTGGTAATCGAACCCACAACCGAAGTGCAACTGGCCTTTATCACCTACCACTGGCCTACAGGAAGTCCCTGTATAGTAGAAACTAGTTTTATTTTATTAGGAAGTGTGATATATGAAGTATAAGTCCATTTTAGGAACCATATATGATTAATCTCACTATAGAATGACTTATGAATATTTAATAACTTTTGCTAACCTTTTGTTTGAGATAGATGGAATGACCCGTCATTCTATCACATGATCTGATAACACTTCACGAATAACAAATTCAACTTCATTTATTTAAGAGATGAAGTGGAAATTGTACAAGGCACGAACAACAGTGAGATTGTACCAAAATAAAGTAAGTATTTATTCTAATTCAAATTCTTCAACTTTAGGGAAACGATCTTGAAAACCAAAAATGTTGTCCTAGTGCTCTTATATCTGATTAATCCGATGGTACCTTAGATCGTCACAAATTTATGGATTTGTGATTGTTGGCTTTTCTATATCCATGTTCTCTACCACTCTCCATCAGAACATGATGGTTAGATTTTTCTTCCATATCCATATTTTCACCTATGTGGAAACCCAGTGATAAGTTTATTTGGGTAACCGTTACGTTTCATACTTTTGTTTTTAAAGATTGGTTTTGGTATTCCTTTTTACGATGTGGGTTTCTATTAAAGAAACTTTCGAGTAGTAAACCATTTATAACCCCGACGAATTTCGAGGGCGAAATTCATTTTAAGGGGGGTAGAATGTAACACCCCGAGATTTTATGAAAAATATTCATTTTAATTTTATTAATGTCTTGTGTTGTACGCTACACCAAAAGGATCTTGCACAACACACATCCTTGACTTGCCTTGCATTACACGCAATCGAGGCCTTCCTCGATAGCGTGTGCAGTACGCAATACTGAGTTTCACTAAACAACGATATGCTATTAAAATATTATTATAACTAGCCGTTATGAATAGTAATAACAACCTTCTAAAATTTTAGAAATTTTAGCACTCAAATGGACTTCATTTTTGGATTCGGATTATCGAATTTAGCCAAAGGTGCAATTTTGATGATTTTCGGATAACATTCAAATTTTGATGAATAGTGAAAATTACTAAATTTTTTTAAAATACAACTTTTTCAATCGAAATAATTAATATTGATAAATTATTAATTTGAGTGGTTTTAAAGAATATTTAGAATATATTTTTACAATTTAATACAATTTTGGTCATTGGATGTAATTTCACATTTAAACCAGACATAAACAAGTGTCAATCTTTTGATAGATATTGTTTCTTAAAAACACACTATTTGTTTTAACAGTGGGATTTAATTATAAAATTAATTAATGCAACTTCTATGTTATGAATTTGGTAAAATTGACTTAATTTTTGAATTCGGAATATGAAATATAGCTTAGGATGAAATTTTGGCATTTTTCTGAAAAACTTCATTTTTTGATGAATCGTGAAACCACTAAGTGGTAGGTTAAAAACTGAATTTTGCATAAAACATAATTTTACCGCTTCTGTGAATGGAATTTCAAAAATCCGACAGACACGGTTGATATCAGTAAGTAAAATGTGGTTCAATGAGATAAAAATAAATTTTTGGTGAATAGTAACTTTTTACTTTTTTTTACCGCGGTTAATAGTAAATAGGGTAACTAAGGGTAAATATGATATTACTATTACCCTAACACATGTCCTAATTATATTGGATAAGTATAATTCGACCAGAAACAACCTTATGAATATAATATGACCATTTAATCCCAAATGGGTTAGATTAGGACATTTATTATTAATTTATTTAAAGAAGGGTTAAAATAGTTAAAATCAAAGTTTAATAAGTAAATCATTTTTTTATATGGGGTTATACATAAGATAAATTCGACTATAAATATTAATTAGAAAGATAAAAGTATTTCCTACATAATGGTATTTTATTTATAATTTTTAGACATTAAATAATTTAATTTATTTATGACACAATGATGATGCAGTAATTATCTTATTTATGAAATATTGACATAATTGATGTTATAAACACCAAAATAAATGTAATTTTAGACTTTTTATGAATTCCACTAATTTTATAGGTTACTATGATATATTAGTGTTGATTTAATCAACTTGGTTCGAACATATAATTCTGTTATGACTTTCACAAAAATCATATATCAAATAGTGTCAAAATTGACACAAAATAGTTTTTAAATAAAATAAAATATTATTAATTGTTATTTTATTCGTAAAAATCTAAGGTTCGGCCAAATAACTTATATAAAGATATATATATTAATAATAACCATTTTGGGGTTCTTTTGGAATGTTATTGTAAGTGTATTAACCATATAGTGTAAGAAAACAAAAATACACGGTAAACGTTAAATTATTTAACTTAAAGTTAAATCTAATTGATAAGGTTAAAATAATAACCTAAACCTGTCTAAATCCTATTGGTTGATAGTATTTCGACCCATCTCCAATTTATCTTCGAAATAAGACCCTTTGGAACCATTATAAACCTATTTTGACTTTAATATAAAATAATATTTTGAGATATTCCTAAGGTGCCCCTCTCCTCCCTTATAAAAGGGCACCTCCTCCCTCTCTTCCTCAAACAACATTGAGCCTTCAAGCTCGGACAACCCCTTCCAAAATCCCTTCTCCACTTCCCTAGTATCATCCTAGTGGTCCTGGAATTCTTCAAAGACCATCCTTAGTTCATTAAGTGGAGGCAATGAAATGGCGCGTCAAAAAGAGGTAATATCCATTACCGATCTTTTTAAATTTCATTCTTCTTCAACTTCTTCTTATTTAGTTGTTTCATGATAAAGTAATAACATCAGTATTTCTTATATACTGATATGTTATTATAAATACGAAACAACTCTAATTAACCTTCTATCCATCCTACGGAAAAAGGAAATCACCGTGCGTGCGTACGTAAGGAATACCGTCTCCACGCCGTGGTGTACTCTATTTTCCGCCACCAACTTAATTGGATGGGAATAAAGGTGTAATGAGTAACTATATATGATTATTAAAAAGTGATATTGATACTGAAATAGTATAAATACACTTCAACACAATTCCACGACCATGGGAACGATATCATCGCTCGTGCGTACGTACGGACTACCGTCTCCACGACGCGATGAGATTCATTCTCAATGATTAACCATTCATGAATGATTATAAAGTATATATAATAATTACTAAAGAAATATATGACCTAATAATGATACTGGAATTATTTATATTTATATGTATGTCATCTACTTAATTCCATTCAATTCAATAAGGAAACGAAAACAGCGTTCATGCGTACGTACGGACTACCGTCTCCATGAACGGTGTATTTCTTTCCATTTACTGATTTATTATATATGTATATTCTGAATATATATATATATATATATATATATATATATAAATCATGTTTTATATTCTCGAATTAAGTAATCGTGATATAAGTAATCATATGAATAATTACAAGTTAAAAACACGAACGACAAATGAGATGATTTTACCCAAAACGCTACTTTAACATGAATTTACAAAAGAACGGGTAATATAATGACATAAGTGGACCATATATGATATAATAACAATGAATATGATTCTGGGATAAGTCAATAACATGATTTAAATCATTATACAGGAGGTTCGGACACTTACAAAGCAAGTCGGACGTAAGGTAAAGGAAATATCACAATCTCATTTTTATCCGAGATTGTTTATACTTTAGTATTTACTGGGGTGTATTTTATCATCCACACCCATGTTTCCTAAATATGTAATATTATTTCCATCCACATACAATTGTTTAAATCCAATTTTACCCTTCGGTAAGTTTTTAGTAAAATATATGAAAGGAATCTTTTGTCGTTTTTCGTACGAGGTACTTTTTGACTTTTCCGAAAAAAGTACAAAGAATGTTTTTTTAACTTATACGGCATGAATGGATTTTTAAAACATTATTTCTAAGAAGCATCCTTTACCCGTTTTCATGTTTATTTTTAATCAACTCCTTTTAGTTTAAAATTGTATGACATGTTAAGAAAGGAAAAGTGTTTTTAATGTAGAAAAGATATTTTCCTCAAGAATGAAGTTCAAGTGTTTTATCAAAATTTTTTTCCATCTAAGATAATAAAGGGTTCTGTTTTTATCCCTATTATTACATTGATTTGATTATGTTGTGATGGAATTATTTTTATGAATTACTTTATCGTATATGAATTGTTTTATGGTGTCATGATGTTTAAGATTCCCATTTTTATTACATGGGTTATGTAATGATGTATGATTTATGATTTTGTGGCACACATAAGAATGGTATCATTATGAGATGGGTGGGACCTATATCTCCCTCCAATGCATTGGGTTACGATTTCTTATCTCATGAGATAGACATGGCTGGAATGGTAGGTTATACCGGTTCAGTGAAACAGGACTGAAACGAGGGTGACTCGATTCAGAAAAGGACTTTGTCCACTAAGATAGTCTTGGAAATGAGTCATGACTAACAAGAAATGATTCTCTATGATTATGTGTGTATGCCAAAAAGTTCCATGTTTTATGTTATGATTATTGGGATTTCATTTCACTACTATGATTTATCCCATGTTATGAAATTATGCTCTCTTTTGCAGGTTAAGATTTCCAAAATGTTATGTTCTTATGAATATGATGTGATTGATATTTCTTTTGTTTACCCTTACTAAGCATTTGAGCTCACCCTTTTATGTTTACGTTTCCCCAGGATATAAATAAAGGTTTTAGGTATAAAAAAAGAATATCTTTATGGGAGATGTTGAAGATCTTTCACCAGGATTAGAAGATTATACTCCGAGTTTCCAAAGACACTAAACTATTACGATCCTTGTGTGTGTGTTTTTATTATGTACTAAGTATTCTGAAAATGTAATGTAATGTCAATTTACGTCAAGATACAGGTCTCTACAATGTTTATTATATTTTTTATCTTTTACACATAGGTTGATCTAACTATTATATTATACTATTTCTGATTTGTTTTTCATGGTGTCATAATAATTATGTTTATACTCACACATTCATGGGATTTGATGTGTGTCTTGTTATTATCACAATACGACCCATACTGGGGCCTGAGCTGCAAATAACCCAAACCAGCCTCCATAGTCCAAGGGATAGTGACTACCGCTGAAGGCTCAACATACTCGGGGAGGAATTTCCCATGGTACTTGTACACAAACATAGACAACTTGATGGAAAAGGCCACAAAGAAAATAAAATAAAAAGATGAAAATTTGTTTATAGATAAATAAACCATACATGGATGGACCACTAATATAGTATGAGTACCAATATGTGAAAAGAATGTAAAAAATGAAAAAATACATTCCCATCTAGTGTAGTGTCCCAACCTGATTGAAAACTAAACATGAAGATGTTGAAGAAGCTCTACTCTAGGAACCCAACTTTGACAATTGTACACGGCCGAGACACCTACGTACCAGATTTCACTGAAATCCTAATCAGACATTTTCTTCGTCCTCGTAATGCATGATATGTGTAGGAAAATCCCATGATGGGGTGAGCATAAATATACTCCGTAGGACTCCTCGAAGAGGATGGGGAGTATTAAAAGATACAAAGGAAAAGATTTACAATATATAGTACAATAGTATAGTAAATGAATGCATCTCAACCCAAACAGGATGATCAGTAATCTCATGCAACACAAGAAACTAGGAAAATTGAGAAGATGAACTTCTCAACAATTCTTCTCTACCTATAGTAGTAATTTATACTCATCCAACCACGAAAAGATATACACTGAAAGCACATGTAATGCCACTTATGTCTATTCTTCTCATGGAAGGAGAGTAACTGAAACCCAAGGAGTGGGTTCCATAATAGGGTGTAAATATATATATATATATACATATTATCAATAAAAAGACACCCAATTGAGATAGAGGGTAAGGGTATATACTTTTTAATGATCATCCTAGTTAAAGAGTCACCAATAATTCTATGACCATCCACCATCATTGCTCGTCGTCGAAAATGTTGTTCCTGATCTAAAAGTCAAAAGGGGGATCAAGAAACACACATTGATAATATAAAATTTTGATGGATGTATCATGAATGCATGATTTTAAGTCACGTCACATGGACATGTCTCTGTTGGGAAATCGCCCCGTTGACTTGTGATTACAGCGTTGCATCAAGGTATATATTTTCACTAATCCCATGGCTCAAAATCCACCTCAAGTTGAACACTGGTCCCTAGCTTAGCTAGAGGGTGACACTCTAATTGTCACTGGGGACCCATTCCCATCATAGATTGAGGGTGACACTTGTGTATCTCTGAGGCCCCATTCCTAGCCTGGCTGGAGGGTGCCAGTCAGAAATCTCTAATATAGTCGCTCGATCACTGCTGCAATCGAACACCACCGGAGAAATTATCAAGCTTGGAACACCTTTCATAATAGTTTTACAACCGAAACTATGATAACCATCATTCTCTATGGAAAAAACATTTAGGATATGATATTTTATTGCCTAAATGGACAACCGGTTAATAGAGTGTATTCCACCGAAAGACACCTGAACTGGTCTAAGGTGCACACACATCTTGAAACTGAATGCCAAATTCATAAATTAATACCACATAGTCAGTCCTGAAAATAGTAACATGCTTCTACAAATGACATGTTGAACAGACACCCGATTCAAATGACACATACATTTGGTGATTCTATAAGGGGGGTTCCAGGGAAGGTGGACCAACTCATAGTCGGTCAACTGTTGTGGTATACCATTGCGATTAGTCTGGGATGTGTTCGTCCACCATGTAGTCGATCGGAGGTCGATCAGGGTCAACTCAGACTCCGACCCTGTCCATTGGACCCGACCATGGCCTCTATATTCGATCAGACACGATGGCCCGGACTTGATTCAGTACAGCCCGACCCGCTTGTCAACTAGGGGACTGGCTCACTATCCGGTTGCGAGCCGTACATCTCACGATTCCAGTATTCACCTAGGGTTACACATCTCCACCTTGACCAACCGACAGATGTGCCACAAGGCTCAGTACGATGATGGATTTCCGCTGCAGCGGGACAACCACCACTTCGTGGTCAATCGGCAGGGAGGCCTGCCGGCAGTGCCCTGGATGTCCCTTCCATGGACTATCATGTTCGATCCATTCACCTGATTTTGAAACCACCAGAATATAGAGGTACTTTGCGAGGATGAATTCCCTACAAATCCATCAAATCTTCAATCCAATGATAACGTTATTCACCTAAAAGTCATCGAAGAATCCCTGTGATGAACAGACCCAACATGATGATTTTAACATATACTAGTGACCGTGTATGTGTGGACATCAATGATTGTAGGATAGAAACTGCCCAAATAAGAGGCTTTAATTGAAAAATCAACAAAAAACTACAATAATTACTCAAAACACAACAAATCCTAAATCGTAAAGGGTGTCCACCATAGGCGTAGTTTCCATGGTGCTCCTACGTCGATCCATCAATGATTTAGTAGAGTTTAACCTTTTATCAAATGAAGAATGATGAAGAACGCATTTAAAAGGTGTGAGAGAGAGAGAGAGAGAGCTTCAATAGAGAGAAAGTAATTAGGGAAAACCCTTTTCCTGTATTCATAAATTATATTTTTAGGGGTTCCAAAAGAGTGTGGATTCTGCAAATGATGTTCCCCTTCATTTTACTTTTCACATAGGAAAAACATCGCATTTTGAAGTCCGCAACGATCCCAGATTTCCAATATATACCCTGTTTTAAAAGTCATTTAGCTCGACACCCGGGGTAAAATAATTAATTTTAATTATCATTTTACACCTATATTTCTTTTTCCACTAGAGTCCCACATCGACAAATGGTATGGCCCACATAGGGTAAAAACCTCATTACAGACTCAACGGTGGCCTCATATTTTTTATCTAATCTATCATTTAATAGTTATCCAACTTATTTATCATGTAATGAAAAAAATATACTTAAATTTTATATAATTTGTTCTAGGAAAACCAGGCCATATAATTTCACACCGTCTTAACACATATCTCTAAAAATATATGTAATTTTTTTTCAAAGTGTTTCAAAGTAGAAACTGGGTCACAAAATAACTAAATCCTTCAACTATTTCATCCTTTAAAATAATAAATAGGAAAACAACTCAAGATACCGATCCTGAATTTGGATCACATGTTCCTATTAACAATCTTGCATGTTTCTGTGATGCAACAGGACATGAACTAGGGAAATGGTTTTCCCACGAATGGTTCTCTCATGTTGATACTCAATCACTATCAGGTTCTCTGCAAAGGTGGATCCATACACAATATCCACCTAACCCCTATTGATGACATGCATATGATCATGCACATATCAAATTAGGTGTGACATGTGGACGACATTGTTCACTTACTCCAACTGCGGGGACAGATAAAGGTCGTAAGAAACCTCACAACCCCTTAGATTAATCTCGACTGGCGTGATGAAAATCGAGGACAACATGCCTCCCTAGATGAATATTTTATTCCCGCGTCATGGTGAGGCTCTCAAGATGATTCGATATTCCCTTCTTGATCTCCAAGTGCCTATATGGACAGTCTTCATATAATTTATGTCTGCTATATGCCATCTTCATCTATTAATAGATGACCTTCACCTTCTCCATAATGGCTCGCACTGACTCTATACCCATGAATGTACTATTCTACACCCTCCGTAAATTATAATGGTGACTGGTTGGGTCTCCCATATGTGGCGTCATATGGTTCCATGTTGATGGTAGAGTGGTAACTATTGTTGTATGAAAACTCTTCAAAAGGTAGGTGATATTCCAAACTCTGACTGAAATCTAGCATGTTGGCCCTCATCATATCCTCTAAAAAAGGGATAGTGCACTTGGTTTTCCCATATATATAGGTGTGAAATATTGTAATCATCCTCAACTGATTCCCAAATTATTCCTTCATGCCTCTCCATAGTCGTGACGTAAACTGCATGTCATGATCAAAGACAATCTTTTAGGGTACACCATGATGGTGGATAATCTCTCGAAGGAACAACTTCCCAAGACTCTCCACCAGAATATAATCACTTATGGAAAAATAGATCTCCAACATGGTATGAAATTTCAATATGAACCTTATTTAGTCATTTCCCGTCATTTTTTGTAGAAAACCCATGGTGAAGTCAAAGGATATGCCATTTCATTTCCACTCCGGGATGTCGAGAGGTTGCCACAAGCCCTCTGGAACGTGATGATCACCCTTCACATTCTAACAGGTAAGGAATCATGAGACAAATACAACAACACCTCTTCTAATGCTGTATTAGAAAAGCTTCCATGGGAGAGCATTGTACATCCTCCCCACACCAGGATGTACAACTAAGAAAGAATCATGTAACTCCTTCATCACTTCTTCAGTCATAGTAATAATAATCAATAATCACCCCATATCAAGATCCCTATATTCCCTACTTAATAATATACATAAGGTGTATCGAATGTTGATATCTGGTTACATAGAACATCACAACAAATATCTCTCAATTGGGACTCTCTAAACCACTCAAGGAGTGAAGGTATCAGCCCCACTGAATGCCAAAAAAATTGTACCCTCCTACTCCAACAGGGCCTTCTCCAGTGAAGCTAACTACTCTGAAGCTTCTTGGACGAGGTAAGCCTATGAATTTTTACATAGGACATAGGCTAAAATGTTTTCCTTCCCCAACCTAAATATGATCTCAATGTTGTAGTCCTATAAGAACTCTAACCAATGTCTCTACCTTAGGTTCATATCTCTCTGAGTGATGATATAACTACTGCTTTGGTGGTCTGATTAAACCACAATGTGCCAACCCAGGAGGTAGTGTCTCCCATCTTTAGGGAAAAACTACCACTATGAGATCCAAGTCATGAGTCTTTTAGTTCTACTCAAGGGGTCTCAATTTCCTTGAACGGTATGTGATGACGTCCTATCATCGAATCGTTACACTATTAAGACCAGTGCCTAAGTCATCATAGTAATCTATGGATTCAACTCACTCCTCAGTAAGTCTCAAAAATTGGGCATTCTTCAGTCACTGCCTCAACTCAAAAAAGGCCTTCCGGAACTGCTCAGACCATGTAAATGGTTGTCCCATCTATGTCAGAGTGGTCAAAGGGGATTCGATCATGGTGAAGTCTGCCACAAATGTCTAGTAGTACATAGCCTAACTGAGAAAGCACCACACCTCTAAATAATTTTTGGGTGTCTCTCAAGAAAGAACTGCCTTTTTATTACAGGATCCATGGATAAACCCTCATCAGAGTTACCATGCCCCTCAAAGTGAACCTCGTGTTTCCAAAACTCACACTTCCAGAGCTTCCCATAAATCTAGTGCTCTCAAAGTAATTTAAATAACATCATTAAATGCTCTGAATTCTACTCCTCTAACCCCATGTAAACTAGTATATCTTCTATAAAGACAAAAAAAAACTGATCCATGATTAGCAAGAAGACCTGGTTCATCAAATCAATGAAAACGGTGAAGGCATTTGTCACACCAAATGGCATCACCAGGAAGTCGTAATGGTCGTATCGACATCAAAATGCCATCTTCGGAATATCGGCCTCGTATACCGATAATTGGTGGTATCTAGATGTCAAATAGATCTTGGAGAACCACTTCAAACCTCGTTACCGGTCTAAGTGGTTGTCAATACTTGGTAAGGTGTACTTTTTCATTATTAAATCCTAGTTTAGGTGACGATAATCCTCACAAAGTTGCAAACTCATATCCACCTTCTTAACAAACCAAACATGGGTTTCATAGGGTTCCACACTGGGCCTGATAAAACCCTTCTTATGAAGGTCTTACAACTGCAATTGTAGCTCTAAGAGCTCACATGGTTCCATCTGATAGGCCACAAAAGATATCAGGGTAGTCCATTGATGAAAATCATTTCCAAACTCTAACAGTCACCTCAGAGGTAGTGCTAGGACATCATTGGGAAAGAAATACATGTAATCCTATATAAATGAAGGAACCCAGGTGTATATAGATTATTTTTCACCGAGGTTCACGGTCTCTAACATAGGGGGAAAGAAATAACTCCTTTTTTACTGCACTCGCCTACCATAAAATGAGGACTCATTCACTAAGAAATGTGAATCCCATCCCATCAGTGTGAAAACATCTGACTATCCTATGTTGACAATCAAAATGGGCTCAAACCATGGAATACTAGTCCATTCCCATGATGATTTCATAAGGTTAAATCATGATGACTAGTAAATCCTATTAGAACATTTCTCCTACCATTAAAATATGTCACTTCTTGTAGACAAAAGAAACTGAAGAGATGCTTCCTGTAATAACCTCAAGACAATGTCGCAACAATAGAACCTATAATAGGAGATCCAACTGTATTACTAGTATTAATGAGATAAAATGGTGTCTATCCCCTTGTTCTAATAATATTTAGGCAAGAGTAGAATAAACACATAGTGTACCTCTGACCATATTGTGGTGTGGAGGATCACTGTCCTCCATCACCTGAAGTTATCGGGGGCCCTCCCCACCGACTCCCTGAGGTAGAAATGGGAAACCCAAGGGGGTAGGAACCTGTAACACTGTCCCCCCACTTGGTCCTTCTTCTCTTACTCCTCTACCAGCACCACCTCCATGGTGACCACCAAGATCATGGAACTACATCTGTCGTGGTGGTCCACCAAATACCTACCTGTGATTATTAGCACATAATGTAATAAGACTCTTACCATGTGTCCTCTCCCATCACAAGAAAAACATCTCCCATCATAGGGCTGACTCAGTACACTGTGTAGTCTAGGAGCATCCTCATCATGTGGCTGAGGGTGATTCTATGTAGACCTCATTTTTCATTATCCCGCAACATAATGTATGTCGCCCACTCTTGTAATATCTACTCTAAATCATCCTCCAATATTCTTAGTTGACTTTAATTCCTCTACTAAGAAACTATTCATCACGATCACCCACTCTAGCACCCCAGTATATGTATGGAGGAACATGGGCACTACACTCGCATGGATCTCTCAACAGAGACCCTCCTGGAACATTCGTGATCAGATGTAACTGTCAAATTTCATATCCATGGAGTATTGTTTGAGGTCACTAAACCTATATATCTATACAGATACTGTCATGGATCCCAACTACAGTTGTAGATGCTCCTGAATTCAGACTGCACTAAGATCGAGAGAAAGTACTCCTTGTGAAATAGTTTTTGAAACTCGTCACATGAGAGAGCCGACACATCAGTCAACTTGGAAACCATACACAACTAGCACCCATCTAGGCCGAGGGAAATTTTTGTCTATGATGGCTACCATCTAGTCCAATGGTGTCCACACAAGCCTGAAAATGTGGATAACATAATCCATCAAGTCTGTTTCCTCTTGAGGGCATGGGTCACCACAAAACCAGAGTGGCCTCTATAGCTACAACTCACGAAGAATGATCATTCTACCCTCATCCTCGGCCTAAATTATCGGTACTAACTACTACTCAATATGTGTAGGTACTACTTCTTGTCCACCTAGAAGAAATAAATTATGTGATGGCCCCTGAACTAAGGCCTCATCTCTCACGATGTCTTCATCATGGGTCGGAGCGGCTAACCTTGCTGGCTGTATGAGTGGAGGCATCTTGGAATTTTATCAAGGAGTATCATGGTTAGATGAGCATAAAAATATAGGGAAACAATCCCAATAAAGATACTAAAAGACTCGATCCTATATGGTGCATGTTCTATTAATCCCTACAACACGTGTCTCAACATGTTGAGACAACAAGGGGGTTATCAGGATCCTGGTGTCTGGATACTATGGTCAACACACCATTAATAGAATACCTATCCTAAGATCCTATCTTGATACTTGTCACAATTTTTTCCCTATAACATACCACGACCATTTTAGGGAAATGACTGAAAAATATCCCAAGGGTCAAACCTCCTATGAATCAACTTTTTCAAGACCTGACATGTATCATGGCCCAAGCCCCAACTACACCAAGCCTGCCTCTATAGGAAAGTGGTGGAGACTATCGTTGAATGCTCAACAACCACATGTATGTCATTCATAAGTACATCAATACACACACACATAGCTAACTTGATGAAAAAGTGATGAGGGAATGGAAAAGTAAAAGATGCAAACAATTGTGAAGATAAATAAACCATACAGGCATGGACTAATAACAATGTACATGTATTGTAATGTAAATAGAAATGAAGAAGGGGAAAAATACACAGTGAACTAGTACAATATCCCATCCTAACTCAAAATAAAATGTCAAGATGCTGAGGACGCTCTGCACTGGTAACCCAACTGTGACCACCACACATGGCTTAGAAACATGTGATCCGGAGGTCACTGGAGCCCTAATTAGACTTGTCTTCCGTATGCATAATTCATGATACCTATGGAAAAATACCATGTGGGGATGACTATTAACATAATCAATAGGACAACCTTTAGAGGAGGTGAAGAAGTAAGAGATACAATGGAAAATAAGTAAAACATATATAATAATAGTAGAGTAAACGAGTGAAGATAAACCCAAAAAATAAGTGAAGTAAGATCATCCAAACATAGGGATCTTGAAAAGGTAAGAAGATGAACTTCTCTCTGAGTCTTCACTACCTTTAATAGGAAAGTACACTAATCTAACCCTGAGAGTATGGTAATGAATAGCACATGGAATTACCCACACATCATCAAATCTCTTGGAAGGAGAGTAACCAAACCTACGGAGTGGGTTCTGTAATAGGGTGTAAATATTTATATATACGTATTATCGAACCAAATACACTAAAATTATAGGGAAGGAAAGGGAATATACTTCTCAAAGCTCATCCCAGGTAAGGATTTTCTAATAATTCTTGCAGAAACCAACATCGGTGCTCATCGATCCAAACGTGTAACCTAAACTATTATTCAAAAAATGGCTCAAGCACCACACGTTGATAATATCTACTTTGGAATGGTCTGTCTTAATAGCGTGGTTTAAATTCATGTCACATGGATTATTATAGGTGCGGAATGTTCCCCTCTTACTTGTGAGTCCATGGTTGAGTCAAAGTATATATCATCACTTATCTTGTGGCCCAGAATTTGCCTCATGTTGAGTATCCATACCCAACCAAGCTGGAGGGTTCCACTCTTATTGTCATCGAGGACCCATTCCCAGCATGGGTGGAGGGTCCCACTCATTAATCTATATGGACCATGAAAATCCTAAATGATGGTTTCCACTCTAGTTGGTCGGGGACCGATGCCCACCCCGGCTGGAGGGTGCAACTCGGAATACTCTAATATAGTCAACCTATCACTACTTCTATCATACATGACCTAAGAAAGAATCATTCTTTGAACAACTCTCATTGTATTAGGAAATATAAAACTCAGGTCTCCAACATTTTACATGTTAAAAACATGCATGATGGGGTAGTTTTGGCCCAAAACAGACAACTGGTGAAAATGGTTCTTTCCACTGCAATAGACATTAACGGGTCAATGTGGGGCCCACATCATGACCAAAAAGAATAATTATTAAATTAATCCAAAAAATTCCTTCTTGAAGTGAGGAACAAGTTTTCTTATAAGGAATGTTAAATGGATTTCTTCATCAAAAGTTATATGAATTAGCAGATTCCAGAAGGGTGGGGTCTCATGGCTGATGGACTGACTCACGATCAACTGTCGTTGTCGGTATGATCTGCAGTCGACTGAACAAATGCGGCACACGCTATGGATGTTGGCACGGTAGGTGGCCGATGTCCAATTTGGGTCAACCTTGTGTCCAACAAGGTCCACTGGACCATACCCTAGTCACTGGCTCTATCATGACATGATGGGTCGGACTCCACCCAGCACAACCTGACCAACTTGCCGATGCGAGATCCATCAAGCGGTCTGGTCACCAGCTACATCAACATGAATGACGAGATGTGGGTCTCACAGCGTTGTTCGCCACTTTTGGTCACGCGATGTGACCCCCCCCCCCCCCCCCCAACCGATTGCTGGACCACATGGCCTAGCACGATGCAGCACCACTGATGTTGTGGTGGCAGTGAAACTCCATGGTTCTCCGGCAGAGTGTCCAACCACAGGAAGCCTCTAGTGGTTCCTCAACAGTTCCTTCCATAGGCTACCTGGTTTTATCCATTACCCTAATTTTGAAATGGTTAGCGGATCTGGGATCCTTTCAATGACTCCTTCCCTACAAAGGTGTTGGATTGTTGATTCCGTGTTAATATTATGCGCCCAAAATTCGTCAGCAAAACCCTGTGTAGAACAGAAAAAAAAACAAGGTTTTATACAAAGTCCAGTTACCATGTTCATGTGGACATCTATGATTGAGGGTTTGAAATAGAAAAAATAGGATACACTGAATCAAAATTCAACATAAATCTAGAATCATAACTTAAAATGTGACAAATCCTTCCTTTTAATGGGCATTCGTTATAGGCGATGCATCCACGACCCTCCTACTTCAATCTGCCAATTATTTGGTGGAGATTTCCATTCGATCCAACGAAGAATGATGAAGAACACCATTGGGAGGATGGATATAGAGATATATTTTTGAGATTGATTGAGATTATGTATAACCATAATCCCATTTTCTTAAATACTATTTATAGGAGTTCCAAAACAGCGTGGAATTTGAAACAGATGATCCACCTCGTTTTATGTTACCCATAGAAAACAACCCATTCCAAACTCAACGATGGTCTCCGGTATCAAATATGATCCTTTGTTTTGACGTTAATTAGCATTACCATATGGGTAAAATAATTATTTTTAATTACTAGTTTACCAATTGATAGCATTTTACACCAGATATCAATGCCGCCAAAAGTTATGCCCCACTTATGGTAAACCCCACATTCTAGACTTAATTGGGGCCTCAGATTTCTGACCTGAGCCACCATTTACGAGTTTTCATTCTTCTATTTCATGAAATTTATGAAAATATACTAAAACATTATACAATTTATTTCGGGCACACCAAACATCATAATTTCACGTTGTCTGAATTCCTATCTGTGGAAATGTATATGGAAAAAGTTTCAATGCATTTCAAAGAAAAGATACGGTGTCCATAGTTATCAACCACAAAATTTTAAAAAAATAATATGGATTAATTATGGGTAGTAATATGTAATAATTCATGTTTAAATTCATGAAAATTTTTAATGAGAAAAAAATGTGTTTCATTTTAAATGTTTTTTTATTATGGATCAAATAGATACTAATCAAAAGTGTCCACTTTTAAAATGTGGTTTTCTTATGTTTGAGTTATGAAATAATTTTTTAAAACTATAAACCTAAAAATATCCTTGATGTTCAATAATGTGTATTATACTCTATTAAATTGAGATTATGTAATAATTTAAGGTTAGGTCCTTATAGTTGGTATCAAAAAAATTGTTTAGATAGCATCATAGATTACGTTATTTTTAGGTGAGGATAACTTAATATTTATATATACCATCACGATTTTATGATTTTATGGTTGATCATAATTTCAAAATATTATACACCATTTTTCAGTGTTTACGTGATGGGATTTTAATGTAATTAATGAAATTTTAGAAGATGTTTTATTACGTTGTGGTATATATAAACCATAGGTTCAAAAAAAAGCTTTATATCAGTGAAAATTATCTTTTCTTAAGTAAAAATTTATTGATAACGTTAATTTTTTATATAAATTTTTTTTATTAAGTTTAATTTTTGATATTTTTATAAGAATTGTATTAATAGAGTCACATCTTGAAATGTTTTGGGGCTTATACCCACATCTGAGAAGCAATAGGGGTGTAACCCCTACCACAGGCCTATGTGATATCTTTATTAGTATGGAATTTATTTTATCTAAATTATCTATTGCATAAAAATTAATTTTATTTTGGGAGTATATGATTTAACAAAGAGATAACCATGGGATTGAAAATTGATTTGGTGATTTACAATTTTTTAACCTATATGATTAAGGTAAACAAAATATTATTGGATTTTTTTATGATTAAATATTGAAATATATTTTTGTAGAATATATGTTATTATGGTGTATTAATAGTGATTCTTCTTATTTATGTAAATTATTATCATACCATGGATATTATATGGTTAGTGAATATTCATTTTTTGTATGACACATTATGAGTCATTAATGTTATTTGGAGATAAATTTAAAAATATATTGGATAAATATACAGTAAAATAATTATATTTCTGGATTTCAATATTAGTCTAAAATATATTGATGAATTTTAAAGTAAGTTATATATCAAATTATATATATTGATCTTAAGGTGTCATTGTTGAGACTTTGGTTCTTAATGCTAATTTCTTCATATGATGGTTTTCTCCTTTGGGGAATTATCGTACCTTATGCATACTAATTTGGTTTTGGTTAATATATAAAGATATGAGTAATATATTTTTTCCTATTATGTAATTATTCTATATTTTTTATGTTAATTTTAGTGCTTCAGGTATAGACATTTTATCTTGATTGCTCACTGTTTTGGGATAAATATGTAATTTTGGGGGAAATTGATTAAAAGATGAAATTATACTTATCAAGTATGTATATTTGGTTTTGATCATAATATAGATTGTAAAGGAATTCCTAAAATATAGTAAAAGTGTATTGAAATAAAAAGTTTATCTATTTACTTATATTTTCAATGAATTAATGGTCTGTTTCACACATTAGTAGTTTATGGTTTTGTGGTCATTAACTTTCTTATGATCATTCACTTAGTTTAGATCAAGGATATCTATCACTCCCCATAATTATTTGGAATTATTATTTTCTTAAACATCTATATTTTCAATTCCCACCAAGGTTCTCCAAGTACAAAACCTAATTATGTGTTATTCTAGATGAACATCCTACTTCCCTCTATCTTATCAAGATTAATTTTTATTCACCGATTTTATGATGTGGGATTGAAATAACGAAACATTAAGATACCAGGCCCTTATTTAGAAATAATTTGTTCAAATTTTATGTATTTGATTTATTAAATTTGTTAAGAATATAATACCTTGATAATTTTTTAAGATGATACAATGTTTGATAGTGTATACGAGATGGAACATAGAGCATAAATTGACCATGAATAATTGAATGAGTGTTATAACCCAAATATTAAATTTTTCGGAATGAATAAGATTAAATACATAATGAAATATATATAAATAGAATAAATAATATAATTTTTTTAATAAATTCTTAATAAATGACCATTTATGGTTTAGTAAAGTTGTTTTATTATTCAAAAAATATTTCTCTTCAAAAAAGTTTTTTATTTATTTTTGTGAGAGAATATTATAAATAATTCCAATAAATTTGTGAAATTTTATTTTATAAAATTAAAAACATTTTTTAATTATGCTCTCAAAACTATCATAGGGATAAATTTTGGGATTTTTATAAATGGGGGATTTTTCAGTTAATAGTCCCAATTACCACTTTTTCAATTACGGTCATTTCCATTCCTTAAATCAAGTTTCATAAAAGTCCCATTATATTTTGGATTTGGAATTAAATTTACATTTGAATCATTTAATATAGAATAATCTAATGAATTTAATTTTAATCTAAAATTTTTATGATTCTGGTTTATGTTTATTTTTATGTATAAAAATGTAATTGTTTTAAAATAATGTTTAGGTATAAATAATTTATCCATTTTAGTTAGTAAAATTAAACACTAATAAGAAAATATTTTAATGAAATTTATATACTATTCATCAAATTATATTAATTTAAATTAATATATTTATTATTTGTAGTCATAGAGTTAATAGAATATCATTTGTTGCTTGAATAATGGATTTTTCTGAAAACCAATTTTTTGTCGTGTTTTTCAGGTTTAATTTTAAATTAAATTAGTTCACATAAATATTTTAAATACATAAAAATAGATTATTTATTTTTAATCTATAGGTCCAAATTTGGTTAATAGGCCTCTTTTATTAATTTCTATTATGAATAGTAACTATAGTAAATATTTTTTCCCACAGTAAATGTAAAATGGCTTAATTTAGGGTAAAAGTAATTTGATAAATACTAAATATTAACCATAAAGCATGACTTATTCTTATTGGACGATTAAATTTCATTCATAATCTTACAAAATTTTCATATATGACTTTTTTTTATATATTTTCAAGTTTGCAAACATTATAATTCTTTAGGAAATGAATAGACTAAATCTTATTTTCTTTGTTTTATTATCATTAAATATTTGACATTGGGATAAAAATACAGTATGTTAAATTATATATTTTTACATTATATATATATATATTTATTTATTTATCATGGTAATTTTTTTTAAATTTTTAATGATGAAATAATTATCTTAAATTTTTCTGAAACACTAACACAATATAAATTCAATTAATAGAAAAATAACATAAATGTTTTGAAAAATAATAGAATTAATATAATTTGAATGAATTTTCTAGTTAATTTTCTTTTATAATTATAACATATTATGGTTTTGTTAAATGTATAATTTCTATTTCCAAATTTTTATTGATTTTTTAACGTCAAATTAAATAAATGATATCAAAATTAACATTAAGGATTTTTTATAACTAATAATGTATTAGTAATGAATTAAAATTCCAAAAAATTATATTTTTTGACATGTGCTTGAGATGTGGTTTAAAATATCCAAAAATATCTATGTTTGGGTAAATTTCCCTATTATATTAACTATTTTGATCCTAAATAGTAAAAACAGTAATATGAGGCTAATTTTACAAAAAAAATTAAAATGGGTTAAAACAAAATCATAAAGGTGAAAATATAATTTAAACATATTATTTTTTTATTGGATTAAATTCTTTAGAATTTTATTTATCATAAATTATTATATTATTAATTCTGAGCCATTTTAATGTGAAAAATAATTTATAGTAATTTATAACATTAATAAATTCTACGATCCTTCCCCCCACTCTTATAAAAAGGAACACATTATCCTCTTTTCTTCACACATTAAAAAATTTGGTCCATAAATTACCTTAAAAAATCATTTCATTAAATTCCAATGAATTCATAGAAGATACTATTATCATAAAATCATGCTACAAATTATTTTGGTGTAAACAATAAGAGGTTGTTCAAAGCTGATATATAGTTCACAACCAAGAAATTTTTTTTGTTTCACTTTTCTACAACCATAAAATCATTTTCAACCATGATAAAATAATAAATCAATTATATTCAATATATTTATATTTTTATTAATTTCATAACCTCAATCCATCTCATATTTAATCAAATGGGAAACTAAACCATCATTCAATTTTATGGCGGACTACCACCTCACGAGCCGATGTAATTCACTTTCCATAATCTCTTATTAAGGATAGATGTAATTGTTTACTTAATCAATATATATTACTGTCATGAACCCCTACCACCAAAGATGCCCCTTCTGAGATGTCAAAGGTGAAAGGGAGATAATGACCCCCGAGTCCCGCCTCTAGTAGGCCCCGGGGTGGCGACTAGCACCAAGGGTATGAATTTTCACAAATATGGGTGGCATTACCCTTTTTTTATTAAGGATAGGGAAATAGGAAAATTCAACAACCAAAAAGGAAAAGAACAAGTGTATAGAAATAAACCCAAACCAAGCCCACATACATGTTAAAACAATTTTATAACAAGGTACAAGTACAAGAAATCTCGAAGTACAATACCAAAAGAAAAAAAGAGTAATGAAACAGAAACAACTCCAACTGCCCAACTAGTAGGGTCCTGCACGGCCCTGGTAGTCCTCCGGGAAATCTGAAAGTAAACGTAGGGTGAGCATACAAGTATACTTAGTAGAGAAACCTAAAGCTCTCGTGCCCATGTGGGGAGACATCCAAATGATCCGTGAGAACGACAGAAGAATCCTATTAAGGAATTATATCCACCCAACTTCACCAGCCACACTCACCAAAAACACAATCACAACTGGTAGTAGTATATAATAACAAGACTATTGGTTACCCCACACCATTTCTATTTATTTAGATGCTCTTCCTAGTAGTGAACATCCGGACGCTACCACACTCTCCCCGCCCGCACACACCTGGGCCTCACAAACATGTATCCCGCCCGTTCACACCTGGGCCTCACAACCACGTATCCCTCCCGCACACACCTGGGCCTCACAACCACGTAACCCGCCCGCACACACCTGGGCCTCATAACCATGAATCCCACCCACACACACCTGTGCCTCATCCTGAAGATTCTTGGGAAATATTAGAACCTTCCCGAAGAGTCATGGCTAAAACCACCACAATCGAAACCTACCCGAAGTGTCTTAGGTGTAAGGTCGCCTCAAGACATCATAGGATAGGGGAGAAGGACCAGGAAAGAGCTAGTAACTAAGAGAAAAACATCATCTCCAATTAAATGGGAGTGTTCGGAACTAAGTGCTCAACATGGGAGGGGTGCGATAAAACAAAAAAGATACAAATATATATATGTATACCAAACACACAGCCCAACCTATGTCTTCTAAATAGAGAAACTGAGCATGTTCCTCGACACTACTATTATGAAGCATCCATACAGAAAAAACCCCAACCCCATTTAGTAATTCACGTTTCAGCAGAATTAGTTTATTTAGTTCCTTAACTAATGGGAAACTATCCACAACCAACCACATCGATCGTTTGTAAAACATATTCCTGCCATCCACAGATCAAGTTAGGAAAACACAAGAAACACAAATTGGTCCTTCTTATCAACCAACCAACCCAATTATTATTAATCCCGTTCCATTACCATGACCCACCATTCATTAACTCTTCCACTTTTTATTTATTATTCACAACCCATATTCTGTTCTCATTCAACCCATCCATGCAGCCCCGCTGCCCACTCCCATAACCACAACTGCACCGTACATCATTATCTCTTTAATACCACTTATCGTAGCCCTGCTTCCCGTCACCAACATAACATTCCCGCCAACCCACAACCAAGCCAAATGCAGACCCGCTGCTCACCCGATCCACAACAACCCACAAAACACCCCCATCACAAGCCACGTATCAAATCCAACTCCCACATGTTCATAATTCCATTTTGTTCAAACGAGTCGATCAAACAAGGGTTCCATATTTTTAAATATCCAAATTTACGCGACTGACCAATTTCCACATTCCACAAGGATTACATCCACAAAAACGGTCTAGAAAGATAGGGAAACATTCAATTGCGCAAGAAAAGGTGCCCAATGACCATGATTTTCAGTAGGCATAATCCTATTCAACTAACAACATATCAATAGGATAAACAAGGACAAACATAACAACTCTCCCATCACCGTTCTTTAACCAGTTATTATCTTTATTTAAGGGTTCAAATGTTTCTCATGAAAACAAGAGGATGCCCACACCGCATGATGCACAAATTAGAGAGACAAAGTTAATATCCATACCTCAACAGGTTCTGATCGCAACGCTCCCACGGATCAACCTTAGAAGATGTATGTCGGCATCCGTCACTTCTTTTGGGTCCCCGAAAAACCTCCTCGGGTGGAAGTCGGAAGGGAAAGGTCGAAGGAGAGAAAAAAAATCCATGATCGGAAGTTCCACCTCGTCGTTACGATCCTGTGGCCACTGACGGATCGTACATTGGAGCTCGGACGAAGAAGTTATGGAAGAAAGAGCTTTCGATCCTCATGGGAGGACTCTGCTCAGAGGAATGGGGAGAAGAGGAGTGAGTTGAAAAAGGAGGAGAGGACCCCTCCTTTTATAGGCGAGAAATTAAAAAGTACACAGCGTGTACTTTATGGTACACGACGTGTACTCGGTTATTCCACACGGTCTCCACACGGTTTCCAACACGACTCTGCTGCCGTTGACTGGTCAACACACGGTTTGAGGGTAACGCATACGCGGGGAGGGACTACACGGCGTGTATTTTGGACACACGGTGTGTACCAATTTATTTCACACGGCAAGGACACAACTCCAACATGGCACACAACCGTTGACTGGTAACGCGTACGTGGGGAAGGACTGCACGACGTGTAGTATGTGACACACGGTGTGCACCCATTATTCCACACAGCAAGGACATGACCTTCAACACGAGGTATACCCGTCATGGTGGTACACGGCGTGTACTCATTTACATGACATGGCGAGGACATGGCCTGCAACACGGGGTATACCCGGAAAGGGGGTACAATGCATGTACTCAAACTATACGACGTGTAGTTTCAAAATTATAGAAAGCGTTGGAAATTTCCATTTTACCCTCCAGAACACTTCTTGACCTTCTTTTTGACAAATGAATTGGCCAGAGTGGTCCGGGCCATTACATCTGATACCTCTTAAAACATTCTCATCCCCGAGAATTCAAAAACCAACCCAGAGGAAACCGAACAAGATACCTCTTAGGTCTCTCATTATAACAGGAACCCAACCAACAACCCTAATCATATGTGTTCGGAATTCCTTCTCCTATGTCGAGATATTATCCCCTTTAGGCGGCAATGACTCTCCTGCATGGGTTTAATCGCATCCTCATTAATGCATCTCGATTAAGAATTTGGTCTTCACACTTTCATACATTAGTATTTTCCAACGTACACTGCCCCTAACACCGTACAACCAACACACTGCCTGAACACGTGGTTTTGGGAAATTTCTTCTCCTATATCGAGATATTATCCTCTTTAGGCAACACTGACTCACCCGCACGGGTTCATTCGCATCCACATTAATGCGTCTCGATTTAAGGTTCAGGTTTTTCCCTTTCCCCACACATCTGGACATTTCACACATTACCAGGGAACAAGGAAACAAAAATGTCTCACAACCGACAAGCCAAGCTTTCCATATATCAAAGTTACATGGTACAACATCAACACAAAGTTCAGAAGATCAAGGGAAAACACAAATCAAAACAACTCCAGGTATTGAGCGTGCATCTGGGTCTCCCTCTCCCAAGTGCTCTCCTCGAGGACTCCATGCCTCCACAACACACGAACCAACGAAATGGTTCATCCACGGATCACCTTCTCTTTACGATCCTAGATTCTGACTGGTCATTCCTCGAAGTTCGCATCGTCTCCCATATCAATCTTTCCCCAGTCGATAATGTGAGATTCGTCGTGCAAGTACCAACGAATCTAGGAGACAAGGAAGATGTCATGAACCTTCTCCAACTTAGGTGGTAGGGCTAGCTGATATGCCACCTCGCCGACTCGCCTCTACACCTCAACAGGTCCGATGAACCTAGGTGAGAGCTTGCTTTGTTTCCCAAACCTCTACTTCCCCTGTCGAGGGGAAACCTTCAAGAACACGTGATCTCCCACCTCGAACACCAAGGGCCTTCTCCGACGATCAACATATGAATTCTGTCAGTCCTGAGCCACTTTCATCTCCTCACGTACAAGTTGGACTTTCTCTGTGGTTCTCTGCACTACCTCTGGCCCAGGAGCACATGTCTCACCAACCTCTGCATAGAAAATTGGTGAACGACATGGCCTTCCATACAAATCCTGAAATGGTGCCATGCCAATAGTAGAGTGGAAGATGTTTTTGTAGGCAGACTCTACTAAAGGCAAGTGTCATACCCATGATCCTCTGAAAACCCGAGTGCATCATCACAGTATGTCCTCCAATGTCTGGATAGTCCGCTCCATCTGCTCCTCGGTCTGGGGGTGTAAAGAATTTCTAAGGCGAAGCTGGGTGCCAAAAGCATGTTTCAACCCCCTCCAGACTCATGAGGTAAACCGAGTATCCTGATCTGAGATGATAGTCTTCGGGACTCCATGAAAACACACAACCTCTTCTACGTACCTCTGTGTTAAGGTACTCACTGGTCTTGACACCTTAATTGCTAAGAAGTGAGCTGATTTCGTCAGTCGATCCACCGCTACCCAGATAGAATCATAACCACCCTGAGCTCTGGGTAGTCCTGTGACGAAGTCCATTGAGATGCCATCCCACTTCCACTTGGGGAAATCTAAAGGATGCAACAAACCACTGGGAACCCGGTGTTCAACCTTCACTTGATGACACACTAGGAATTTAGACACAAACTCAGCCACTTCCCGTTTCACCCCGGGCCACCAAAACTGTTCCCTCAGGCCTCGGTACATTTTTGAAACTCTTGGATATACCACCAAGGCTGAGCTATGGAACTCACGGAGAACTCCCTCACGCATTGTCTTCAGGACAAACAACCTTCCATGGAAAGGCATCTGATGTCGGCTGTCCTCTGACCATCCTTCTTGAGCATTCCCCTGATCGACACGATCTCGCATCACTTTAGCCTTGGAGTCCCCCCACTGAGACTCTTCCACCTGCTGCAACAAGGAGGACTGCACCTTCATCTGAAACAAACTGCCTCTAGCACCTTCTACCCTGGCATCCAAGTTCAAGGAAGCCAACTCTCCAATCACCTTCCAAGTATCAGTGGATTCCCGAACTACTTCCTGATGCGACTTCCTGCTCAGGGCATCAGCCACAACGTTGCCCTTACCTTCAGTATAAGATATCTCAAAGTCATAGTCTTGGAGAAACTCGACCCATCTCCACTGCCGCAAGTTCAGGTCATGCTGGGAGAAGATATAACGCAGGCTCTTGTGATATGAGAAGACCAAAAAGCCCTCCCCAAAGAGGTAATTTCACCACAACTTCAGTGCGAACACTACTACTGGACGCTCTAGGTGATGGGTGGCATAGTTACGCTCGTGAGGGTGTAACTGTCTATACCGATAACATATCACTCCATTATTATGCATCACCACACACCCCTGACCAAGGCCATAAGAATCACAAAACACTTCGTACAAAAACCCATCCTCTGGAAACCTGAGTACGAGAGCACTGAACAAATTCTCATTCAGGTAGTCAAAATAATTCTGGCACTGCTCGCTCCATAAGAAGACCTGGTTCTTCATCGTCAAAGATTTCAATGGAGCAAAAACTAAAGAGAAGTCTAAAACAAACCTCTGATAGTAACCTGCTATCCTCGGGAAACTACGTACTTCTGCCATGATCATGGGTGTTGTCCAAGAAACAACTATCACCTCCTTCGACTGGTCCACCGACACTCCATGCTGAAACACCACGTGTCCAAGGAAGTGTACTTCTTGCATCAAGAACATACACATCGATAATTTCCTTAAATCTGGTGGTGTCGAAGGACTTCTAAGTCTGCCCTGAGATGCTCAACGTGCTCCTCATTTGACCTTGAGTAGATCAGGATGTCATCGATAAACACAACGACGAACCGGTCCAGAAACTCTCGGAAGACAAAGTTTATAAGTCCCATGATCACAACCGTTGAATTCGTAACTCCAAACGACATCACTACAAACTGAAAGTGCCCATACCTGCACGTGAAAGTCATCTTCGAGATGTCATTGTTCTTTACCCTCAACTGATGATATCCAGATCGTAGGTCAATCTTAGAAAACCAACCTACTCCCCTCATTTGGTCGAAGAGATCATCTATCCTTGGAAGGGCGTAACGGTTCTTGACCATTACCTGCTTCAACATTCGGTAGTCTATGCATAGCCTGAGACCACCATTTTCCTCTTAATGAACAAAACTGGAGCACCCCATGGCGATACACTGGGCCGAACGAAACCCTTCTCCATCAGATCATTAATCTGAATCCTCAACTCCCGTTACTCCGAAGGTTCCATCTGATAAGGGGCCATCGAAATCGAATGGGCATCATGTAGTAAATCTATCTCGAACTCATCATCACGTTGGGGGGGGGGGGGGTAGAGTCACAACCTCCTTAGGAAAAACATCGAGGAACTCCCCAAAAACCTCTGAGACATCCATCATCTCTCTATCAGCTGGAACCACTGATAACCCGCCTATCAAGGAAAGGAGAGGCTCCACACGCCGGCTTCCTACCAGATAGCTCCTCTCGCCAACAAAAGATAAGTGTTGTCTATTCACGTCAGAAAACACAACTCCTCTACGGAAGCAGCTGATAACAGAACTAACAGAAAAGAACCAGTCGATTCCTAAGATGACATCGTATGGCTGCATCTGTAACAGAAGAAGGTCCCCATTAGATCGATGTGGTCCCAACATCAGCCCACATCTCCGGAAAACACAAGATATGCTGGTCTAGCCTCCAATTGGTGTACTCAGCACCAGTGGTACGAAAAGTCTATCTACATCTAGTCCCAAACCATGGGCTAGACCAGGTGCAACAAAGGAGTGCAAAGCTCCTGAATCAAACAAAGAAGAAAAGAGAGTGATGAACAAAAAATCGTACCTTGAACCACCTCTAGTCCTGATGGAGCTGTCAACTCTGGTGTGTGCAACTGTCCATGCCCAGCTCCTCTACCTCTCTGATGTCGTCCACCTCCCCGACCATGCCCTGGTCGAGGTCCCTGAAGAGCACCCTGAGGTCGGCCTCCTCCCTCAATGTCTTCCCTCAGAGGAGCATGGTCCTACTGCTACTGGAAGGGCCTCGTCGGCAACTGGTGCTGCTGAGGTGGGCACTGAACCTGCCCACATCCACCGTACTGAGCTCGGGTAGGGCACCAACACTGAATGTGCCCGTAACCTGCACAAGAAAAACACATCGGTCCTGGGCTCGTGAAAAAGGCATGAGGACCTGAAGATCTGAACTGGAACTACTGGGGCCTGCTCCCCCCTGGTCTGAACCTGGAAGGTCCCGTCGCACGAGACCTACTGCTGACTTACTTCCCCTTCAATGAGCCCTGCTAGATCCCCTCTCAGGTTGAACCTCCCTGCGAGTGCATCCTCTCTACAACCTCTGCCATCTTCTGTTCCGCCAAGTACGTCGGAAGGGTGAAGGAGTTGATAGAATAATGGAGCGAAGGACGAAGTGACTACTCTAATCATCTCGCTCGAGACTCCTCATCGGGAAAGATATCCGGAGAAAAGTGCAAGAGATCCTTGAACATGATCCCAAAAATCTCGTACCGACATAATCCCCAGCTGAAGGGAGAGTAACTCCTATCGCTTCTCTCCCATGATCATGGAAGAAAGGAATTCCTCTCAAAATTCCTTCTCAATGTCACCCCATGGAACCTCTGCCTCTATCCTCTCTCCGACGTAGAGCGTCCACCACTGTCTCGCTGCACCTCTCAGTTGATTGACTGCTAGGGGAACCTAGTACTCTCTCGGAGCAAAAATAATGGTAAAAGTTATTCCTAGATCCTTAAGCCACCCCTCTGTCTCCGTATCCGAAGTACTACCCTCATACTTCTTGAGGGTCTGTCGTTGGAAAGAACAAAGAGTCTTCTGCCATTGGCTATCATCCTCCTCTCGGTCAATCTTCAACTGATCGACCCCCTGAATCTACTGGGCCTTGACCATCTAAGAAACCCGGGGATGACGTCTAGGTGCCATATCTATATGGTAACCAAAGATCGCCTAAGCCCAAGTAGTAAGGAAAAACTCAAGGTTTTATTTTTATCAATTTATTTAAATTTCTTTCCTAGAACACCAAAATCAAGTAAAACATAATCATGATGATGCATTCACCTTCCTTAGGGTATCTACCCTGCAGTCAATCTAGTCTCACATGGTCGATCGGTAGGCTCATAGTCCATGCATCGGATCACGGGGGCCCTAAAATCCCATGTCCAAGCCAGTCTTCCCTGGCCTATTTCACCCACAAAGATTAACTAACATTGTTTCCCTACTATCCCATGCAGACCTCACTATGCCTAACTCCAGACTTCATCCTCTCTCTCAACCATAAGCTTTGATACCATTCTGTCTCGACCCCTCCCCCCAAAGATGCCCCTCCTGAGCTGGCAATGGTGAAAGGGAGATAATGACCCCTGAGTCCCACCTCCAGTTGGCCCTGGGATGACGAATAGCACCAAGGGTATGAGTTTTCACAAATATGGGAGGAATTACCCTTTTTTTATTTATTTACGATCGGGAAATAGGACAAGTCAACCACAAAAAAAGAAAAGAACAAGTGTATAGAAATATACCCAAACCAAGCCCACATGCATGTTTAAACAATTTTATAACAAGGTACATGTACAAGAAAGCTCAAAGTACAATACCAAAATAAAACTAGAGTACAACAACAAAAACAACTCCAACTGTCCGACTAGTAGGGTCCTGCACGGCCCTGGTAGTCCTCCTGGAATGCTAAAAGTAAACTTATGGTGAGAATACAATCACATGTGGGGAGACATACTAATATCCCGTGAGAACGATAGAAGAAACCTAGAAAGGAATTCTATCCACCCAACCTGACCAGCCACACTCACAAAAAACAGAATCACAATAGGTAGTAGTATATAAGAACAAGAGTATTGGGTAGCCCACATAATTTCTCTTTAGTTAGATGCTCTTCCTAACGGTGAACGTCCTGACACTGCCACACTCTCCCTGCCCACACACACCTGGGCTTAAAACCACGTATCCCGCCCGCACACACCTGGGTCTCACTACCACGTATCCCGCCCGCACACACTTGGGCCTCACAACCACGTATCCCGCCCGCACACACCTGGGCCTCAAAACCATGTATCCCCCCCCACTCCTATGCCTCACAACCACGTAACCCACCCGCACACACCTGGGCCTCACAACCACGTATTTCGCCCGCGCACACCTGGGCCTCATCCCGAAGATTCATGGAAAATAGTAGAACCTGCGCGAAGTGTCTTGGGATAAAACCACCCAAATCGAAACCTACCCGAAGAGTCGAAGGTTTAAGGTCGCCTCAAGCCATGACAGCCTAGGAGAGAAGGAGCTGTAAGGAGCTAGTAACTAAGTGAAAAACACCCTCTCCAATGAAATGGGAGTGTTCAGAACTAAGCACTCAACATGGGTGGGGTGAGAGAAAACAGAAAATATACAGATATATATATATGACAACCAAACACATAGCCCAACGTATGGATTCTAAACAGAGAAACTGATCACGTGCCTCAGCACTGATACTACGAAGCATTCATACAACAAACAACCCCAACCCCATTTAGGTTTTCACGTTTCAGCAAAATTAGATTATTAAGTTCCTTAACTACTGGGAAAATATCCACAACCAACCACATCGATCGTTCATAAAACATTTTCCTGCCATCCACAAATCAAGTTAGGACAAAACATGAAACACAACCAGGTCCTTCTTATCAACCAACCATCCAATTGATTATTAATCCCATTCGATTACCATGACCCACCATTCATTAACTCTTCCACTTTTTATTTATTATTCACAAACCCATAGTCTGTTCTTATTCAACCCATCCCTACAGCCCTACTGCCAACTGCCATAACCACAACTGCACCATACATCATTATCCCTTTAATACCACTTATCGCAGTCCAACTGCCCGTCACCAACATATCATTCACACCAACCCACAACCCAACCAAACGCAACCCTGCTGCTCAACCGATCCACAACAACCCACAAAACACCCCCATCACATGCCACGTATCCAAGCCAACACCCACATGTTCGTTATTCCATTTTGTTCAATCGCGGTGATCACCCAAGGGTTCCATATTTTTAAATAGCCACATTACATGATTAAAAAATTTCCACATTCCAAAAAGTTTCAATCCAAAAAAACTGTCTAGAAAGATAGGGCAACATTCAATTGCGCAAGCAAAGGCCCCCAAAGACTGTGATTTTTAGTAGGCATAAGCCTATTCAATTCACAACATAACAATAGGATAAACAAGGATAAACATAACAACTATCCCATCCCATTTCATTAACCAGTTATTATCTTCATTTAATGGTTAAACTCTTTCTCATGAAAATAAGTGGATACCCACCCCGCATGATGCATAAATTAGAGAGACGAAGGCAAGATCCCTACCTCAACAGGTTCCGATCGCAACGCTCCCCCGGATCAACCTTAGAAGACGTCCGTCATTTCTGTCGGGTCTTGGAAAAACCTCCTTGGGTAGAAGTCCGAAGGGAAATGCCGAAGGAGAGACAACGAATTCAAGCTCAGAAGTTCCGCCTCTTCGTTACAATCCTATGGCCGTTGACAGACCGTAAATCAGAGCTCGGACGAAGAAGTTATGGAAGAAAGATACTTCGAGTCTCTTGGGAGGACTCTACTCAGAGGAATGGGGAGGAGAGGAGTGAGTTGAAAAAGGAGGAGGGGACCCCTCCTTTTATAGGTGTGAAAATAAAAAGCACACGACGTGTACTTTATGGTACACGGAGTGTACGCAGTTATTTCACACTGTCTCCACACGACTTCCAACACAGCTCCGCAGTCGTTGACTGGTCAACACATGGTTTGAGGGTAAGGCAGACGTGGGGAGGGACTACACAGCGTGTAGTTTGGACACACGGTGTGTACCCATTTATTGCCCACGACAAGGACACAACTCCAACACAGCACACACCCGTTGACTGGTAACGCGTACGTGGGGAAGGACTACATGGCGTGTAGTATTTGACACACGACGTGCACCCATTATTCCACACAGCAAGGACACGGCCTTCAACACGGGGTATACCCTGAAAGGTGGTGCACGGCGTGTAGTTACACTACACAACGTATAATCATTTACTTCACACGGCGAGGACACGGCCTGCGACACGGGTTATACTCGGAAAGGGGGTACATGGCGTGTACTCAAACTACATAGCGTGTTGTTTCAAAATTCTAGAAAGCATGGGAAAAGACCATTTTACCCTCCAGAACACTTCTTGACCTTATTTTTTACAAAGGAATGGGCCGGAGAGGTCTGGGGCATTACAATTACATTAATGAAATATTTATTACAATTAAAAAATAATATACAATTTACTTTTTTACCGTTACATTTACTAAAAAATGATAATATATTTCGTGGGTACATGTGGACTACCACTTCCACGAATAGATGTGAATCATTTTTCATCAACACATCACATTGATGATTTATGTATGTATATTAAATGAAATAATATTGTATTTATAATACTACTATCATTATATAAAGATAATATAATACTTAAATTCTTTCAATAATGAAGTTTGAAAACTGCCAATGTTAGTCATGCATACATAAGGACTATTGTCTCCATGATTGTAGTATAGTTAATTTTTTATAATCACCTTTCATGATTGGTTTATAAATTTTAATATGTGTATGAAAATAATATTTATTTCATGATTATTATTATATGGATGATGTAATAATGACATTTTTTCCATATTCTACCTACAAAATCCATTTTGGACATATGAGTTGAATATCATCAAAAAGTCATATAGAACCATTAATGATTATGTAAATAAATATAACATTATATTAAATAAAAAAATAATAAAAAATTAAATATATTCTTAATTAATTAAATTTTTAACATAATTTTATTATTCATGATGTTAAATATAATATGTGAGGAGTCAGACTTAATATAAGGGACTTTCATTTAAAAAATCTTATTTTAATGTTTCCTTTACAATTTTTTCATCCATGTGATTTTTCTTATAATAGATTCAATAAATTTGTTAGTTTGGATTTAATGGATTATAATGATAATTTTTAACCATTATATACAATCTTTAAAAAAATTAATGTTTCTTCTTTTTATGGTTTTATGTAACAAACACATTACATTAAAAACTATGTTTTAAATATTTTAAATAATTATTTTATAAAAAAAATTTCCATGTCCATAGTTCTTAATTTATTTTATGGATGTATATATGTTGACATGATTGAATTATAAATGATATTTTATGTCACCTTTTAATTTCGTAAAAAAGTTTTCAAAAAGAATCATTTTATATTTGTTTTACAAATTGTTTTGACATTACGATAAACAAAGAATTTTCTATTTTTACATGTACGGTGTCAACAGATTTTCCCACCACTCTTTTCATTATTTTTTGTTTTGATTCCTTTAGAAGATTTCATGTTTTATTCAATTACTACCAATGTATTACTATGTTATAATAATTTTTTAAAAAATATTTTTAAATTGAATGGATATTTTAATAACTAGAAATGTTTTCTTATTGGTGAAATGAATTTTTTATTGACTTTAATATCAAAAACTATAATTTTATTTGCATTATGATTATTTCATGATTCTTGGTATTTTTTTATGATATCTGGTGGTTCAATTATAAACCATGGATGGGTGGGTCCAAGATATCCATCTAATAAATTGGTTATAATTTATTATGGATGTTTCCTATGATTTTTTTCCATTTATACCTGTGATAGTTATTACAATGTTAACCATGATAGTTATTCCATTTCTAATAATAGAGGTTATTCCAAATTTGTGAATTATACGAAAATTATTCCTCGTATCAACAAAAAGATTTATTTATTCTTTTTTTGGTTTTTATAGAAATATAATGATTTTCAATGCAAGATAATGTGTTTATGTTTGAATAAAAATAATTTCTTCTTATTATTATAGAAAATAATAACATGTTTAAAAAATTCCTGTATTTTTCATAATTAAAAAACCATTATTTTTTTTATATTTTCATTAATAATTCATAAAAATTATTTTATGAATATATTTGTGCATAGAATTGGATTTAATTAATAAAAAATATTTATTTGAAACCCTAATTTTAATTATAAGAAGGAATTTTTTTATGTATTCGTGGAATAACATTTTATTTCGTTTTCTTTATTTCCTATACTAATATTTTATTGGACCAAACCGTGTTTTTTTTTAAAATCACAAGGATTTGGAATGAGTAAAAATAAGAATAATATAAAATTTAATTTCCTGAATATTTTTCATGAAATGAAAATGTGTTTTATTTTAATAGTTTTATATTTTAGGTAAATGGATACCGGTCAAAAGTTTACACTTTTGAATATAAGGTTTTCTTATGTAATATTTTTGACTTAATTTGCTAATAATATAAACCAAAAATTATCCATTAAATGTAATAAATTTAATTCTTTCCGAAAAACTCATGATTAGGTAATTATTTGAAGTTGGTTCCTTAAACTCTTGTTATTGAGATGATTAATGGGGGAAAAAAAACTATATAAAATTATTGGGCCTTGTGAGAGAGATCTATATATTATTTTGCAATAAATTTAGCAATTTAATCAAACTATACAACATTAAAATAATAAACTATTTATAGATATAGGGTTAGTGTTAAAATTTTGTTTAATTACACAATGTCACTTAAATAATATATTAAACCTTATATGACCCCATTACATGTATCTAAATTATTATTATTATTTCATGGAGTTCTCTAACTAGTGTAATAATAAATATTATTTTACCATCTTGTTAATTAATATTTATTTTCCGACACAATCTTGGTCTGATAGTCCTCCATGATATTTATCAAACAACCAACAAAATATTTATTCATATAATAAATTAATTAATATTATATATTCATGTAATTAAATATTTACCTAGGAATAAATATTTTTATAATATATTAAACAAATAAATAATTAATAAATCATTACATTGTTCTTGATGTTGAGCATGGTGTTTCATTTGTTGTCAGTAAGATGTCAATAAGGTGTCAATGAGAAATATGTGTATGAGAAGGTGGTGGTGATGATGATTGAATTGGATAATGGTTGTAATGACATTTAGACGATTGTTGAACAGGTCTTAAGTTCCATGGCCTGTGTCACTAGAAGACAATTTTTTACAACATTGGAAAAGATGCATGCAATACTTAATTTCCTGATGACATTAGATGATATATCCAATAGGTCATAATCAGATGAAGTTAGTGAAAAAAGTATCAAATTTATTATACCGATCGTCAATGTCCAAGAAATGTGTTTAAAGAGAACACATCACTCATTAATAATTTGGAGACCTTCCATTACGCTTTAATGCATGAGGAATGAATAAATGTTCAACGCATCATCTATTATTGATTCAAAGGAAGAATATTGAAGATGATGGATTATTTATTCCAAAAATAAAAGAAGGATAATGTCTGAAGATGAAGAAATAAAGGAATAAGATATTGGTATATGAAGGTTGAATAATATATTTGTTATACATTATTTTTTTACATTGTTTAATCTGTCCCTCTATCAAAAAATAGGGCCATCCATGTATGCCAATAGAAGCCCTAACCCAATGCATATGCGGGACCTGAGGGTCTACCAACCCTAAAGGGAAGGCCTTGAATACCATTGGTAAGAGGTGCAATGGGGCCACGTACAAGCCCCCGAGTGTGCATAGTGGGCCCCAAAAATGTAACTGAGGAGGAAGATTGAGTGCTTAGAGCCTTCCCACAGAACCTTGGTGTGTGCGGCATTAGGAGACGTGGGTGGAGAATTATGAGTGGATGAGGACAATTTTTCAGTGATAAATTGAGGGAGATCCTTAGTGTGTTTTGATGTGGGATGACATTTAAACAGGCTGACATAATCTCAGTTATCCTTTAGACCTTACATGAGGTCCTTTCTGCATGTTACCTCACATGTACCGTGATGAAATCTAAGTTGTCCATCCATTCGTGACACATCTGTTTGAACCAGGACCATTTGATGATCCCTTAGTAGAGTCATCTTCTGCCTCCGATCCAACCGACACCAATCTACAACCGGATCACCGGAAAACCACCATGATTGAGCTCTCTACCATTGTTTATGAGTGAAATCATTATCATGATGATCTTCAGAACAACACAGTATCATGCATGAATCTATATATTCGATATCGCATGTGGCCATAGAAAATTAAGCTGCGAGGTCACATCATGCCGCCCGAGTTCTCAAGAAGAATCTCTTCATGAGTTCTTCTTCACATGCACGTGAGAATTTCAATGAGATATCAAACATCCCACATTGAAGAGAAACAAAGTAAGAGATTCAAGAAATCCTATCATGCGTTTGAGATATTTAAAATCCAATATACTCGACTATTAAAATGGGAGACATCAAAGGGAATATATTTCAATATTTGAATGCCCAAAAGGTCTAAAAACTACCTATAAATAGAGGTACATAGATCCGAGAAGTGTTGTTGAAGATATTGAGAAAGATCCTATTTACTATAAAAAGATGACCGAGAGGACTTGTGCAGCCTTGGTAAATTATGGAGAAGGGACCCGCATGAGTTCAAGAAGTTCTCTACAGTCTTTAAAATTACTTGTGAAGAAAAAACCACACTATTTTTGTGTGGAGAAGAATCCCAAGCATGCTAGATGTTCTTTTGAATCCTGAAATTTTTTTCTTGAATAAGATACCACAGTCAAGAAACCAGTGAACACACACTATTGTTGGAAGTTGCAAATATTGAAACCATGAATCTACATGTTTATGTGGAGATGGACCTCACATATTATGTCGAGAAGATCATTGCATAGGTTTCACAATGAAGGAGATATGTGACACATTCAGTTTCAAGAACATTATAAGAACACTCTCTATTTCCACGAATATATCAAAACACTCTCTTTCGGAGGTTTGTTATTGAAGAAGAAGTTTATTGCCTGATGGAAGGAGTTTCTGTGTGCTTAACAAGTAGATGAAGAAACCTGAGGCTTCGTGTTTTGACAAGGAATAGAATATATTCATTATGAAAATGAAAATCATGTTCACTATTAGAAAATCACTTACGATAGTGTGCATACACAATAACTTTTGAGATTTAGAACCCACACACTCACCATTGTTATACCTATTATAAATTTGGTGGATGTAAGAATAAAAATGGATTTTTTGAGAATTAGAGGAAGAGGAAGAACATTTTATGATCCTTATGCATACAAATTTATTTGATGGAGTCTGAAGTTTGAATGAAATGAACCAAAGACAAGAAATTCACTGTGATATTAAGTGAGTAAATGAAATAATAAGTATATGCACTCATAAGGTTATACAAAATGGTGGTTTCACATAATAAAGTGGTAAGAATGATATTGTTCATACATGTATGCATGAAAAATCACATGTGAAGACACATAAATGGAAGAATCAAGATTTTGATTTGAACGTGTGTAAACAAGAATTGAAATTCCCTAAAACTCTTGCATGATGAATTATTAATTGAGATATCCAAAAACAAGGTGATTGGATGCCATGAAATCTATGAATTAAGTGAATCAATTTTGAAATTGATGCTATAAAAAGTAATGAATATCATTTCTCTAAGGTTATAGAGTCTGATATTTTAGGAAGAAAGGCAGAGCTATCATTGTACAGGATCATTCATTCATATAAAGATTCTTCAAGAAGTTGTACGCATCACTTGGAGAAATCTCTATGAGGCCAGGTCCCCATCAGATGAATAAATAATTTCCTCAACATTTTTTCACAATGGAATTATTTGAAATGTGATCATAGTTATTGATCATGGCCAATAGACCATACCAACAGCTATTGATTATTCCTGAAGAGATTCACAAGAATGTGTGTTACCCAAATCTCGTGAGGAAATATTAGAATATAAATCAAAAATGAATCAAGAAGCATATCTTGTAAAAGATATGTTGAGTAAGCCTTAAGTGGGACTCTGAAGTAGGCCAATGGGACACTGGTAACACTATGGGAAGCAGTATAAAGAACCTCATGTGGGATTAATGAGAGTTACATTGTTACATTCTATCGACCACTGTATTTACTCATCTAATTACTGTAGAGTACCTGTGTTGGGGAGAATAACTAACACAAAAACTAGTATGTATTTGAACAGATCCTTGTAAATCCTTGTGTTCAGTTACTTCACATAAATTAAACCATTTTAGGTTAGGCTATGAGAAAAAATATGTGTGGATTGAGGATTTGACCATCCATAGAGTTTTAATTGAAAATAATAAATTAGAAAAATGATTTTAAGGGATTACTGATTCACCCCCTACCCCTCTTAGTGATAAACACTAATATGGGAACTTCAATTGGTATTAGAGGGAAGGTTACCTCTAAATGATCCAAGGGAGTCTCTATGATTTTCATATTAGAGGAAATGAGTGAGAAACCCCAAATGGATATATCTTCCAAGAGTCATAATAATAAAAAGATTAAATAGTTGGGGAATATGGTGAATAATATTACTTCTAATTGTAGGACTCCTTCTACTAATGGTAATCTGAAAAATACAATATGATATAATTATTTTTGTTATCACTCTTTTGATAAATTGTGCCTAAGCTGTGATGATAATAGATCAATTATTGATCTTCAGTTAATACTCAAAGAAAATCTAAAAAATGTCCCTAAAGATGTGGCAATACATATTGATAAAATAATTAGTGCACTTAAAGATGAAAAATTACATCTTGAAGATAAATTTTATGTCATGGATGAAGAATTTCCTAAAAGGGTTGGAATATCCTACTCTATCACAAAACGTTTGAAGAAAATTGACGGAATAATTTCTCTTTTCAATGAAATACATGCTCATTTCCCTGAAAATATTCAAGGAAGTATTTGTGAGAAATAAATCATTGAGATTGTATTTGTAGAAGCATTACATGCATTTGAAAAGTTACCCAAAGCCTCTATAGTTTTCAAAGCTACTCAACTAGAAGAAACATCCAATATGGTAAAGGACCATGACTTCTACTTGTAACAATTATGAAATGTTAATGATGAAGAAATGAAAATAATGAAGGATAATGGAGAAATATAGCTATGATCAGTTGAGGATGCGATAAACTCCTTCAATATTTATTGTATAGAGTTGGAGGTGAAATTGAAGATTCAAAAATAACTATAAGATGGAACATCCCAAATATCTGGATGAATAGATGTTTCAAAACATATTATTATTGTGAACTATGATTCCAAAAAGTGCATTATATCATATTATAATCCAATGGGTATATCATCCACGAAGAATGTATCCCATAACCATTTTATTTCTGTTTCTACTAATGCATTTTCATCCGCAAGTATTGGTTAAAAGATAAAACATGTGTAGATTTGGATTGAAAAAAATGTTTATAAATCTATAAAAACCTCAAGGATGGATAATGGGATGATTAAGAAGAATAACTCCCAACTGTATGTTCCAATAAAACTAATAATCTCCATTCAACAACAGAGAACTAAATCTAGCCATACTGATACTACATGAAAAAGAAGGATATTTATTAGATATTTTTGGAGTTGTAGGAAGTTTGGGTATCATGCCAATTATTGATGGAATAATATATAAGCATATTAATATTATGGAAGGCCTGCACTTAGGGAATGAAGATGTGAAGAAATGAACCATCCTACAATGAAATAGAAGAACACATAGATTAAGAAGATTGTTTCTATCAAGAATATATTTGAATGACTAGAATTCTTATATGATAAATGTAACTGAATTGGTCTTAGTTATGGTGAGTGTAGGTTTATTCCATCTATGACTCACTCATATGTTGATAAGTATTATGGACCTCAAAAAAGGCTGGATATAGAAAAAATAGATTAAAAGCCTTCAATTGGGAATTTGTAAAAAAAATGAAGTCAATAAAATAGTGAATGAAATTATTCCCAATAAGAAGAACAATCCAGATTCTAATAATGAAATCTCAACCACTAAAATATTCTTCTACTATGTAAATAAAATTCATAACAAGGATAACATCAAAAAATCCTTTGAAATGAATAGAAGCAAGATGAAACAAAGAGGGGAATAAATCTAGAAAGAGATTGGATTGACTGAAAAAAATTCCACAAACAATCTTAATAAGTTTCTTAAGAATGTTTTCTTCAAGTCATTGAAGAATTCATGTCATAGATCCAAATTAAAACTTGTTAAGATGTAATTTTTATTTATCTGGCCTAATCAATTTCAAATTTCTAGAAAACTAAAAATAGGTAATGATGAAGTACACGCAATGAAAATAAAAAGAAAAAACATGTCATTCCACATGATGTGGAATTAGAATTTTTTGATATGTTGTCAGTACAAGACAACCCAAGTGTTTCAGAACAACTATGTGTAAGGTGAAATATGGATGGAAATCATGCAAATAAATGTATAGAAATTTTACAATTCAATATATAGATTTTGAAAATTAAAAAAAAGGAACCATTGGAAGCTACATCCCTATTGGGAGATGTATGGACAAATAATCTACACAAATTAAAAGATAATGTATGTAAAGTGTCCATACTAACAATGAAATATCAAAATAATAAATACAGAAGAAATACTAGCATGAAGAGGACAAAACACTTTAGAGCTAAAAGGGATGGAGTTATCGGGTTCAAATATAATTCTTAGCCCCTTTGCTTTTATTAGTAAGCTCACCAGTGATCCAAATTATTCCCTTATATTTTCGTTGCATATGTTTACTTACATTGCGTGAAATTGAAGATGAAGGTCATTCATAAGATTAAATTTTAATAAGAAAAGTGGAGAATTACAATATAGACTCATTATTCATGATTTGATAATAACTTGTTATTTTCCACAGTGTAAGATTATCTACAATAATATCTTGATGAATATGTGATTATATTCTACAGCATGGTAAAACAAAGTGTGTTCACCCCTTGAGGGAGTACAAACATAAAGGAGTTGATAGGATGTGTTATGTTATGATAAAAATTGAAATTCATATAATCTCAATAATTTGAAACATGAGGTATTCGAATCACACATTCATCCATTATTTTTAATTGTATTTATCATGTAAATTAAGGAGGAGTGCATGATTGATGAAAAATTGTAATAAAGGGGTAGATTTATCATTCCACATTAAATTTTTAATATTTTTTGTGAAGTATGTGAATGATTTAGCATTTCATTGTCAAATATGAGTATTTTCAACCCCAGGGATATGAGTTGATACATTCTGAGCATGATTTCACATGTATGGTTGTGTATGGACAACATTGAAGACCTTGGTCATATCACTCTTATTTTCTACATCGGGTCAGCACAATGTAGACTTAGATTTGATTTACTAAAGTCTCATTGCTAGGTGGTCCCTGTGAAATCATACATCTATCATAGATATTGAAGAAGATATTATTCAAGGTGACGAGAACATGTTTTGAACCAAACCCACCAACCCTTTTCATTTGGATTCCAATATGGGGGAGAAAAGATTGGCACACTTATTGACACATACAAAGTGTTCTTAAGTAATGTTGACAACCAAATAAAAAGGGGGAGTTTTTTTACCATGGTGTTTCATTTGTTTTCAATAAGATTTCAATAAGTTTTCATTTTTTAATATTTTTATGGATAAGTGGTGGTGATGATGATTTAATTGGATGAAGTTGGTGAACAAATTCAGATGATTAATGAATTGGTCCTATGATCTAAGACATGTGTCACTATAATACACTTTTCTACAACAATGGAATGAGGCCATGGAATAATTTTTTTGATGATGACATTAGAATATCCATCTAAGAGCTCATAATTTGATAAATTTGGTGGAAAATTGGACGTCTTTTAGTAATGGTCATCAAATACTAGGACATGAGTTTTTAGAGAACACATCACTCATTACCACATTGAATTCCATTTTTTATTAATTAATTCATGAGTAATAAAGAAATGTTTCATGAATCATCCATTATTGTATAAATTGAATAATATTTATGTTGTTTGATTTTTTATACCAAAATGAAAAGAGGAATGATATTTGGAGATGAATAATGAATGGATTAAGGGTGTGATATTTGAAGGTGGCATATTATATTTCATATACTTTTTTTTGAAATGTTTTTTCTGTACCTATATAAAAAATAGTGCCTACCATTTTGGCCAGCTAAATGCCCTCACCCAAGGCATATGTGGGGCCTGAGGGTCTCCCGCACCCAAAGGGAATGTCTTGAAGATTTCCCACAAGATGAGCATGGTTTCTATATAGAATCCCATAGGTGTGTATAGTGGGTTCCTGGAGCATACCGAAGGAGGAATAGTGGTCTTTAAGAGTGCTCTCATTGAACACCAGTGCAGGGTGACACCAGGAGAGTAGGGAGGTGAGTTCTGAGGAGATGATACAATTGTAGGATTGATAAACCGAGATAGATCCTCATTGTGTTTTGTTGTGGGAAAGGATTTTAAATTGAGGTCACAATCTCATCCATCCATCAGATCTTGCATGAGATCTTGTCCGTATGTTGAGTCTCACATCCCAGGATGCTATCCAAGTTGTCCATTCATTTGTGCTGCATTTGTTTGATCCAGAACCATTTGATGATCAATCAGTAGCATCGTCTTGAACCTCGGAGCCAACTGATGCTGATTTACAACCAGAACATAGTCGAACCTCCATGATTGAGCTCTAGACCATTGATTAAGAGTGAAATATTTTTCATGATGATCATTTGTGAAAAATCATATCATGCATGTAACTACGTTTTCATGCATGCATCTAAATAGAGGAGATCAAACCTAGCCAAAGAGATTAAAGCTGTGATGCCACGTCATACCCCTCGAGTGCTAAAAAAGAATATATTCTTGCATTCCTCTTCACATGAACATGAGGATTACACAAAGGAATCAATAATCCCACATTGAAGATAAATAAATAAAGATATTTGGGAAATATTATCTCGTGTTTGAAATATTTAAAATCTGAGATCATTATATATTCAAAGGGAAGACTTCAAAGGGAATATCTATCAATATTAGAATCTGCAATAGGTCAAAACCACAATGATAAATAGAGTATCACTGAGCAGAGAAGAGTTATTGAAGATATTGAGAAATGGAATGTTTAAAAAAAATAGAGAACAAAGGTGATCTATGCCGTCTTGCTACCTGAAGAAGAAGAGACCCACATGATTTCAACTAGAGCTACTAAATCTTGAACCCTCCTTGAAATGAAGAATAAACACACATTATGTGTGATGAATAATAAAAAACATATCCCATGTTCTCATTAACCCTTGACTATGTTTTTTCAAGATGATACGGTAATAATGAAACTGGTGCACACACACCCTTGTTGTGAACTTGTGATGATAGAAACCAAGAACCTTTTTGGTTATTTGTGGAAGAACCACACACAATATGTGTAGATGATCTGTCCATTGATTTCACAATGAATAGAACTTGTGGGCCCTTTGGTTTCACAAATAGAATAATGACACACTATGTTTCCAAGATAATGTCGACACACTATCGTGCATGGGGTTGTTATTGAAGAAGAAGGTGCCTTCATTAAGGTAGGTGTTTTCGTGTGCTTAATTTTGAAGAAGAGGAAACCTCAGGCATGAGGTTGTCCCAAATAAGAAAATACATCCATGATTAACATGTAAATAATGTTCATGGTTTGATAATCCCTTGAGACAATGTATATACACACTTCATTTTGAGAAGGAAAACCCACACATAGACACTTGTAATACCTGTTTGTTTTGTGGGGACAATAAGAATAAAGAGAGTCAATGTGTGCATTAAAGGAGTAGGAAGAACACGGTATGGTCCATATGTATAAAAATTGATTTGAAGAAGTATGAAGTGTGTGTAAACAGTACCAAATACAAGAATGTATGGGTGATATTATGTGAGCAGAAGAAAGAGAATGTGTGTGCACTCAAAATGATAAAAACAGTGGGGTTTTCACACAAGTAAGAGAGAAAAATGATATTGTTCATGCATGAAAGAATACACATCCACATGTTAAGACACTTTAATGGAATAATCAAGATTGTGAGTGTGATGGAGTTGGTGGACTAGAACCAATTACATTGCACTTTATTGATTTATAAAAACCTTATCACATATTTATTGTTCTTTAGTGTAACAATGTATGTGATAATTTCCTAGGGATAACTGTTTCATTAAAGCGTCATAGTGGATCCCTGCTATGATGAGAACACTAAAGTGACAAAACACTATTCTTGAATATATGTTTTATGGAAGGATGAAATTATTTGAGGGACTCAAGTCATACAGGCCAATAGGGGTGAGGACTCATAAAACATTGAGGCACAATCTCATGGTGTACTCCACTGGTAATATCTAGGAGGATATTATGAGAATGAGACACACTGGTAGGAAATCCACATTTCATAGTGTCATTAGATGTTCTTATTTGCGGATGTTTGTATTGATACATAGACTTTAATATTAATATTAATGGTTATTGGAAATCTCTCACTTAGATACATTGGAGAAAACAATGACGATGCACTATTCGCAGTGAGGTAAAATATGTTTGGTGTCTCACATGTAATACTAAATTAATAGATAATACGAGAAAGGATTTTTAAATTTGGTTCCATAATACATATAGATATCTCATGCCATTTGATGAAATTGATATAGCCTAAATAAATCCATGTCCACTGTAAGAAATGTGAGAGTTCAATTCATGAATGTCATGGAAATAATGATTGAGCACATGGGTTTATGGCCTGATCATGCAACCCACTTTATTTAAGATATTGAGACAAAATTATTACATTACAAGGTATGCATTTGTAGGAGGTGACATGTTATTGCAGCATTAACTTCAATCTTTATGGGTGGCTTGGTGTGTAGGTAGATGATATCTTGTGAATGTAGACAGGCTCTGCCTACTGCCACATAGAAAGAGGCCTTGAGTGTCACATACAGAGTGTCCAAGTTCTCAGTTAAATATTAATATAACAAGTTGAAAAATACTATTCCCATCATTGGTTTAATTATAATTCATGAATTCATGATCACATTTATTTCGAAACTAGTTATTTGATAGAATATATTTTGGGTGAAATAATATATTTATTATTGAGTAATGTAGTGATATTTATTTGAGAAAAGACATTATTCAAGTTCTCATACATGTGGTGGGGGAAATAATAAAAAATAGAAAAACAAAAGTGCACGCCGTGTATATTAAATATACACATCCAGAACATTTTTTCTGGGAATTTATGAGAAATAATAATATTTATTTAAATAAATAATATTATGTGTAATTCGTTGGATGCATGTGAGGTACTAATAATAGTCAACTGTTATTATTAGACATTGGATATTACTAATAATTAGTTGAAATAAATAAATGATTTTGGGTAATTAATTCATGTTATTATACTCTGTAATTAAAAACCACAAATATATAATTCTCATTATCCTAGCCATTTTTTGGGGTTGGGCACAATAGATTTGAAAAATCACTCAAGCCATGAGAGAATTTTTTTTCATCCAAAAATTCGCTCAAGCTATAAGAGAGATATCATCCTCCACCAGATCATGGAGATCGAAGGTGAGCATTGAAAGCGAAGGATCTTTTGTGCTAGCACCTGGACATCCCTTCAACAACGTTGAGAGATATGTGGAGCACGTATGGATCACCACTAGAGTAATCCTACACATGGATTCTATAACGCAATGAGGGATCACATTGGATCATGACCAGAAACATCATCGAATAAATAATTCCATCAAGGTAATTCATTTAAATTAATTAAATTAATTATATCCAACATCTGATGATCCAATCTATGGTTCCAGGACTCCCACAATTATTTTTGTTCTTTATTCTATTCCAAAGATCTGGCATTTTATTATCGTGATAGATCTCAGATTGATTGTTGTTAAAGCTAAAATTAATGTTGGGTACGCACATCACTGCGCTTCCACTGCGCCTGGAACCTACAAGAGCTATCAGAGCTGTCATATCGTTGATTATAATTATTTAGTTTTCTTGTTTTTGATTTACATATTTAATAATTTAGTTATTTCAAATCCAGTAAATCATTATGAAAATCTGAATAACTAGATATATTTCTCCTCTCTTATTTCTTATTCACCATACATATTTTTTTTCTTTTTATACAGATTAAAATAAAACAGAGGATCCCATCCGAAGGTGCCAAACGTTCCTGGATGTACAAAACCAGAATACACAGTGTCTATTCAGCAGTACACGCCTTGTATTCTACGTTCAATGCATCAGACTGGACTGCAGAATCTGGTCGTGTGTTGTTTTATTTTTATGTCTTAAATGACACCGTGTGTTGACCAGGAATAGGTGGCACATGGTTTCCAGATTACACGTTGTGTGGTCTAAAGAACATGATGATATTTCACTTTGGGTCAGGGTTCTTCTGTGTCCCTCATACACAGCTATCTGGGCTTGAAACGGTGTAACACAGATACTACACTACGCGTGTCCCACTGAACGTGCCATGTACACTGAAAATTTCCAAATTACATCTACATTCCATGTCCTTAGGTGTGTAACTTGTATGGATGATAGAAAAAGTACACACCATGTAGTCATAACTACACATCGTATACTCATCCAAATGACACATATTTGTTAAAATTTCTTAATATTATAAAAACCCTTGAGACATATACCATAGTATAGGCATAATGTTGAGGCACAACACGTGATCAGTGATATATATATGGGTTTAATTTAATATCAACGTAATGTTCATTTATACTCATTAGGTAGTTATGAATGGGAAATCACTAGGTTTCCTCCAAGGTATAAGTTACATAAATAGATAATTTAATATGAATTTGTTTGATTAAAATTATGATTGATGAGAATCTCAATGAAATTCATAAAATGGGTTTATGATAAAGGATTGATTAATTAAAGATAATAAATTGATTTGAGGGTGATTTTTCTTAAACAAGAAAAATTGAAGAATTGAATGGTTGTTTTATTTATGCTGAAATATGGTTGCATGTACAGATGACAATGAGCTAGACCAAAACCATTGTATGTGTATGGTTTCATTTAATTAATTTATTTAAATTAAATTTGTTGGTCGGCAAGCCTTATCCTCATTAATTTGTAGGGCTAGAACACCCAAGGTTTCTTTAATGTAAAACCCTATTTTACCCTTGAACTGACTGTGAGATAAATGAATTTTTAATTGATGGAGCTCCCAAGCTGGTGGATAGAGCTATATTTATGATCCAAGGTAAGACAATCCATTGAGATACAAATGTGGAAAGGTGGAAAGCAGTAAACATGAACCTAAAAGATTAATGGTGTTTCTCCCTTAGGTCTTGCGTTAGTTTATCAACTACAAGATAAACTAACCAATAGAACAATCTCATGATCATTAAATTTATTTTATTTCTATCAGTTTCATGGTTTATTTATTTTGGGTGTGTTTTCACGATCACTAAATTAATTAACTATACATGCTTTCTCGATATATCTAATATAAGACTAGATTATGCGTAAATGTTATCTTACACATGGTTAATCACATATGTATATCCCACTTAATATTAACAACCAGGTAATCAATGATAATAAAATGTAAATTTACGTATAAGGATAAAATCCCTCAATGAAAATATTATGTTGGTATAGCCTTGATATTCTTGATTAGAATAGAACCATAGTTCCAAGTTCATGACCAACCCCAGTTGGGATGCTTTAAATTATCTTGTAATTACAATTCAAGGTTTTGGGATGACTAGATTTGATTTTTCAACAAGTTTTGACTGGTACCTCAGTACATGGTGTGACCTAGAGGCAAAAAATGTGGAAATCCAAAATGAAAGAATTTCAGGATTGTGGAGTCCACTCAGCGGATCAAGGAGCTGCGATTTAATGCAATTGGAATTTGGAATGCGTACCCAAAAACCTTCATGTTGGTTAGCCAACCCTATTTTGGGTAATGAAATGGGAAATATGGATCATTTCCACTAAAATATTTAGGCAATAGAATATTCCAATGTCAATGATGAGGGATATTAGATTTCGATAAAATAGTGGGAGACTAATAAGTAATAATTTATTTATTTGGCTCTGTTTTATCATGATAAATTAATAAAACTTTTCTTATAAATTTTTTTTTAAACAACAAGAAAAATGAAATCAAACATATCATTGTGAACCACGCTTATGAAAAAACACCTTCTCACCGACACTGATTTCCGAGAATGGCAGATCCATTTCTGTGTCATACTTCGCCACACGAGGAAACTGTACGTGCTGGATGATCTTGTTCCAGTTTCACCAAAAAAGAGGCCAGTGATGAGGAACTATCTCTTTATATGAAACATATGGATGATGACACCAATTTGTACTGATTCATGATATAGGCTACGTATAATGATCTTTTGAAACTACATGAAAACAAGGAAGTGTATAACATGTTGTCTCATCAAAAGGATCACTATCAATAGAATGTGAGACATGAGAGATATGAGTTATCCAATGAATTTTTTACTATTATGCTTGGAGGTTCTATTCCTGTTCAGCCTCATGTAGTCAATCCTATTGGAAACATTGAATTCCATCACATCTTATGGATTATGATCCTGAATGAGTTGTTTACAGATCTCATCCTATCATCACTGCCCAAGAACTTATCTAGCTTCATTTTCAATTATAACATGAGTAACAATGACAGAGTCTATCAAGACATATGACTTTAATTCTCCAGGTAGATGTGGACATGAGGCATGATAAATGCATAGTTCTTATAGGGAATAAGAAAATGAAGGACAAGGAAAAATGTCCAAAGGATTATAAATGGTCTGAAGCCCTTGAGCGAAGTCTCTCCAAGAAGGGGAAGATCCAGAGGCAAGTAAATAAATTGGAGGAAATATTTTTTTCATGTGGCACGTAAGGCCACTAGAAGAGGAAGTTCACCCAAAATCATGGGGAAACTAAAGGTTAATTAGTTATCAAGTGTAATCTTTCCATTTCTACACATTAGGTATTACATATATATTTTGGGGCTCCCATCTAAATTCAAATGCAGGAACCAAGTATATTTAGAATGATTGCAAGAGGAGAGGAGGAACATCAACCTTCCAATGGTGCGAGGCTTGCTGCATTGGCCATTAGAGATTATCGTCTCTCATTGCCAACTGGGATGATTTTGGTTTTACATAACTATTATTATGTGCCTACTAAAACCAAAAATATAATTTCAGTATCTTTTTTTGGATATGGATGAAATTATTATCTTGTTTGGAAATAATGGTATTTTCTTTTATAAGAACAATGTTTGTAATGGCATGGCACATTTAAATAATGGTTTGTATGTATTAAATTAGGAAAACCAAGTGTTGGAAATCAATAATGATACAAACTCACTTGACTCATACATCACCTAGTTGTGGAATCATTGTCTCGATCATGTAAATGTGAAGAGCTTGACAAAGCTATTCCAAGAAGGCTATTTAGACTCTACTATGCTAAATCCACATGATAGATTTCACATTTGTTAAAAAGGTAAAATGACCAAGCCTCCATTCGGTGGATAGGGTGAAAGGGCCATAGTGATTCTAGGATTGGAGCACACAGATGTGTGTGGACCATTCCCAATAGAAGCTGGAGGTGGATATTCTATGTTCATTACATTTAATAACAATTTGATTTGATATGACTATGTCTAACTGATGTGTTATAAGTCGGAAGCTATAGATAAATTTATGTAATTTATGAATGAAGTAAAGAATATGCTTGGTAAAAGATAACGATGATTCAATTAGATCTAAGTATGGAATATCTGAACCAAGAGTTCATCGATCATCTATGGGAGTCTACGATTCTATCTCAGCTCACTTATCCTTATACAAAATAGTGAAATGGTGTTAGTGAATGGAGGAACCACACCGTTTTGTACATGGTGAGGTTGATGATGAGTCATGCAGATCTTCCATTTTCCTTTTGGGGATATGAATTACAAACTATAGAATACACATTAAACAGAGTAACAAATAAGGTGGAAAATGGAATTACCTCCGAGTTATGGAATGGAAAGAAACCCATTTTTTCACACACATGTGTATGGGGATGCGAGGATTTTTTTAAGGCCTTCTCAGGAAACAAACTAGTAACCTAGGGAACATGGTGTATCATTATATAATAACCCAAGGAAACAAAAGAATATTACCTATATAATCCTTCTGAAAATAAATTCACTATTGCCATACAAGCCGTCTTTCTTGAGAGGGAGAAAATCCTCAAAAAGGATATTGGGAGCAAGTTTTTCTTAGACGAAGTTGATGCACAAGATAAACAACATTTGGTACAGGAACAACTTCCATAGGTCCCCATGGAATAGGATCAAGTAACACAAGTACTGCGTAGAAGCTCAAGAGAGGTAAGTGAACAAGAGAGATTTGGTTTCCTAGTAAATGAAAGTGGATAATCATAATTGGACAATGATGAACCTATCTCCTACAATAAAGCAGTAGAAATATCAAAAGCTATAACATTACTAAAAGCTATGAATTATTAGATGGATTACATGTATTAGAACCATGTCTAGGTTCTTTTCAATGAGCCAAACAATGAAATTATTTTGGGATGCTAATGGGTATTCAAGTTAAATTTTGACATGGAAGGTCATTTTAGCACCTATAAGGCAAGGCTAGTGGCTAAACGATTCAGACACCATTAAGGAATTAAATATGATAAAACATTATTGACCGATTCCATTTTTTAATACATAAGAAACATAAATTCCCTAGAATATTTCCATGACTACGAGATTTGTATATGGATGTCAAAATTGCATTCCTTAATCGGAAATTTCATGAAAAATCCTATATAACTCAACCAGAAGGGTTTGTGAAACTAGGTGAATCAAAACGTGATTGAAAGTTATAGAAATCCATTTATGGATTAAAAAAAGCTTCAAGGACATATAACATTCAATTTGATGAAGCCATAAATGAATTTGGTTTCATTAAGGATGAATGTGAGCCATTTTTTTAAATGGTTTAATGGGAATGTGGTTATTATCCTAGTATTATATGTTGATGAGATATTGCTTATTGGAAATGATGTACAAGTCTTACAGTCAGTTAAGGAACGGATGAACAACTGTTTCTCCATGAAAGACTTGGGTAAAGAAGCCTACATTTTCAGGATCAAGATCATCCGTGATAGATCCAAGAGGCTACATGGACAATGTCAGGTTACATACATTGAGTAGATACTAAATATATTTAGTATAGAACAATCTAATAGGGGATTAGTTCCAGTGTCACATGGCCTATATCATTCTATGAAAATGATTCCTCAGACACAACTCCAAAAAGATAGAATGAGTATGATCTCATGTTCTTCAGTTATAGGATCCATCATGTATGCCATGTTATATACCATGCTTGATGTTGCCTTTGCACTGAGCTTGTTAGGTAGATATCAAGAAGATCCGGGAGAACATAATGGGACTGCTGTTAAGAATATACATAAGTATCTAAAAAATCTATGGATATGTTCCTGGTGTATGAAAGATACCAGGATCTTTTCATGAGAGGGTATGCTGATGATAATATTCAGAAAGATCATAAAGATTTCAATCCATAATTTTGATATGTTTTATGTCCCAATGGAGGATCTGTGAGTTAGAAGAGTTCAAATAAAATAGTTTTCGCCGATTCTACAATGGAGTCTGAATATACAGTGGCCTCAAATGCAGCCAAGAAGGCCGTCTGGATTTAGAACAATTTCTAGGAGCTTGATGTGGTGCCTATCATTAATGATCCTATCTCATTGTATTATGATAATACTAAAATAGTGGATCTTGCAAAAGAACCAAGGTCACATCAACGGACAAAACACATGCTTTGTACGCATCACCTCATTAGGTATTTATATCAAAGGGGTGATGTTACATTGAGAAGAAGGTCCATAGAATAGAAAATGGTTGACCCCATGACTAAAGGCCTATCTTAATAGAAGCATGAATATCATGAGAGAGCTATTAGGTTTATGTTTGTTAGTAGTTGGCTCTAGTCTATGTGGGAGTCTATTAGAGTTGGTGGCCTAGAACCAACTACATTGTATTTTACTCATTAATAAATAACTTATCAAATCACGATTGATCTTTGTAATTCAATTCATGTGATCATTTATTAAGGATAGCTATTGCATTAATGGACCATAGTGGTTCCCTGTTATGATGAGAACAAGGAAGTTCCATTACACTATTCCTGATTATGTGCTCTATGGACGGATGGTGTTATTTTAGGGACACAAATAATATAGGTCAATAGCGGTGATGATTCATAAAACATTACACCACGATCTCATGGTGTGCTCCCTTGGTAATATCCAGGAGAATATTATGAGAACGAGACCCGCCAGTAGAAAATCCACATTTCATAGTGTCATTGGGTGTTCCTACCTGTGGATGTTTCTATTAGTACATAGACTTTAAGATTATTATTAATGGGTATTTAAACTCATGCACTTAGATGTATTGATGAAAAAATTTATTACACTCTATTCAGAGTGATGTAAGATATGTTGGGTATGTCACCTGTAATACAGAATTAATAGATAAGGAAAGAAAGGATTTGTTCCTTCTCTTCCATAATGGAAGTAGATATCTCATTCCCTTTTATGGAATTGATATAGCCCAAATAAATCCATGTACATTGTAGGAAATGGGTGTCTTCAATTCTTGGAAGTAAAAAGAAGAATGATTGAGCACAACGGTTGATGGCACAAGCATGCAACCTGCCTGATTCAAGATATCGAGACAAAGGGATTACATTTCATGGTAAGAATTCTTAGGAGGTGAACCGTCATTGAATCATTTACTTCTTTATATATGGGTGCCTTGGAATGTTTATATATTCTATCCTTTGACATTATCTAGACTCCTACTATTGTTACTGAGAAAGAGGCCTAGAGTGTCACACATTATATCATTCCAAGTATCTCAGTTAAATTTTAAATTAACATGATGAATAAATATTATTCCCGACTATGTTTTAATATTTATTCAAGAATTCCTGGTTGCATTTATTTCAATACCAGTTATTTGAGAGAATATATTATGGGTGAAATAATATATTTATTAGCGAGTAATTCTGTGATATTTTATTAGAGAAATAAAGAGCTATTATTCAAGGTCTAATAAATATGGTGGAGGAAATAAACAAAAAATGGAAAAACAAAAGTACACACTGTGTAAATTAAATATACACATCATGTATTTTTTCTAGGAATTTATGAGAAGTAATGTTTTTTAATTATTTAAATAATATTATGTGTAATCCGTTGGGAGCATGTTAGGTAATAATAATAGACAACTGTTATTATTAGGCATGGGGTATTTCTAAGAATTAAATGAAATGAATAAATAATTTCAGATAATTTATTTATTTTATTAATTTATGTAATTAAAATTCCAAATTATATATGTGTCATTAGGCTATAAATTATTTGGGTTTGTGCACAATGGATTTGGAAAAGCTCTCAAGCCAATAGATAATTCTATTCTTCCATGAACTCTCTCAAGCTATGAGGGAGAGATCCTCCTCCACCGGATCAATGAAATTGATGGTGGACATCATAAGAGAAGGTTCTTCTGTGATAGAAATTGATGACTCCTTCGATGAAATCCAGAGAAACTAGGAGCACATGCGGATTACTTCAAGAGTAATCCTACACTTTGATTCGATGACACAATATCAGATCACATCATATCATGACCGGAAACATCAATGAAGAAATAATTCCATCATGGTAATTCTTGTCAATTAATTAAATTAATTATAACCTACCTATGATGATTCTATCTATAGTTCCATGACTCCCATATTTCTTTGATTTTCTTTGTTCTATTCCGATGATTCGGATTTTTATTATCGGGATAGATCATAGATTGATCATTGTTGACAAAAAAAATTAAAGTTGGGTACACCCACCAACGCGCTTCCGCTACGCCCAGAACCTACAGAGTTCATGTGTGGAAATAATATGTTGAAATTCCATGCAAATCATGAACGAAAAAACATTATATGTGATATCGAAAAAAAATATTGGATTCCATGAAATCTAACCATGACGTTAATGAATTTTGAGACAGAAGACATACAGAGTGAAAGAAGATAATTTATATGATTTTAAGGAGTATTAGAATTCAATAACAGAGACATAGAAAACATTATGAAATATCATTATTGTCTATCAATATTCTTGAACAGTTTGTGTTCATCACTTGAACACATCTAAGTGAGGCTAGGTCTTTATCAGAAAAAGAAATGATTTCTTGACCATTATTTCACTAATGAGTTATTAGAAAACATATCAGAGATATTGAAAAAGGGAAACATACCTTACCAATGAATTTTGATGATTCTAGAATTTATTAATGAGAAAGTGTGATTCAGAAATCTCATGAGGGATGATCAGATGACCTATCAAAAGTGAATGAAGATGCATCACTTGTCAAAGCCAGGAGGAAGAAGTCAATAGTGGGACTCAGAAGCAGGCCAGTGGGACTCTGGTAACACTGTGGGAAGTAGTATAGAGAAACTTCTGTGTGAATTAAGAGAGATAAAGTGTGACTCGTTATTGACCATTGTAATTACTCATCTAATTATTATGGTGAATTTGTTTTGTGGAGATTAACAAACACCACAAGGATTAGGTCTTTGAACTGAACCTTGAAAATCCTAATGGCCATTCCCTTTACATTTACTTCACCTTTTGATGTAAGGATGAGAGACACAAGAAGAGTGGATAGAATATTATACCATATATATAGGATTAATTGGAATGAATCAGTTATTAAAAATATTTAAAGGGATCTCTGATTCACTCCTCCCCCTCTCAGTGATTCCCACTGATCTGAGAACTTCACTTGAGAAAAATAGTTATTCTAAAAAATAAATTCAAAAATAATTTAATTGAGATCAATAGAAAAACATATTGTGAGACCATATATGAATCTTTTTCATTTCCATTATGTGGGATTTCCTAAATTGCAATATTATAGTTAGCAAATGGTCAAGGAACCCAATATAAATAATGAGGTGTCACAATGTCAACAACCACACACAAGTGGTCGATGTGTACTATAATCCCTTTGTTAGTATATCCCATAAATTAGTTTTCACACCAATGTCATTATCATATATGATTGATATGTCTTTATTTTAATATCTAGAAAAAATTCATAGTTACACCATGGCCATGAAATGTAATGTGGCATTTGTATTTCAATTATAGAGTCAAGATTTAAAATTCCATAAATATGGAAGGGAAAAATCCTTTCTCAACATATACATTAATAACATGTCATTTGTGATATACCCAACATACAATATTTCATCAAAACATGTGGAATCATTATTTTTCTCATTACATCAATGTACAACAAAGTACACGAGTCGTGACATTCATTATCCATAATAATAATTTCATAGGACACATTATTTTTTATAGGACCCAAAATTCAAATGATTCTGAGTTGGACTAGAGTATACTGCAAACATATTTTTGTATGATATATATCACATGATGATCAATTTATTTTGTAGTTTATTTTTTATTCAAGGGGTCCACAATGTTGTGTTTTGGGGATACTCTTCTCACTACAACATCACAAATCTAAGAAACAATTTCTCAAAAGATGATATTTCATAAGTATATGCTACAAATGTTGATGTGAACTTGTCTTGTTTTCTAGGTCGATCACTATAATGTTATAACAACAAAGTATGATATGACATTTTCTTTCATGAATGACATATATCTCCAAAATGACGATATATATACAAACTAATTTATCCACCATAGATGCTGCAATATACCTACACTCTAGTATATAAACTGATACCATAGACTACATTGATCTCTTCCATCTCACATAACCTCCATTGAGAGTGAAGAATTATCTCGATTAAGATTTTAGAACATTTTTATCGATTTGGAAACAATCATATTCATATCCCTTGATTACTAGCTCCACATGTCATCTATAGTCTATGATCATATCCTTAGATAACATCAGAAACCTAAGGATAGTCTTGACCACCAACCAATAGTGGTCACCAGGGTCATCATGATATCTTCCTACCATAATTAAGGTATAGGAATCATCTACCCTAAAATATGTCAAGGTATAGAATAATGAAACTATCAATGAAATGTATAGAAATTTTTTCCCTATCACTCCTCATGGGTCTAAAGACATATTTTTTGGATGGATTCATACCATGTGAAACTGGCTTCATTCCCCTCATGGAGTTTTCCATTCGGAATATTTTTTATATTTGTTGAATATATGTACATTGACTCAGACAAGGTAGTCTATTCGATCTATCATGATGGATTTGGATCGCATGAATATATATTGCGACAATTAATTCCTATAAAGAGAATCATGTGATCAATCAAGATTTGACAGACCGTAAGACTGTTATTTCATTTATAATAAGCAGTGTGACATCGACATAAACTATTAAGAAAAGAGTTTCACTCACAAAAAACTAGGTACATAAAAAAGTCTTATATTTATTCCTTTTAAAACAAAATATCATTATAGAATAATCAAATTGAATGTTCAATGGAATGGATGATTTATTTAATCCCTAAATGGACATCAATAACTTTTATAATTTGTTTAAATCCTTTTAAGTTGCAAACCCATTGAATTGTTTCATATAGACATCTTCATAAATGTTCCTATTACAAATATTTTGAAATCATTTATAAATATCGTATCCTTGGTATGATTTTATGGAATGTATAATTTGGATTTATTTTTATAGATAAACTAGTTAAAATGATTCATTATAGTCTATAAATTGAAAATTTGTGGACCCTTTTGTAACTAGACATGACTTATAAATACTAAATTATACTTCCATGTATTGTTTCTTATTTAATACCATTATAAAACCAATAGAATTTATATCTATTATAGGATCTACCAAAATAAATTCATGGTTCTGGTATGTGGAATCCATTTTATAATTCATATCTCATGCCCATTTTGAAGTATCTGTGATATTTGTAGCTTCCTTCTAGGTCCCACCATCATTACTATCGACTATTAATTCAACACCATCATAGTTGACTAGAAAAAATATCATTCTTGTAATGTAACCTCTCATATATTCTTACATATTACATTTGTCTCTGGAATATCCTCTTTTATGAGGCTTCGCAGAACCTATTATTATGCAAAATCTGGTATACCTTGAGCCTTAACTTATTCAAAGTCTATCCCTCTCCCACTATATCTTTTTGATATGTGTTCCATCTCAAGTAAAATGTTAATTATTTCAAAATTATATTTTTTTGATGGGTTATATAGCTAATATACCCTTATTTCCATGGGGTATCCTAAAAAGTTGCATTATGTTCCTTGAGGAGAAATTATTTTCCCTGAAGTGGCCTTAACAAATAATTCACAGCCCCACACATGTAAATTCGACAACAAATGTCTCCTTTCACACCAAATATCATATAAAATAATCTCTCTCACTTAATTTGTAACTTGGTTTAGTATATGTATTTCATATTATTATATGTTTCCCCAAAAGGATAATGGATGTCTTTTATGACTCTTCATTGATCGGGTGAGAACTAGGTTCATATTCTTGAGGTACAAGTTTCTTCTTTTATCCTTTACTTAAGTGTTTTTGAGAAAATAATGGAAATGTGGAAAAATCGTAAATTTTGGGACTACACGTCGTGTACTTTTCCACACGCTATGTACTTTTGTCCATTTTGGATGAGTACACAGGGTGTGTAGCCATGTTGGCGACTACGGGTGTAAAAACCGACTACACGCCGTGTAGTGGTCCTTTACACGCTGTGTTGTCAGTTGGCAGACGAAACAGTAAGGCGGTGGGAGCAGCCGCCAGCTGGGTGACAGTGCATGCCGTGTAGTCGGGAATACACATTGTGTACTCATGTCGATGGATGAATAGTTGGCAGTGTCGCCAGATGAATAGTTAAATGAAAGAAGTACAAGCCGTGTACTTGGAAGTACACTCCATGTAATTTATTTTTTCATTTAAAATGGGAAGTAGCCCAACATTTTCACAGGGAAGGCTTAGAACTGGATGGGATCTCGGTAGGGGACGACCGAATCTTCGAGGATCTCTAAATCGAGCATCGGGAATCCGTTTCCGCCTCAAACGATCTCGTTGGAACCGCGCGGGTATGCCCTCTCATCTCCTAGTGTAGTTCGTGCCACATCTTCCTCTAATAGAAGTTATTTGTGCTTAATAAAGTTTTCTTTCACTTTAGATCTACCTTGTTCAGGGAAGATTCGTGGAATGTCATTCGAGTATACTAATCAGGGGTGTTTAAGGTTGGTGGCTTGGTGTTAAATTTCCAACTTTTGTGCATTTGTGTGTAGTTCTGAGATAAGAGCCCATGAATGGGTTGTTGTATGGCTGAGGCCTTGTTTAATTAAATACCTAGAATTTTATAGGTAATTAAATGTGATAATAAACTGTTGTTTGGGATCGCTTCTTGGATCCAGGACCTCCCCGGGGGTACGTTCCTCTATTTAGCCATTTAGCCAGGATACCCAAGGGTATGAATTTATAATAATTATTATAGAATTTACATAAGAGGAATTGCTTTGTATTGCATTTTTATTGCTTGTTTACATGTTGGGAATGGCCCGGTTACTTTTTTATCTTGAGGGTAGAGTAGTAATTAGCCTATAGGCAACGTACTACTTAGCCTGTGGGCAACTTCTTTCGTACCTGGGGTTAGTTGATTCTGTGCATGTGGGAGACACCTCGTACACCTGTGGGAAATATTCGATTTGCCTATGGGAAGATTCCTATGTTGGATTCTATTTACCTGAGGGTAAGGGATTACGCATCTGAGGACACAGACTGATTACATAGAAATTCACTATTGTGGTTTCTTAAAAATAAACAATGAAAATAATTTTAAATGTCAATATAACAGGAAAAGATAGTTACTTTTTAGTACTTATTAATTTATTGAATTTACTTTTTCACACTATTGTTACATGTTTACACACAGTTGAGCGTGGGCCTATGGTGGGTGCCTACTAAGATTATTTCTAACACCCTGTTTGGGTCATTCTTTTCAGCCCAAACAGATTATGTTTCTGCAGGTATGCATAAGGGAAAAGGTCCCTTTACAGGTACATGATTGCTGCTGAGGAGTAGGGGAGCAGGGGATAGGGCTTTGTCTTTCGATGATACCGACTGTTTTGTTTTTCTTTGATGTAATTTATTGTTTTATAACATGTTCTGGCAGTTTTAGTAGAACATGAGGCATGTTGCATCAACATTATATATGACTGTTGGTTGTTTTTCTGCAGATGTTTATATTAAATGTGTATGGTTTATTTCTTCTGATGTTGTTGTATGCCTTTTACTTTTTTTTCTGCGCTACACTTTGAAAAAATGAGGGCACAGTTTCCCCACTATCAGACCTGGGCCCTCACTACTAGTCATTAGCCTCTGGTGTTTGGGGAAATGCGCTTGAGGTTACGTGGCGAACCGGGTTCGGGGCACCCATGGAGTGGTACCCGGAACCGAGACGTTACAAAGTGGAAACAAAGGGATTCTTTTCATTGACATAATATTTGGAGCCTTAGTCAGGGACAGGATGAGACCGGTAGTTGGTAATAAGTTATTCCGGGAGTAGCTAACCCTTTTACAGGGAAAAGCCAATTTACCTATTGTTGCAATTCTTTGGATTTTGAAAATTTTACAGTTGATTTGATTTCACCTTTTGGTTAAGAACATGTATTCTGGTGTATATATGTTATTTTTGGGTTCTATTTAGTTGCATCCCGATGATTTGAGGGTATGCCATCTCATGCATCATTTAGGCACATGCTAGAAATCACAAGCCCTGCAGAGTATCCATGCCATGTAGGTGAATTAGAAATTGCAAGCTGTTGTCATAGTCATTATGCTAGAAAATCATGCTTTTGTGATAACTACTTTGAGAAATACTTTCTATGTGATATGGTATTGCTGTGTGATCATGTTTATAGATTTGATGCCAAACTTTGTTTTCTGGGCAGTATGGCCCCTCTTGGACCAAAATTTTGTGGATTATTGATGGTTTATCCGGTTATAACACATATAAGATGTCAAAATTTGATTTTTGGGGAGTTTGGGACCTCACAGATCGGAATTTGGCACTTAGTTGTTGTTTTTTCTGTATTTTCTTGGTTCAGGAGATGTTTATGAGGCATACTATCTGGAAACCCAATATACATGCTGTGTAGTACCTTAAACATGCCGTGTATGTTCTTATGTTTGGGGAGAAAAGAATACTTTTTGAGTACATATCGCGTAGTCTAAGTACACGCAGTGTAGTCTCTTCTCGTGTCATAGACCGTGTGGGCGCGAACATGGTGAAGGGAAATGCTCAAGGCGAACACACCATGTAGCGGAATTACACACCGTGTAGTGTTGACCCGGAGTCTGCACGTGTAACTAACAACAAGAATGGAGGAGACCTTAACATATACACGTCGTGTCCACTATGGAACACACCTTGTAGTCTGAACTAGTGACTCGGCTGTGTAACAAAAAACACTGGCCGTTGTAACCCCTTCGAGTACACGTCGTGTGCATATTGAACACGCCATGTATTTGGAGCCGTGTATCCGGTTGTGGAATGAACAACACAAGTCGGTGAAGCTTGTATTGTACACACCGTGTACCTGTGGGAAATTCTGTGTAGTTTGGACGAGTGACAGACCATCTGGACTTATCCATGTGGCTGGGAAACAAGGAATTGTACACTCCGTGTGTGGGTGTAACACGCCATGTAGTATCAAGGCGAGTAGTCAGTTGTGTCACAAATGACAGAGGCAGTTGGAAAATTACACTATACATGTCGTGTAGAGTATATACATGCTGTGTAGTTTTGTTTAATGGGAGCTGTGTGTCTTGGCCGTGGAGAAGGACTCGGGAAAGGGAAGAAAATTCAGGTAAACGCCTTGTAGTTAGTATACACGCCGTGTAGTCTTGTTGTGAAAAATTAAATGTCTACTTACTCCTATTTCCCCATTGGTTTGTTCGTTTTCAGTCTATGATAATCTTGATCTAAGTTTTGTGTTTGACCTTGTAGTGTCTTTCCGTTGAGACGTTCACGTATTGTACGCCAGGAGAGTGGCAACGAGTATGCTCCAGATATGGTGGGCCATCGGATACCAGTTGATCCTCCAGTAGGTCCAGAGGTGGTGCCAACCGTTATACCGGACACAGGAGTGGAGGCACAGTTCCTTGAAGGCTTTATTCAATTCATGCAGACCGTTCATGGAGCACCGTTGGCTGCCACATATATGGCCAAGATGACTCATAGCTTCCAGCAGCAGCATCTGCCTACATTTTCAGGGGATTGTGGACCACATGCTATGAAGTCTTGGATGGGGTCGATGCAGACTATTTTCAAGAACCATGAGATGCCTCTAGGGTGGAGGGTCATGGTCGCGACTTAACTGATGCGTGATTCCGCCAAGGGATGGTGGGATGTTACCACCCAGTCAGAGCATCATAGATACATGGCATGGGATGATTTCCAGACATCCTTCTATGACTTCATCTTCCCTGAGACGCTGAGGGCAGATCGAGCTCGAGAGTTCATGAATCTGCAGCAGGGCACTATGTCAGTGATGGATTATTCTAGTCTCTTTACCGAGCATCATCGTTTTGCACCCGTTCTGGTGGGAGATGAGACGCTGAGAGCCAACCGCATTAAGGGTGGTCTTCGATATGAAATCCAAGCACTGGTGAATGTTTTTAGGTTGCCTTCAGTACATGATATTGTGAGAAATGTGCAGATTATATAGAGGAACCTACGGTAATCTAGTGGAGTGAGCCATGGTGGTTCAACACCAGTTTCTAGTATTATTTCTACTGGTAAGAGGAAGAGACAGATAGACTTCTCTCAGGGTGGTAGTACTAGTCAGAGGAATGTTTCAGGTGGCCAGGTAATGTTATACCATTTTGTTGAGGAAGGTCACAAGAGACCTCAGTGTCCACGAGACCCATTGGATTACCAAGCTTACGGCAGGATGGGTCATCTACATCACTTTTGTAGGGTGTTTCCAATAGTGTCTAGTGAGAGGGTTTATGTACAGACTCCACGTGTGGGGGCATGACCAGCTGCTTTTTACCAGTCGGGGAACTAAAATATGTTAGGGAGTGCAGGCCGAGATGGTGGTCATGGCCATGGTATACAGTCACCAGGAACTCAGAGGCAGCAGGGTGGGACAGCTCAGGGTAGCCAGGCTGTGTCGTAGGGATGTGGCCCTAGGCAGGAATATGCAGTGCAAAATACCCAGCATGAGTAGGATCTCAGACCTTATACTATCAGAGGTACTATTCTAGTAGCTTATGTCTTATCATCAGTACTTCTGGATATAGGCACTAAACATAGTTAAATATTTGTGCCTGTTGTGGAGAGCCATAGGCTCCGTATTTCTACTTCTTCTACTGTTATGATGTTAGACACTCTGTTGGGAACTAAAATGGAAATTGTGCGTTAGTGGAAGGTGTTCCCCCTTGAGTTTGGTGGTTGGCACTTCCTTTGGTAGCTTTATGTCTTAGAGATGATGAGCTATGATTTCATTCTCGGGATAGACTGGTAGTTTACCTTTAGAGCCATTGTGGATTTCTATCATCGCAGGGTGAGTTTCAAGTCACCAGAGGGTGGAGAGTTTCTATACATTGGAAAATCAGATGTTCAGGTGAGTCGAGCTAGACCAGAGCATCGTGGGCATGGTGGAGTCATAGCCCAGATTGCGAGCTTATATCTGGATGACCAGGGGACTTGTCAGAAAATTTCCCTCTAGTGGTTGATCGTTTCAGGGATGTCTTCCCGGATTACTTTTCAGGTATTCCTCCGGAGAGTGAGGTGGATTTCTCTCTTGAGCTTGTGCCAAGAGCAGCACAGGTGTCCATTCCTCCTTATAGGATGGCTACACTAGAGTTGTAGGATATCAAGATACAGTTAGTGGTGTTACATGCAAAGGGGTTCATCAATCCCAATACTTCTCCTTGGGTTTCTCCGGTCCTTTTTGCGATGAAGGCGGACGGTACCCTCAGACTCTGTGTGGATTATCGGAAGCAGAACCAGTTGACGGTTAAGAACCGATATCCTTTTACGATGATTGGAGATATTTTTTGTCAACATTGTGGAGAACGAGTGTTCTAGAATATTGACATGAGATCAAGATATCATCAGTTTCGCATTAGACCATCAGATATACATCTCACAACATTCAAGAGAAGGTATGGTCTATACGATTATAAGTTTATGTCGTTCGGACTCACGAATGCACCAGAAGTTTTCATGGACCTGATGAATCATGTCTTCCATCCTTATCGGGATTCTTTTGTGGTATTATTCGTGGATGAATTCATGGAGTACTCTCACACTCAACACGACCATGACACCCATCTTGAGATCAAATTGACTACACTGAGAGGGAATCAACTATATGTTATGCTCTCAAAGTGTCACTTTTGGATGGACCAGATACACTTCCTGGGTCATTTCATCTCAGAGGCAGGAGTTGTAGTAGTCCCAGAAAAGGTGAGAGCAGTAGTTTCCTGGGAGCATCCTAAGAATGTTTTTGAGATATGGAGTTTCGTAGGGCTGTCCGGTTACTACAGGTGCTTCATACCGGAATTCTCCCGCTTAGCAGCGCTATAGATGAACTTGACTAAGAAGGGTGTGATGTTTGTTTTGTCAGAAGCATGTGAGACAGCCTTCCAGGACCTGAAGGGAAAGTTGACATCAACACCGATCCTGACACTCCCAGAGACAGGGAAGAGTTATAGAGTTTACTGTGAGGCATCAGGTCTTGGGCTGGGATTTTTGTTGATCCAGGGTGATCGAGTAGTTGCGTACGAGTCTCGGTAGTTGATGCCACATGAGAGGAAATACCTGATGCCTGATCTTGAGTTGGCTGCAGTTGTTCATTTGTTGTTGGAGACATTATCTAATGGGAGAACATTTTTTATTGTGTTCACGGACCACAAAAGCCTCAAGTACATCTTTACTCAACATGACTTGAACCTGAGACAGCGAAGGTGGGTTGAATACCTTCAGTCCTTTGATTTTGAGCTTGCCTATACACCTGGTAAAGGTAATGCATTAGCTGATGCACTGAGCTAGAAGACTTAGATACATGCAGTGCAGGAGGCCAGTGGTGAATGACAGCTTATGGCTTTATTCTCTCAAATGCATTTGAAGGTACACAACATTCAGGGGAAGACCTATCTATCTTCTTTAGCGGTGACCTCTACCCTCCTGGATAGAGTGATGATGAGACATCTTTTTGATTTAGAAGTCCTAGTTCTACTGGAGTTGGTGGCAAGTGACGACCCTCCTCATGGGTGGATGATATGCGATGATGAGGTAATGAGTTTCCATGGACGAGTTTGTGTTCCAGGGGATATACGTGAGGAGCTGATGCAAGAGTTTCATGCTTCAGCTTGGGAAGTTCATCCCAGAGTTACCAATATGTACCGTGACTTGAGACGTTAGTAGTGGTGGGTGGGTATGAAGAGAGAGGTAACTGGTTTTTCCACGAGGTGTTCCACCTATCAGCTGGTGAAGGCAGAGCATCGGAGGCCATCTGAACTGTTACAGCAGTAACCTATTCCAGAGTGGAAATGGGATGATGTCGCGATGGACTTCGTGACTGGGTTTCCAAGGTCTCCTTGAGGAAATGATGTCGTGTGGGTTGTTGTGGATAGACTCCCAAAGGTATCTCCCTTTTTTCCAATCAAGTAGAAATTCAGTGTGGAAAATATCAAGAGGATGTTTATCCAAGAGGTCGTGTGTCTTCATGGGGTCCCTCATTCTATCGTTTCATATAGGGACTCCCTTTTTACATATCGTTTCTGGACGATTTTTTAGAGGGCATTGGATACACCTGTGCTTCTGAGAACATCTTACCACCCTCAGACCGATGGTCAGTCTGAGCGTACGATACTGGTGCTTGAGGATATGCTACATGCATGCGTCCTAGACTTTGGGGGCTCTTTGGAGAAACATATACTTCGATTCGTGTTTTCCTATAATAATAGTTGTTAGGAAACTATTGAGATGGCACCTTACGAAGAGGTATATGGTACGCCATCACAATAACCCTTTTTCTAGTTAGAGGAAGGTGAGGTAGCTTTACGTTGACCAAGTCTCGTGCATGAATCTTCTGAACAAGTCCAATTTATTCAGAAGCAGATGGCTACTGCACAGTCTCATTAGGAACCTTATGCTAATCGCCACAGACTACCCTTGAAGATCGTGGTTGTGGATCTGGTTTTCTTTCGTGTTTCACCTTAGTTGGGACACAGATGGATCAGGAGACGTTGTAAACATTCCTCGAGGAACGTGGGGCCATTTGAGATTGTTGAGAGAGTCGGGCTGGTTTCCTATCGGTTGATGTTACCACAGAAGTATTGAGCCATGCACAACATCTTCCATGTATCTTAGTTTCGTCTCTATCATTCAGACCCATCTCACGTCTTTCAACCCGAGGAGGTTGAGAATGAGGTAGATGTGTCCTTTATGGAGCATCTAATTCATATCTTTGATAGAAGCATGAATGTTTTTTTTGGTCATTCAGTTCCTCTCGTATGGGTGTTGTGGCAGCATGGCCGAGTGCAGGACGAAACCTGAGAGAGGGAGACCGACGTACATGCTCAGTGGCCGGAGTTGTTCAGATCTATGTCTTCACCACCATTAGAAGGGCATTTTGGGGACGAATTTCTTTAAGGGGGGGTGTTTTTAAGAACCCAGTTCTTATTCATGAGGTACGTGTTTCTTCTTTTCTCTTTTCCTTAACTGTTTTTGAGAAAATAAGGGAAATGGGAACAATCCTAAATTTTGGGACTACAAGCCGTGTGCTTTTCCACACGCCGTGTACATTTGGACGTGTGGGATGAGTACATAGGGTGTGTATCCATGTTGGCGACTACATGTGTAAAAACCGACTACACGCCGTGTAGTGGTCCTTTACACGCTGTGTAGTCAGTCAACAGAAGAAACTGTAAGGCAGTGGGAGCAGCCACCAACTGGGTGACAGTACGTGCCGTATATTCAAAGAATACACGATGTGTACTCATGTCGATGGATGAATAGTTGGTGGTGCAGCCAGATGAACAGTTAAATGTAGGAAGTACATGACGTGTACTCGGAAGTAAACGCCATGTAATTTGATTTTTTCGCTTAAAATGGGCAGTAGCCAACCCTGTTCACATGGAAGGCTTAGAACCGGATGGGAGCTCGGGAGGGGACAACAGAATCATCGAGGATATCCAGATCAAGCGTCGGGAATCCGTTTCCACCAAGGACGATCTCGTTTAAACCATGTGGGTAAACCCTCTCATCTCCTGACATAGTTCTTTACACATCTTCCTGTAATGGAAGTTATTTGGGTTTAAGAGTGTTTTATTTCACCTTATATCTAACTCATTCTGGGACAATTCATGGAATTTCATTCGATTATACTGATGAGGGGTGTTTAAGGTATGTGTCTTGGTGTTATATTTCCACTTGTTGTGCATTTGGGTGTATTTTTGAGATACGCGCACATGAATGGGGTGTCAGATGGATGATTCCATGGTGAATTAAATAACTAGAATTGTATAGGTAATGAAATGTGATAATAAACTGATGTTTGCGATCACCACTTGCATCCAGGACCACCATGGGGGTGCGTTACTCTGTTTAGCTGTTTATATAGGATAAACAAGGGTATGCCTTTATAATAATGATTATAGAATTGAATTGAGATTAATTTAATTTTTATTGCATGTGTATTGCTTGTTTACATGTTGGGTATGGCCCGATTACTTGTTTATCCTGAGGGATGTGTTGTGATTAGCCTGTGGGAAACGTACTACTTAGCATGTGGGAAACATCATCTGTTCCTGTGGGAAGTTGATTTTGTGCCTATGGGCGACACCTCGTACGCTTGATGGAAACATTTGATATGCCTTTGGGAAGATTCCAGTGTTGGATTCTCTTTACCTGAGGGTAAGGGATTACGCGTCTGAGGACAATGACTGATTACATAGAAATTCACTATGGTGGTTTCTTGATAATAAAAAATGATAAGAATGTTAAATAGAAATATAACTGGCAATGTTAGTTACATTTGAGTACTTCTTAGTATATTGAATTTACTTTTGCACACTGTTGTTTCATGTTTACACACAATTGAGCACATGCCTTTGGTGGGTGCATACTAAGATTATTTCTCACACCCTAGATGGGTCATTCTTTTCAGCCCAAACAGATTAAGTTTCTGTAGGTATGGATAAAGAGAAAGGTCCCTTTACAGGTACTTGATTGCTGCTGAGGAGTAGGGGAGCATAGGACTGGGATTAGGCTTGTGGTGCTACCAGCTGTTTTGTTTTTCTTTGATGTCCTGTATTGTTGTGTAACATGTTCTGATTGTTTTCTTAGAATGTGAGGCATGTTGCATCAACATAATTTATGAATGATGGTTGTTTTACTACAGTTGTTTGTCTTAAATGTGTATGGTTTAATTCTTTCACTGTTGTTGTATGTTTTTTACATTATTCCATTGTGCTACACTTTGAAAAATGAGTGCATAGTAAACCCACAATCAGACCTGGGCTCTCGTTGCTACTCGGCAGCCTCTGGCGTTTGGGAAAATGCGCTTGAGGTTATGTAGCGAACTGAGTTCGGGGCACCCGTGGAGTGGTACCTAGAACTGGGATGTTACAGATCTCACCTTGTCTCACAAGGAGTGGTTTCTCCTATCACTTATATCATTCTACTGAGTTTTATATGGAAGAGTGAGTTTTGATATAATGAAAAAATCTCATCAATAATAAATGAAGTCTTTATTAATATATTATCCACCATGTTATGAATGGATTTTCTTAATATTATTACTTAGTAGGTTCTCCACATCATTATTATATTCATTGAATTTATCAATAGAATCTAATTTATTCCACCTTAAGTAATCATATTCACATCTAATAAAATCATTATAAAAAGTTATGTATGATTACCCACCCATTTATTTAACTATATATGGCCCACGAACATTTGTATGAATTATTTTAGAATGCTCATTAGCCATTACACTACATTATAATTATTCATTTTTCATTGTAAACTTATGTGACATACACCAAGTTATTTTAGATCAAATAAATCCAAATGTCAATCTTGGTATAATTTGGTCAAAAAATATTCATTTACATGACTTATCTATTGATTCCAGATTTGGGTGTGGTATGAGTCATGTGAACTTGATTCGTTATTAATTGTTATTACATGGTTCAGGTAATCCAACACATAAATACAATTATGTAAGTATGCCTTACTATATCATATTAATTATTTTTAAAAGAAGAAACATATATTCCAAAATTTCAAATTAATCTATATTTATCATGTTTGGATATATATATGATATTTTTTATGACAGAAGTCACATATTAATTGTCACGAACCAGCTCGAGTCGACCATGAATCGGTCACCCAGGCCAGCCTGCGTCAAGTCCCGAGTGGCATTCCCAATCCTCACAGGATGGCGACAAGCACCAAGGGAATAAATAGAGTACATAAGGGATCAATTTCCACCATACATAAACAATCAAACAAATAGTGGAAATAAACGGACATCCTAAAATGAATTTATATAAAATTGATGTAAACATTATTTGTACAAGAAACTAAATGATGATGAAAACAAACTACTCAACTAAAACAATCCCGATGACCAAATAACTCCATGTGACACTTCTGGTCACTCTCCAACACAATGATCAAACATCTCCCAAGGTGATCAAACTCAAGATGAAACCTGCACAAGGGATAAAAAAAGAAGAAGATTATAGGCGTGAGTATTAAAACTCAGTAGGTTAGCCGGATATTCTATTCCCAATGACCTTACATTAAAATAAAATAAACCTCAATTTCATGTTTTAAATACAAGATATAAATTTATTTTTATCAAATGATGTTCAATGATATAATAGTTATCAGAAAAAAACTATCATGTTTTATAATCCAAAAATACAAGTAATAATTTTGTAAAGAGGTGAAACTTCAAAATGAAAATTGTTTTAATGAGGGCTGATTTAAAGAATTTTAATTAATAAATATATCACAAAAACTACTGAAATTACCAACCAAACACACCATATACCGACAGTGACTACAAAATATCCAATGAGCACAAGTCTTGGGAACACCCCTAGGTACTAGTTATTTGTGAGCCCCAGGTACCTCGTATCTCCGTGAAAGTAACCATAATAAATATCCATTCATGTGCATGAGAAACTAGTTGGGAACATACCCATAAACTAGTGGTTCCCAATCATCATCATCATCATAGTTTAGTTAGTGTTTTCATCGTCAAACTTGTTACGTGAAACTGGGGCCAAACCCCACAGAATCACTAGCATACTAGTACACGTCCTCCCCCCTAGATACTCGGGATTCCCTTTAGTGCTAAATAAAGTTACACATGTTATCAAATACACATTTAACATAAAAATTACATTTCTAAACCATAAAAACACAAACATCCCATAAACATTCTTCTCATTTCTTACACGAATCAACAAACCGCTAAATATATTCATAAAACAATTTCAAGAAGTGTATTGAGGCTTTTCACATAAAACTCATTCAAAAACACTCATTCAATTATAAAAACACATCAAAACCAAACCAAATCATATTTATCAGACCTAAAAAAATTTAATAAAATAATTTCATGGATCATAAAACAATCCCAATTGCACTACATGGAATATACAAGTAATACACTCCTCCATTTTTTGGAACTGTGAAACAGGTCTTTAAACATTTTCTAAAAACTAATATTTGATGAAGTTATGAATTTAAATTTTATTAAGGAGGGTTTTAAACACCGTTTAATGAATAAAACCACATTCATAAATCCTTTAAAACACATAGGTGACTTATTCAAAACACAAACATTTTTATATGAATGCGAAACAAGCCATTTTCTGGAAACTCGATCCAAAACATGTTGTAATCAAAAACCAATTTTTTGTAAAACAAAATCCAAATTTTAAATCCATAAAAGGATCCAAAAATAATTTTTTTACATTCTGAAAATATATTTAAAAATCCACACAATTTATTTTAAATTTCACTAGACACATAACTGGGAAATTTACCGAACACAAGGCATGCACTCTTTAACAAAAAAAACTTATGTTTAGAAACGTAAAAGGGATAAAACACCACTTTCATTCCATAATGTTAATCAATATACTGAGATTTATTAAAAATATCCTAAAACTATTGTGAAAGCTCATGGAAAGATTTATCAAAGAAGAGGAGTGCACATTTATACCAAAACAACTATATTTTTAACAAAATAAGTCATAAAACATAATTTGAAAAGAAAACCATTAGAACCAAAGTTTAACAGTATAAAATATCATATAAATAAACATATAATAGAATTAAAATTATGAAACTTAAATGATAATGGTTTCTGCAATGGGTACCCTACCTCAAATCCTTGGCGTAACGGAAACGCACACCCGAAATCACCCGTTGCGGGTTTATGAACCCTAAAACTATGAAGACCAGACCTAAATGAATATAAATTCCATAAAAAAGGGTATAACAGGACCCTAGTTCTATCATGACTATGGGAGATTATAAAACCATGGAAAATTGAAAGGAGGAAGAAGAGCGATGATAAAGGAGATGAAATCTCACCTTTTCCACAAGAAAACTTTTCGTATACCACTAGATATGCACCCCTAGAGAAAAGAGAATGGGATGAAACATCATGTAGAGTCTCTTAAGGTCTGGACGAACCAGGATAAGAATATTTTTTTGAAAAAGAGCACAAATTGAATTAGTTATGTATAAAACGATTTACCTTTTCAATTCTGGGATATTTAAGGTATTATGAGAACTTTCACCCTAATCTACGACCCATATGAGCTCCAAATAGGGTAAATCGACACTGAGGGTGAGTATAGGGTTATTGGATTAACAGTGGAGGTGTAATCACCGAATAATATTTACATATGAAAAATATATAAAAGAAACAAATTATTTTAAAAAAACAGGAAATGGGCCCATGGTATGGCCCAATACCTATATAAGTAACCCCAATTCACCCTTCTTAAGAATTTTTATGGGTCCAAAAAGATAAGGATGTTTTAATATATCAGTATAGGACATATGGGAAGTTTAATGTGTAAAAAAGGATGAAAAAAAGAGTTATAAAAGAAACAAATTTGGTTTTTAAAACTGGAAATGGACTCACGGTTGGCCCAAATCCTGAAGTGACCACCCTTTCTTCCAAAACTCCTTAACAAAAAATGGGGAGCCCAAATTAGGGTGACTAGAAATATATAAATCTTAAAACTAATGATTAATCACACCAAATACACATTAAAAGGATCTGGATTTCCAATGGACCAAATCAATACAATGACAATAAAACTTGGTGTGACAATTCTCCCCACCATTAAAGCTTTCCACCCCTGGAAAGCCATAACACTTTCCGGCTGAAAAAATCAACACCTAAGGATTCTATAACAACATAATATAGCCTCTAAAGATAAGGAAATATCAATCACCCACAATTCAACATAATACTCTTGCCCATACAAAATACAACTCAAAACCACGTCTGGATAATCAACTGAAAGATGAAGCCACCACCTCTACAACCAAGCCAAGAACCCGATTGTTGGGCCTTCTCCGAATGAACCCAACCATCACCCAAACCAAAGAGAACTCACAAAAACCAAATATTCTCGGGGATTCTAGAATGGAATCCCCATCATTAAGAAACAAATATCACTAGAAAAGTTCTTAGGATGAAAATCCATGAGAACCATGGTGGGTCTCCCCACCATTTGAAACCAACTAGAAACGAACAGACAAGAATTCAACATGAGCTATAATTGGGCCTCACTCACACAAACCCAAAAAAAACTCCTAAAAATACATAATATACCATGTTAATAGGGTTACAACATGAACATATAAACCACCCACTCTTGAATGGAGGGGACAAGAACTTGTCCAACTCATTCAGTACATATCTGGACACCCACCACTTAGGGATGGGAGGAAAGGTGACCCAATAATTTGGCCACTAAAACCACAAAAGAAACAATGAATCTACCCAAAACACTCCTCCTATGAATAGGTAACACCGAGACTACAACTGATTTTCACAGTTAGTCCATAGAGGGACATTGATTGAAAACCCACATCCATGAAGGCATAACCATAGACACTGTGTGAGGGGTAAGTCCACCACGCTTGTTGCGACAAAGGGAAATTAAATTAAATGAGGAACAAAAACATTTACATAGAAACTAACATACCAAAATAGAGGAGGTATGATCCTAATCGAGCACTCCACACCTCTGGTGATTTCCTGACTACGTGAAAAGATTCACTCCGAGGCCAATGGCTGGAGCCCTGATTCTTGAAGCATCTACTACACCGCAATTAGGTGATAAGGATCACACCACTCAAAAAAAAACTCACATTATCACAATAAAAAAACCTTTACCTATATACATAATCATATATATAAATCAAAATTATGTCTCACTCCGAACGAGGGGCAGAATGGACATGGAATACGACGAAACACATCAACATCACTGAACACAATTCCTCTATCCAAAAGAATTATCACAAACTAGAAGCACCTTTAATAGATCACAAACAGCTCTCTATTCCAAAAAATATGTTTGGGGTTCATAAAAAGAGGTGGATTTAATATTTGAAATGAATTCTTAGGGTGATCAGAAGGAAAGATTTCCAACGTAGATCTATCCATGGCCGCATCACAACATCAAACACATCTTTAGCAACCCAATGAAAATTACTCCCAAACCGAGCCACCAATAAGATCTCATCTCAAGATACAACAAGAGTACAACTTCTATATCAAAAATAATAATACATAATAAAAAAATATTTTAAGACATAGAAAAATCAAGCCACATAACATTTGGTTTTAAAGAAATCCAGAATTTTTCTCCTCAAAACACTTTGGAAAAACAAACTATCATGGTGGGTTTCCACATTCACCAATGGTGTTTCACAAAGTCTCACCCACATGCACATTTACATGCCTCCCCAGGAACCCAAACACCATGACATATAGGCCATCCTTCCAGATATAAATAAAACCATGCATGTGATCACCCATTAAAACACCAAAGGCTAAAACAAAACAACATCATTCCAGAAAAAATTACTTTTAAAAGGAACACAAACCACCATGTGAAATAACATTTTCATATTTCACAAAAAAACCACAATTCATTAAGAACCATTTTCTTAAAAACCTTCCCCTTTTCATTTTTAATAACTTTTAAAATAACCAGGCCACTCCAAACAACCCCTTCCCATTTTATTAAAATTCAGATCGGTATATTTTTATAATCCGAGGTCCATTGAGACTAATAACATTTCTAGGAAAACACCAACTGATCAAAACCAATTTCCAAAACAAATTTATCTGATTCAAAAACTTTTTAACATCCAAAAATATGCCATTTAAAATAATGATCTAGAATCTCCTTATTATGATTCACAATTTCACAACATTTTATTTCAACAAACTACTAGTTTATATTATGGATAATCCAATCCCTTTAAATCAATTTCACTTCCCTCCATTTTTTCACAAAAACACAGAATTTTGAATCCATTCTTATATTTTATTTTTGGAAAACCCCCTTTTTCACTTTTGAAAATCTAATCCTTCCTTTAAAACACATTTCCACAATTCTCACACAACAATTTTAAAAAAAAAAATCAGAATTCAAGAAAGGTTCAATAGACCCAAAAAAGGGAACTATTGTTAGTGGGTGACTTGACCATATGGTTGGTGGCCATAGGTCAAACACAACACCAACACAAAGAGAGTTATTAGGACCATTACCCACCTCCTCATGGATTTCCAGGACCTACGAGGTCAGGGAGGCCATTAGTCAGACTCCCCTTGTCATATCCCAACACCAAACAATCAACCAGAACAAAGGAAGCTTATAAAACTGGACTTCCCATGGTTACCAGAAGATTAGAATGAGAAAGAGTTTGTGATTCTCTTCTTTCCCTTAACCCTCAACCCCCAACAATCCTACCCCATCTACCTTGAATTCCCCAAAATAACAAGGGTGCTATAATAAGAAAGGTATGCTAAGAGTCGACCTCCTCTGATACAATTTCATCACGAACCAGCCTGAGTCGACCCTGAACCGGTCACCCCGGCCAACCCGCGACAAGTCTCGAGAGGCGTTCCCAATCCTCCTAGGATGGAGACCTGCACCAAGGGCATCAATAGACTACACAAGGGAACGATTTCTCCCATACATAAACAATCAAACATACTACTGAAATAAATGGACTGCCCAAAATTAATTTATATAAAAATTGAAGTAAAAATTATTTGTACAAGAAACTAAAATTAGAGAAGCACCAAAAACTCAACTGAACAATCCTGATGACCAAATACCTCCATGTGAAACTTCTATCCACTCTACAACACAATGATCAAACATCGCCCAAGGCGATCAAACTCAATCTGAAACCTGCATGAGTGCTAAAAAAAGAAGAATACTATAGGCATTAGTATTAAAACTCAATAAGTTGGCCCGATATTCTATTCACAATGCACATACTTTAAAATAAAATAAACATAAATTTCATGTTTTAAATAAAATATATAAAATTATTTTTTTCAAATTATGATCCATTCTTTAATAGTTATCAGAAAAAAACTTTCAGGTTTTATAAACCAAAAATGAAAGTAAGAAATTTTCAAAGAGAGGCAACTTCAAAATGGAAATTGTTTTAAAGAGGGCTGATTTAAAGAATTTTAACATTTAAATAAATCACACACACTACTGAAATTACCAACCAAACACACCATATACCGATGGTGATTACAAAAGTTCCAATGAGGACATGTCATGGGAATACCCCTAGCTACTAGTCAGTTGTGAGCCCCAGGTACCTCCTTTCTCGGTGAAAGTGACCATAATAAATATCATTTCTAATGCATGAGCCACTAGTAAAGAACATAAACATAACCTAGTGGTCCCCAATCATCATCATCATCATTGTTTAGTTAGTTTTTTCCTCTTCAAACTTGCTATGTGAAACAGGGGTCAAACGCCACAGAATCACTAGCATACTAGTACACGTCCGCCCACCTAAATACCCGGGATTCACATTAGTGCTCAATCAAGTTACACATATTATAAAAAACACATTTCAAATAAAAATACCATTCCTAAACCATAAAAACACAAACATCCCATAAACTCTCTTCACATTTCTTCCACGAATCAACAAATGGATAAATATTTTCATAAAACAATTTGAAGAAGTGTATTGAGGCTATGCACATATAACTCATTCAAAAACACTCTTTCAATTATAAAAACACATAAAAACCATAACAAATAATATTTGGAAGCCCCAAAAGTATTTAACAAAATAATTTCATGGATCACAAAACAATATCAATTGCACAACATGGTATATACAAGTAATACACTCCTTTATTTTTTGGAAATGCCAAACGGGCCTTCAAACATTTTCACAAAAATAATGTTAGATGAAGTTATGCATTTAAATTTTATTAAGGAGGTGTGTAAACACTATTTAAATAATAAAACCACATTCATAAATCCCTTAAAAAACTTAGGTGACATATTCAAAACACAAACATTTTTATATGAATGTGAAACGGGCCGTTTTTCGGCAACTCGGGCCAAAACATGTTGTAAACAAAAAAACCAATTTTATTTAAAAAAAAATTAAATCCATAAAAGGATACCAAAATAATTTTCTTACATGCTGAAAATATATTTAAAAATCCAAACAAATTATTTTAAATTGCACCAGACACATAAAAGCCAACCAGGCAATTTACCGAACACATGGAATGCAATCTTTAACAAAACAACTTATGTTAAGCACATAAAATGGGATGAAACACCAATTTCATGCCATAATGTTAATCAATATATTGATATATATTCAAAATACCATAAACCTATAGAAAAAGCTCATTGAATAATTTATCAAACATGAGGAGTGCACATTTATACCAAAACAACTATAATTTTAAAAAAATAAGTCATAAAAATAATTAGAAAACAAAACATTTAGAACCAATGTATCACATCAGTAAATATCATATAAGTAAGGATATAATAGAATTAAAATGATTAAACTTAAATGATAATGGTTTGTGCAATGGGTATCCTACCTCAAATCCATGGCATAATGGAAACGCACAACCGAAATCACCCGATGCGGGTTTATAAACCCTAAAACTATGAAGACAGGACCAAAATGAATATAAAATCCATAAAATATCATGTTATAAGATGACCCTAGTTTGATCATGATTAGGGTAGATTATAAAACCATGATAATTGAATGTAGGAAGAAGAGGGATGATAAAGGAGATGGAATCTCACCTTTTCGACAGGAGAATTTTTTTTATTCCATTAGATCTACACTCATGGAGAAAAGGGAATGGGATGAAACATCATGGAGGGTATCTTATGGTCTGGAAAAACTAGTTACATAATATTTTTTGAATAAGACCACTAATTTAATGAGTTATGTATAAAACTATTTACCTTATCAATTCTGGGTGATTTGAGGTATCCAGAAAACATTCACCCTAATCCACGACCCATATGAGCTCCAAAAAGGGTAAATTGATTTTGAGGGTGCGTATAAGGTTATTTTATTCGAGGGTGGGGTTGAATCACAGAATGATATTAAAAAATGAAAATCATATAAAATAAAAAAATTATTTTTTAAAAAACAGGAAATGGGCCCATGGTCTGGCCCAATACCTAAACAAGTAACCCAAATTCACCATTATTAAAACTTTATATGGGGTCAAAAAGGATGAGTATGTTATAATATATCAATATAAGAAAATTTTAAAGTTTAATTGGTGATAAAGGATGTGAAAAAAGTGTTATAAAAGAAACAAATTCTATTTTTAAAACTTGAAATGGGCTCACAGTTGGCCCAAATCCTGAAGTAACCACCCATTCTTCAAAAACTCTAAAACAAACAATGGGGAACTCAAATTATTGTGATTAGAAATATATGAAATTTAAAAACTTGATATTAATCTCACCAAATACCCATTAAAAGGATTGGGATTTCCAATGGACCAGATCAACACAAAGACAATAAAATTGGGTGTGACATTAATAATGTTTTAATATTAGGATCTTTAACACATGTAACATGATGTGGTAGTAACCAATAGCCGTACTGTCAATTCTATCTCTATTGGTTTCTTATAGATCTACCTCACCCTAGGAAATATTATTAAATCAACATGGTTTATTATTTGAGACCATATTTTAGAACCAAATGGTGTATCTAATACCCAATTTTTAGATGTCAATAAATTTCACTAGATTGAAAATGCACCCAAATCATCCCCTTTCATATTTTATTGTGTGTATTTTTTCTTCTAGAGTTCCTTCTTTACATATGAGAAATAGATAAAATATTTTCCTATTACATGTCCCTTAATACTTATATTCATTGAGGGGAATTGTGAAGAATTTTTAGGCTCTCAATGCATCATGAGTATGAATATGTGAGGCCTAGTCAGCCCATATTCACTATGTTTTCTCTGAAAGAGTTCCATAGATAACTCAAATTATTCCTATCTTTCTATATTATAATAAATAGCATAGATATTATAGATAATTTTATAGGTACCAATCTCTTTTAATGACTTCATGAGTACAATAAATATGTATGGAAGCATTAAGAATTGAACATTAACTGTATCACTCAAATGTTTATCATAGACCCAAACTCATCATCACTCACCTCTTTAGAATAAAATTAGGCGTTGTGAATTTGATCATATAAGACTATTTTCCATAGTTAAACACTACCAATAGGTGTTTTCATCATTATTAGAAGTTACTTCTAGTTATAATATTTTCACCCTCCAGAATTGATCACGTGGATAATGTGGTCAATGAGATTATCATTATTCTACAAAATTAAAAGATAAAATTATTAGTACATCACATTATTGTAATTATATGTCAGATAAGATAATAATATTTAATTTTATTAATCATCCAACAATTTTATCAACACCGAACATCTCTTACCATTGTACTTGAATGTTTCTAGGACATCCAAGTTTAAAGGAAACAAATGTCCCTTCTCAAACCCATGTAAGGGATCAGTCAAATACTCCAAGGTATTTAGGTAGGATTGTTTTTTCCAACTATGTTCTTACATATCCTAGATCTATTGAGATGAATAACTAATACAAATCCATTGATTGGGTTTCCTAAAAAATTACTCCCATGTTACATAATGTTTATAGGGGGTACTCCTCTTTATTTGAAATAGTTATGTAAACCCAAAACATTTATAAGAACTCAATAATAAAACTATGTGTTACAACAAGGGTTGGTCTGCCATTTATTTTTATATATTCATTCATAATAAAGTAATATAATGATTTGTTTGGCATAAATTTATGTTGGGGGATTTTATTAATTATGAAAAAATATTTCTTATTTTATACTTATCATGTCATATAAATATTAATTGAATTTTACATTAGGTATTTACCATGTACAAGTAAAAAAATATGTATAGACCCTATATTTTAATACTATATTTTCATATTAGTGAATTTATTTATGTGATTGTGTCCTTGAATCCATAAAATTAATCACACATAATATAGAAACAAAATAAAAAATAAATGAAGTGATCATGAGTTTATAAAATGGTAGATTTATTGACTAGATAATAAAACATCTTATTGTCCTAGGGGAAATCTTTTTATGTCAGTATTGGCATGTGTTCTAGTATTCCACCGAACAACCTTTGTATCACTCATGTTGGTGTCCTCTTGGTTCCATATGAAGCTACCTCTACCTTATCATTGTCGTGAACCAAATCCATGTTCTTTAAAACGCTTCTTTTTTAGCAATGTTTTATAACTCACACATAAGTGCTGAGAAACCAAATGATTAATAATATGAATTACATAAAAACATCCTCATACACACATGTCCTAAATAATATTGGAGAGAGGGATGACACAAAGGATATAATATTTAACATACTAATAAATAATTTCAAACTCCTTAAATATAATTAAATTAAAATAAAACATAAAATACATATGCTTGGTCAATGATCACGATCGGTCATACAAATGCAATGACAATGAATTTAAAATATCTAGATAGTTTTCATTTCAATTAATTTTTTGATAAGATAAAATGTAAAATATTTAAACAAATTAATTATATTATTAATCAATTCAATATTATTATTTTATTTAATCAAATTATCATTGGGATTTCTATCTCCGACAATTTTAAATAATATAAATAATTTTAATTATTTTAAAATTTAAAGGCAGTTGTACACAAATGTTTACATTGAAGAAACGTGATGAGTACCAGTTTGAACTACTTATAATGGTCCTTGTTGTATACAAATCCCTCATAGGAAATATTGTTAACATGAAATTTTTAATAATTTCATTAAATTCACTTTAAAATTAATGACACCAATAATAGATTAATATCACATTACATGTATAATTTAATCTTTTGAGTCTTAATTATTCAGTGATAATACAATATTTTTTGTTTTGAATATTTAGAATAAATAATTATATATTTAATATAATATACAAACCTAATGACCGGTGTGTAAAGTAAAATTATTGAAACATGGAACCCGGTTTAATGATTTTTAATGGAGTAATTATTTAAATTTAATATTTCTTCCAAAATGGGTAATGTACATGACAAGTGAAAAATAGTCACATGGTGTATACTTCTATTCACTAGATACATGCAGTACATTCCCATGTACATTGTTTGAAAATCATGTGAACATTATTAATATACATAGAATGTAGAATGGAAGCATATAGTGTACTTCATGTTTCATTTAGTCCACCCTATATGCATTGCATATAAATACATTTGGATTATTAATTTTGTGGCTTGTAATGACCCTGTGTTTTCTTCCATGAAAACATATAGAATACATGGCATGTATCATGGTAAATCTATGTTCCATCATTGTTGGTCTACACATTATATGTTAATTTGAAGTGGTGTGTATTTGTTACACAATGACCAAGAGTCTACATGGTTGTATTGGTGTAACAAATAGGGATACACAATATGTGAAAAAGGAGTATGCCTTGTGTAACCCTATGTTATTCATCCAATGTTCATGAAACTATAGATGGGTTCTTCATGTGAGATATTCATTAATTAAAAAATAATCATGGTTATGTAATAGAGAAATAGAGTGGAGGAAGAATATATCTCAACGATCAAATGAATATTAAATAAAACATGAAATGAAATTTGACTTTTAAATATGTAATGATCAAAAATAAAATAAAATAATTATAAATTTTATAATGGATGTTATGATACCACAAGATGGCTATAGGGATAGATAAAGTTTTTATTAGGAATGATACAAATATATAAATTGATTTATTAAATGGGTTATCCATATATTATATAAAAAATTTCAAGATTAAAGTAAATTTTAGTTGAATATTAATAATGAAGGTCATTGGTACTAAAATACGTTATTTTGATGTTAAATTTATAATTAATTTAAATTGATCAAGAAGAATGAATACCCCATTCTTGAAATCATATTTAAATAAATAAATTGATCATTTGAAACCCTTTTTGTCAACTAATAATACTCTTTTATTATATATGTGTATAATCCCTACAACCTTGATCCACACGCTCTCATATGATCTCTAAATAATGTCGATTAATTTTGGAGTGTTAGCATAGTGGATCGATCCTCTTTTGATGTTAATATCGATCACTAAAATGATTACATAGGGATTCAAGAGTCTTTATATCACTCTAGTTATTGTGATGACGAATGAGGAAGTGGAATCCATAAAGCATTCTTTTGTATTGAGAGAGATATGCAGATATTCTTGTAAAAAAATGATCAATTTCAATAAAACTCTACACAATTAACATATTCATATATTTATAGAGATAATCTAAGGAATAAAATATTATTTAATTTTATAATGGCCCTTAAAAAAATATTAAATCATATATGAATAATTCCAGGTAATAATGATATTTTATTATTTTCTCGTGGTGTGTACTAACTAAAACAATGATAAATATTATTTTTCCATTATGGAAATTAAAATTTTCATTATACACAATAATAATCCTATTGTCCTCTCTATTATTTATCAAATACACAAATAAATATTTATTCATTTAATAAATAAATAATTATTATGTATATGTGTAATTAAATAATTACCTTTTGAATAAATTTTTATTTAATTTATGTAGTCAATAAATAATCAAAAAAATCATTCCTTACTGTAGAGAATAATTTTTATTAAAAAAAATTTAATTCAAAAATAATTTCATTAAGATCAACAGAAATACAAAATCTGTGACCCTCTCAGATTCTTTTTTCATTGGATTTAGGTTATCTTACCGAAAGTCTAATATTATTATCATGTAACATGTCAAAGAACCCAAGAGATAGAAGTTAATGGAACACTATAGACAACCAAACCATTGTGACTAGTGTTTAGTATAATCTTTTTTATCATGATAACTCATCAAGCATGTTGCATGATGCTTAAAGTAACTTATATTCTTGATACTCCATTATTTGGCTATCCCAAATAAACTAATACGTGCACCATGTACATGGAATTTAATTTGATGGTTCTATTTCAATAAAAGAGTCAATATATCAACATCAAAAAATATTGAATGGATAAATACTTTCTTGACATATTAATAAATAACAGGTCATTTGATATAAACCAATATACTGGACTTCCTAAGAATATATGAAATCTTAGATCTGGTCAGTACAAAAAATTATTTGATTTATGACATGTATTTATAATAATATTAAAGTCTACGAATAATTACACATACTCATGTATAGGAAATTACAATTACACGAATACATGTGCAGTTCTATTAGTGGGGTTTTTCTTATATCTCACATCTTAAAGATTACCAAGTACAATATTTATGAGAAAAAGTGTGATATTTTTATTAGGAATTTCACCCAATTGTGAACATTCTATGTTTCTCTTCCTATAATGGTATCCAACCACATATGTATATTTTAAAATATTGTTATGGAAATTCATGGTTTTTATCATAACATAGAACTATTATGACCTTTTCAATATGAGAGATACTCATGGAAATTATTTCATTAAAATAATTCATAACAACGAACAATATATAATAAAATATTTTAACTAATATTCACTTATATATATATACAATCAAAAGTATACATACTTTGTTCCAGGACACCATCCCTAACAAAAGGAATTTTATATATTTACATAAACATAATGAGTGGAATTTCTAGCCATCATTACTATTATTATTTAATACGTTTTCTTCCTATTCTTCATGTTTTCATTAAAATATACTATTTTACATTCTTCTTTGAATTTTTGTTAAATGATTTTTCAAATAAAAATGGTTTTTTATACATATTTTTATGTGAATCGCAAAATAATTTCTACATATGTGTTGAACTAAATATTTTATGAAATTTTATGATTGAAATGAAAACATTAATGTGCATTATGTATGTTATTGTCCATGGAAATTGTTTTTGATTTTGGGTGATCCCAATATATCTATCTAATGCATTCATTAATGATTATTTTCACTAAATATTTATGAAGGAAATAATCAAGTAGTTTTTTCTATTTAAATGGGTTCTTATTAGGGTTCTATTAAGATTATGTACAAAGGAACAAAAATTTCTTTTTTTTGTCTTGTTAATGAGTTTTCATGGGAATATTTTTTATTTAATATGTTAATTAAAAAATAACCTATTTTAATGAATGATTATTACCTTTGAAGGTAAAAGGTATGTTTTTTTGTAAATGTTTATCATGGGTTACCAAATTTTCTAATAATCTTATAAGATTGTGATTTTCAAATTATGTTTTCATATTATGAATTTTATGAATATATTTGGGCAGTAATGCTAATTTCATGAGTATGTATATGATAATTTTATATCAATGTTTATTATGTTTAAGGAACACTCTCTTATACAATCTTACATGATAGATCAAGAATATTTGGATCAATACTTTTTCAGTTTTGAGTTTTGGAGGCGTTTTAGTGGAGGCATGATGTGGTTCTATTGTGGTAGGAGGTCCAACAATGTAATTATAAGAATTTCACGTCATGAATTATTTAAACGATGTGAAATGGTGGTTTTTTTCTTGTATAGTCGGATGGATTTCTGGATTATAAATGGCTAATGGGGAAATGTATGAAAATAATTGACAACGTAAATGGTGAATTCACAAAATGAAGTTAAATCAGGATGAGGGGACTATATTTTTGGAAAGAGTATGAATTTTGGGAATCCTTTGATTTGCATGCTATGAATGTATAACAAAGCATGAAACAAATGAGATATAGGTTCATTTATAACACATTCAGTTGATACATTATCTTTGGGATTCTATACTTTCTCTATATTTTCTAGGAGAACCCTAATATATTTTGGCAGACCTTAAGCCCCCCTTCCCCCTGCCCCTATCATGATTTGTTGATTCGAGTGGACTATCATTGGAAACCAGTGGTAAGTTATTCTACCTTTCATGGTGGTTTTCTCTTATACTTATCTCAAAGATACACTTTTATGGTGCATTTTTGGGGTTGGGTGTAAATTGTTATAGTTTTTTATGATAATTGTGTGTGGTTATGTTAGATCCATGGTTTCCCATGTGTTGTTGGGGTTTTTTTGAATTTCATAGTCACCCTGTGGTGTACATTGAAATAAAAAATATCTTTTGAGGTAGGTAATTCCTTATTTCATACCTATTTATTTATAGTGTGTTTTGTTAGTGGGGTTCATAACCATCACCTTAATCAATTACTAGTAGGTATTTTATATCAATTTTTTGGTGGTTGGTAGGTTCAACTCCATCCTCAGGATCAGTTACCACTGAGATCATTTCAGTAGTAGGGGAAGAAAGATTTTGCACCACTGAGGGGATATAGAGTGTGTAGCAGCCAACATTAGGATGGTACTCATTTTTAATAACCTCACCTAAGCACGGTCATGGTGGTTTCCATAAATAAATAGATATATGATATGGGGATAGTCAGTTTCACGCAATGGAGGATGCATCGATAGATGGAGCAGATATCATTCAAGGTAGGATTATTTTTTCATCTAACCTTGTTTGTACATTTTTTGATTTAGTATCTCCACACTCCTTTATTGTACCCAATCTATTCTGTAATTTGAGACTAGATATATAGAGGATTCACGTGCCCTTGATGTTAACTACACATGTGTGATGCCAGACCAGTTTGTTTGATGTGTACTGGGGATATATACGGATGATGGGTACACATCAGTCTTGTAGGGATCTTTCCATGATACATATGAATCCATTAAATGTCATATAAATAAATTTATTGGTTATATTATGTATGTTATATTGTCGATTGTTCTAGGAGAGGAGTCATATTCTCAGATGTGGATGCCCAAAATGTGGTTTTCCTTAGTAAGAGGAGTTATCATGTGGGATGTTAGTGCATAAAGCCCCCTATTTCATTAATTGATGAGTTACTATTGGAGTCATAATAGGATGGGATGGTGGAGGTTTCCAAGGTATTTAGAGAGTTTATGGTTTTTTTTCTTAATGAGTTTCTCATGATAGCCCTTCAACATGATGTTATTTTTGGGATATACTTTCTGCCTGCTGACTCTTTTATTTTAATTGATTATTATCATATGGAACCTTATGAGTTATAGGGGATGAATATTCAAATTTATTATTTCATATATAATGGTTATATCTAGCCCTATATGTCAGCATTGGGTTCTCCCAGGTTATTATATAAGAAATTGGGTTGTAGTCCAATGTCGTGTATCGAATATCAGATGTTGAATAATGTCACATATAAGAACTGGAACCCTCCTCTAAGGATTGATGATCTTCTAGAAAAGATGATAGGTGATGGTTGGTTTTCTATGATCATATCCAATCTGGAAGTCCCTAGTTTAATGTGAATGATGGAAATATCCAGAATATTGCCTTTAACTGTAGATATAGTAACTTCTAGTTTGCATTCATGTCATGCAGTGTTACGAAATCATTATCTGTTTTCATGGGGAATATGACCTCAGTGTTCTGTGAGTTCATAGACTATTTTTTCATCATATTCACTAAATATATCTTAAACTACTCTATGTCATAAAATGATAATGATGAAAATATTAGAGCCATTTTTTATATTCTTCAAAACCACTTGATCTATGTAAATTCATCCAAGTGTATGTTTTAAACATGAAAGGTTTATTTAATTATGAATTTTTTATCCCAATAGGGTGTGGTAGTATGATAATATAAATTCATGATATTTTATTCTTGAGATATACAAAATAATTAGGTGGAGGTTCACCATGTTATTGGCCTTATGATTTATTTAATGGATCTGGGTACAGTTTGAGTACACTGTTGGATATGGGGTAATTAACATTTAATTTAATATCAATTTAAAAAAACCCCAATAGAGGTTCATGAATGTTACATTCATTATTAATTAATTTATATTTGAATAAATCAATTACCTCATATTATATATATTTCTTCATAATCGTTTCCAATCATTCAAATAGATCCTTTCTGATTACCTTTGATGTCCTTGTGAGGATCTAATGGTCGAATACCTCTAGCGGTGATCCAAACATGATGCAATGATCTTCAAGCAATGCTATTTGATCTTTAGTTTCTATCATGAATAATCAAACATCATATGATATTCATTTTTAATCTCTCATTCATCAGTCATAAAGAAAAATATCTTGTGTTCTCATTCTTGAGAGGGAGAGAGATGGAGGAGTCGAATAAGAATACATTATGCACAAAAATTATCTCTTTAACAATTACCTATACAAGTGAAATTATGGTATAATTATGGATGTATCATTTTTTTAATAATATAGTTTAATATCACGTATCCACTTAATTAATATTAAAAACGTCAATAAACCCCATTCAATAAAAAATATTATATCATTTTTTTTCATCATGTGCCATATTAAGCGAATGATAAAAAATATTCATCGACCTGTAAATATTTATTTATCACAGAATGTAGTCTTAGTCCATTCAAACTCATAGATAATTATTGAATACTTGAATAAACATTTTACTTATAATTATTCTTTCATTGACGTACCAGTAAATAACTATTTATAAAATATTATTTAATATAAGTATATTTTTATTAGAATGAAGGAGAATAAATATTTATTTAATTTATATGTGCAATATGACGTCAATAAAACCATTCCATTGTATTGAAAAAATTATTTAATCCATAAATTAAATTCAAACATAATTTACTCATTATCAATTGAAACACTTAGTGTGTAACCATCTAGGATACCTTCTCATTGTAAATAGGTGGGTTTTCATGAATTCCTTGATTAATAACTATCAATGGGTTAGTAACCCAAGAGAAATAAATTAATATCGCAATTCTTAAAACCATATATGAGTTATCACTGTGTTATATAATCCCTTTATCACAATATCTTATTAAGAAATTTGAATGACAGTGTCATTATCCTATATCCGTCATACTTTATTCTATCACTATTTTAAATAAACAAGTCAATACACCATGACCATATAATTTATTTGAAAAATACATTCTAAAAAATTGTTAGAGATATCAACTCCCCTTATGATGGAAGGGACAAATCCTTCCTCACCTTATCTATAAATGAAAAGTAAATCATAAATCTCCCAATGTACCCTACTTCCCACCAACATATGGAGTTCCCATTTTGGTAAGTAAATATAAGTGTGTGAGTCATGACATGCACCAATTACAATCATAATGTTTAAGTATAATTACACACACACGCCAATCGAAATATACAATGACACCAAAACTTGTTGAATTTGTTACTAGATAATATGTTCTCATAATCACACATCTTACTGATAACCAAGTGAAAAAATCATCAGAAGAAACCTCATCTTCTTAGGAAAACTCAATCCTAAAAATATATAAATTATGTGTCCCATTATTTTATTTTATCTAACAATATAAGTATGTTACAAATATTTTCATAGCACAATATGGTTATCATCATAGTGGAGAACTACTATGACATTGTCAATGTGAAAAATACTCTAATCCGTTATTAAATTAAATTCATGTAGGAAAATGAACAATATGAAATAATAATTTTAATTAATATAAAAATCATTGACTATACTTGTAATCAAAGTACTATTTGTTGTTCCTATTATAAAAACCCCCACATGGACTAGAGACAATTTCTATTGACTTTATTTCTCTAGACATCACATGATAATTTTTTTATGTGGAGTCAAGGCTTTAGTCAATGGGACCTCTATGTTGTCTCCTATTGACATACTATTAACTAAAACCATACCTATTTGAAAAAAAATCTCTCATGATATGATACATTGATAGTATATGATTTTTCTACTGATGTGGCCTTATATCCTTTTCGAGAACCACCACTCTAGTATAATCATAATATAGTGTGACAGTATATTTACTACAAGTTACCACATAATAATATTAGATGAATTTATATATCTATATTCCATCCATGGATACCATAGAATCCAAAATATACATAGACTCCACTGTATAATCTTCCACCACCACCTTCTTTGATATCTTACTACTCATAGAACCTCTATTTGGAGAGAAGATGTATCCTGTCTGTAACATCATGTAATATTGATCTGTTTGGGAACTAGAATCTGCATATCCAATGTTGAATAGTTCCTCATCTCCTCCACTGACTAGGAAGATATGATTAATACTCCTCAGATACTTAAGGATACTCTTTGATATCATTAAATGAAGGTTACCGAGATCATTTTGTTATTTTCATGCCACATTCAATGTATAATATTCATGTATCCTAGTAGATAACATATCATAAATGCCGACCCTATCATTGAGGGATATGGATTCCTTGCCATTATGTTTCTTTCCCCGTGTTTTTAAGGGCAAAGTTTCCTAAAAATATGAATATCATATGACATTGGAAACAATACCATATTTGATTGACCTATACTTATTATATTCAATATGTTGTCAACGTTTTTACCCTAACATAGGCCAAGACATATCAAGGATATATCATGATAGATCTTTACCACAATAATATAAGTTTCCTTGCCTAAGTCCATCATGGAGCATACATTATTCAACCGCACCATAAAAAACTATAAAACTGGTATTTCATTTCCAATAATTAATATGTCATTATCATATACTATTTAGAAAAATACCTCACAACCACTATTCTATTTGTAGACACGTAGATCAAATTCATTTTTTATGAAACCAAATTTTATTTTGAAATCATCAAAAATGAATGTTCCCTGACCTGGATACTTACTTTAATCTATAAATGTATCATTGCAACTTGCATACCATGATGGAATCCTCTAGAGTCACAAACTCTTCTTGTTATATCATATATAAATCTTCATAAAGGATTAAATTAATGAATTATTTTCACATCTATAATTCTATGAAGGTCCAGATACACATGAAAAAGTGTTCCAATGAATAAAATAAAGTTTTAATGCAATACTTTTTTTCATTATATGTAATTTCAATTCATTATTTTAATGGGATAATACAAAAGATATGTAGACCATCTACACACCATGTATCGTAGTTTTTGTGTATCTAGGGAATATGTATTGTTCTATGGCTTGTACCTTGGCCAGGATACATTGTATATATGGACTAGATACATGAAATGTGTTCCACTTTCCATGTCTCCATGATGCATGCATGTGTATTTGGTGTGTGTTTCAAACATGGGAATTAACGAACTATACATCATGTACACCACATTTTTATTCGGTGTATCATAAATATTCTTTGTTTTTATTCTCACATGGTTTTAGCCATGTATATTGACCACATAGATTCCATAATTTACATTGCTAACCAATATAGTCTACACAAAATATACACAGATACATGCCATGTAATCTGAAAACCCATGTTTCATCCTGTACCAGTCTACACATAGTGTAAAATAAATGAAACACATATAATAATTGTGGGTAACACCATGTATCCCTCGGAACATCCATATGTAGTTTAAAATGGTACATGGTGTATAATTTTGAGTACACATCATTAAAACCTGTCTTAATGGATAAAAAATTTATGGTTCTTAAAGGAATCCCCAGATGTTCTTCATCTTATCTTAAAATTTTATTAAAATGAAAATCTAAACAAATCATGATTAATATGTTGAATAATGTGAATTAATATTAGATTAAATAATGAACAACCTGATATGAAAATAGATCTAAAATTTTTCATAGATCAACAATGAAATAAATAATTATAAATCTAAATGTGACCCCTATGATACCAGATGATGGTTTCGGGTGCTGTGGAAGCACACAATGGGAGACGAGATAATTAAAATTTCATTTATTATCTATTTCGTGGAACCTCAATAGAGGATATTTCCCATTAAGTTCATAATTAATTAATCAATATTGGACAAAATCCTATAACACACATTAGGATTCATTCTTCATATTCAATGTTGATTGTCCAAAAATACCCTTTTGGATTATCTTTATTGTTCTTGTGGGGATCCAAGGGTAGAATCCCTTTTTTAGTGATACACACATGCTCCAATGATCTCTAAGAAGAATCACTCAATATCCATGTTCTAGTGAGTTGAATTAAATGTATTGTGTTATTAATTCTTGTTTGGTCATTCTTAGGACTTGAAGAAATATCTCTTGGATTCTCGTTCATCGGATTGATAGAGATGGAGGAGTAGAAAGAGAACTTTTTGTGCACAATAATTTTGACTTTTTTTATTGCCTACAAAATAATTAGGATATTTATATAGGTAGGGTTTCTTTTATAATATTTTTTAAATTTCATTATCACCATTTAAAAATATTCATGAAATTAATAAACCCCATAACACAAAATTATAATATAATTATAATTTTTTTACTTTTGTTATCTTGTACAAATGATAAATTATATTTACCAACTTGTTAATAATTATTTATCAGTGGACACCATCTTATTCTATATGAAATCAACGGTGTTTATTTAATTCCCAAATAAATATTTTATTAATAATTAATTAATTAATTCAATTATCGAAGATAAAATATTTATTAAATATTCAATAATATAAATATTTTTTTTCACATGTTGGGGAATAAATACTTATTTAATTTATGTGATCAATATTACATGAATAAAATTTTAATTCAATGATGAGAATAAATTTTTTAAATTAATTGATTTCAAATAGAATTTAATCGAGTTCAAAGGAAACACATAATGTGTGGACCTCATGGATTATTTCTAATTAACATTAGGTGAGATTGCCTAAATTCCAAGATTCATATCTAGAAACGGGTCAAGGAACCCATGATAGGGAACTTTATGTCGTATCATAAAATAACAAATATGAATGATCAATGTGTAATATAATCCCTTTCTCACAATATATCATCATGCAGGTTGAGGGATAGTGTGATCAACCTATATTCTTTATATATCTTTTTTTTCACTATCTAAAATAAACACATTAACACACTATAGACCTGGAATTTAGGAGACAATTATATTCCAATCAATGTGGTGAGATATTAACTCCCATAAATATGTAATGAACTAATCCTTCCTTGACTATTATATTAATAACATGTTAATCCTGATGCCCACAATGTACCCTACTTCCTTCCAACATATGGTGTGATTGTTTTGTCAATAAATATATGTGTGAAAGTCATGGAATGCACCAATGATAATATTAATGTCTATGTATCATTGGACATGCCGGAAGATAAGAATATATAATGACATTAAAACATGTGGAATTAATTTTAGTGGATTTGTCGTCTCAATATCTAAAATTATAGATTACCATATGCAAACATCATGAGAATAAGCATAATTTTCTTATGAGTACTCAATACTGATGGCCTATAAAATATGTATCCCATTATAGTATGGTATCTCACCATATTACTATATTAATAATATTTTTATTGATCATTAAGGTTATCTACAAAGTGGGGAACTTCTATAACCTAATAAATTTGAAAAATACTCTAGGACATTATTAAATTAATCTAATGAATAATAATAAACAATATGTAATAATATGTTTAATTAATATTCAATGCATTGGATATACATGTAATCAATGTATGATTAGTTTTTCCAAGGACACTAACTCCAACACTATTATCAAATATTTGGACCAAATTCCTCGTGATTTTCATCCCCCTTAACTACATTAACATTAAAGGAACATGATTTTCTATAGACTACTCAGTTATAGAAAATATTCAATTACATAAACTAGAATTAGGTAAGTGGTCTATTGCTCGAGTATCCATATGAGGGGGTGATTTTTGTGGAATTTTATGAAATTAATCATCTGGTGTAGGGATGTTGGATGATGTATAATAGTGTAGTGATATCATATGGGTCTCATTAGTTACATCCCCTGGGGGATAACTATACCACCCATGATATACATATAGTAGAGGTTGTATTTGAGCTTAATTTGTGGTGGAATTACCTCATTGTAGAGCACATTGTGGTCTTCAATGATCACAAGACTTTGGGGTATATTTTCTTATAGCATTATCTGAATTTGTGGTAGTAGAGTTGGATAGGGACTCATCATTATTATGTTTTTTAGATCACCAAAACCTCAAAGAAAGATAATGTTGTGGAAAATTCCTTAAGAAGGATTCCAGGGAGCAATTGTTTTCAGGACTTCATGGAAGCATGGATAGGAATGGATGGGTTATAATACTTACACATAGATTCATGGGTGTATTATGTTAGATAATATTTTTTCAAATGATGGTGTAGTCTTGTCCAATGAATTATGTGGGGGAGTCTAATTGGAGATACATAATGGTAGATGTGATGTGTGATCCTGTTGGCCATGGTAATGCTCTGGAGGGGTGGTCGGGGATGGTTGGAAGTAGATGCTATTTCATGGGAGTGTTTTTGTTCCTATAGGAATTCATATGGTTTCATTCAGGAGTTTCATATATATACTTTTTCGTTACACCCAGGAGCATCCAAGATGTGTCATGCCTTGAGGATGAATTTTTGCTAGCCCGTGATGAATGGAATATGGATGTGTTTTTGGTGAGGTGTTGGGATGGTAAATATTTAATGGCCAAGCATCACATTCATGGTGATTTTTGTAGAGTTTGGGTGTTCCCAACTTTAAATGGGATTACACCTTGATGGATTTAGTCACATTTTTACACCAATCATTGGGAGGTTATGATGATATATAGGTGATCTTGTCTTAGTTGATGAAATTAACCCACTTGTTAATGATCAAAGAGTCATGAGTAGTGGATTTATTGTCTAAGAGGTATGCGAATGAGGTGGGGTGGACTCATGGAGTTATATGGTCTACTGTTTCAGATTAGGTGGATCTTTTTACCTCACAAGTAGGTAGGGGATTGTAACATTATTTTGTTATACATTTATGATTTATTGAGATTTTCACCCTCTAGCAGATAGAGTGTAATATCCAATTGTTATAGGATAAACCACAGGAAGGATAATTATATTTTTTTGGATTATGGGAATTCCAATTTACCTTATTTGAGTTTTCTTATAAAAATATTTATCACTCATCCATTTTTAGGGTCCCATTTTGATTCATCGAATGAGTTATCATGTTGTTGTTTTTTTTGGAAAGAGGTGGGATGGCAGTAGTTCTTGGTCATGATGTGGTGAAAACAGGATAGAAAAGGATAATTTTGAATGCGAGAGAATTATAGTAGTTTATGTCCATAATAAGACTTATTTAGATCATAGAAGGAATCCATTAGAGTTCTAGATTGGAGATCCTGTATTGTTTAAGGTTTCACCTTAATGTGGGAAGTGGAGGTTTTGAAGAGTATTAAGCTTTCTCCCATGTTTTTAGGCCCCTTGAGGTGATGGGGAGATTTGGAGAGGTGGTGTATGGGATATAATTTCCACCGTTGATGGGGAGGATCCATGACATCTTCCAAATCTCTTATCATTTTTAGTATCTCCACGATAACACCCATGTCATTGAATTGGGAGAGTAATATAGAGGATGATGTGATGTTTTTTGAGTGGCCACTAAATATACACGGTATCTAAGAGAATTCATTGTGTGGATAGAACATTCTCATGGTTTTTATATTGTACATGCATGGTGGTCTAGAGGAGAGTACTCAGGAGTGAGAGACAAAGATACATGCCTAGTGCTCATATATATTTTTTGTTTTTCATTACTCTATTTTTATTTTGATGTGATATGTAGAAATTATTATTTTATGAGATGTGTTTTTTTCTTGATATATGTTGTGAGATATAGTTCGGACACAAGAAAAAGGGAGGACCTAATTCCCAATTGAGATGCATTATAATACAATGTCATTAAACCCATGCGGGAGAGTTAGTGATACCTAGATTGAATAGTATCTTTAAATGGATGATCAGATTCCTTTATTAGTGTGTTTTAGTATGTGTGGTTTGTTGGTAGTAGCGGTTATTGGGTTGGGATGTGTGGTGGTTAGATGGCTGTGGGGAAGTGGTTGTGTAATGATGAGTAAGTGTGAGATGTTTTTTGACCATCTGGTTTGGTTTTTTTTGCTATATATATATATAGAAGTATATTCCTTTTTATTTATATACACTCTTCAACCACATTGATGATCATATACTGGCAGTTTTATTTTAAAATAGGTATATTTTTTCCGACATCCCTGTGATGAGGATGGCTTGTTGGCTACCAGTTATTTCTTGCTATCTCATAAAGGCAAGTATATATGGATAGGTTGGGATGGTTGGAGGTCTTCTAGTGAAATAGGTAATGGACCATGTGTATTTGTGTGATATTTGATATTATTTTACTTTCTGATATCTTATGGTGGGGTTCTCTCATGGTGGGGGGAGGGAACAAGGTTGATGTCCATCATGTCCAAATACCCTACTACTGTAGTAATGGGAGTGGTATTTATGTGATAGCCCATATATCATTGGGAGATATGTGATGAATCTGTTATTGTGGTGTGATGGCCCATGTGTCTATGGGTGAGATGTGTTTGGGCCATTATTAAGGGGTGGTGGTTTATTTTATTTGAAATAGATTTGTGTTCCATAATGTACGACATCGGGGAGTGAGTGTGGAAAGTCAGTGTGAATGATGTGTGGGGTACCATTTATCTATATGTTTATTATTATGTAATTATACATGGATTTCATTATTTTGGGAGTTTCCCTTGGTGATTTTGGGATTTATAGATGACTTTTTTAGGTTATACTGTTTTTTCATTTTTCTCATGGGTTCAATAGTATGCTTCTTTCACATGTTCACAAGAGACTCTAGAATTCCAACTGAGTATACTTATATTATCCCTGTACGTATATAAACATATTTTTAGGTGTCAGGGTAGATTATGTGTATTGTGATGGACAGTACTAGCTCAGGTATTTAGAAAGATGCCTTGTTGCTACTTTGTATTTTCATTTGGGTATTTATTTTTGGATATTTTTATCTATATCAATTTTATTTTTATATGAATTATGGGATGGTTTTAGTTTTCTTTTATATTATTTCATGGAGATTATCTTGTATGATCCATATTTTCTCTTGGGCTTATATTATAATAGATGATTATGCCTCCCATTTGATTATATTTTTAAACCCTTAGTGCTAGTCTCCAAACTCAGACCTACTAGAGGCGAGACTTAGTGGTCGTGATACACTTCTCCTAATTTTGGTATCTTTTGTGGGAGGGATCATGATATAATAAGGTTTTGAAAAGGAATATTGGTATTAAATCTTCCTTTTTAAAATTCCATTACAAATGTTTTTTGATCATCCAATATATTCAAAAAAATCATAGTGTTTAAGGATTAATCCAAACAATGATGTAGTAAATTTGAAAATCAATAATATTTTTCATGAAAAGAATGAATTTTTTATATTAAAAGTTTTTTATTGTGGGAATAATGGGTATTAATAAGAATTTTCTACATTGTAATTTATTTTATTGTTACATAAGTCTTATCAAATATTTATAAAAAACTATAAATCTGAAAATATATTAAGGAATATATGAAAATGAATTAATGTTAAAAATTTAAATATTGGTTAAATGTAGTCTGGTTCCTTATTTTTGGAATTAGTGTAGTGTTTAGATAATTTTATAGGTCATGATAATGTGAGTGAGTAAACATAAGACATTATAATTTAATTTTATCATGATATATCATTTGAAAATTACCTGTTTCTATATCTAAAATATGTTTCTTATTAATGGTTTTCCATGGAAAAATGAGGAAGTTAAATATGGAAGGTACTAAGAGAACAATATCCTTCCTAATCAATAACCCTGAATTGATAAAATTGGAATTGAGTAGTTTAATTTTGTGATGTATCATTTGAAACAATCTATAAATAGTGGTGGTATCATGTTATAGAGTTACCATTTTCAATATATAGGATAATTTTAATTCCAATTAATTCTATCAAACAACACCATCTATCCATCAAGGAATCATTCATGACCAATACCGCGGGGCCTGTCTCATGACTACCCCAATCCCATCTTCCATAGGCCAGGGTCTGGTGACAAGAACCAAAGGCTTGAATCCCTAAAATGGAAGGCATTTCCTTTATAAAGAAGAAACACACACAACACAGTATGAGCTTCAAGTAAAATACTAAACAAAACTGTATACAATAGAGTACTAAAAAGTAAAAGGGGCCAGAAATACAATCCCAACAAGAATGTACAAGTACAACTGACGAAAATTAAAGCAGCTACTAGGTCGTCCTCTAGAAATTCCTACCTGAAGGGTAAGTACATATAGCCTCCTCAACACTCCACATCCGTTAGTCTCCTTCATGTACCGACTCGTCGTAAGTTATACCTCTATTTATCGTCCAATACTACTACTTTGATCCTCAGTCTATGTTGTCTGTTTTCTACAACCAATACAACGAGGTGCAGGCATATCCCGTGTAGGGGTGAGTATAACGATACTTAGTAGGGTCCTCGAGACCCTCAAAGTCTCCCAAAATCCAACAAGGATAAACCAAAAAATATAAAATCTACATATAACCTCAATTAGGTATATGCCCATACATATACCTATATTATCAAGTAATCCATCTCAATCATGAGGTAAACATAATAGATACTTACTCAGCTCACACAGGTATACAACGTATGTAGAAAGATAGAGATGATCAGATATACCCACTAAATCATCTAACCTGTCGAACCCACAAAGGATCCAGGACCAACAGTTAGAACTGTCGGACCCACATAGGATCCTGGAACAAAAATTGGAGCTGCTAGACCCACATAGGATCCATGACCAACTATTCTATCGAACCCACACATGATCCATGAATAGAATTCAAAACTGTCGGACCCACAAATGATCCAAGAATACTAGTTGGTGCTGTCAGACCCGTACGGGATCCATGAACAGTCGTCAGAGCTGTCGAACCCATGCAGGATCTAGGAACAATCGTCAGTGCTGTCGAACCCACACAATATCCAGGAACAATCGTCAGTGCACATCCAGCCCCCGGGTTCCATACATAGCATGCTTGATTTCCGGAGAGTATGATCCTCAAGGAAAGTTTCGATACATCAACTATGACTAATTCCCATGAATATGTATCTTAGTGGTCCGCCTCGACATAGAGGTCTGAACGCAATAGACGACGCGTTAATCTGATGCTTGGTCTGGGTGTTATTAGCCTTTTAGTCTCTGGGGCCTGGTTGGATTCATGTACGATCCAACCAGACCATATCTCAACATAACCCAGAACTCTAGTGATGTATACTCAAAGGGACAGCTACGATCAACGATTTCCAGCACCACTGACGGATCATCAAAAGGACGTCCGGTGACAATGATATGGCCAAAGAAAGTAACACCTATAAGTGGGATCGGATCCTGTCCGACCCGGTCAAACTGACTTATCCAAACCCAGTTTGGGCTGACTCCATCTGACATGTTTGATCTGGGCTGAACCATTGGGTGAGACAACCTGTTATGTTCATCCCAGTCCACTGGGCCCGACCCAGCAGACTGTGAGGGTGGCTAGGTCCGGAGGCCGGGGCCAGTTCACCAGCACCACATGGGGCATGGCTCGAGCGGCTCGGCCCCGAAGGCCATGCCGGTTCGGCCAGCGATGTTGTGAGGGATGCCATGGGCTAGCTCGGGAGGCTAGCTTGGCTCGGCCTATTCAGCCGGGAGCACCGGTGCGCCGCAGGGGCAGGGCGGTTCACAGAGGCCGCAAGTAGCATCGCCTTTGTCATATCATCCTTCCTCCTTTTGTCCCCTCATCTCCATACCGACGATCATATCAAACAAGAATGGAGGAGGGTTCGGGCCATGTTGGTTTTTCCCGCACCCTCCGTGTTTAGGGTGATATCAAGAGGCTCACATGTATGAAGCACAACAACCATCATTATTTTTTTTGAGAATAAGGAAAAAAAATTGAAAAGATAATACTTAGATAAAATTAAACCCCTAACGTTGATTGTCAGTCATCGATGTTTGATGGAGTCGCAAAAAGAAGATGAATAAGGTCGTCATTCGTCGTGTCTACCAAGAACATCCAAACCTAAGCTGCATCAGCTCATTGACGACACTGTGAAAGTCAGTCGTTGAAGAAGTTTCATGATGGTTGATGCTCTGTGGAAGATGTTGAAGTAGGTCGTTGATAGCATTATTTGTTGGAAGAGTAGTTTCTTCATTGGAGAACTCCTTTTCTCCCTAGCACTCCTCCAAAAAATGAATAGATTTTCCAACCCAAAAATAATAAGAGATTGTGATATCTTATTATTTAATTGGAACAATATTCTAAAAATTAAGAATTAATTTAAATTTATCCATCTAATTAATGTGAAGGTTCAAGAATAATAAATTATTCATTGGACCAATTAATAAAAGGGGAGGTGGTGGCACCGTAAATGGTAGAGGAGGTCCAGGGTCTGCACCCTCATTAATGAGGGGAGTTCAGATATTTTCCACTCCTCCAATTTATTGGGGGTTTTAGACTCGTGTGGTCCCCACATAATAACCTCTTACAGGAGGTTATTTTCGGGTGGGCTCCACCACTATAACCTCTCAAGGGAGGTTAGGGTGTGGTGGCCCCACCTACAACTTCCATAAGGACGTTTTAACCACCCAGAACTCACATGGTGGCACAAAATAAATAAAGTGAGGCTGACTTTATTTTATTACATTCCAAAAAACCGAAAAACTATTTTCTATTATTGACTAACTATTATCGAAGTAAAAGTATCCTTAAGAAAATACAAGTGCTATGATTTAAATGGTGCCCTCAGATTTTAATTTTGAGCACCAGTTCAAAAATTATAAAAACCTGCTCGTACTATTACTGAACACACCCAAAAAATACATCAGAAATTTATTCCAAGCACACTGGGACTTAGAATCATGTGCCGTAAATTTTCACGGACTAGTATAAATGACATGTATTTAAGAAAAAAATTTCCACCGAAATTCTGTGTCTTTACATTCTCCCCAAATCAGGACTTTACGTACTTGTATTCTACAACATGAACTAAGGGAACAAATGGTGGTACTGATCATGCGTCTAAGCCTCCCACTCCCATGTACTCTCCTGGAGGTTCTCGGGCTGCCAACGAATGCTCACCAGAGGTATAGAATGTCCACTTAGGACCCTCTCCAATCAATTCTCAATCTCCACTGGAACCACTGTGAAGGTCACCCAATCATCGGCGTCAATCTCTCCATGGTTGATGATGTTGGAAGGGTCATGCACGTATAGCCTCAGCTAGGACACGTGGAAGAAATCGTGCACTTGATGAAACTGAGGTGGAAGATCTAGGCGGTATTCCTCCTCACAAACTCTTCTGAGGACCTGAAAAGGTCATATGAATCTCGGATATAGTTTTCTTCTTCAGCCAATTCTCTATAGAGCTCATCGGGGTGATAGCTGTAGGAAGACGTGGTCACTATCCTCGAACCCCAGAGGCCTCTATCTCCTATTATAATACTACTTATTCCTACTCTTTGTAGTCCTCATCCCCTCTTGGATGATCTGAACCTTCTCTATGATAGTTCTTAACATATTTCATCCCACCAGTGCTAGCACCCCTGGGTCAGTCCAGCACAAGGGAGATCTGCAAGGTCGCCAATATAACGCCTCAAAAGGTTCCATCCCTATGGTGGAGTGATAGTTGTTTTTGTACAAAAAATCCTCCAAGGTAAATTGATCCTCCCACCTATGACCCAAGATGATTACACAAGCCCGTAGAAGGTCCTTGTGGGTCTTAATGGTCCGCTCAGTCTGACCATCTGTCTAAAGATGGAAGGCGGTGCTCAAGTGAAGCTGTGTCCCAAAAGCCTCCAGAAACCCCTTCAATAGTAGGGATGTAAATTGTGCATCACGATCAGGGAAAATAATCAAATGAAAACCATTTAACCACACAATATTGTGCACATAAGGGAATCCCAAACACTCTTCTGAACCCTACTCTCTGATCGGTGGGAAGTGGGCCGACTTGGTGAGTCGGTCAACAATCACCAAAATCAAATCATGAATCCTAGATGTATGTGGAATCCCTATTACAAAATCCATTTATATCTCATCCCACTTCCACTATGGAACCTCTAAAGGAATTACCAAGCCTATTGGTACTTGATGCGCTGCCTTCACTTGATGAAAATTGAGGCATCGAGAAATAATCTCTACAGCTTCTTTCTTCATACCTGGCCACCAATGCAGTTGTCGGTGGTCCTAATACATATTCACCACTGTTGGATGTACCGCTAGAGGGGATGTGTGGAACTCCCTCAACACATCCTCATGAAGTGTCACTGTTACTATATTACTTCTTCTGAAGAGGATGACATCCTCCCCACCTTCAAAAAAATTTGTCAGGTGGCTGCCCTATGGACATCTAAGCATGTCATCTCTCGCAGTCAACATCTCCATGATGTGCTTCCCTGACTCACAAAAGGAGTTGGGGAGTGACCATGAGAGACTGAATAAAAGCTCATCTATCACCATCCAGTCAATAATTTCACCTTAAAAATGTAGCAAAATGGTGACCACAGGGTTGTCTCACGGGGAGGTTGCAAGCTAAGTTATCAAACTGTCACTTTGTTAATTTGTTTTTGTTAATTTCAAAATTAGAAATGGGGATTTGAAATTACACAAAAAATGTTAAATAATATAAAATCAGAATTCAACGATATATATACGTTAGTGATTGGAAATCAGATGTAAACTAGACTGAAGAAAACAAACAAATGAAGGTAGTGGTGGACAAACATCGATCATCAGATACTCCCTCTATCCTTGTTTAATTTAATTATCAGATTATATTTCTCAATGATCACTCAAATTACTCAATGTGAACACCCATATTGACTATACAACATATCGAGACCTCAAATATGGGTGTTTATCCTCTTACGACTCCGATTCAATTACCCAAAGTCCTTCGAGGAATCAAAACTAATTGAACTTGTTGTGCTCATTGGGGAGACCTCGCCCAAAGAAGTTTAAACAACAAGACAATTATTTTACATTCATAAGTTGATAAATAGTATATAACAATATATAATAATGTGAATTCATGAATGAAAGGATACATCCATCATTCATGAAAACCAATTCCAGAAAAATATAATTAGAATACATTTAAGTACAAAACTCAAAAGGGAAGAATATTTGGATCTCTGCTGCCCACCACCACTTGGAGTTTAGCCCTTTATCTATTGATTATCAATTAAACTAAAATTCACCAGAATATCTCTTCCATAAAATCTCACTCCCTTGGTCCAAACCCCTTTAAAATACTATCCTTGTATAAGGGAGAGGAGTTACAAATTTATAGGGAAAATGGGTGAAGAAATATCTCTCAATTCTGTCCGCCAGATTGCATCGACTTTGCGTCCAATTAAATGACATAATTTGGAAATGGTCCCTTCTTTAATGTTATTCCACATCATCTTCCGCATCCATCCACAAAATTTCAGCCTCATTGGCCCATCTATGAAGGATTTATGGCAGATTTAGTTCGGCACATTCAATCTGCCGAAGTGACTCTTGGTATTCCACAACTCCAACATCCCATGACATAATGGAACTGAAAAAAGCAGATTCATATGTGGGAGAATTAATGAAAGATGTGAATTAATTCCTTCCCCATTTCCTTGTCTAATTTCAGCTCCAAAGGTCCTTTATAATTCAAGACACAAGTTCATCTTTAAAACATTCCAAATCTACGCACAGTTTTCGATGCACGACATGCATGTGAGAATTAACATGATATTTAAGATTTTTGAGGTGTTCTGAAATTTTGATCCATGTATGAGGCATGATTTTTTCTCTAATATGATAATTTAGTTGTGTGTTCATTTATTCTTTGAGAAGATTGTTTCTGACCATTGTATAAGATGATTGCTCGGGAGTGCAATGATTAAGTGTGGGGGAGTGATGGAGCTATAATTTTCACATATTATATACTGTATTTCAATGTTATAAATCACAAAGAAGTGTATTTTTAGGGGCAATTGTCACATTTTTTTGTTTCAGTGGTATTTTGAGCTCAAATGCAAAAATTGCTTAATTTTGGTGTTTAACTGTTTTATTTGCCTTTATTAATTCGGCCATATCATTTTCTACACTGACCCAAATTGTGAAATTCATTTTTTTAGGTTTACTTACATTATTGGCAGAATTTAATCTTTCTGGAGACCCAGCTAAATCAATCATTTGTTGGCCCACAACCAGCTCACAATTTGTGGCTCGATAACTGTGGGCAGATTTGGAATGTTTTAAAGATGAACTTGTATCTTGAATTATACCAGACCTTTAGAGCAGTAATTAAAAAAGGCGTTGTGGAAGGAATTAATGAACATCTTTCATTAATTCGGCCACATATGAATCCGCTTTTTTCAGGGCCATTATGTCATGGGAAGTTGGAGTTGTGGAATACGAATAGTCACTTTGGCAGATTGAATGTGCCGAACTAAATCTGCCATAACTCCTTCATACGTGGACCAATGAAGCTGCAATTTTGTGGAGGGATGTGGAAGATGATGTGGAACAACATTCAAGAAGGTACCATTTCCCAATTCTGTCATTATTGGGTTGCAAAGTCGATGCAATCCGGTGGACAGAATTGAGAGATATTTATTCACCCATTTTCCTTATAAATTTGTAACTCCTCTCCCTTTTACAAGGATAGTCTTTTCATGGGGGTTAGACAAATGGAGTGAGCTTTTATGGAGGATATATTCTGGAGAATTGGAGTTCAATTGATAATAAATACATGAAGTGCTAAACTCCAAGTGGTGTTGGGCAGTAGAGATCCAAAGATTCATCCCTTTTGAGTTTTGTACTTAAATGCATTCTAATTATATTTTTCTTGAATTGGTTTTCCTGAATGATGGAGGTCTCTTTTCTTTCATGAATTCACATTCTCTGATAATGTTCTATACTGTTTATCAACTAATTAATGTAAAATAATTGTCTTGTTGTTTAAATTTTTTGGGCGAGGTCTCCCGATTGAGCACAACAAGTTCAATTAGTTTTGATTGCTCGAAGGTCTTTGGGTAATTGAATCACAGTTGTAAGAGGATAAAAACCCATATTTGAGGTCTCAATATGGTGTATAGTCAATATGGGTGTTCACTTGGAGTTATTTGAGTGATAATTGAGAAATATAATCTGATAATTCAATTAAATAAGGATAGAGGGAGTATCTGAGCATCAATGTTTGTCCACCATTGCCTTCTTTTGTTTGTTTTCTTTAGTCTAGTTTACTTTTGATTACCAATCACTAACGTATATATATCATTGAATTCATATTTTATATTATTTAACATTTTTAGTGTAATTTAAAATCCCCATTTCTAATTTTGACCTTAACAAAAAGAAATTAACAAAGTGACAATTTGATAACTTAGCTTGCAACATCCTCTAGAGACTACCCCATGGTCACCATTGTGCTACATTTTTAAGGGGAAATTATTGACTGGAGTTTCCCGACAAAAACCCCAGCTTCACACATCTACAATAGCATTCTCCTTCCAAGGAGTATAGACTATCACAAAGTCATAGTCAGGAAGGAACTCAAGCTATCACTGTTGTCTCAGGTTCATGTCCTTCTGGGAGAAAATATAACTAAGAATATTGTGATCAGAGTACATGGTAAAACGTTCCCACATTAGATAGTGTCACCATATAATCAAGGCGAAGACCATTGCTACTAAATCTAGGTCAGGGGTAGCATAGTTCTGCTCATGTTGTCTCAGCATCCGAGAACCATATGCGATCACTCCTTGATCCTGCATCAAGACACACCTGAGTCTGGTCCCGGATGTATTTCAGTAGACTACGTACCCTACACCTTCCTCTAGAATCCTCAAGATGGGTGCACTAGTCATCCTCTTCCTCAGATCCAGAAATCTATTCTAGAATCTCTCCAACTACACAATGGGTTTCCCCTTCTTTGTCAAGGATGATAGTGGTGCTGCAACTCTGGGGAAGTCTAATACGAACCTCAGATAGTAACCTGCGAAACCCAGGAAACTCAATACCTCCATCACACTGCTGGGTGGCTCCCAAACAAGAACCGCCTCAATCATCGCTGGATCCACTGCAACTCCAGCCTCCGAGATGACATGTCACAAAAAAGTGAACATGTTGGATCCATAAAATTGAACTTTGAGAGCTTTCGATAATGATGGTGCTCTCGGAGTGTGTCCAATAATATCTGCATATGGTATGCATGCTCCTCTTAAGTAGTCGAGAAGATCAGAATATCGTCGATGAAGACTATGAATAAGAGATCGAGGAATGGATGGAAGATCTTATTCATGAGTCCAATAACACTGATGGAGCATTGGTTATGCTGAATGGTATAACAAAGAACTCGTAGTGGCCATACCGACATCTGAAGGCCATCTTCTACACATCCTCATCTCAAACTCTGAGATTGGGATAGCCTGATCTGAGGTATATCTTTGAGAACCATCGAGCTCCCTTTAGCTGTAAAACGGGCTCGTCAATCCCTAGGAGTGGGTAATTTTTCTTCATGATCACCTTGTTCAGGTGACGGTAGTAGATACAAATCCTCAGGCTCCCATCCGCCTTCTTGGCTAATAGAATCGGGGATGCCCAGGGAGAAACACTGGGCTGAATGAATCCCTTCCCTTGCAAATCCTCTAGCTATACCCGTAGCTCGCATAGCTCTATGGGTGCCATCTGATACGCTAGTGTAGATATCAGTATTGTCATGGGGTACATGTCAATATAGATGTCCACCTCTCTATGAGGATGTATACCTGGAACATCATCAGGGAAAACAACTTTGTAATGATTCACCACTACATGATATGTTAGACATTCCACATCAATTTTTCTGAGGGTATGGCAAGCCAATTGATGAGTGATCGGTTGCGCCCTCCTCCGAGTAAGTTTGTCCTGTGCTGAAAAGGAACCCTTCTTGTAGGTGAAAGCAAACCTGGACCCATATGTGTGGATACACCGCACTTTGTGCCAAATACAGTCGATATGAGCATGGAATGTAGATAACAAGTCCATATTCAAGATGATGTAGTATATCCTTGACGCATCTATGAGGAGATCCCAACCACAACTCTTTCCTTTTAGAGTAAGCACACACTACTGGCACCCATGTGTGATTATCAATTCTACTCCCGTAGAAGTCTCTAGCTGTAATGATCGAGCCAACGGCTCATTCAAAATTTCTAAGCTCTAAACGAGGGTAGTGGAAATGAAAGAGTGCCTAGCACCTGTGTCTATAAGAATTGCATCTATGATTTTGTAGTCATAGATCGTACCTCAAATCATCTCTGGAGCACCATGGTCGTATGATTCTGCTTCCTGAATCTGAGCTCTCTCCTATCCACATGATCCTTGTGGTAGTGGTGGACCTCCTGGTGGTGGTGGTGGTAACACCTCATAACGTCTTCCACCACAATCTACACTACTAAATAATTTTCCATGTCCTTCTTCTCCCTGCAGTCTTCCTTGATCAAACCTCTACCTCTTCCTGGGAGGTCTGTCAACTGTCTGCTGATCCTCCGAATGGTGGGTCAGATAGTCGCGATCCATGTGACCCTCCCCACGGCATGTGAAAAATTGGTTGTTCCTCACATGACTGGCTCTATCTCATGTTCCTTGCAAAACCAAACCCTTGTCCAGAGGTAGTCCACCGGAAGGCCTGGTATGCTTGGACCTCTGTGACATCCGTCTGCTGCAAGTTGTAGAAGACTCATCTATGTGATGCACGGTCATGGGTCTCGCTGTTGGTGGTTTCTAATCAAGGAAACTCTCCAATAAGAGGGCTTGCTCCAACAACCCCACCTGCTTCGGGATACTGAGGGAGATCATCAAAGCTCTGACCTATCACCTGAGCCCTTGCTCGAAGGACCAGGCCTTGATGAATGGGTCTCACCCCATATCAAAGGAGTAGCGCGAGTGGTTAGGGAACCTCACTGAGTACTGAGCTACCGTCATGCTACCCTGCTGTAGATGCATTAACTCCTAAATCCACACCACGCGTAGGGTGGATAGGAAAAATTCTTCCCAAAATAGGCTCTCGAAGTCTGCCCAGAGTTGTGTTGCCTTGTCATGCACCTAAAGCATCAGGCTCCACTATCTACCTGTTGCTTCCTAAAGGATACCCGCAGCAAGGATCACCATAAGATCTACTGGTGTCCCTACCTATTTGAAGACTCTCACCATAGCCTCTAGACAATCCTCAACCACATGTGGGTCTATCTCTCCCCTAAACCTGGGTGGCCTCTAGCGCTGGAACTCATGCAATGCGCTCTAGCGGGGTCCACAATCTACAGTTGGGGCTGGTTGTATCGATGGCCCAACGGGTAATGGTACCGCTGGCGCCTTCACTTTAATAGGGCCTTGTACCGAGGACATGTTGCTCGGTGGGATGCCATCTCGTATATCTCTCAGAACACTGGTTGGCTTTCTGGGTGGAGGCATCTTGTAATGAAACTGATGCGCTACAGTCAATATGTTGTACCTGGTGAGCTGACTCAATGAGATCACTATGAAAACTCTGGAAACACACACACAATCAGTGTTTTCATGCAATGAGTCAGAAATCAGATGTCAGGGTCCTAGTGTATGGATACATCGGCCTCCACACCAACACTAGACTCCCTGAACTGAATACCACACTTAGTACCCTTAACACTATTGCTTCATAGAAAATATCAGAGTCCTATGTTCTGCAGTAGAACCGACTCCTCTGATACCAATTTGTCATGACCCATCCCCCGGGGCCCCTGTCGTGACTACCCCAAGCCCGTCTTCCATAGGCCTTGGGTTGGTGACTATAACTAAAGGCGTAAATCCCAAAAATAAGAATTTCTTGCCTTTATAAATAGTAAACACACACAACAGTGTACGAGAGGGAAGTAAAACACTAAGGAAAACTGTATACAAAGGAGTGATGAAAAGTAATAGGGGCTGGAAATACAATCCCAATAGAAAATTACAAGTACAACTGAAAAAAAGTACATCTGATGAAAATTAAAGCAGCTACTAAGTCGCCCTACAGAAATTCCTACATGACGGGTATGTATAGAGATCTGCCTCAGCACTCCATGTCCGTCAGTCTCTTCTGTGTACTGACTCAACATAAGGTGTACCTCCGGGTACCGTCCAGTCCTACATCTATGGTCCTCAGTAAGCACTCTCCATTGTCTGCAACCAACACAATGAGGTGCGGGCATATTCTGTGAAGGGTTGAGTATGACGATAATCAGTAGGGACCCCGAGACCCTCATGATCTACCATAATATAATAAGGATAAACCACAATGTATAAAATAAATAGATAACCACACTTAGGTATATTCCCATACATATTCCTATGTTATTAAGTAATCCATCTCAATCATGAGGTAAACACAAAAGTTACTGACTCAGCTCACACATGCATACAACATATGTTGAGAGATAGAGATGATCAGATATAGCCAATGAGTCATCTAAGCTGGCCGACCCACATTGGATCCAGGACCACCAGTTAGAAATTTCAGAACCACATAGGATCCAGGAATAGTAATTTGAGCCTTTAGACCCACACAGGTCCAAGTCCAGTTTTTATGTCTCACCCACAAAGGATGCAGGAATATATGTCAGAACTGTCAGACCCACATTGGATCCATGAATAGTATTCAGAGCCGTCCGACCTGTATGGGATCCTAGAATAGATTTCGGTGTTGTCAAGCCCACACAAGATCGAGGAACAGTCATCTGTGCTGATGAACTGACACAGGATCCAGGAACAATCGTTAGTTCATAGCCATCCACAGGGTTCCGCATGTAGCATGATTGATTCCGGAAGAGTTTTCTCCTCAAGACATGTGTCGATACATCAACTGCCACTAAGTCCCATGAAAAAGTATCTTAGATGTCCGCCACCTCATAGGTGTCTCAATGTGATAGATGGCGCATCAATCAGATGCCCAGTCTGTGAGGTATTAGCCTTTTAATCGTGGGGGCCTGGTTGGATTCGTGTATGATCACACCAGACCATATCTCAACTAAACACTAATCTCCAGTGGGGTATACCCAAAGGGATGGCAATGCACCAAGATTTCCAGCACCACAGAAGTATCGTCAAACGAACGTCTGGTTCCAACCCAGTCTGGGCTGACCAAGTCTGAACTGTTCAGTCTAGCCCGACCCATTGGGCGAGCCAACCTGTTAGGGTCAGCCTGGTCTACTGGGCCCAAAAAAGTAGACAATGAGGGCAGTTCGGCCCGGAGTTCACCACGTAGGCGGTATGGTCCAGAGGCCGGGGCCGGTTCGGCTGGCACCACATGGGGCGTGGCTCGGGCGAATCAGAATGGAAGGCCGAGCCGGTTTGTTCAGTGACTCCACGAGGGATTCCATAGGCAGGCTCAGGAGGCCAGTTCGGCCAGGAGAACTAGTATGCCATGGGGGCGGTGTGGTTCACAGATGCTATGGGTAGCGCGACCATTGTCGTTGCCGCCTTTGTCATTCCGTCACCTCATCACCATGCCGGCGATCATCTCAAATAAGAATGGTGGAGGGGTCGGGCCATGTTGGTTTGGCTCGCACCTTCCGCGGTTAGGGTGATATCAAGAGGCATGAAATTAGGAAGTAGAAAAACCATATTTCATCATTTTGAGAGAAAGGAAGAAAATGGGAGAATATCATACATAGATAAAATTAAACACCTACCATTGACTTATTGCCATCGATTTTTGAAGGTATCGTGGAACGTAAATGAAGAAGGATGTCATTCAGCGCATCCTCCATGCACATCGAAACCCGAGCTACGTCGGCACATTGACGACGATGTGGATGTCAGTCATCGAAGAAGTCTCATGACAGTTGAAGCTCTGAGGAAGAAGTTGAAGAAGGTCATTCCCGGCGTTCTTCGTTGGAAGAGGAGGTTCATGGTTAGAGAACTCCTTATCTCCTAAGATCTCCTCCAAAAATGAATAGATGTGCCAACCCAAAAATAATAAGATATTGGGATATCTTATTATTTCATTGGCACAATATTCAAAAAAAATAAGAATTAAATTTAATTGCTCCACCTAGTTAATCTGAATGTTCAAGCATAATAAATAAAGTGTTGGCCCAAGTAATTAAATGGGAGTTTGTGGAACCATAAATGGTAGAGGAGGTTAAGGGAACCCCCCATTAAAGAGGGGAGTTGAGATATTTTCCACTCCTCCAATTAATTGGGGGGTTTTAGACTCGTGTGGTCCCAAATCGTACCCTCTTGAGGGAGGTTATTTTTGGGTGGGCCCCACCACTATAACCTCTCAAGGGAGCTTAAGGTGTGGAGGCCACACCTCCAACTTCCATGAAGAGTTTTTAACTACCCAACACTCTCATAGTGGCTCAAAATAAATAAATTAATGCTCACATTATTTTATTACATTCCATGAAAAACCAAATACTATTTTCTATTCTCGAATCACTACCGTCGATGTGAAAGTCTTCTTAAGAGAATACCACCTATATGAGTTCAATGGTTCCCTCAGATTTCAATTCTGAGCACTGGTTCAATATTTATAAAAACCCACTCATACATTTACTATATGTACCCATAAAAAACTTCAGATATTCATTTCAGCCACACTGGGCCTCTGAATCATGTGCCGTAAATTTTTGCTGAATCATATAATTCCCATGTATTTAAGAAAAAAATTTCCATGGAAATTCCAAGTCTTTAAAGGATCATATGACCTTTTGATATATGGGATATGGATTAAATATTTAGAAAATATATACCCTATCTTGGGTTGTTTATAAAATCAAAATTTAATTATAGTTATTTACTATTTAAAATTCATATTTATTAGTGGTGGTCAATGGACAGGAATAGTAGGATAATATAATATATTTATGCCTTTACAATTGGAAGAATTTAAGAATATTTACATGAGAAATATTATATTTAGTCTATATATATTATGATATAAAATAAATTCATTATATTTATGTTGAATAAAAGAGATTTAGTGGATGCATATAATGAAAACTTCACATGATTATAAAGGTACACACCATATTGTATCTGGGATATTAAGAATGAAATTAATTGGATTTACACATGATTGAATCCCAGATATCGAAGGGTGTTCAATTCTCATGAATTTAAACTTCATGATAAACTACGTTCATGTGATGAGAAAGTAAAAATGGTTTTTTGTTGATCTTATGTCCTATTCAAAAAATAGAAGATTACTTACAGATGGTAGGATATGAGGAAGTGTCCATCAAAAAAATAGATGTTATGAAAATAAAGTTCCCATATTATGATATGTGTGGTAAAAATAACCCTACAAAACATATTATAAAATCACTAAAGTGTTTTTGATGTGTTAATTATTTACACTTAGTTCATGACTACAAAAAGAGGATTGTTATATTAATCCTACATATAATAAATGGTTGGGAATAATAAGTTTTTATTTTTATGTAATGTGTCATTATGCATATTTTTGTTTGAAGATAGTTGTAAAGAATAGAAGCCATCTGGATCCCAATCATAAAGGTGTGGATAATTATTTTTCGACTACATTAGTAGATATGTTAACATCCAATGATGTGTTTTCTGGTACATTACTAATTGATGTAGATTATGTCATTGTCTTGTTTGATTTTGGGTCTACATAATCTTTCATTTCTAGAAAAGGTGATGATAATTTAGAAACATCACATCAATAAATGACGCCATAATATTTGGTATAAACACATAGCGGTGGTATTGAGTAAAAAAGAAATTTAAAAAATCTTCCTTGTATTATTTTTTAATGTAATTACATGAAAACCATAGTGTATTTACGATTTTAAAGATTCATGTTATTATTAGTATGGATTGGATTTTAGTTCTCCATGATAAAATTGATTCCAGAGTTAAATAAGTTTTAATAAGAAGTGTTTTATTTAATAAAAATAAAGAATTCATAAATTTGGTAACATATCAATAAAATGATAAATTTTTTAAAGATGTAAAAGAAATTTATCCTGAACATATTGTTGAAAATAATGACGTGGTTCAAATTAGTGATGTTCCTATCGTAAATGAATTTATAGATGTATTTAGTAATGAATTGCCCAATATTATACCTTATCGAGAGGTTCATTTTTCAATTGAATTATTTATTAAGGATAATCCAAAATTAAAACCTCATAATATAATACTGAATTAGAAATTTAATAATTGAAAAATGCAGTTACAGTAGATGTTTGATAATGGAATCATTCATCCTAGCACTTCACTAGTGGGTGCCCGAGTTTTGTTTGTTAAAAAGAAAATTGGTTCTATAATAATTTTCATTTATTATTGATCATTGAATAACATAAAAATTAATAATAGGCGTCATTGAATTATATAGATGACTTATTTGATCATCTCTATGTTTATTGGTATTTTATTAGGGTTTATCTCATGTTTGTGTACGATAATCTAAATGTGATGTCGGATGAAATTATGAAAATGACATTTTTGGACAGTTATAAGAATTATGAGTTTTTGGTTATTCCCTTTGGTTTAACAAATTATCCTACTATATAAATGAGCCTTATAAATATAGTTTTCCATGTGTTCAAGGAATCATTTTTTATTGTTATTAATTATGACATCCTAATATATTTTAAATGTTATTTTGATCATGAGAAGCATTTTAGGGTTTTCCGAAAAATTATTGAATGAAATGATGATGCATATAAAATTTATTATATGTGAGTTCATTTTGTAATAGATTTATTTGTTAGTACATGTTATAAATTAATATGGTATAATTTTTGATATAGCTAAAACTGTAGTAGTTGAATAGAAGAATATACCTAAAAATATAATTGAGATTCGTAGTTTTCATTGATTCATGGGTTACTATAGTTGGATTGTTGATAAAATTTCTTGTTCATCTATCTAAATAAGTAATTTAACTCCTAAATATGTTAAATTCATTCAGCTTAAATAATGTGATGAATATTTCGAGGAATTGAAAATAATATTAGTGAATGCTCTACTTTTGGACCTTTCATCCTTAAATTGTGACTTTGTTATCTTTAGTGGTGATTCTTTTAATAAATATTGTTCGGTTATAATAAATAATTATTAGGTAATTGGTTATGATTTAAAATAGTTGAAACCTCATGTGAAAAATTATCCTACACATTTCCTTAAACTAAAATTTGTGGCGTTTTCTTTAAAAATTTTGTGCCATTATTTATATGATGTAAAGGGTAAAATATATAATATTAATAAATATTTTAAGTATATATTTAGTCAAAATTAGTTAAACCCGAGTTAGAGGATATTACCATAACTGATAAAGGATTTTGAATTCATGATTCCTTACCATAAAAAAATTAATATAGGGCATGATACATTAGGTCAGAAAGATAATGCATCATTTACTATGAGAAATTTGTATAACTATCCTATATTAAATGATTTTATAAATATTATTCTATAAATTTTTCATGTAGGAACTTATTCTTTTTTTTATTAGGTTTTGGTATAATTTTCATTATTAGATGGAATTATAAAATTGTGTATGTAAGATTGTGGTTTTAATGAAATATTACAATCAATCAAGAAGGGTATTTTCATTGAGTATAATATTGATAAAGAATGTATTAATTTTTTTTAAATAGGTAGATTGTTTCTTTTGATTCCTTATTAATGAAATATTTGTTTAGATAAGGTCATATTTTTTCGTTTTCTATTCATCTTGGCAGCATTTATATGTATAGAGACCATCAAAAATATTTTTGTCTGGATTAAATAATAATAAATTTTATTGAAATTACCATTAAATGATTGTATTGTCTATAGGGTAAAGAAGAATGAAAATTAATGAAGGATATGAGTCAATCATTTCCTTTGTTATACATGAAATAGGTCAATATTTATAGGTATTTCATTTTAGGGATTCAAAATACATCTAATGGTAATAATGTGGTATGCCTAATTTTAGATCATTTAAATAAATCTACACATTGTCATCCTATACAAAATAATGTGGATTTATTTATGGTTTCTTGACAATATCTTAAAGAGATAGGTTACATCGAGTTCCTATCTCTATTATATATGACCATAATCCTAGGTGTACTTATAATTTTTTTAAAGGAATTCAAAATTCATTTTGTACTATGAATAATTTCAATAAAACATTTTCATCCTCAGTATGATTAAAAAATAAAGAAAATGATTTAGAATTTTGTATTGATGATTTGAGCTTGTAGAATGGATTATTAGGGAAGTTGGAATCATTGTATTTCATTAGTTGAATTTCCTTAGAATAATAGTTTTCATTCTAGTATATAAATATAAATATGTGAGGCAATATATTGAAATCAATGACAGACTGTAGATTATTTGGATAAAGGTGGGGAAATAATGCAATTGGTACCAGAATTGGTTGATGATTTGATTAAGAAATTAAATGTGGTTCATAAAAATATGATTACATAACAGAGATAATAAAAGAAGTTATTCAGAAAATCAGAGAAAATGACTTTCATTCTTGGTAGGCGATCATGTTTTTTAAAAAATCACCATGGAAATGTGTTTTTATTTTGGTAATGAAGTAAATTTAAGTCCATGCATTAATATACAATGTAAAATTTAGTAAAATTTGGATTAGCTTCCTACTGAGTGGTTCTACATCAGATTTTATCCTAACAACATGATGTGTTTCACGTTTCATTTCTATGAAAATATGTACGGTATGCATTTCATGTTATCATCCCTAATGTAGTATAGTTGGAAGATATTTCGTCATATGAGAAATAACCAATACATATTTACGCACATGGATATTAGGTGTTTTTGAAAAATTTGACTCATAAGGTTTTGGTTTTAATGAAAAAACATATGATTGAATAAGTGGCATGGGAATCAAGAAATTCAATTAATGAAAAACATCACCAATTGATTAATTCCTGAATAAAGTTTTGGGGATGAAATTTCTAAAAAGGGGGAAAATTTAACATCCTAGGGAATGTTAATATTAAATCAAGATCAAGAATTATTAATATTAATAAATTATATTTTATATTGTAATATTCATTATTGGAATATTAAGTATATTTTCAGTAAAAATTAGTTTTATTCATACTAAATTTTCTTACATGTATTATATAGTTTTCTTCAAAATATTTATTTCAAAATATTATAATATTAATTTCAAAAAAATTACAATAATTTTTATATCATCAAAAGAAAATTATTTTGGAGATAAAATTTATGAATTTTATAAAAAGGTTTATTTTTTATGTTGAATAGTAGAAAATATATATTTTTATTAAAATTTACTATTATTTTCAAGTATTCAAATAGTTTAAATTTTTTTTAATTGGTTATAAAATTTAATTATTTACTTTTCATTAAAAAAATATAAATAATTTCATTGGATTAAAATTATACTTAAAATAGTTATAAAAACAATTTTTATATATAAAAAATTAATTTTTCTAACAAAATGTTTCTCATCACATTTTTTGGATTTATTTTAAAAGAAATTTATACTAGTTATAGTAAATGAATTTGATAAAAATTTTCCCCATCTTGTGAATCCTAATATCCTAAAATTTTAATTAGTCCACTTTTTTTATTTTTAATTAATAGTAACTTTGGTGAAATGGTTAGTTTCCAAGGTAAGTGTTAAAATGGGTAATAATGGTTAAACCTAAAAAATTAATGGTTAAAATGGCCATAACAAGTTTAAATAATATTTTATAGTAATATTTAGAACATATCTTATTTCCTCTATAAAAATTAGTTAATTTTTGTTCCAATTTTATTGATTTATACATTAATATATTTTAATGTTTCGAAAAATTCCATGTGTGTCCTCGCCCCAACTTATAAAAGGGAACCCCATATCCTCTCTGATGTACACTCCAAGAGCCTATTATATTATCCAATACCTAACAATATAAATTTCTAAAACCCATAAACATGTCATAAAATTTTTTTCTTGATCATTGTACCATCATAGGAATGATTTTTGTACAAATCTATGAAGGATTTCCATTATAGAATAATTGATCTTAACTGAATGTTTTTGTTTTATTTAATTTTATACCAAATTAAAATATCCTTATAATAAGATAAAATATCTACATAAGTATCTTTAAAGAACATTAAAGTTTTTTGTTTATGTTATAACACTTTCTATTCTACATAACCATCTAACAAAACATAAAAACATCACACGTGTGTATGTGTGTACTACCACCTCACAAGAATATGTATTTAATTTTTAATCAAAACACAAATAGATGGTCAAAAATATAAATCCACATGATATTTTATGAAATATATGACCTAAATTTTATTTTCCTTAATGAAAAATTATTATTATTATTCTATCATTACTATCCATTGTCAAATAAAAATATTGTCCCTTTGTACATATGGTCTATCACCTCACAAACGGATGTATTTTTTTTCACCACCAGACATGAATTGTATATATAGGTTAATCTATTAAATTAATATTATATTTATTATATAATAATAAATTTATAATGATAAAATAATATTTACCTCGCTTCCATCATATTCATTGAGTAATGGAAAGATTACTAATGTGTAAGTGAGTAATATCAACTCTCTGATTGTAGTATAAATCTTTTTTCATAATCATCTTACATATTTTCTTTCAAAAGTATTATTAATGAATAATTAAATATAATTATAACATGAATAAAATTATTGAAATGACATATTCATAATCTATTTAACCAAATTCAACTTACCTAAGACATGTTGGACTGATGAACCAAACACCCTCTAAACATTTGAAGTAATATTTATCAATTAGGTTATTAAGTGTTAATTTGATATGAGTGAAATAAAAAAAATAAACCTTAAAAAGTTATTAATTAATTTAATAGTTGAAATATTTTAATTATTCATTAATATAAAGATCTATGTGACAATTCAGATTCAAGGTTTGGGACACTCAGCTTAAAACATTGTTTTATATATTTTAATTATTTATTTTTTAATTATTTTTATTAAATGATATGATAGGTGTAATTATAGGGAAATAAATTAATTAAAAATAATATTTTATATATATTTTTATTTTATTTTATCATTTTTATAATGAATAATTTTATGTATTTTATATAGAATGTTTTTATATTCATTACAATGGAACGAAGGAATTGTTTATTTTGAAAAATATGTCACTAGCAGAATTTTCCACCATCATGATCGTTAATATTTTAGAAGATTCCAATTATGTTTTTTATGTTGTTGGAATATCTTATTTACCATTATAGTGGAATTTTTTTAATATATTTTTCAGCTACAAATGTATTTATTAATATTTCTATGTAAATCTCAGAACTGCTTCTGCATATGTGTTCAACGAAATATTTTATATGATTTTGTGATGTAAATACTTTTTTTACGTGTTTCATGTATTTTATAGTGCTTTAAAATTTTTATGATGACAGGTGATCCTAATATAGCTCTATGATGTATTTTTTAATGGTTTTTTTCCCTAGAGAATAATTTTTTAATTAATGTAGTATGTTATTCCATTTATACGGGTTATTAAAAGGGTACTTTTAAGGGTTCTATAATGGTGATTTCCCAAGCATCTTACATTAATTTTATATCATTTATAATGAGTATTCAGGAAAATATTTGAATTTTATATGGTAATAAAATGATCGTTAGTAAGGAAGGATTATTTCCATTGTGGGCAAAAATTATGTTTTGAAAGAGAAAATATTTCATGGATCTCATTTTTTCTAAGAAACCCATATGACAATTATTCTTCAGTTATTTCTTATTATAAAATATTTTATAAAAAAACATTGGTCACCAATTTTGATTTCATGTGAATGTAAATAATTATATAAAATTTAGTTTTATTTTGTTAATGGAAAACTCTTTTATATAATATTATGGTTATGAAAAGGACTAACAAGTCTCTTTTATCCTTTCTATATGCGCCCTATAGAGAGTGTTGTGATAATCAAACTTTTAAAAAAAATCAAATGGCTAGGGATGGTTATGAATAAATATGAATTAATGATGAATATTGGGAATATTTTTCATGAAAAAAACTATGTATCATTTTAAAATATTCGTATTGTGGTAAAAATTTATACTAAAATTAATTTCACACTATATAATGTATGGGTGTGTTAGATAAGAATTATGATTTATTTATTTAAAAATCTAAACCTAAAAATATATTTTTGAATGAAATAGTATTTTTTATTTATTAGAAATTAAATTATGTATTGAATAAGGATTAGGTCCTTATATATGCTATTTAATATTATATCAAATTAATAATACTAAGGCATATTTATTACTTGGAATGGGATATCATAACATGTGATATATGACATATCACATCCCTTCATTAATTATATAATATTTTTCAATATTGTTATATCATGAATGTTGTAATATGAGTTAATAATATTACGTTATTAGTAAGAAACTACTAAATATTAAATGTTAACTATTATATTTTAATTAATGTTTGTTATAATTGATCATTACTGATTCATATGATGAAACAAAAGGGTGGATAATTGAATATTTTTAATGTTAAAATCAAACATTCATTAGTTGAATGATTCAATTTTTTTTAACTGCTGTAATTGAATGTTTTGAAAAAATTAAGTAAATAAAATGGAGTTTTATAGAGCATTAAAATACCCATATACTTAAATTTTTATATTTATACCCAAGTAAAATAACCAAAATTACTCCCTCTAAATTTGGGTTGGGAAATACCACTAGAACGCAATTGGTGAGATAATATATATTGAATAATATTTTATACCATTAAAACATATATAGTACCCAATAATACTTTAGGTGGGGGTTATAACTACTAAAATGAAACTACTAAAATATAAAACACATATAATTTCTAACTACATCCCATCATATACTTCTTCTATTTGGAAACATGAAATTTTTCCTTGACTATCATTTAAAAACAAATTCAAATTTTCCACCACTTAAGGTCAGTCACATAACCAAACAATGGGATGCCTCCCATGAAATCTACTATGATCATTTACCTTTGTTCAAGTTATTCCAGATAATAGTAAAGTATGAGTTTCTAACTCATTTTTTGATGTGGAAAAAATGAAAACAACTTCTTTAGTCGATCTAAATAATATTATAGTTGTAATTAGAATAGATACACAATCCCCAAGATCTATTATTTTATGAGCATGGTCATTTATTTTAAGATAAAAATATGCAATAAAAGTTTAATAAAATCATTCCCTTAATTTACCAAATTTAGTTGAAAGTAATATATTATAACATCCACTCATTTATCAAGTGAGAATGATAATTCTCTAAGTTTTATTTTTTAAAAAAATTCATAGATATCATGGTGGAGTATATAGCATTTAATGTTTTAAAAAAATGTATCAGCATTAGAATGGTTATGAAACTTTAGATATATGTATATTAATCATAATATATGATTAAATTATTTTTCAAGAGATACATATGTAATAAATGTTGATTTATAAATAATATTTTATAAAACCAATTATAATGTAATTTAACCATGTTCACTTTTATTTTCATTCATTGTATAGGATCTATTATTAGTTTCGGAGGTTTTACCAAATTCATTACCCCCAGAATGATAATAATATCAAGAAATATTTTATCAATCTTTACATACTATGATTTTTTATTTTTTCTACAAGGAAACATTCACCTTTTAATATATGTATTGACTTATATTTTTTTTCAACCCCATTAAAAAATTATTACCATTTTTAATTAGTATCATATCTAAATTGATTTTATTTGATATCATTATCATTAAAAAAAATTTATTTGTTAAAATATAATATTTTTATCCAATTAATGCATGAGAAGTTAAATTAAAAATATCAAATAAAAAGAGTCTCAAATGTTGAATATTTCACTATAGTTAGATTTTGGAGAAGGGTTTTACCTTAAAGGGTTATAATTTTTCAATTTTGTTTCAGGCCTCGAACCCGTACATTTTTACATCTTTAATAAAAAAATACTAGTTAATGTAATCCTACCCTATAAATTAATCTGTATTCCCTCTAATAAGGGTTATCCACAATTGGAAAAAAATCTCTAGAGTTCATTAAATATAAATGTTCATCGAGGAAATATGATGACTTCTTATGAAATATAGTTGAATAACTGGGAGATGAAGAAAAATTAAGTAAGTTTGATCTTATTAATTTTATCACCCTAAATTTCTAATGTAAAATCAATTTCAAACCTCATTATTGAATTATTTGATCACCCCATAAATTATCATATAAAGTGTTACAAGTTTTTATTTTAATTTTATATTTTTACTTTTCATTTTTGTGGAAATGATTAGGGGAGTATATTCATTGATCAATGAATGTATGGTAGTAACTATAAATCACTAAAACTACCCTTATTCCATCTACACACTTTTAATGTTGAAATAGTATACTAACTATAAATTTTCTTGTAGTTTCACACATAGAGAATATGGAACTCCATAGGATTCATATGTCCTTCAATCCATCAGATTTCTCATGATCTAGTGAAAATTCACTAACCCTTATAGTAGTCAATAGTTATTGAGTGATAGACAAAGGAGGTGAATGGTGAAGTGGAATAGGAATTGAGAAAATAAAAACATAGTGGAATGTGGTAGAGTATTTTGGTACAATGGTATTTGGATGATGAAGATATGGATTGATATTGGGTGGGTCATAACATAGTATTGTGTAGATGAGAGAGTGGGGTGGTGACTTAGTGGGGAATTTATGGGGGTAAATTTACAGTTATCAGAGATGGTACTTTTTGGGGATCTGGTGACTCAAAAACTAATATTACACAATGAATATAATGTTAGGTTTTCTCAAAACTATTATATTAATTGGTATTTGATGGAGGGTGCACCACAACATGGCCGTGGAGGGGTGACCACCTCGTGGGTCGAGTCCCACAAGTGTCCTGGTCTTCTAGGATTTAATTTGGTTTGTGTGCCATGTGCCAACACTTCATGGTCATTTAAGCTATCCCTGATGTTGGGTAACCAAATAGGTCAAGAAAAAAGGCTAGACCAGACCTGGGGGATCTCAGGTTGACCTCTCCATAGAAGATAGGTAGCAAATGTTCATGTTATACCTACATTAACCCAACTAGACCCCTATATAGAGATTGGGTAGCATTACACACTCTCAATTTTCCATACTCGTGTGAAGGAAAAACATTCCCTAACGGTGGAATATCCCCTACCTTATAGTGTCACATGGTTCACGCATGGGGGTAACTATATATACCATTACCAAATTCATAGATCATTTTTTACACATTTTTTCATTGTTTTTATAATTAGAAAAACGATTAATCCTTTATGATCCTTTTCCATTTTATAACATTATGATGAAATAATCTTCAATATTTGAGTCATTTATAATATATTATAGGTTTATTTATTATATATATCACTATAAATATAAAAAACTAGTTTTCGGTGAAATAGTCAATTTAGGCATGGTATTTGGTACACCATTGGCATTGTGATAATAATAGTGTCCTGGTCCACCAAATGTATATTGGGGTTCATTACTCTATTGGAGTTTATTAGTAGTTAGAGGATCATTTACGGTTAGAATAAGTTTAAAATATGTTAATATTTGGTGAAAATTATTCTAGGGTTCCCACATAATATAAATGAATTTGGCGGAGGCTTTTGTATCAACCTTGTGATTATATAGAGTTGTTTCCCTCATAAATCTATGGTTGGGGCCTACGCATGAATTATAGGAGAGGATATTGGGAGATTAATCATTGGATTATACAATATTTTAGTCTTACTATTTATATGATGATATTAATGGTTATGTAATTTACCACATATATTGTGCTAATATAATCATTATTGGTAGATAAAAGTGAGTCTCTTCCTTGGAGAATAATTTTTGTCACTTCTCTAATAAACCCATAGTTAATAAAAGGTGAATCCTAGAGTGATATTGGGTAGGTACTCCCTTAGTCAGTACATCATTAGTGAGGTGTGGGATTCCCCACAATTGTTGGAGTTACTACCCTCTTATTTTTATGGGTGTCGGTAATCCATTCAATGAATGGGTTTCTAGAGGCCATTTTCTTGATACAATTAAGTGGCGTTGTTTCAATTTCCATGTATTGGGGTATACAACACCTTCATAGGGTATGGTGTATATAACATGTCTGGTTGGGTCGGAGGTGTTTCTAACCAAAGGTGACATCATAATGATACTAAAGGCTGATAATAAATTTTATGGTCTTGGAAATGCATTGGGGTTGATTTTCCATGAAGAACAATCACAACCTAACTATATAAAACAAAAAAATCCAATTCAACTTTATAATTAATGATTAATAATGATAGCACTAAAATTAAAACAAATTAAGAATTAACATAACATTAGTAGTGATAAATTAATGAAATATGTCCAAATGAAACCATGTAAATAGTAACATCATTGTAGTACAGATAAAGAAAAAAATGATGAGACAAAGAATCCAAAATACATCCCAATATAGTAACACTAATCTTTCATCACTCTAAATAATCCAAGAGATATCTTCAAACTCAAAACACAATACCAACTAAGAAGCATCAAAATACACTACTAGAAAAATAGGAGACCTTTTATGTATATGTGACATAATGAATGAGACATTTATATGCACCAATGGGTATAAGGAATGGGTTGTTAATGATACCAAGTAGGATTTCGCTACTATACTTTCCAACTCATGCCACTATGAAAAGAAATTGTTATCTCATAGATTATTTGTAATATTTATAATAATGAGAGGATAACAATATATTTTTCCATAATAAAGAATTTTTAACAAATAAATTAAAATAAATTTATATTTCAATTTTTTCATTCCACCTGTAATAACCATTTCATGGTTCTATCTCTCTCTCACACACATTAATCCCTGGTGATGATTCTATAATCGTGGGTAGTTTCTCATCGAACCACTAATTCAAAAGAAGGTGACTAGGTGCTATGTGACCAAATACCACACTCCCCTTATTCAGGGTCACGTCCACTGAAAATGAACTCATGAAAACCATGTATGCCAAATAAAATATCAATTCATTACAAATAAAACATTTCTTCCCATTAAAAAATTTCAAATAATATGTTTCTTATTTTGAACAAAAACTTTAATTTTAAAAGAAAATTTTTAATTTATAAAATAAAGGGATTTGAAATAAAATAAACAAGTTAAAAAACCAAAATTTATAATCCATCATTCTAAAATAAAAAACCAAATGGATTCCTTAAAATAAATCATTAAATTTTATAGTTTAAATTCTAAGAAAAAATTTCCAATAAAACTAATCTGTGAAGTTGAAGAATAAGTGAAGATGAGAGAGAATCCACCTACCTATCTTAGTGTGATGAAACAAAATAACATCACCAATAATCTTATAGATTCACACTGACAACACATTAAATTAAATAGATCTAATAATGAACCACATCAAAATACAACATGTATCATAGATCCATCCATAATGAATAAGATAAAACTTTTTGTTCTAGATTAAATGAAAAATATATATAATAAAAGAGAAAACCTTGACTTAAAATTGATTACATAGATCAAAAAAAAATTGACATTCAAAAATAACCTTCTAGTAAAAATTTATAATCATTGATTGAAAGGAGGAATAAGAATACAAGATCTCAGGGGAAGAGGATAAAAATGTGATTTTTGAGCCTTAATTAGAGTTACAATATTTCTCAGAGCATTAAATGCACATCACACAGTTAGGATTCATGATTTATTAGATCATGTGGATACTAATATCTTCATAACATAGAGTTTTGTGGTTGTGTCAAATATTTTGGAAAATTGTGTTCCAACCATGTTCATGATGTTGGACATTACACATGATGATGCATGGTTGTGCCACATGGCTTGGAAAATCGCGTTCCAACCTTTTATTTTCAATATTTGGATCCCCACCATTACACATGGTTTCTCATGGGAACCCAAATGGTTTTGATAATTCGTGTGAATACTATGAGCCTTCCTAGTGAATCCTAAAATCATTTACTTGGTTTTATATTTAATGATCACATTTTTTGAAATCTTTCACCCTTAAAAACCCACCCAAAATACTCCAAAACCATCCATAATACCCTTAACTATACTAGAGTATTATATAACATATAAATATATAATAATAGGGGAACATACCTAATAATAGGAGTGTTACAGTCTTCCCACAATGGTATTTCCATCATTGTAAAGTTGGATACCTTCGATATTCTATAAAATCGTGGTCCATTATTCTAGAATTTCATTCCCATATTCCCAATACACTTCCTGAATTTGACTATACTACCATAAAACATATACTAAACTGATAAGTTTCCATCAAAATACTTCAATTGTCTATCCGAAAAACATATCATTATGTGAATCGACATAATATCAAATTTATTATCAATGTGGTCCCATCTAATAACATAGCCAGCATCCTGTTGGTATTTCATCAATTGGGATACCTAAAATATATTGTGTGCTGAGCTGAAATTTTGCAGTAAATCCAACTGATAATTCATATCACTAATTAATTATGGTATCTCAAAATATCTACTATATCATGGAGACAATTTACTATGTTTTCCCAAATATTAATTCTTAAGCATCAAACATACTCTCATGAAAATATGATTATCCACACTAAATGAAAATGGTTTTTGTTGATTATCCTCATATGATTTTTGATGAGTCTAATATTTTTTAATTCTCTTCTTGATCATCTGAATTTTTTTCATCATCTCTTGCTCATGTATATTTCTGATAAGTTATGTCTTGCCTATTTTAACCCAAAAAGGTATGAATGAAAAGGATGACCATAGATTGTTTCTAAATGAACCATGTGTATCGAGGCCTACTAAATGTTAGTGTATGATAACTTCACTAAAGGATTATGATATTCCCATGAGCCTCCAAAATCCATAATATGTGATCTTGAAATATCATTCAATATTTGGGTCATCCATTCATATTTCCCTTCTATTTGAGTATGATATGTTCTGGTCATGGTCAGCTGCCATCCACAGGAATATTTCACGGATTTCTAAAATTGAGATTTAAACATGGGATCCCAATCAAAAATAATTGAAAACAGAACATCATTTATCATTAGAACATCCCGAATGTAGAGTTTTTTAATGTTTCCCCCCATACTAGATTAACTAAAATAGACAATGTGAGGCTATATTATGAGCTTATGTAAAAACACATGTATAGAATTGTGCTTCCAAAATTTTCATGGTATACTTATGAAAGAATCCCTAACTATTTTCTCCCTTTTCATATGATTACAGGTAAACATTGTAATATACCAACTAGTTTTTTGGGCTCCACATTGACCTACATATAGGTGAGTCTTCTTGAGACATACTCTACACATTCCTCTTCATTCCAGCCTACCAAAAATGTGATATCCTATCCCTATAAATCATATGAATTACAGGATTAATAGACCGTATCGAGAGGTGATATGATGAAAGGAGTTGTTTTTTAGAATTGGGAGGTATGATAATCCAATCTATAAATTTCAAAAAAATTATCTTATATAGAATACTTCCCTAAATGGTATCCCCGCTATTGCATTTTGACCTCATTGTTAATCATTTAGGATTAGACTTATGAGCATATTTAACCACATCAATAATATTATAAACAAGAGAAACTAGGAATAAAAATATAATAAAACCTTGATAATTATATTCTAGATTCATTTCAACTATAACCATCATCATCCATCACTAGTATAAAACCAATTTAGTGAGATGACTATATGAATTTCTACTTAACGCATCATCCATTGAATTTCATTACCCCATTTTAAACGTCAATCCAATGTCAAACATCAGTATACATTTCATCCATATTTGTTTAAATAGATTCAAATATCTCTAATAAAATATTGTTTTAGTATATTATAATCATTGAACACCACGAACATCACATCGAAGAGATATTGATGCGAAATTTACAAGGAAGAGACTATAGTGGCTAACTTGAAAACAATTTTCTGCTAATTTTTCACACGAATCCATATATGTCATAATCCATAAGAAACAACATGATCTCCATACATGAAAAAATACATAAAACCAAATTTGTATCCATGAAAATAGACCAAATAGATTTGTCCATACTCTAGAAACATAAGTATTGGTACAGATGTAATCTAAAACATAGGATATTTAATATATTTACTAAAATAATGATTCTATTGGAATGGAATTCCTTTTCACACAAATGATTTCATTGTAGAGCCAAGCCTTGAAAATCGTAAACAATTCCTCGGTAATACCATATTGAGCATATGAATCTATATATCTCTAAGATGTCATTATATGATTACCAAAAGATAATAGCTTCTATATTTTCAAGTTCTATGGAAACACCAATTTTTAGAAATTATGTCTCCAAGGAAACATATCTATTGAATCCAATAATCAAACATTTAATGACTTAATTTTCCCAAAAATATGACCAAGTGTTATTATTGATTGGCCTTTGACCTTGAATACCTTAAAATGTCATAAATTGAATCCACTATCAAGAAGTAAAGATACCTTTAAACGATCTATTTAATTAATTCCATAAATACATTTGGAGAATTTATAAGACCAAAGGGAAAGACCACATATTCATAATGACAATAAAGGCTCTGAAAATATATTTTTTAGAATACCGTCCATTAGAACACAATATCACTGATAACTTGATTGAAATTACTACTAATTGGTAAGATATTTTCCCAATATATGGTACCAATTGTCATTTTCTTCTTTTTTAAACATTTAAATCCCATTTAATGGGATGAAGAATACCATTATATGATTTGAAAATATCTTACCATGAATAAAAATCGATGTGTGACTTGATGGATGTCTACCAATGCATTGAAAAATAATTTCAAAATTATCCATAATAAGGATAGAAACATAAAAAATGCATTGATCCTCATTAATAGTTAAATAACCATTTGTACACTTAAAGGCTTGCCATTCTCTTTAGATGAGAGGTGTTTGATGTTATAAGAGATCATGAATCATTTCAACATGAAATCCCATATGATCCACAATAAGAGGATCAATAAAATAGTGGTAAAATATAATATCAAATGAATATTTCATCAAAGTAGATTTCAAATTAGTATTTCCTCATATCATCTATGTACTAAATTTAAAATCCATAATCATCTTCTCATTACCATAAATCATCTTATATGGTTCTCCTAGTAATTATTTATATCTCTATTGTGGTTGTAATAACTTATGAGGTGTCAATGTGACATGAGATCCACCTTGAATTTCGTGGTTTTGATGAAAATTTTCATTATATCATGATCAACCCATATGATCATAAGAATCGTATGACATGGTCATTAAATTAATTTCATTTATCCTTGTATTTTATATACAATAACATTTCTAATTTTTAAATTTTACACATCGGTGACATTCCTGCATAGGATCCATGTAGTCCTGCTTAATATGCTCATTATATCCACACTCGTAACATCAAAACTTGTTTTTGGTTCATAGAAAAAAATTAACTAGTCAAGTGGTCTATGTTTTAGGTTCTCCACCTCATAGAGAATAGGTACCCCTCTTCTTCTAAATACTTGTTTGAGAGTTCCCATGAATTACCTTGGAGAAAAATATACATCCTCTAGTTGGATTCAATGAGATATCTCTATTTTTCACTATACCCCTATTATAAATGTCCATATAATATATAATATTGTCTATAATTGTAATAGAATGAATATATTGACATATTCTAGGATTAAATATCCATGCCTTCAATGATGTAGTAGTAGCTAATTCTAGATAAAAATAAACTATGTTTATAAATCTATCTTCATATTCTATCACAAAAATATTGTATTTCTTTACACAAAATATATACTTTTTTATAGAGATATTGAAGGTGTGAGGATATAATTTTTTTTAAAAAATTCTTCAGCGTACTCCCATGTAATGGATTAGTCAAATTTTTCATGGATAGTAAAATCATGCCATTGGAGTGCTAAATCATAAAAAATGTATACCATTAACTTTAACATTGTACTCAATTGGGGTACCAAGGAAATAAAAAATATGATTCATTATATTGAACCACGCTTCCACATTTTTAGGTTCTGAATCTCTATGAAATATTGGTGGATTCAAATTATGAAACTTCTCAAAATAATCCACTTATCAATGTTCTTCATTTTTATTTTTTTTCTCAACAGCTTGAAAATATTAAACAATTATGTAAACATGTTTTTTCTTCACAAATGGCTCAGGTTAACCATTATTTTCAACATGCAATTATTTTGAGTTGACATGACATCGAACTAGTGATATTTTTTATAACTAGAAAAAATCAACACATAGTCATTAATCACTAGAAACTGAATGCTTAAAATATTCTCAATCATAAAAAAACACAAATAAAACCAAAAATTGAAAAATAATCTATTTTAGATATTTTTCAACTATCATAAAATATAATATGAACAATGTAGTCGATTGTGAAGTCTCATTACTAATATATGATATGTTAAACACATCAGTTAAACCCATGATGGAGAGAGTACAATGCACCTAAATATTTTGTGGAATACATTTTACACCAAAATCATCCTAGTAAATATAATTTCATAATTAAGTGGTTAGTTACATCTTTATATGTTAAAATTTTCATGTTTTTAAATTCTATTCTCTTAAACATAATCCAAATGAAATGGACCAACCAAAACATATTTAATTTTTAACATCCCCACCCAACTTATTTTATTTATCTAGGTTAGACATGCTACTAACCTTACGTAACATCCCAAGCCACCAAAGGGTAGGAATACATGCCAAGGGATTATTGAAACATTAGGTATGAATTTCTAGGATGAAAAAATAGAACCTAATGAAATAAAACACAATCATCAGCTCCAAATATATGGTCATGAGATATAGTGATACAACTAAAATTAAAACTATGTAAATAGTAACATTATAATACCAGTGAAATGGTAATAAATGAAAACACAAAGAATCCAAAAGTCATCACAACATGATAACAACAATATTGCATGTCTGCAAATACTCCATGTGAGAACAACATGCTCCAAACAAAAAACTCGTGAAGAAGTTTCATGATGCATTTCTAGATAAATATGAGACCTTTCACTTAGCTTTTTCAAGAAGAATGTCATCTGCATATGCAGAAAATTGTATATGTATGGGGTTAGAAATCATACATAGTAATATTTCCACAACACACTTAATAACTCATACCACCAGAACAAGAACATGTTTTCTCGTAGATTGTTAATAGAACTTATAACAAAGGGAGGGGTAAAAAAATATTTACCATAATAAATCATTTTTAACAAAACAATTGAAAAAAAATCAATTTTTTCCATTCTGTCATTATAGTCGTCATAACCATTTAATGTGTCAAACACACACACAAACATGTGAATATAAGGTGAAAATTTCATACTCATGAGTGGGTTATCCTCGGTCCACCAATTAGTTACATGGGGACCAATATCTAGGTGTTATAGTATCACACAACCCATATTCAGGTATACTTCCAATGAAAATGAACTCACACCAACCATGTATTCCAACTTCAAAATCATTTCAGTCCACATAACCGATTTATTCCCTTTAAAACATTTAAAAGAACCACTTATTTTCATTTAACAAAAACTATACTGTTAAAATCATGATATAAATTTATAAAATCATGGGTTTTCTAAATGTAATTCGAATTCCTAAGTTCCCATAACCCATAATTATAAAATCCATCATTTTAAAATTATCAATATAAATTATTCCCAAACAAAAATCATTCAATATTTACTTTTCAAATCCAATAGAAACATTTATTAAAAACCCATTATTCATATTCTATGAAAAGATATAATGTGAGAGAATATATATACCTATAAACAAGTGAATAAACTAAATAATTTCACTATGTAACATCAAGATTCAAGATCACAACAGTTTTCATAAAAAATCCCAATAATAATCTCATAAAAACAAATTATGTATAATATATCTATCCATAATAGATTAGATATAACATTATGAGTGAGTAAAGAATAGAATATCTAAGAAGAGAGAGAGAGAAAAATTAAATTTCATTGATTCTGGAAATCCAATACTAATTGAACTATCAGAATCACCATTTGAACAAAAGGTAATTTCCAAGGATACCTAGGAGAGAAGTAGAGTTTGAGATCCTAGGAGAACAAGATAAAAATGAGAGTTTTTAATCCTAAATATGAGTCAAACTCTAATATTCAAAGTATAAAATTAATTTAAATGGATAGGTATCATGGTTTAATAAACCATGAGAAAACCATTCACATGATACTATCACTAAACCATATAGTTAAATGATTATTCCAAATGTTTGGAAAATTTTTTCACCAGCAATGCGCATGATACTCGATATTACCTATGGTGTTTCACGGTTGTGCCAAAGGGGTTGGAAAACTATGCACCAATTGTGGTCTACTACGTTTTTAATCTCCAAATATTATATGGTTTCTCCATTGAACCTACATGGTTTGGAAAAATCAGGGGACAACTATTCACCTACCTTGTGACTCTCATTACCATTTTCATTGTTTCTTGAATAATGTAAATGGATTTCCCTATCTATGATCATTTAATTAACTTTTAAATACCCTTTAAAAACACTAAAAACCATACATAGGATCCTCAAACACAAATAAATTATCAAATAATTTAATATAAATAATAATGGGGAATATAAGGACTGATAGATAAACATTACAATATCTCATTAATTCAACTAGAATAATATTATTATAGTCCCAACGATCTTTTCAGTTTAGAGTTTTTAGATAATTAGTTCATAAAACATACATGAATACCCATATCAATAAAAAATTATATACTAGTATAAAGTATCCATTTCATCCATAATCCAAATATATTTAATAATACTTGAATTAATTTCATGAAAAAGATCCATAATATTCATCTTGGATTATTATTTTCTCTTAAACATTCTTAAATCCTATGAAAAACATTTTAAAACATGGGATGCGAACAAAAATATCAGTAAAGCACATAAAATATAGAGAACCCTTTATCTAAAAATACATATAAACATATGAAATCAATCTCTCAAGATATACTTCCTACCCTTAATGTATCATATACTTACTTTATGAAAACATGAAATTCCCATTAATCATGGAAAACATAAATAAAAACATAGTGGAATCTTGGGGAATTAATTACATCAGAATATTACCATCATAGATATTGTAGAGACCCGAAGCATGACGTTCATGAACAACACATTACTTTGAAAAAATACTTAATAAATAAAAAATTCAAAACTCAAGGACTGTAATAGTTTAGTATCTTTGGAAACTCGGAACACAGTCTTCTAATCGTGGTGAAAGATCTTCAACATCTCCCATAAAGATCTTCCCCTTATGTTTTCTTACCTAAAATCATTCTTTATATCCTGGGGAAAAGAAAACATATAAAGGGTGAACTAAAATGCTCAGTAAGGGTAAACAAGGATAATATAAAACAAACCATATACATTTGAACTTAAAAACATGATCACAATGTTTAAATATCAAGATCTTGAGCAATGAAATAAAAAATGGAAATACGTAAGGAATAAATCATATAGAAACATTAATCCAGATAAAATAGCATGGGAATAAATCTTGTAATTGTGGCAAAACATTATGATTTCCATAGTAGCCAAGGCATTGCTGCCAGGACCATCTTAGTGGTCAAAGTCCCTTTCTGAATCGAGTTCACTCCTCGTTTCAGTCCTGTAACACTGAACCAGATTAACATACCGTTCCAGCCATGTCTATCTCACGAGATATAAATCTTTACCCAATGCATTGGAGGGAGGTATAGGTCCCACCCATCACATAATGAAATCATTCTTACTTGTGCCACAAAATAAACTTGAATCATTCATCATAACCCAAAGAATAAAATGGGTTTTATACACATCATCCCATCATCACATAATCCATATAAAACAAATGGATATATCAACATAACAAAAGGGAAACCATGTAAATCATATGGAAATTATACTTGAAACATACACATATAAAATAATGTCACCTTAGATCGAAAAATGGTTTTGATAAAACACTTCAAATGAATTCTTGAGAAAAAAATCTTTTCTTCTTCAAAATCAATTTCTTTTCACAAAACGTCACACAATTTTAAAAGAAATATATTTTTTTGAAAATAGTCAATAAATCATTTAGAGTAAGCTTCATGAAAATAAGGCTTTATAAAATCATAAAAATCCTTTCATTCCATATAAGTAAAAAAACATTCTCCTCGTACTTTTGTTGGAAAAGTCAAAAAGTACCTCGTAACATAAAAAAAAAGAATGATTCCTTACATATCATGTAGTAATAGACAAAATTGGTAAAAAGGAAATTAAACATACATAAAAGCACTTTTATAAATCATTGACTTGGATGATAACAATAACCCCAGTAATTACTTACGAATAAACAATCTCGGATAAGAACGAGATTGGAAAAGTTATCCCTTACCATACGTCCGATATGCTTTGTATGTATCCGAACCTCCTATATAATGATTTAAATAATGTAATTGAATTTTATAGAATCATATTCATTTTTATGATATCATATATTATTCACTAATAACTTTATATTACCCATTCATTTGTAAATTAATGTTAAAGTAGCGTTTTGGCTAAAATCATCTTATTTATCGTACGTGTTTGGACTTGTTGTTCATGATGTTATTATTACTTATATCATTATTTACCTACTTCCAAAATGTAAACGATGATTTATATATCATATACATTAATTATATATCCAGAATATACAAGAATTTATAATAGTACATAACATATGGAGGTAAGAAATGAAACGCACCGTTTATGGAGACTGTAAGCTGTACGTACCCATGAACACTACTTTCATTTCTATTTATTATTTTAATGTAATTAAAAAACAATTATACATATTTATATTATAATTCAAGTATAATATCATACATAATATCATTAACCACATCCTTTATACATCCCACATAAGGTATTAACGAATCACAACACATTAAGGGGGCGGTAGTCCCCACTTTCTGAAAAAAGATTATCGTATTTACGGACAATGGAAAACATAAAGGATTGATATAATTGGGAAGTAAAGAAGCATAAGGAAATAATAAACATAATATATATTATATATAAATTTCAGTGCCATCATAATGGCCACCATGAGAGGCGGTAGGAGAAAATCGAACAATCATCGTTTCGTGAGGCGTTAGTTTTCCATCACAGAAACATTATGTTCTTCATCCATTAGATGGAGGTGTGTGTAAGTGTAGTTTGAATAATTCTCTTAAAAACATCCTAGTATATTTAGGATATTGGTGTTATTACAAAATAATGGATTAAAAAGAGTTTAGGGGTTGGAGATGTAGAATAAAATAAAACAACTTAAGAGAAACTGTTACCTTTAATTTTGGTAACTTCCTTTGGTTTGAACCAAAAGGACTTCTTGGAGAGACTTATGCCTAATGTAAGGCGTCAAGTGGGAGGATAGGGATGTAGGGAGTTTATTAGGGAAGATTTTGGATTAGCCAAAAGGCTTGATAGGTGTGAGGAATTTAATAGAACTTGTCTCCTTTTATAAGGGAGAGGAGGGGCTCTTTAGGAAAGTGTGAAATCATTATTTTATTATAAAATTATCTTCGGTTTCAAGAGGTCCAAAACACATTAATGTCGAAGATAACATGACTCATATTCGAAATAAAATCATCTAATTGGAATTTGACAGGTTTTGAATGATATTTTAATCATTAATATCTTAAATTAATTAATCATTTATTAATGAGATAAACACTACATCATTATTGTGTCACAAATAATTTAATTCATTTGATGTCTAAAAATTATGAAAAAAATATCATGATGTAGGGAATATTTATATCATTCCAAATAATATTTATAGTCTAAAATATAACTTATATAAACCTTTATAAAAATTAATTACTACAAGATTTTTGGTAAAGTCAATTTTGTCTTTACATTAAATTAATTAATCCAAATTGTCATTTTCACTACCAAGTGGCACAATGGGGTCACAAAATCGGCCCAAGGATGACCATAGTCGGCCACTACTCATCCAATAAGGTTAGTACAAGTTTCATGGTAATGTTGTATTATTATAATCTTATTTTAACCTTGAATTACCCTATTTACCTTTAACTGCAGAAAATAAAAATTACCGTAGTTACTATTCAAAAAAAAAGTAACCTATTAAAATAATTTGGACCCACTTATTCAAAATATGGAATCCATTTTCCAAAATTCAAAACACCTAAATTGCAGTAATTAATTTAAAATTAATCCCGTTGTTAAGCGAATGAGTTTTAAAAGTTAAAACATTGCCAAAGATTGAATTTATTTAACCCATGAATTCAATGTAAAATCAATGATAATGACATACATTATGTTAAATGGTAAAAATATATTCTATTTATAATTTAAAACCATTAAATATTATAATTTAACCATATAAATTATTACGATGAAATAAGTTGTTTTTAATTAAAATATATCGTGTTTTTACTATTCATTAAAATATGAAGGTTATCAGAATAATATGAAAATTTTATCCAAAGTAAATTTTTATATCATGATTCCAAATAAGAATTTTATTTTGTCAAATTGATCTTATAAACATTTAAAAAACTAGATTTAGTGTGGGTGCACCATAAAAAGGCGGCAAAACTGCATTTTTTTTAAATACTTATTTTACCCAAAAACTTTATTTTGTTCTCATACCATGTTCTAGAAAATATGTTAGATGAAAAATAATGTTATAAAATTCAAAATTTAGTTAATACTATTCATAACAGCTAATTCATAATAATATTATCAACATATATCATTGTTTAGTGAAACCTGATATTGCGTACAACACACTCTATCGAAGAAGGTCGTGATTGCGTGTAATGCAATCCAAGATAGGGTTGCGTGTAGTGCAAGACTCCATTGTTGTTGCATATAACAGAATCCAACCATATTTTATTTATACATTGAATATATATATATATATACACTCCATGTTTCATAGAATAACGTCTATCAAACGAACTTGAAATTGTGTGTAACAGGAGCCAAGAATAGTGTTGCGTATACTGCAAGATAATACGGTGTTGCGTGTAGTGAAAGATAATCTTGGTGTATCTTACAGCAGAAGATATGAATGAAATTAAAAATAATATATCTTATAAAATCTCGTTTTGTTACATTCTAACCCCCTTAAAATGAATTTCTCTCTCGAAATTCGTTGGGGATATAAATCGTTTACTATTCATAGAAACCCACATCGTAAAAAGTAATACTAAAACTTAATTTTAAAAATTAAAGTATGAAATATAACGATTATCCAAAGTAATTCATCAATGGGTTTCCATATAGGAGAAAATAGGTTAAAATATGGATATGGAAGAAAAATCTAACCATCATGTTCTGATGGAGAGTGGCAGAAAACATGGCTATAAAAAAGTCAAAAATCACAAAGACATAAATTTGTTATGATCTAAGGTACCATCTGATTCATCGTATATAAGAGCACTTGGAAAACATTTTTGGATTTCAATATCATTTCCCTAAAGATAATGAATTAAAAGAAATACTGACATGATTTTCGTACAATCTCACTATTTTTCGTGAATTGAACAATTTCCGCTTCATCTCTTAAAGAAATGAAGTTGAGTTTGTTATTCGTGAAGCGTTAGCAGATCATGTGATAGAATGACGGTTCATTCCTTCTATTTCAAACTAAATTTTAGCAAAAATTATAAGTATGTCTTATGGTGAGATTATTCATATATGGTTCCCAAAATGGACTTATACTTTATTTATCATACCACTTAATTCAATAAAACTACTTTCCACTAACTAGGGACTTCCTGTAGGCCATTGGTATGCAATAAAGGCCAGTCGCACATCAGTTGAGGGTTCGATTCCCACAGCCTTATCTGACACGATGGGATATCACCCATCCTGTAGGTTTTCCTTTTTCTAAAACTACATTACTATAACATCCCATCAATAATATTAAAAAAAATTCAATCCTTAAACAATACTAACTTATTTCCAACATAATACATTCCAATCTTTAGGCTTATCTAAAATACTTCGGTCCAAGATCATAGTATAAAGAAAATGATTACATGAAATTTCACATAACAATCACGTAAATTCCATCATTTATCCCCAATATATCATAAGATATATCTTTTTCATCAAATTAAAAACATGTGATTACCTTAATCATGTATTCTCTTGAAGAATGAATACCCATTGAACCTTAGTGAAAACACAAATTCAATTAAAAGTTAACACTTTCCACATACTAAAATCCTCAAAATTCTATATACTCAAACCATGATATCACTTAGTCCTTATATCAATCATGATCTCATGAATACAATCAAACATCTCATTATTTTCTTATCCCTTCATTATGCGCACATCATCTGCTTTCCAAATATAATTATCAAAAATAACAATAAACCATTATATAGATATTCCAATGTTCCACAATACTATAAATGAGATTCACAACATTATTTTCGAATCACTTTACATAACACATAATCATTCCATCACATCATTGTCCTACTCAACATTGCTGATAGTGATTGCATGTGACTTCCCTTTGTCCTCTGCCTTAAGAGGTTGCTCACGTTGATCATCATTAATCCTTGAATTCGGGCATTGATTAGAATAATGCCCCATTTCCTTTCACTTGAAGCATTGAAGTGTTGGTGGAGCGTTCTCTGAAGTCTTTTCTCAATTCACGTCATTTGAAACCTTTTTCCCATTAACTCGGCATGCGGCTGATCGATGACATTCATTTCCACACTTGAAACATTTTCTAGTACCTTTTAGACAATCTCCATCGTGCTTATTTCCACACATTGAGCATAAAGAAACATTCACATTATTTTCACAATTGTTCTGAGATTTTTCCTTGAACTCCATCTTTCGTTTCTTGTCAAAACCATGAGATGGATGCGTAAAACCAACATCTAGTTTGTCCTTGATAGCACAACACAAAATTTCTTCATAGCTACTGAAGTCTCTTATACCTAATGCCCTTCGAAGAATACGAGGCCAACAGATTCATCATCCTTCTTCTTAAGCTCAAGAAACTCCTTCTCCATCTTTGTTCGAAGAATATGATGGATGTACATATTGAAAAATAAGTTCTCGAACTCCTCCCATTCCATGGTCTCAATTTCATCTCTTGGCCTCGTATTCTTGATAAGATTCCACCATTGATCAGATTCACCTTCCAAACGACATACTGCTAAGATGACTTTATCATGTTTAGATAATTAAAGAACTGAAAATATCTTTTTTAGTGGTACTGATCCATTGTTCAGCAAAAAGTGGATCAGAAGACCCGCTGAATGAAGGTGGACGCTGCCTCACGATGGATTAAATAGAATGTTGCTCCTTTCACTACTTATTTTGAAGTCCAATATGATTCATAGCTTGTGTAAGTATATAAATAAGATTGTAAACTCCATCTCACAGACATTGGTTTGGTCAGGAGGACAATCATTGTATTGTCCATTACATTGATCAACACGGTTCCTTCGGGATCCAGCCATCGTCTAAAACCCAAAAATTATAGTGTGAGAAGCAAATAACATGCTAGGGAAAAAAATTATAATGGGGGAGTACCTTCAATATATAACATCTTAGGTTAAATTCTAAATCGTTACCGTAGTTCTACTACTATATCCCCTACGTATACTTATCCTTAGGTTCATCCCTAGATATACCTTAGAAATATCTCTAGGGATCTCACTAAAGTTTTCGCATCCTAGTTTCCAAAGGTTAACTGAAGCTTTCCTCTGATACCAACTGTAGAGACCCGAAGCTTGAAGTACATGGAAAAAACATTACATTTGTGGAATACTTAATACATAACCAAATTCAAAACTCAAGGACCATAATAGTTTAGTATCTTTGGAAACTCATAACGTAATCTTCTAATTGTGGTGAAAGATCTTCAACATCTCCCATAAAGATCTTCCCCTTATGTTTTCTTACCGAAATCCTTTCTTTATATCCTGGGAAAAATAAAACATATAAAGGGTGAGCTCAAATGCTCTGTAAGGGTAATCATGGATAAAATAAATCAAACCATATACATTTGAACTTAAAAACATGAACACAATGTTTAAACATCATGATCTTGAGCAATGAAATAAAACATTGCAATACGTAAGGCATAGATCATAAAGAAACATTAATCCGGATAAAATAGAATGGGAATAAAACTTTTAATTGTAGAAAAACATTATGATTTCCATAGTATCCGAGGCATTGCTGCCAGTTCCATCTTAGTGGATAATGTCCCTTTCTGAATCGAGTTCACTCCTCGTTTTAGACCTATAACACTAACCCGGATTAACTTATCGTTCCATCCATGTCTATCTCATGAGATATAAATCTTTACCCAATGCATTGGTGGGAGATATAGTTCCCACCCATCTCATAATGAAATCATTCTTAATTGTTCCAAAAAATAAACTTGAAACATTCATCATAACCCAATGAATAAAATGGGTTTCATAAACATCATCCCATCATCCCATAATCCATATAAAACAAATGGATATATCATCATATGAAAAGTGAAACCATGTAAATCATAGGGAAATTATACTTGAAACATACACATATAAAATAATGTCATCTTAGATGGAAAAATGGTTTTCATAAAACACCTTAAATTAATTCTTGAGGAAAATATCCTTTCTTCAAAATCAATTTCTTTTCACAAAACGTCATGCAATTTTAAAAGAAATAGATTTTTTTGAAAATATTCATGAAATATTTTGGAGGAAGTTTCATGAAAATAAGTATTTATAAAACCGTAAAAAACTATTCATTCTGTATAAGTAAAAAGACATTCTCCTCGTACTTTTGTCGGAAAAGTAAAAAAGTACCTCGTAACCTAAAAAAAGATTCCTTACAAATCTCGTATTAAAAGAAAAAATGGGTAAAAAGTACATTAAACATATATAAAACAATTTTAGAAAAAATGGACTTGGATGATAACAATAACCCCAATAATTACTTACGAATAATCTATATCGGATAAGAACGATATTGGAAAAGATATCCCTTACCGTACGCCCAATATGCTTCGCATGTATCTGAACATCATTTATAATGATTTAAATAATGTCATTGAATTATTACAGAATCATATTCATTTTTATGATATCATATATGGTTCACTTATGACTTTATAATACCTATTATTTTGTAAATTAATGTTAAAGTAGCATTTTGGGAAAAATCATCTTATTTATCGTACGTGTTTGGACTTGTTGTTCATGATGATATTATTACTTATATCATGATTTAATTACTTCCAAAATGTAAATCATGATTTATATATCATATTAATTCATTATATATCCAGCATATAAAATAATTTATAATATTACATAACATTTGGAGGTATGAAATGAAACACACCGTTCATGGAGACGGTAAGCCGTACGTACGCATGAACGCTACTTTCATTTCTATTTCTTATTTTATGGGAATTAAAACACAATTATACATAGGTATATTATAATTCCAGTATAATATCATATATAATATCATTAACCACATCATTTAGATTTCCCATATAAGGTATTAATGAATCACATCACCTTGAGGGGGCGGTAGTCCGCACATCCTCAAATGAGATTATCATATTTACCGACTATGGAAACTATAAAGGATTGATATAATTGGGATGTAAAGAAGCATAAGGAAATAATAAATATAATATATATTATATATAAATATAGTTCCTTCATAATGGCCACCATGAGAGGCGGTAGGAGAAAATCGAACAATCATCATTTCGTGAGGAGTTAGTTTTCCATCACAAAAACATTATGTTCTTCATCCATTAGATTTAGGTGTCTGTAAGTGTAGTTAGAGTACTTCTCATAAAAACATCCTAGTATATTTAGGATATTTGTTTTGTTACAAAATAAAGGATTAAAAAGAGTTTAGGGGTTGGAGAAGTAGAATAAAAGAAAACAACTTAAGAGAAACTATTACCGTTAATTTTGTTAACTTCCTTGGGATTGAAACAAAAGGACTTCTTGGAGAATTTTCTGCCTAATGTAAGACTTCAAGTTGGAGTAGAGGGATAGAGGTAGCTTAGATGGGCAGAGTTTGGAAGATCCAAAAGGCTTGATAGGTGTGTGGAATTGAAAAGAAGTGGTCTCCTTTTATAAGGGAGAGGAGGGGCTATTTAGGAAAGTGTGAAAACATTATTTTATTATAAACTTATCTTTGGTTTAAAGAGGTCCAAAACACATTAATGTCTACGATAAGATGACTCATATTCGAAATAAAATCATCCAATTGGAATTTGACACGTTTTGGATGATATTTTAATCATTATAATTTTATTTATTTAAATCATTTAATAATGAGGTAAACACTACATCATTATTGTGTCATAAATAATTTAATGCATTTGATGTCTAAAAATTATGAAAAAAATACCATGATGTATGGAATATTTTTATCTTTCTATAGAATATTTATAGTCTAAAATATAACTTATATAACCCCTTATAAAAATTAATTACTAAATGATCTTTGTTAAAGTCAATTTTGTCTTTACATTAAATTAATTAATCAAAATTGTCATTTTTCACTACCAAATGGCTCATTGAGGTCCCAAAATCTTCCAAAGAATGCCTATGTTCGGCCACTACACATCCAATAAGGTTAGGACAAGTTTCAAGGTAATTTTGATTTATTATAATATTATTTTAACGTTGAATTACCCGATTTACCTTTAACCGTAGTAAATAAAAATTACCGTAGTTACTAGTCATAATAAAAAAAATTAAGTCACTTATTAACATAATTTGGACCCACTGATTCCAAATATAGAATCAATTTTTCAAAATTCAAAACACCAATGTTTCAGTAATTAATTTTAAATTAATCCCGTTGTTAAGGGAATAGGTTTTAAAAATTAAAACATTGCCAAAGATTGAATTGATTTAACCTATGAATTCAATGTAAAATCAATGATAATGACATAAATTATATTAAATGGTAAAAATATATTCTATTTATACATTTAAAACATTAAATATTATAATATAACCATATAAATTATTACGATGATTTTTTTTAATTAAAATATAGCGTGTTTTTACTATTCATTAAAATATGAAAGTTATCAGAATATTAAGAAACATTTATCCAAAGTAAATTTTTATATCCTGATTCCAAAGAAGAATGTTATTTTGTCAAATTGAACTTATAAAAATGTAAAAAACTAGATTCAATGTGGGTGCTCCATTAATAGGCGGCAAAACTGCATTTTTTGAAAAATACTTATTTTACCTGAAAAATTTATTTTGTTCTCATACCATGTTATAGAAAATATGTAAGATGAATAATAATGTTATAAAATTCCAATTTTTGTTAATAATATTCATAATGGACAGTTAATAATAATATTATAACCATATATCATTGTTTAGTGAAACCCGATATTGTGTACAACACATGATATCGAAGAAGGTCTTGATTGCGTGTAATGCAAGCCAAGTTAGGGTTGCGTGTAGTGAAAGACTCCATTATTTTTGCGTATAACAGAATCTAACCATATTTTATTTATACATTGAATATATATAGATATATACACTCAATGTTTTGTAGAATAACTTCTATCAAACAAAATTGAAATTGTGTGTAACACGAGCCAAGAATATTGTTGCATATACTGCAAGCTAATGCGGTGTTGCGTGTAGCGCAGGATAATCTTGGTGTATCATACAAGAGAAGATATGAATGAAATTAAAAAGAATGTATCTTATAAAATCTCGGGTTGTTAATGATATCATATGATTTTTAACCGCCTTGGATTCCTCACAATGTAACCCTCATTACCACCTTATTATATAACCCTCATGGAAACCTTAGTGTGTAACAATCGTAGTTACTCTTTGAATAAACATTACAGTCAACTTACAAAATTAAAACACAATACAAATTAGAGGGATAAATCGGTCCAATCATTTATTATAAAAAATTATAAAGAACTAAATCATAATAATTCTATAATATTTCCTGCATCATAAAAACATTCTTTTATATTTTGGAAAAAATAGATATTTAAAAGTTGATTTATTAAGGAAAAGTATCTTACCTTGGGTTCAACATACATAAAACATGTTCAAACCTCATATATAATGCTTTTAACAAATTTTATTAATATACTTTAGCCCCATATTTCTATTTATAATTCAATTTATTATCTTCTTATAACTTCATTCCACCGATTTACTAAAATTATTTTGTTATTTTCAATTGTTAGGTGCGTTTATTTCATGGTTTCCATGGTTGGTTCATTATGGATTTTCTTATCGAATGAATGAAAGACTCCATAAGTGGATGGAAATTGTGCTAACTTATTTACAGAATTTTAAATGATACCATATAAAATATATTTCTATCATAATGAAGAATTATTAGATAAAACAATAAGGAAAATGATTTAATTTACTTTGGCGGATTTTACGACCATCTCATAAATATATTATTTTAGTTAATATAGTTTTTATATATTGGTTACAGAACATTAAATAACTTATAATACGTATTATAAAATATTATTTAACTATAATAATATTTTTATAATTAGAACATAAGGCTGTAATGGAAAATCAAAGTGTATCGTTCTTGATGGCCCTAAATCGACACAACATAGACGATGTTATAATTTATAGAAAAAGAGAGTGACGAGAAGTATTTTGATGCATAATTTTTCCCTAAAAAGTCTGTTATTATATTATATATAAGATAATGGAGAATTCATGCTAATTTGAAAAGGGGAGGTGAAGAGAGAATAAGAAAAAATTGAAATTTAAACAAAAAAAAAGAAAATGAAAGAGGATTTTACCTCTTGAATTCATCCCCTTGGAAACCTCCTTAAGAAACATGGTCTTTGGATTTTGGTGACAGCGTAAGGTCTTTGAAATGGGGAAGTGTCTTTGGAATGTAAATGGGTGGATATTAAACAAGATTCATGATTTTGTGGTGTGATGATAAGAGGTGGTGAGAGGTGGTATTTATATTGTAGAAGAGGGTGTTTTTTTTATTTTATTAATTATTTTATTATTTTGGATAATGTCATGAATAGTTTAAGAATTATAACTAAATATATTATAATAGTTAATAAATTTTAGACATTATGTGATTAAATAATCCTTATATCATCTATTAATCAACAATTCATTTATTTTTCTTATATTGTAAAATATTTTATTTCTCCATTCACAAAAAATTCAGCTATGTCAAAAAAATCCCAAAAATTCAACCCCACCATTTTTATTCGTCAAATAAAAAAATGTAATCCATTTTTTTAGTTTTATTTCAAAATATGATAAATTAAATTTCTAATTAAAAAAAATTATTAAAAAATTATCAATTTTAAAACTATAACTGGTTTTAGAACACTTTGAAAATTGAATTACGGTATCCAAAAAATAGTATTATAATAACAAAATAACCTAATATTAATTTATGATTCTATTTTTTGAAAATAAAATTAATTTTAAATATTTTTATTAATTATAAAATTGTAAATAAAAATTTATTTGTGACAAATATACCAACACATAATTTTTTATTTTCAAAACATTTATTTACTTATTAACATGAAAAAAATGATTATATTTTCACTTATAATATATATAAATTTTATTTATAGTTTAATTTGTTAGGTTACTAATCTATTTGTATAGATTCATTAATTTCAATAAATACCATGTATTTTTATTATAAATTTATAATGAATATAGAGATTTAATTCCAAAATGAAAAAAATATTATTTTATAAGTACCTGGCTTATTACATTATTCCCCCTATGAGTAAACTGAATCCTCACTATTTAACTATTCACTTATTAAAATAGTGGGGATACCTTTCCCTCATAGGATTTTTAAATTCCCATGTTGTTTCTTCAACTATGTGGTTTCTCCCCAAAAATGTATCCTGGTAAATTACCATTTTCTGAAATACCCTCTCTCTGGGATCAAGAATATGAACATGATTTTAATCATAAAAAAGGTTCTTTACCAGCTGAAATACATCTTGGACCAACAAATGAGTTGAATCCAGCACATTCCTTATTAATATTGAAAGATGAAAAACATTGTGTAATTGAGATAAATTGGGATGCAAAGATACTCGGTAGTGAAATGGTCCAAATTTCTCTAGGATTTCAAATGTTCCAATGAAATGTGGACTGATTTACCCTTTTTAACAAATCAAATCACACTTTTCCATATAGATACATTTAGAAAGACATGATCACCTACCTCTAATTAAATTTCTTTCCTCATGTTACCGACATAAATTTTCTACCTTCTCTGTGCTTTCCTCATGTGTTCTTTATCCCCATCACTTTCATAACCACCTCCTATACTAATATGGGTCCTATAAAAATTATTTCCCCATCTATATCACTAAAAACTAGAGTTTAGAACTAGTTTGAAAATAATTCTTCAAAATTTATCATCTATATACTACAATTAAATCTTCTATTATAATAAAACACCACTAAAGAAAGATGTTGATCCCAACATCCCTAGTAATCCATTGAACAAGAACATAGAATTTTTAACAAATTTTGAGTTGTTTTCTTAGTTTGTCTATCATATTGGGGATGTAAGAATGTACTGAAATTCAATTCGTTTCCCATTGACATCTACAGGAATTTTTAAAAGTTATTAGTGATCCTTAGTTCTCTGTCAAATAAAATGGATATAAGAACTAAGTAAAACATGTCAATCGCTTTGGGGTGCAGTCAATAAATATGATATTGTTAAAGTGTTTCTAAAATATGATGTAAATGTGTATATTCAGTTAGTTAATAAAAATAACTCTAATCGCATTATTACCACAAGAAGTATTTAGTAGTACCACCACAGAATCTATGGATATAGTTTCCCATTTCCATTATGGAACTGGTAACGGATGATGAATCCCATTATGTAGTAATTCCACTACATTAACTAATTGAAATGTCAATCATTTCATTGTAAAATTAAAAATTTATATATTCATTCTATCCCACTAGCAAAACTCTCGAAGGTCTCAATACATCTCATTGATAAAAGGATGAACTGAAATTGAAGAAATATGTGCTTTACATAATAATTATTTCACTGTCTTGGATTCAAAAGGTGCATCTATCCTATACCCAAATCTCAAGACACAATATTTATGAACATTTAATTTAGGAAATTAACATTTATTAACCATTAATACCTTTTTCTATATCTCACGGTCTTCACTCTTTTCTAGCTTAATCGTTCCTGAGAGAGATGACTGCACTGACACCTAAATGAAAATAGTGGATTTTTTGCACCAATAATATCCAAACCAAAATCTATCAAATCATTAACCAAGGGGTCATATTCCAGATGTAACATGGTTAATGTTGCAGGATGTTTTTTACTCAAGACATCCACCAAATTGTTTTATTTTATTGTATGGTAATTGATCATGCAATCATAATACTTTATTAGTTCCATCCATCTTCTCTTCCTCAAGATCAATTTATTATAAGTAAATATACACCTAAAACTATTATTTTTTATATATATTTCACATTTAGATATATGTAAATGATGCCTCCAAATTTATAAATAGAAAACCATAGCTACCAATTAAAAATCATGTGTTGAATAATTTAACTCATGTGGTTTCAATTTACTTAAATCATAAAAACATTACTGATCCTTTTATATCAAAACACAATCAAGTCCCTTCAATGAAGCCTCTATGCAGATGAAAAAATCACCATTTATAGATGGTGGGTCTATACCTAGAGCATTCTCCAATCTTCACTTCAGTTCATGAAAACAAACATCATAGAATTGAATCATAATAAAATTTACCAATTTTTGTATTAACATGATTAGTAGGCTTGATTACAATGAATTTTTTTTAAGAAAGCATAAGTAATAACCTTTATATACAAGAAAAATATTAATCTCTTTAACATTTTGATTTCTTGGACATTCATAAACCACATTTTTTTTGTGTGGGATAAACTATTATACCTACATATTCAAAATTATCCCAAGAAAATAAATCTATTACAACCAAAAATCACATTTATTAAATTTTATACAATAATTATTTTATTTTTGAGTTTACAAAAAACCCTCTAATGTTTTTAGTTTTATTTAGACCTTTTTTAAAAACCAAAATATCATCAATAACAACAACAAAAATCATATCCAAATATTCATGGAATATTCTATTTATAAGTTCTATAAATACAATTGGAGAATTTCTCAAGAAAAAGGGCATAACAATAAACTCATAATGTCCATATCAAGTAAAAATTATATTTTCACAATAAACTCATAAAAACCATTTTGAAAACCATTCGGATATTCATTTACCAATATCTATTTATTAATCAGAATAGTTCCCCTATTTTCCAAAAAATGTGCAAGATAACTTTCATTCCATCCTTTTAATATTTTCTCCAAAACCTAATATGTTATAAATGGTATAGGTTCATTCTTGTATACACACTAACAAATATTTCGAAAAACAAAATCTTTTTCCTACAAAAAATCTTATCATGGAAAAATGAATTCCATTACATACCTAGAATATCATCAATCTCTATTAAGGGTAAATTAAAAAGGATTTCAAGTAATGTATTTCCACATATAACAAAATGATGAATCTTATAATGTTGTTTTTTCTAAAAACTCCTCCCTATTAATTTGACCATAATCAAATATTTCATTTTTTGAGGTGTAATATCCAATTTTCCAGAAATTTTTTTAGAAATAAAGGAGTGCATAGACCCCATATAAAACAACAAATTAAAAAAATCTGAGTAAATAAATAATATTCCTGACACCATAATATTGGGTTGCCCAAAATATTTCTAAGTAGTCTCAAGTGATTCCACAAAACATTTCTACCAATAATCTAGCGACTTCTCATTTTTTGATCATTATTTATGTTGATTTTTTCATAAAGAATAATTTCACAACATTTAAAAGACCTTAAATATTTGTTATCATAATTAAAAATACCACCACTATGATCATTTTCATTGAAATCCTCGTGAATATGTTCAATATTATTATGTAGTAAACACTTCCTATATTTTTAAGGCATTTCCCATTATAATTTTTACCACACATCCCACAAACTAGAAACATAATTTTCTTACCTTCAAATTTCAATGATTTACTCTTACCCATTTCCTTCCACATGGACCTATTCTTATGATTTTTTTTAAAAGTACATGTGATCATTAGGAAACTCCATTTATACCCAATGATCACATCGAACAAGTTTCTCGTAACATTTGAATTCCTTAGATAACAAACAACTTTGATATCTTGGCTTCTATATTGAGTAAAAAATTTGATTTTACTATTAATATCCCAAATAATATTTGGTTCATACCATTCCAATTGAGTGAAGAATTATTCCTACACATACACTAAATATCCCACCTTTTAATTCAACGAATTAATTTTCCATTCTATGTCAAACAACCTTAGGAAAGTATTTTTAAATGAAAATAATATTAAATTCATTGCATACCAAGGCATCAATCTCAATGCTAACCCAAATTTTCTAGACCATTGACCACCACTAGTTATCTTTGCCTTCAAAAAATTAAATTGAAGGACTATCGTTTTTACTATCTGAGGACCCCAAAACATCTTATATCTTTTCAAGGGATTTAATTCAACCTTTATCAACCAATGACTCAAAACATATACTAAAATTCATAGGGTTTTGACACATAAAATGATATACTATCTACACCATAAATTTTTTTATCTCTAGATATTTACATTCATGGATTATGCCACAATTTATAGCCTACTTCAACTAATCCATCACAATCAAAAACTGATCGATTCAATTCCCACCATTCTGGGTTATGGATTCAAAAATATATCATACTCATGATTTCATCCTACATATTCATCACTGTTTCTTCTATAGAAAATCATTCTAAACATTCATATCTCTATTCAACCAATTTTTTAATAAATAAATTTTAAATAATTGCAACAGATTTTTTATATGGAATAAATCCTTTATGATGTTATATTAACATCATCCTAACACCAAAATTTATATAAACATTTATCTGATACTATATATATGTACCTTCCCTTAAATGATACATAATCTATTTAATTCAACTAGAATACACTTATTACATACCTAAAGATCTTTTCCGTTTGTAAATTTTCATGATTATTTCAAAAATCATAAATGAATTACATAAAAAATATAAATAGGATAGTAGAAAAAAAATATCATTTTTCTCTAAAATTCAATGGTATTTAATAATAGATGAATTCAATTCATGGATATTATTCACAATATCCCTCTTGGATTCTTCTTTTCACATACCGATCCTTAAACACTATGAAAAATATTATAAAACATAGGATGATAAAAAATAAAATTTTTATGGGACATAAATGAGAAAGGAACACTTATTCCATGAAAACATATAAAAATATGTAATTATTTTTACAATATATACTTCTCACCATTAATTTATCATTTAGATTGTGAAAATATTATATTTCAATATAACATAGAAAACATAAATAGAACTATTTATGTAACACGGGGGATTAATTATTTAATATTATAACCCTCATATATACCAAATTACTTGTATTACTCAAGGATACATTACAATGTTACCCTAATGGCAAGCTTACGATGTTACCCTCATTGCTACCATATGGTTTAACCATCACAGTTACATTTGGAATAACAATTTTGGTCAACTTCTGTCAGTAACATACCAAATGAATTAATGGGATATATATGAATGACCCTTAATAATAATTAAATTCACAATATCCTGAAAATAATCATAAAACCTGAATACTAGATTCATAAAAACATTCTTTTAATATTTTGAAAAAATTGAAATTTAAAAGTGGTGTTTTTAAATTAAAGTCCCTTACATTGGGATCCAATTACTTAAAAAATGTTCAATCATCTATGTATAATGTTTTAAAGAGTGTTATTATTATATTATAAAACCATATAAATATTAAAAATTCTTATTTGATCTTATTATAACATCTCTTCACCCACATAGTGATAGTAGTTTTTTTATTTTCCTTATTTTGAGTGCATTACTTTCATGTTTTCCATGGTTGGTTCATTATGGATTTTATTTTTGAATGTATGAAAAACTCCCCAAGTCGATAGAAATGGTATTAACATGTTTCTATAATTTCCTATGATAACTTGTATCATTTTTTATTTATAATAAGAGGGTTAATCATTAAATAAAACATTAACGAAAATGATTTAATTAATTTTTGCGTGTTTTACGACAGTCACGAACATATTTCATTTTATTTAATAGAATATTTATATATTTGTTACAAAACATTAAATAACATATAATATGTTTAGAAAATATTATTTTACCATAATAATGGTTTTATGACAAATCATGATGTTGGTAATGAAAAATTAATGTGTATAATCCATGATGGCATTCAATAAACACATCAGAGACAATGTTCTCATTTCTAAAATAAATAGGATAAGAGAAGGAATTTGATGATGAAGTGTTTCATAAGCATGATAAAATTATAGTTTATAAAAGATAATATATTTTTAATTACACATTTATAAGGGTATGTTATGCTATAATATTAATAGAAAATAAATTGAAAATAAAAAATTGAAAATGAAAGAGGATTTCACCTATTAAATTCTTCTACATTAGAACATACTTAAGAAACATGATTTTGGAAATTTTTGAGACCATAAGGTCTCGGATGTGGGTAACTATCTTTTAATAGAATTTGGTACAAATTAAAAAGGATATATGACATTGGGGGTGTGAGGATAATAGGTGATGAGGGGTGGTATTTATAGTGGAGGAGAGGGGTATTTTTTATTATTTTATTCATTAGTTAATTAGGCTTGATCATTAAAATGAATAATTTGATAATTGTAAATAAATATATTAAAATATTGATATATAATTAAATATTAAGGTCTTAGATTATCCACACATCATCTATGACTCAATAATTCATATATTTAGCTTATATTGTAAATTGTCGTATTTCACTATTCACAAAAAAATTCAACTCTTTTTTGAAAAACCCATAAATTCAGCCATACCATTTTTAAATATTCGTCATTCTAAAATGGACTCTAGTTTTTTGAAAATAGATTTCTATGTATGATAAATTTAACTTTTAATTAAATTCATAATTTATTCAACAAATGCCAATTTTAAAATGATAACTAATTTTATAACCCATTGAAAAATTAATTAACATATCAAAAAATTATCTTATAATCATAAGACAAAAAATATTAATTTGTCATTATATTTTTTAAATAAATTTTCTTTAAATCATTATTTCAATTATAATAATAAAAATATAAATTTATGTGTCAAAAAAATACCAACATATAATTTATTATTTTCAAACATTTATTTACTTTTTCTGTGATATAAATATGTCATATTTTCACTTATACAAAAATATTACATATAATATCATATGTGAGGTTACACTTATATTTTTATATACTCTTTAATTCAAATGAATCCCACATATTTCATTATACATTTTTATTGAATTTAATTTTATAATTTCAGAATACAAATATTATTTTATAATTACCTCGGTTGTTGTAGGGAATGAACCTTAACTTAGGACTATAATAGTACAGTTCCATTTTTTTATATTATACTTCCACAATTGGTATATGACTCTTTGGTGAGGTTTGGGTCATCTACCACAATAAATACTTCAATCTGAGTACTTTGGAGCAGGGTGTTCTGATGGATTCTAATGGAATTAGAAATTGTTCTAGGTGAAATAATGCATTGATTCTAGACTCGATGAACATCAAATTAAAAGAGTGGAGGTTCTTGTGGGGTTTTTTGTATAAAAATATTTTTGTATGATCATGAGTGATACTGTTATTTTCTCATATAACCTTGGGAATTATATTTAGGTTCATGGTTTGAATGATGTTTTGTGCCTTCACCTTGGACTGGGTGGTTGGTTCTTATGTTCATGTTATGAAAATGTGATAAGATCATGGGTTTATATTTTCCTATTTTTTTATTAACACGTTATATATTTTTGGATATTGGGTGCTTAGATTTTATGAGTCTTATAGTTCACTGGTTTACTTAGTTTTTCTATATTATATAATCTTTGTGGATCTGGTCCGTGACATTACGACCATCCAAAATCCTTCGTTATTTACATTTTTAAATAATACCCACGATTATATTGAATTTTTATAAAGCCATTACCATTTTTTGTGTAAAATTTTCATCTATTCCTCTCTTCTATCATTCAGGGAGTCCCTTTTGGTATGTTTATACTCTCCCATGCATGAATATTCCACACAGGTGTGTTTTTGTGTCATTAAATTTTAGGTAATTAATCACATTTATATCTAGTTCTTTAGTGGTTAAATTGACATATTATTAAGGGTGATATTGATTTTAGATTAGTGGAGGTGATTACCCTTATCACTTCATCTTATTCCCCCTTATAAATTTATATATTCTATTTTTCTTAGGGGTGGATATAGAGGTAATACGGGTTTGAGGGTTTTAAAATGAGTTCAAATAAGAATGAAAATCGATAAAGGTGTATTAGAAGAATTAGATACCTTATGGTATGGTACCATTTACCTGGTGGGGTTCTGGTGTTGTAGGAGTTTTTTTTAATATTCACCATGTACCTTATGGCCTTTTGTTGGATACTTGATAAAATTTCGGAAAAAATAATTAAGAAAGTGTGATTTTTTTTATTTTTACCCTAAAACAAATGGAGGCTCGAGATTCAAAAAATATACAGTTTGAATCCCTTATTTTGGGTTCTAACTCCTTTTATTCATCTCCATGTATGTTTCTCGTCAAGATTGTCCTAGACAAATTATATGTTATCATGAGAGATATTCTTTGATCATTATAAGGTAAAGGTGTTCATTATAGTTTTTGATGCTTGCTACAATCAATTCAAGGTGTTTAATCTTATCACCTTATATTCTATGATTCCAAATGATTGTTCCTTATCTTTTGTTCTCATCCCTCATCTTTTATCAAATTTTCAACCATGAATAATCATTGATAATGACCTAGTATTTATTCTAGATTCCACTTTATTTTGATGGAAATGATTAAATCCATAGTATTAATAATGTTAAGTTATCTAAATAATGTAATGGAAATATATATTCATTCCATATAACTTAAGGAGGTTTTTACATTTGTTTTATGTAAGTGGTCTTATTATTCCTCTCATACACATTAATGTTTGAGATAACAATGGGATGGAGTTGGGTGAATTAAACTAAATTAAGATATTTTTTATTAATAATTTTTTCATAGTATTTTTTAAATAATTAATGAATTATATGGATTTAATTTATTTACAGATATCATGTTTTCATGTTTAATTATTATATAAGGTTCATATAACTTGATTTGTTCTTAACTATAATTCCGGATTCGATACTCATGTAAATAAAATTGAGGTTTTTTCTATGTCATGTACTTGTTTTATATGATTTAGAATCAGTTTAAATTTGTAATCTATGTTACGCTCTTCTTTATATGCATACATGGAATGGAAAAATTTATATACAGGTAGATTATCTTGTTGACATTACATCTTGGATTATTTTTTTTATTTTCCAATATGTTTAAATGTAATGTTTTAGATTGTTCATATGATAACATGTTATTATTCCATGTTCAATTGCCTAGTTTTAAATGTGAAATTCATTAAATATTAAAATTGTTAAAATGTGTTATTATATGGTTTTATTAAAAAGATCTTATGCATACCAATTTTTTAAGGAAATGTTGATGGAATGGGATGGGATCACAATGCACTAACTCTGTTTTAACCCTTCCCCAATTCTCAAACAAATGGAATACATGATTTTCCTTACACCTGTATACTGCACAACCTATTTTTTATGGTATATGTTATAGGATTTACCCAAATCTAGTATACATGGTTCCCTTTACCTTGAATATGATCTGTATTTCAGACTAAACTCTTCAATATCAATCATCTCAAATATTGAATTAGGCCCAAAGAAGTTATTTCATGTATGGATCCTCCTGATATATAGGGTTTTTGATTATCAATAACATACATATTTAAGGAAATTGATTAATTATGTAGGTTTTTATTTCGTTAATTACAATGTATATTAATTTATGGTTCATATAGTTTATTTTATAATAGTCAAGTAAGGGTTGGGTGGTGAATGCCTACTCAGTATTCTATGATCGCACCCATCACATTCCCTTCATGAGATTTGTGAGAACTTTTTTATTCTATGGTCCAATAAGGTAAATTACCAACTAAAGTGAGTCAATTCAACATAATTCATGCATTTTGGGTGAAATATTTTACTCTTATAGTGGATGTAATAGAGGAAAATTTGATGGATTCCATCAGTTTCCTCCATGTGAGTTTATATATAAATATATATCCTACAGTTTTAGCCTTTAGGATATATTTTAACTTGATATATGTATATGTTATTCTCTTATAGTTACACTTATTTTATGAATTTTATTGATATTTTTATTCTATTGATGTATGTAGTGTATGTACACTTAGTTGATGTGTCTAATGTTACCTAAGAATGGTGATGAATAAGTAATTTATTTGAAATTAATTATATTTTCTCTGATATTCCCAATGTTCCCAATGGTCACAAAAAAGATTTGTATGATATACATGCATATATTAACTAAAAAAATAGCAGAAAAACCATCTCATAAATTGATATCTATCAACTCTTGTCACTCATTACAATCTTTAGTGATAAAGAGGTTATCTTGAAGTTTTGTGGTGATGTGGCCTAGGTTTTTTTGGGTATTCAAGTCACGGTCACTACCTAATGGCATCAGACAACGCATAGGGATTACATAAGATACATGAAAGTAGTTATAAGATAGGACTATCATGACTTAGAAAGTAACCCGAAAATATGTCTTGTTAGCATAATTATAGTGGAAGCTATTATACTATTTGCAGTATTAGGTCTATCATTCTTTTCATTCGTGAGTCTATACAAAATATTTGAGTCCTATACATATTGATATATTTCAATGGGTTTGAAAAAATAGGGTATCGTTTTATATCACTTATTATCATTACTTTGATTATTTATTTATATATTTATCTATTGGAACCAATTATGGATTCATATTAACAAAAATATTACAAATATATAAATGTTATATTTTATATATATTAGTTATTAATACATATTTTAATATATGTAAACAATTTATTTCTTTGGTTAATAAAACCTATTAATCTTAATTGATGGTTAATTTCTTCATGTCATATTTAAATAATGCCTTTACATGTTTTAAAATATATTATGAAGTATGTTTTAATGTTTTTAAAAGATGTATATGATAATTACAATTGATATCATTCATGATTTTTTAATATTTTTGATGTTATATATATTATGTATTAAAATTTGAATTGTTTTTACGAAATACTGTGTGCAATATATAGGATAGTGTTCAAACATAACCAATGTAGTGTTAAAACTCAAATGAGATTTATTATAACACTAGAAATCATTTATAAATGTCTTATAGTTCTATAATTGAAGATTATATATTGAATTATGGTATCAAAGATTATTTTTTAGCTATATGTGTTTTATCTATGAAAACCCCACAGAATTGTTCATGATGTGATTTATTTTTTGTCAAAAATATATGAGAATAATTAAAAGATCATGATATGGTTTTTTTGTTTTTATAATTTTTTTAATTGATCTAATATTTTTTATGGTATTTAATATTATTGGAAATGTTTAGAGTTAGATTTTATGAGTTTCCAGATTTATATGTAATTTCTTCATAAAATATTTATCCAAGAAAGTATGAGTGCTATCGTAAAAAAAAATTTAAGTGATAAGGTGGTTTTTCTATAATATGAATAATTTAACTAATGATATGTAATATTTTCTTGAGTATGATTTTTTCCAGGAATTTATCATTGTCAAATATATGATCTATCAATTCATACATAAAATACTCCATGTTTTCAATGATACATAACATATTTTACTATATACATAATATGTCACATATTATATGTATGATACATTAACTGATATATAATATTAATTGGGGAAAATTAAAAATTTAATGAAGAATGTGTGAGATCTATCAGAATCTCACATTATATTAAGTTGTTATGAAAATATAAGATTTTTAAGAATAGCTTAGCTGGTATTCTCATAATTACATTATAAGATATTTAAACATGATGATGCTGATGTTTTTCCTCATAGATTAATCAACATATTTCATGATGGATAAATATATGTTTCAAGCTAAGGAGATCAAAAAATTCATTCACAAAATATGGAATATCATTCCATAATGAAATTTATGGATGAATAATAGGCCATAACTACTTCTTTTGATATCTATATAGAAACTTCATTATAATATATCTATTTCGTTGTTCCAAATGAAGTGAGTCTTTCAAGACGCTATCACACCATAGTAATAATCCATGAGAATTGGATCCAAAACTATTTTGAGATGGGAATATGTGTTATAATACAATAGTTTGTTCCTCTCCACAATCATGAATAACTATAAAAAATCTGATTTTTATCATGTATAATTATTTTATACTATGGCGTAAATTTTTATCAAATGAAAATAATTATATACAATGTGTGAAAAGATATTATGAATAGTTTTGGAAATTATGATGACAATTATTGGAAAAAAACCCCACTTGGTCTATTATGATTTAAAATCAGTTCAGGGTCATGGGAACTAACCCATGTGATTAATTATAGGAAGAAGATCATGTAGTAAAAATTAGATCAAATTACTTGATGGTTTTAAAATTAAAAATCTATAATTTTTTCGTGCCTTGTTTTTATATAATTTTCATAATTTTGATTTATGTAATTATTAAAATGTGATATAATATTTTTTAAAAATAGTTTTGCGATGAGAAAAGATTATATAATCATGTATAAGTATATATTATAAGAGATTTATTAGTGAGACAAGGAACTATGTTTATAAACACAGGGGTATTTATTATTGAACTTACTAAATATTATGGATCTAGATTTTAAATAATAGGAGGTGTATGTTTTTACTAAATACTCCAAAGTATTTAAGAAGATAATTCATTGACGTTGAAGCATAATTGATATTTTAGGATATCTTTTTGTTTCTATTTTTCTCAACTATTATAAACTAGTGGGGAAATGTATAAATAAATTATTGGGAGATAGTTAATGTTAAGATATGGCTTCATAATATTTGAGTTTTTTACCTTCCCTTCTAATCTAATCACTTATGATATTAGTGATAAACATTATGTCTCAAACTCGACCCCAACATAGAAATGATATAGTCACCCACCTTAGTGTTGAACCTTTAAAAAATATTGTGCTTTATTTTTTCATTCATCTCTTTTTTACATAGAGGTGAGTTATATTTGGGTTGAGTGGATCTTGATCATAATTTATCATAGAGTACGATTTTTTCTAGTATATCATTTTCACGTACAAAGAACCACTGATTCATCCCCACCCCATAACCAACCACTAACCCCTTATCAGTGTTCCAAAATTTATTTCCTAGAAATTAAAAGTGGTATAATATCTAATTTTAGTTACATATGAGTTATACATTTGTGTATTTGGTTAAAGATAATGAATCTAAATTAAATTAAATATAGAGGTGTTCATAATTCAAGAGAAGGAATTATCATTTATAAAATAATATGATGATTCATATCATCTTTCTCTAAGACTAAAATTTATTTATGTTGTTGTTGTGGGATTTACACAAGTTGATAGATATGATCCCATGAAATTTTTTATAATATAATATAGAGGTTTATGTAATATAAAGTAATATAATATTGGTTACTTTGTTAAAAAAAATTTATACATAGATAATGGGAATCAAAATATAAAAATAGATATGTGATAATCTTGAAAATATTTTTGATGATAATGTATATGTGGAAGAATTTGGGATATAAATTTTGAGAGAAAAGAATAGAGATATTAGAATATATGATGAAGATATTATTAGGGATTATTTTAAAAAATTACTTACAATTTTAACAACATGAAATAAATAGATTAAAATTTTGAATATTCACTGATTATTATGAATCTTTTAAAGACCATGAAATTCTGTATATTTTTTTTAATTGATTGGAATTATTATGAGACTACAAAAATTGACGCCACGTGATTTCAACTCTCAGACTGTTCAAAATGATCTGTTGAAAAATGATAATCTTTAAATAGAATGAATGATAAGTTTTACTGAAGAAGTGGAATAACTCTTAGATCGGTGCCTAAATATGAAATATGAGGGAAATGTTGCGTTTGGGATGGAGAGTCTACCCTAGGAAAGAATTATGTTTAGTCTACACAGGACTCTAGTGAGAAACAAAAATTGCAAAACCAAAAAATATATAGTTAAATAAAATTAATTTATCTAGAAATGCTTAGAACTCATGAACAGTGACTGGGATTAATTTTTGGAGTCCACAGTTGTGCTCATAAGAGCTTTCTTCCCTTATGTAGAACCTATCATTTTCTAGCACGGGCCAAGAGTGGAAGTATGTTTTTTGTCATAAATAAAATAATTGAATTACAATTATTTTATTATTAAATTATTTAGCATATATATGTTAACTCATATTGAAAATAAGTGTGTTATATTGAGTTTTTGGGGCATGATTCCCTTAGGCGGAGCCTAACATCAACCAGTGTGGGTCGAGGGTGAGTGTCATTTATTTTTTTGAACATTTTTAAAGGTATGTTCAGTAAACATGTCAGTAGGGATTATTATCTTTTGAAACAGTGCTCAAATTGAAAATATGAGGGAACTGTTGATTTCAATGTACCAAGATTCTCTTAGGAAAATGTTAACTTCAATGGGCATGGGTTGAACAAAAAAGATAATTTTTGGAAATTACAAAAATCTCCATACATTATTTTAGTTCTTTTTATAACCATTGAGAGATGGTGGAGGGACTAAAGAGTTGGTTAATCATTTTAATGAAGTTAATATAATGATTCGTTAGACATGGTTGTGTAACTTCCCCATCAGGTGATTAATGGGTTAATTAATTATACATTAATGAACCACAAAATTTTGCCGTGATTTGAACTCCATTTAATTTATTTAATTCTAGTCAATGGCACTGGTTTTTGAGAACCCTTGAGATAAATTTTAAGGATGTGCTGGCAATTTATTCATCCAATGATGAATGGATAATTTGGAGATACCATTGTGGATGCGATCTGAAGATCAAAAATTGAAAAGCAACACACCTTGAAATGTGTTCTTTTTTGCACATCTACAGTGCCTGCAAACACGTTCCTTGTAGGGGGTTTAAATTTGTTTATGCCATTAAAATATTTTTCCCTCTCCATTCTGGACTGATATGAAGAACGCAGATCAATAATCTAATGTGTTCATCCAAGACACATTTGTTTTTGTAATAGGTTGTATTGAGAATTCATTTTTAAGGTTTTATTAAATCTTATATAGATTATTTTTTTACCAACATGTTATAACACTAATTTGGGTGGCGTGGGGAAATTCGAACAAGGCACGTACTCTCCGCGGAACATTTCATGATGTGTTCTTTGTGGGAGATGGGTCAACTTTCCAGAAATGCATAAGTGAGGGCCACAAAGTGAATGCGGCATTCTGGGAGGCTTTTAAGACCAAATTTAATGAGAATTAGACCACAATTGCTTCACTGGTGGCCTGTGGAAGCTCATCAGGTGGAGGCAGTGGTGACTGATGGCGGCAGCGGTGACTGGTGGCGGCAATAATCGACAACAGTGGCAGTGGTCTGTGATGGCCGTGACCGGCTATGGATGGCCATGAGGAGGGGGTGGTTCCCGTAGGTGCCATGAAAAACTAGGGCGACTAGCTGGCGTTGGCCATTTTGAAGGTAGGCGGCGCGCCCCCGCGGCTCCGGCCATGAAGGATATGACACTACTTTATCCTCGGTGGGGGTAGACCCGGAACGTTGTTCCTACCTGATACTGGGCCATGGGACTGACTAGTAGATGGTGTGGTACCATCCTGGCACCACCAGTTAAGGACTGAATGGAAATAATCTATTCGGTGGGGAGCTGGGTCCACGCCCTGTTGGTAGGTTGCACCGAGCCGCTGGACCGGGCTGGGTCCAGCTAGTTCAGGCCAGGCCAGTTCAGGCTGGGATGGGTTAGGTTGTCCTAAACTAGGTCGGGTCAAGTCGGTCTGACTAGGTCGAACCAGATCCAGACCCATTTCAATATTGTTTCACTTAAATGTTCATATCTTCTAAACTAGACATCCATCTGAGGAACCTTCTGCTATTATGGAATCCTTAGGACGATGAAGTCCTTTTTGTGATACTCCACTTGGGTTTTTGAGAATGTTGTGGTATGGCTAGGTTGGATCATACTTGATTCCAACTTGGCACTCAACAGTAATACTCCTATAACTAACAGACCAATTGTCTGATTAACGCACTGACTATTGCGTTGGAACCAATATGTCATTGTGGTTCTTCAATTTACTTCTTCATGGGACATCGTGGAAGTTGAGGTATGACGGATTTCTTGAGGATAAGATACTCCAAGAATCAAATTTGATAAGTGTAGGACTCCAGTGGTTAGTTTTGACGTGAATAAAGAAAAGTGATCAAATGTGGGTATGCACCTAGCGATCCTCTTAGTTGGTGAGCACCTAGGAATCCCCTGTGGGTCTGCACCTCATGATCCTCTGAGTGGGTCATCACCTAGCATTCTTATGTGGGACTTCACCAATCAATCCTATGTGGGTTTATGTCTAGTGATCCAATGAGTGGTTGATCACCTCATGATCCTCTGTGTAACACCCTAATATTTCATAGTAAGTTTTTTTCTTTAATGTAATTCAATGGTGTGCGCTACATGCAACACCGAGTACGAGCGCACCACGACTTACCAAACAAGCCATTCAAAAAGCTGTTATGAATTTTATTAACTAATTTTTGAATCTTATATATATCTTATTAAATTTTAACATTCATTTTTTGTTTTTATTAGACATAATATAAAGACAAATTCAATTTCTTATATTAAAGAATTATTTATCCAAAAATGAAATTTTACAACCTTTTATTCGGAACCCATTATTAAAAAAAATATTTTACACTTTTATATATTCACTTTAATGAAATAAAATTATTTTTTATAAGTGTGACATATAAATTTAGTTTGGATAAATTTTTGGTTATTTTTTCATAACTTTATTATTTTGATGAATAGTGAAAAATGCTAGTTTTTTAATTGAAAACAATTATTCAAATAGAAAAAGTTTATAGTGTTAAATTATGAATTTGACTATTTTTGAAGTATAATTAGATTATATTTTTATCATTTAATACAATTTATGTTATTTTAAGAAATTTCACATTTAAATTTGACATAAACAAATGTCAATCATTTGATAGTATGTACTTTTTAAAAACCCACTTTTTGTTTTGGAAAATGGGAATTAATTTTAAATTAATTAATTCAAAATATAGGTTTTGAATTTGGTAAAATTGAATTCATTTTTGAATTTGGAATATAAAAATAATATTAGGATATGTTTTTTGTATTTTTTCGAAAACATATAATTTTTTATTAATTGTGAAAACACTACGTTATTATTTAAAACTAACTTTTTATTTTAAAAAATATTTCTTTTATTTTAATTTATATAAAGTCCAAATAGATATATAATACCTATATAAGTTCAATATAATTAATTGGAGTCATCTTATAATAAAATTAGATGTATAAAATTTTAATGAACTTTTTTCCGTCTTTTACCCATCTTCTAGGAGAATTTGAAAATTTGCATATAACATAATTTACCACTTCATTGAGATAAATTTCAAAAATCCAAGAGACAAGGTTAACATCAGTAATTAAAATTTGGTTCCATAAGGTGAAAATAATTATTTGTGAATAGTAAATTTTAACTTTTATTTACCATGATTAAAAGTAAATAGGGTAATTAAGGATTAAAATGATTTTATATTTACCCTAAAACATGTCCAAATTATATTGGATAAATTTAATCAGACAAATAAAACCTTAGGTATAATATATTAACCAATTTGGTCAACATGGATTAGATTTGGGTATTTATTATTATTTTATTTAAAGAATAGTTAAAAGTTTTTAATTCAGTGTTTAATAACTAAACCATTTTTAATATAGGGTTACACATAAAATAAATTAGACTATAACTATAAATTATAAATCAAAATATATTTAATACAAAATTTAATTTTATTTATAGTTTTTAGACATTAAATAATTTATCCTATTTATGACATAATGATGATGCAGTAATTACCTTATTAATGAAATATTAAAATAAAAATTATTATAAATATACAAATAAATATAAATAAAGACTTAAGATTAATTAAAATATTTTTTTAGGATAATATGACATGTTAGGTTTGATTACATAAATTTTATTCTAAGTGATAATGTTATTATGGCTATCAAAAAAATCAAATACCAAATTGTGTCAAAATTTACAAAATCGTGTTTTTAAATAAAATACTATATTAGTAATTCATATAGTATTACTAAAAATATATAATTCCCCCAAAGGTATTATATAAGATTATATATATTAATAATTAAACTCTTGGGGTTTTATTTCCTTTTTGTACTATGTTTATTAAAGATATAATATAAAAATACAAAGAGACAACGTAAATGTCAAAACATTTAACTAAGAGATAAATATAAAATATAAGGTTAATATGGTGGCATAAACCTATCAAAAACCTATTTTTAGAGATTTTTTAGACCCACCCAAACCTTATACTCAAAATAAATCTTTTTTGTTCCATTATAAAAATAAAATTATTTTACTATAAAATAATATTTCAAGCATTTCATAAAGTGCCCATCACCTCTCTGATAAAAGGGAACTTCCCCATCTCTTCAAATCACACATCCAAAGCAATTTGGATCAGCTAACCATACCCAAAAATCCTCCCATATTCCATAAAATCATCATAGAGTCCATAAATTGATTATAAAGTCAACCTATGGATCCCTTTTGATCAACTCAAACAGAAACACTCAAAGAAGATGTAATAATTTCACCACACTCTTTCAAATTCTTTTATTATTCGACTTCCTTTTTCTTTTTATTTCCATAAAAAATATTAAATATTGTACCTTTTTCATAAATTGATGTTATTAGAAATATGTTACATCCATATTCGTTATTCTATCCATCCTATAAATGACAAAGTCACCATACGCCCGTCCGTACGACTTACCATCTCCACATTGTGGTGTAGTTTGATAACCAGACACATCATTAAATGGATGTGTATAATAATGAGTATAACTGATGTAAATAATAAATATAACATATTAATTATTTTTTATATATCATATACCAACCAATTACATATGATTTCACCATCAATATATTGATATTGTTGCTCGTGCGTACGTACGACATACCGTCTCCATGAATGCGATGAGATTCATTCCCCATCGTAATATTTCAAGTATAATTTTCATTTTATGATTAGAAATAAGGTTTAACAACATAATATTATTCTGTATATGAATTAAATTCAGCCTATAAATAACAATCATGACTTATGTAACATAACATATAAAGAAAAACGAATCAGTTAACAACCAAAACAATGATACTACTGAAATATCATTACCAAAGCCATATTAAAAGATCTAATATGGTATCATATTTATGTATTTGGTTAATTAATAATTTAATAAATTTTTATTACCATTATAAAGGAGGTTTAATTACCTTTTCCTGAGGAAAAGTACAAGGTAAGGTGTTTTCATCTCACTTTTATTCCCGTGAGATTGATTCTATATTTTCCACTATAACCTTTTTGTGGTGTATGTATTGCCCATGATTTTATTTTTTTACAATATACATTAATTTATGGGTATTTATATCATCATTGGATGATCCTTCGTTCATGGAGTGTATGTTTCGTATGTTACCAAATCTGTAAGTGAATTTTAAATTCCAATTTCCACTCATTCAGTTTTACTCAATCATTATTGATTACATTATTCCAAGGTTACGTGTGAAATAACTATTTATTTACATAGGATGTAATTTACAGTCCCCTTTTGTGTGGATAAACTTTTGATACACATAATAAGTCCATTGAAAAATTCTTAAGTCATCGATATAAACATTATAAGAGTAATTTTAACACAATTTCTATTCATTGAGTTCATCATCCAAGTCATTGGTGTTGTTTTTACAAAAATATGTGTGAATTCCCTCTGATTTAGTTACACTTATTATTCAATAAAATTGAGTGTATTTATATTTTTCACACATAATTGTGTAATTTATTTATCTTTAACCTAAAGATGCAATATTTATAAAGGAATTCATCTCAACTTATATTCCCTTGAGACTTGACTGTTGTTTTGCGCCAATTCACTTTTATATGGTCTATATAATGTAAATTGAAATAGTATATCATGAATCCAATTATTCACATGATATTATAATGTTTTTATTTAAACAATTATTTTTATTCAATCATCTCTCATTTGGTTAGGAACTCTAAATAAAACATCATTTTAAATGTTAGAAAAATTTATTCTTCTAAATCGTTCTCATTAATGTCAATGTTTTAAAAATGTTTTTATTGTTTCAATTATATGTAATTTAATGATTTAAAATTAAAATTACTTTTAAATGTTTTAAATTGGTATATAAGACATTGATTCAAGAGTCTATTTTAAACAGATTTTTGATAAATAGTGATTCCTTTAAATGTTTTCATGAAAACTGTATATTTCTCTCAATGATTTTTACTGATCATTTTTAATTATGTCAACATACTTTATGGAATTTTATTCTTGACCGAGGTTGATTTATTATGATAAAAAAATATCATTCTTTTTTGAAGATTTTTTGATATGTTTGAATGTGGATGTGTTATTTTTATATCATTCTTGGTTTATGGATAATGAATTTACATTTTGTATGCTAGTTTTTATATGAATTTGTATGTTATGTTTAAACCCTTTCATATGAGGAATGCATTGGACTTAGTATGTGACAGGTGGAGCCGGATATAACTCCTCGATTCATCGGTAGGTCTCATAAGACATACTAGTATCCTGGCACAAGTCCTTGAAAAAATCTTATTTTTAGTCTCGACACAAGGCCTTGACTATGAGGTTATGATGTCTGAAATTATGAATTCCATCATTATGAAATTTTTATTGACATTACACGTGATTATTCGACTAGTATAATATCCAAGTGAATATGAAAATGTAATTATTTGATTTACCTTTTTCAAATTATTTTTAAGTTAATATTTAAAAGGCTACCATTCTAGTTTTATACATTGCCTTAAATGTTTATTCTTATTTATGATAGCTTTCGCTATATTGTTATCTTTACTGTGCATCTGAGATCACCCCTATCTTATATTTTATTCTTCCCTGGATGCATAGATGTAAATTAAGATTAAATTTTAGGAATTGGCTAAGGGATATAAGATTTTTCAAAGGGTACACAATGTTTATTTTATTTTATTATGAAATATAAAACTTATGTATTTATCTAGTAATTCCAAGGATACTAAATGGATCGGTATTTCGGGACATGATTCCTTGTATCATGCCATTGTTATGAAATATAACAGCATGTATGGGTAACTGGAGTTGGTGTGTTACAGCTGGTATCAGAAGATGTTTAGTGCAACCCTTGAATGTTAGATTTTGAAAAAAAAACTCTGATTTTGAAGCACTACCCTATGATAGACATTGTTGATTAGTATAGAAGAAAACCTAAAAAATTAATGTAAATATTATGTAGTTTTTCTAAGAAATACATACCTTTTTAGATATGAATAGGTTGAGGTGGCTCTGGAACAGATGTACCTAGGAGTGAAAACTCTGACAAGGTGTTTCGGGCTTGACCCGGGGTATCCTGGTACATGAAAATGGGCATTGATGCACTATTGGTTATGAAACTCTCATGGGATATGCATAGGATAATTTACATTTTCATATACTATATGATATATTTTAATATAAGATGAGAATAAATATCCTTGGTTAATTCTAAGCTATTTTTGATTGAAAATATGGTGGTATGATATTCTCTAAATGATTTTATGAATCACACCATTCATTCTTGTGTATGTAAATGGATAGATTCCAAGGAAATCATTGTAACATTGAGAATGATGTACAAGGTGGAAAAAATGGTGGAAACGATCAATGAAATGGAATATTGACAAGTGTAAAAGATATCGTGTTCATGCAGAATCAGTTTTCTGGAAATATGATCAATAATGTATATATTAACCAACTCCAAGACTAGACAAAGAAGATAAAGGTGGTGACTGATAAGAGCTCCAACAGTGGATACCATGGAGAAAAGAAATCAAAATTTCCATCATGTCGGAAATGTGGTAGGAGACATAGAGGTATGTGTCTTAATGGAACAAAGAAATTATTTTTGTGTGGGAAAGAAGGACATATTGTAATGAATTGATGAGAAATAATGAAGAGTACTATGAAATAAAATAAAAATGATCCCAAGAATCCATTGACATTCATTTGATGTAAATTTAGGGGACCTAGGAATTACCTGAGTGAATTCCCTATTCTATAGGATAACCTATTGGTCAATGATGAACCTATGTGTAAAGAAATGAATGGAGAAATGTTAAAAAGTATTAGTGTTATTTGTTGATGAGATTACTTTGGAAGAATTTTCTCTTTTATGTGTAACCCTGTAGTTTGTTATGTGAAAAGGATATTTTTCGAAAGAATTATATTTTTGATTTTTTATATGGTTATAAATAACCATTTGTAATTATATGATCCTTGAATTTGTGGAAATTACAAGTTATTATATTTTCGGATGAAAATGCGAGGTATGAGAAAATATTTGTGGTGAAATTATGTTATGGTTATTTTGAAAAATTTATCTCATTTTGGTAATGTTATAAAATATTGTTTTTGAAAAAATGCAACACGCACACCGTGTGACAACCCATCGCAACAGACAAAGCTGCTGGAATCGAACCCCCAACCAGAGTGTCATTTGGATTTATTGCCTACCACCGGACTACATGAAGTCCCATGTTAGTGTGACTAATTATTTTTAGTTAAATGATTTTATTGATCAATAATAAGTTGATTTGGGATCTTCTGTCTTATCAAATGGATATCCTTTGTATATGAAAATGATTTGCTGATTAAGTGATAAATGTTTTTTGGGATGATGTTTTCTCTATTGGGAACACTATATGCCAATAGAAAATTGAATACTATGGGATTTCATTTGAGGGGGGTATTGGTGGATTATTATCAATGTTTTTATTGTTGATTTAGAGTGATTTTGGTTAGTTATGGAAATTATTAACCTATCATAGAAAATATGTGATTATGTTAATTACTTTTATGTATGTGACGTGAAGAGCTGTCGATGATATTTGGATATACAATTTAACGTGGAATACTACGTAATTAAATTCTTCTACGTATTGGGTTCCAATATTAGATTGGATTATATTGGAGGATTTTAAAAACAATTTTTTTACTCTATGGTATTTATTGATCTTTGGGTATTCTTGGTTGAATTTTTGAAATTATGATTTTTATATTTTTACCAAAAGGATTATCATTTTTTGGGATCATCTGATCATGTACTAACAGTTTTGGTTTTGGTTAATCTCTAAAGGCAAGGTAAATATACAGTTTATCCTTTATGGATCATGTGATTCTATAAAAGTTGATTATAGCTCTTGATGTGTGACAAAGTCATCTTGAATACTCATAGTTTGAAAAAAAATAAGTTAGTGGTAAAAATTTATTCAAGGATTAAACTATTCTAAAATATTAAGTATATATATTTATGTTCTTAGTCAATCTCATATATAAATTCCACAACATTATGATATGGAACTTCAAAAAAAGCATTAACTTTTTACTTTTCCTATCGGGAAACTAATGAACGTTTATCCCATCACATGATTGGGGTTTTCTTGTCATTAACATTCACTTGATCATGTTTTTTATCACTATCCATTAAAACATGACACTTATTTTATCTTCAATATCCCTGTTTTCCTATATAGAATTTTATATGGGTTATCTCGGGTGACCTTTGTACTTCTCTTTATTTTATTTAATGTGACTATTTTATTGAATCTTATTTTTATGTGAGACTTTCAATGATGTTCCCAGGCCCTATTTTAAAATTTTTAAAACAAAATTTCTGAAAGGGGGGAAGAATTTGTAACCCCAAGATTTCATAGTAAGTAATTTTCATTAAAATAATTCAATAGCTGGCGCTATACGCAACTCCGAGTTCTAGCGCACCACGACTTACCAAACTAGTCGTTTAAAAAGAGTTTCTAATCGTATTAATTTCATTTTGAATTTTATATATATCCTATATAATTTTAACATTCATATTATGTTTTTATTGGACATCATATAAGGAAAAATTCAATTATTTATATTAAAGAACCATTTTTTTTAAAAAAAATTCAATTTTACCGCCTATTAATGGAGAAACCTTTTTAAAACCGATAAATTAAACTTTTATATATTAAATTTAAAGAAATTAAATTCTTCGTTTATAATAGGAAAATAAAAACTTTGTTTGGATAAACTTTTGGTACTTTTCTGATAACTTTCATATTTTGATAATAGTTTAAAATACTGTGTTTTAATTGAAAACAACGTTTTTAACAAAAATAATTTACTGTGACAAATTTTGAATTAGAATTTTTTAAATTATAATTAGATTATATATTTTTTATTTAACAAAATTTATTTCATTTTTATGAAATTTATCATTTAAATTTGATATAATCACATATCAACCTTTTGATAGTTTTTACTTCTAAGAAACATTTTTTTTTTGGTATTGACAAGAGGAATTAATTTTCAATTAATTAATGAATGTTATATGTTCTGAATTTGGTAAAATTGAATTCATTTTTGAATTCAGAATATAAAAATTAGCGAAGGGTAATTTTTGGTATCTTTCTGAAAACATTCAGTTTTTGATGAATAGTGAAAAACACTGCGTTTTTGATTAAAACCAACATTTTATTTAAATAATTATTTATTATATTTCAATTTATCTTATTTCTATGTAGATATATAATACCAATTTATGTTCAATGTAATTCATTAGGGTAATTTTATAACAAAACTGATTGTATTAAATTTTATTGAACTTTTTACCGTCATTTACCCTTCTTCTAGGAGCATTTGAAAATTTGCATAAAACATAATTTTACCACTTATTTGAGTTTAATTTCAAAAATTTGAGAGGAATATTTAACATTAGTATGAAAAAAAATTTCAATAAGAATTAAAATAATTTTTGGCGAATAGTAACTTTTGACTTTTATTTATGGTAATTAAAAGAAAATAGGGCAATTAAGCGTAAAAATGATATTATAATTACCCTAACACATTTCATAATTCTATTTTATAAGTTTAATTATACCCTAAAAAAGAATAGAAATTAAATATGATCCTCTTCGGTCCACATGGAATAGATTTGGACATTAATTATTATTTTATTTAAATAAGAGTTAAAAGTGTTAAATTCAATGTTTTATAACAAAGTAATTTTTAATATACGGTTACAAATAAGATAAATAAATCAATAAATATTAATTTTAAATATAAAAATATTTCCTAAATAATTATATTTTATTTATAATTTTTAGACATTAAATAATTTAATTTATTTATGACACAATTTTGATGCAGTAATTACCTTATTAATGAAATAATAAAATAATTTATATTATAAATCTCCAAATATATGTAAATTGATTATTTCGATGAATTAAATTAATTTTATAGGATAATATGACATGTTAGGGATGATAAAACGAATTTTATTCTAAGTTATAATGTTCTTATGGCTTTCAAAAAAAATTAAAATACTAAATAGTTTCAAAATTGACATAATTGAGTTTTTTAAACAAATACTATATTAATAATTGATATAATATTCATAAAAATATAATAATTGATAATGTACATAGATACTGTTATATATTTAAATAATGAACCACTTGGGCTATGATTGTTATGTTATTGTACGTTTATTATCCATATAATATAAAAAAGCAAAGAGACATGGTAAATGTCAAACTATTTAACTAAGAGTTAAATCTAATAGATAAGGTTAATATAGAGACCTAAACCTTTATAAAACCTATTATTTGATATTTTTTCGACCCATATCCACATTATCCTCTAAATATATCATTTTGGACCCATTAGAAACCGAAAAAAATTTTATTATAAAATAATATATAAAACTTTTACTAAAGTGACCCTCACCACTCTTATCCCAAAATCTTACATCCAAAGACATATGGATCGGCCAAAACCTCAAAAAATATCCTTCCAACATCCCTAATATAAGCATAGTGTCCTTAATAGGATCATAAAGCCAGCTTATGGATCCCTTTAGATCAACTCAAAATAAAATACCCAAAGAAGAGGTAATAATTTCACCACCCTCTTTCATGTTCATTTCATCATCCACATCCACTTTAATTTTGCTTCCATACCAAAATAATAAATCATGTACCTTATGCATAATTTTATATTTCTATAAATATGGTACAACCATATTTTTTATTCTATCCATCCTATAAATGACAATGTCACCATAAGCACGTACTTACGACTTACCGTCTCTACGTCATGGTATAGTTTGTTATTCAAACACATCATTATTTGGATGGGTATAATAATTAGTATAAATGATGTGAATAATAAATAAAAAATGTTAATTATTTTTTATATATGATATACCATCCAGTTACGTACGATTTCACCATCAATGTAATGATATTGTGACTCATGCGTACCTGCAGCTTACCATCTCCATGAACACGATGAGATTCATTACCCATCATAATCATTCAAGAATAATTGCCATTGTATGACCAAAAATTATTTTTAAGTACTTAATATCATTGTGGATATTAATCAAATACAATATATACATAGGAACCATGAATTATGTTACAATATATATAAAGGAAAGCGAATCAGTTAAGAACCAAAAAAATGATACTACTTAAATATCATTAACAAAGAAATATTAAAAGATCATATATGATATCATATTTATGTTTCTGGTTATTTTATAATTTAATAACAATTATTTCACCATTTTACAAGAGGTTAACCTACTCTATACTAAAAATAATTACAAGGTAAGGGGTTTTCATCTAATTTTTATTCCTGTGTGATTCATGATATATTTTCCATTGTTAAATTTTGAGTGGGGTATGTATTTCCCATGATTTTATTTTTTAAAAAATATTCCTTAATTTATTGGTATTTACATCACTATTGAATGAAACTTCTTTTAGGGGTTGTATGTTTCATAAGTTACCATATCCGTAAGGTAATTTCAAATTTCAATTTCCACTTATTCTGTTTTACACAAACATCATTGATTACTTTATTCCGTGATTATGTGTGAAATAACTATTTATTTACTAATGTAGTAATTTCCACTCCCCTTTGTGTGGATATACATTTGATACACATAATAACCCCATTGATAAATTACCATGTCATAGATCTATACATGATATGAGTAATTTTAACACATTTTCTATTCATTGAGTTAGACATCCATGTCATTGTTGTAGTTTTTACAAGAATATGTGTTAATATCCTATGATTTATTTACACAAAATTTAAAATCATATTGAGTGTATTTTTATTTGTTACACATAATTATTTCATTGATTTATCCTTAACCATGTTATACATTCTTTATAAAGGAATTAATCTCAACCAAAATTCCATTGATAATACTTTTTTGTTAGGAAACAATTAACATTTATTTGGATTATATAATGTACTTTGACAATGTATATCATGAATCCATTTATTCTAGTTATAATAAATAATTTTGATTACCTAAATTATTTTTATTCAAGTGTCTCTCATTTCATTAGGAACTCTAACTAAAATATCAATTTAAAATTTTCAAAAATATATTCTTCTGAATCATTGTAATTAATGTACTTGTTTTAAAAATGTTTTTAAGGTTTTATTTATATGAACATTAATGTTCTAAATTTGTATTTTTCATAAAATTTTCAATTTGGTATGGGACACTTTGATTCAAAAATATATTTTAAACAGCTTCTTCATAAATAACGAGACATTTAAAAGTTTTCCTGAAAAATGGATATTCCTAACAAATATTTATACCGATAATTTTCAATTCTATTAACATCCATTAAGTGATATTATTTTTTATCGAGGTTGATTTATTATTATATAAATCATTCATAATGTATTGAAGGATTTCTGATCTTTTATATATGGATGTGTTATTTTTATACCATACATGGTTTATGGATAATGTATTGAAATTTCTTATTCTACATTTAATATGAATGTTTATGTATTGTTTAGACCTTTTCATATTAGTAATTCATTGGATATAGTATGTGATTGGTGTATCCCTCTATAGATACTCGATTCATTAGTAGGTCACAAGAGACAAACTACTGTCTTGGCACAAGGCCTTGAAAAAATATTATTTGTAGTCTTAGAACAAGGCCTGGACTGTGTGGTTTTAAAGTCTGGCATTATGAATTCCATCATTATGAAATTGGATATTGATATTAATTGTGATTATTCTACTAGTATAATATCCATGTGAATAAGTTAAAGGAATTATTTGATTTATATTTTTCATATTATACTGATGTTTAATTTTAAAATGCTTATATTCTAGTCTTATACATTGCCTTTAATGTTAATTCATATTTATGATAGTTTCTACTATATTGTTATCCTTACTCAGCATCTGAACTCACCCCTTTCTTAGGTTTTATTATTTTCAAGATGCAATGAAGTATATTTTGATTTACCTGTTGTTTTAGGTTATGGGAAATCAGTTCTTTCGTAGGGGACACAATGTTGTTTTTTTATTTTATGATGTAATGTAAAACATTTTTATGTATCTAGTACTTCCAAGGCTACTAAACCGATATGTATTTTGTTACATGATTCCATGTTTCATGCCAATGTAATGTAATAATTAACAGATTCTAGGTAACTGGTGTCGGGGTGTCACACATTGAGTGGGTTAGCACCTAGCGATGCTCTGCGGGTCAGCACCTAGCCATCCTATGTGGGTCATCACCTAATGATTCTCTGAGGGAGATCCCCTAGTGACCCAGTGTGGTCCTACAATAGAGCCTCTCTACACAATAAGATGATATGGATTTATGAATAGTCAATTTTACTACCCTACTTAAGATATACATGGTTCCAGTTTTTTTTCCTACTTTATCCATTGTGATTGTGAAGATTCTCTGTTGTTTTTACTTTGAGGAATTTTGGTAGAACATTGAGGTCTCGAGGTCCCTACAGAATATTGTTGTACTCACCCCTATAAGGTATATTCCTGCACCTTGTTGTGTCTTGTGGAGATTAAAGACAGCTTGATTGAGACATATGGTTTCGGGGCTTGAGGGATCTCGGAGGTGATTGACAGATGGGGTGTGCAGTAGTGATGACAAACGATGAGATCTACCTACCCTTAAGGTATGATACTAGTAGGATGAACTCAGGAGCTGTTTTTCCTTTATATTGTATTTTATTTTAGATGGGTTTGTATTTTAGACAAAATACTCTTAATTATACATGCACTCTACCTTTTTTTAATGGCATAAATTGGTCCCCCTTTTAGTGTGTCGAGATGTGGTTGAACATGTGTGTCTACAGGATTAATGGAAATTCCTTCCCATTTTTCGGGTTCTTCTTTCTAGTGCTAGTCGCCAGCCCCTGGCCATTATAAGGTGTGATTGGGGTTGTCATGGCACGAGCCCTAGGGGAAGGGTCGTGAAAAAGTGTAATCAAAGGGAATTTTAATCTACCAAAAAAATTAAGATAAGAATTTTTTTAATGGGGTATATAGTGTTAAGGTTCTCTTGTTCATATTTTAGTCCACGGAGTCCATTGTTGGTGTGGTGGCTGATATTTCCATACACTATGACCCTGAGTTGTGGTTTCCAGCTCGGTACAAGAATAAACTTGGTTTATGTGTTTTGAAAATGTTTTTCCATTGATCTATTTTAAGTCAACCCACTAGGTATGAACTTTTTACTGTGGTTTATCTGGATTCCCTTTCAAGATTCATCTACATAGGAAACTAGCCAGGATTCCAATTCATGATCACAAGGATAGTCCACAGAGTGATCAATCTTTTGTACAAGTATTGTTACTCAAGATGGTACCTTCCGGCGGTGTACCATCGATACCAATGCCCATTTTCCAGAAGGTACTACCGGCACTACTGGTTGAGGAAACATGTTGGCTTAATACATTACCTGAGTTTTAGTGATAGATACCACTCATGATATGAGACGATCCTAATGCATGGGTGTCTAGGGAATCTCTTGAGGTGGTTAAAGAGATTTAATATAACTATATCACCATTAGATTAGATGGTGGTACTAGTAGTGAGAATTCTATGTGGATCAGTAGGGTTGGGGCATGGTTTGGATTTTCCCTATCTTACGATGAGGTGATTTTTCTCTGGATATAGCTTGAGAACCTTCCTTAGAGAATATATCTCATTCCATAAAAATATAATGGGTATATTTTCCCAAGAACATCTACAACGTCACAAGACGACATGTTGGTAGTTGAGTATTCATAGTGGCCTTCCAAACATTCTAGGTACTCGATGAATATGACACAACCAGTGCTCTAGGGATCAGACATTGATGTGAGATGTGTTTGGGTACATCAGAATGAACACTATTCCTATGTGCATTCCGGATTATGTTATGATTCTAGAGAGATCCTTAGTGGCTGAATGTTTTCTAGATGAGATGGAATATCCAGTGAATGTTAGCATTGGGAATGTAGGAAACCGACATCAGTCTTCGAGACATGGACATGTAAAATGTTTTGTAACGAAGAAGTGATAGGGAATGATGAATATGTGGGGTAGAAGACGTGGAAGTGTATCAAGGAGATAAGCATGAGGTGGTGTGTATTTTGACATGTTACAACCAGCAACCCAATGTGGTCCCCACCTGGTTTAGAGAGATGAAGGGTAGGGGGAAGGAGTTGCTATATATTTTCTAGGATTATGACCCAAGGGCTCTAGGAATGATTCATGGTATGGTCAGTTTCTACTAGTAACTGGCGTATTAATAGATATAGGTATTAATCATTCCTTCTTATCATGATTATTTTTCAAGACCTAGAGTTTTTGGTTAAACCGTTTACTTGACACTTACATCTAGAGATACCTATTGGAGGAGATTCGATAATCACACATACAATGACAATGTGATCTTACACTTCATGTGAGTGTTTCGGTTGGGACCTCTTGGTGGAAGAATCGAGTCATTACACCTGAGTTTTTGTATGGAATTTTCTTCAAGAGATCATGCCCAGATTTACAGTTTTCTGAAAAATTGATGTGTAATGTCAACATATTTGGAATGGGGTTTTACTTGGTGGGTGAAAAAGAAAAAATTGGAAAGATGGGATAATCTCATGCATATGAGGGTGAGCCCAATCACTCTTGATTTGGCCAGAATTGCCCTCGTTGTAGAGAATTTCTTGAGTTTTCTGTTCCCAACAATAGTGGCTGAGTGTGCGAAAATCTTTTCAAATGTTGACTCCATGATTTCCACCCCAAAAGGGGAGGGACTTTTGAATATTTATAAACCATCAGATAGCCCTGATATCAGCATCAACATAACAGAGGTCCTTCATTGATCATTGAATGTAGATGGAGTAGGTGGAGGACTTGATAATGAAGGGGTTAGTAAGACCCAATGTTTGAGGTTATGTGTCGACCACCAACACCTTAACCGAGTTTTAGTGGAGAGTGAGTACCAAATTCCAAAGGATCGATTGGCACCCAGATCAGTTTGAGGGGGTAGCCTTTCATTTAGATGGAATGGAACATGTTTTCTTTTCAGCAATTTATATAGCGGTGATGGTTGGAGTTCCCCCAGTACTATGACCATGAGGTAGTATATTCTCCTAGGATGGGGGATGTGGCGGCAGACGTGCCTAGTAGGAGGTCTAGTTAATAGCTTCTGAGTAAGGAGACCGAACATATAGCTTCGATGCGGATATCCTATGTGGATGATGATGGAGATACTTACCTCTAGTATATGATTATCACTCCCCAACTCCTTCTGCAAGATAGTGAAGCACAACTAGTGGATGTTGACTGTGAGACCCGACGTGTTCAGATATCCCTAGGACAAGTTCCTAATGATTTTCCAATAGGTGGGGATAATTTCACCCTTTTTAGAGGACACACCATGGTACCAGTGACTTCATAGGATTAGGTGTTGAGGTAATTCCATAAATTCCCATTGAAGGAACATCCTAGTGTGGCAAAGACATACCAGGACCACCAACGTCATTACTAGTTACCAGGGATGAAGAAAATGGTGATAGAGATCGTTCCATGATGCCTCACTTGTCAGCAAGTGATAGCTGAGCATCAGGTTCTAACACAATTGAGAACATCTTTTACTTGCTGACAAATGATCAGACAGAGTGGAGTATATAGACCATAGAGGACATGATTCATTCCTATTTCATAGATTTTCATCACTGTTGAAAGGAACACCTACCCCATGTAGAGTCTTTATGTAACAATAGCTATCACTCCACCATTGTAATGAATCCATTTGAGTACTTTTATGGGAGGCTGTATAGATCAAATCTATGCTGTACAGCCCCAGGGGAGTCAATACAAATGGGTACAGAGTTTTTACGTGCTACCACTATAATGGTGAAGATCACCTAGTAGTGGATGAGGATTGACAAGAGTAGGAATAATTCTTATACTGACATTAGATGGATATTATTGGAGTTCTAGGAGAGCGATCCAATTTTCCTTCTTGTATCACCCTGACAAGGATTGTGGAGATCTTGTTGGAGCTGCATGCTATCTCCGAGAGTCATCATAAAATTTCTATTTTTTAGTGGAGTTGGTGAGGTGGAATACCTCCTAGATCTCCACCCATATATACACCAGGTGCTTGATGTTTTTAATATGTCGTTGTTGAGGATGTATGTGCATGATCCATCTCATGTCATCGATCGTGTAATGATGGACATTGATGATGGGGTGACATCTGCAGAGTTACTGGAGGCGATAGAGGATCGGCATGAATAGGTCATTCATGGAAGGTTTATTCCACTAGTTCACATTCATTTGTAGCACCATAATCAGTAAGAGAGCACACGGGAGAAGGAGGCTCAGATACATGCTCAGTACCCCCCACTTGTTTGGATTTCATTTGTAATGGATTTCGGGGTCGTAAAGAACAATGGTGGGGAGAATTTAAAGTCACAGAAATTCCGTGTAATGTTTTTAATTATATGAAATTATTATGAGACTGTGAAATTTTACGTCATGTGATGCTGAGACCCGGAGTTCTAGAAATGATCTATCAAAAAAAATTATTCTTTCAATAGCACACATGAAAAGATTTCCTAAAAATGAAGAATAAATCTTAAAAGTGTGCTTAGATCAAGATTTTAGAGGGCACCATTGCGTTCAGTTTGTTGGGTTTATCCTAGGCGTGACTTATGAATATTCGGCACATGGCTCCAGGGAGAAGACTAGAAATTGACATTACTATAAATAAAATTATTAAATAAAATTATTTTATTGTCAAATACATATAACTCAAGAACGGTGACGGAGAGTGAATATCTGAGACAAAATCTGATCTTGTGAGGGTATTCATTCCATAGGAAGATCGTAACATTTCCCGACACAATCCAATATGAGAAGTTAGTTTTTGGCTCTAATTAAAATAATTAAATAATTTTTATTTTGTTGTTAAATCCTTAAAATTATAAACTGTACCTTTGATTTAAAATATATGAGATTTGTTGAGTGTGTGGGGGCGTATTTCCATTATGCTAAGCCTAACCTTGACCAACACGGGTAGAGGGTGAATGTTAATTCTTTTTTTATCTTTTTTAAGGTAAGTTTAGTAAATCTGTGAGAAGGGATTTCAATCATTTGAACCGGTGCTCTAATTGGAAATCTGAGGGCACCATTGAATTCACAGCTCTGAGATTGACTTTTAAAATAATAAATTTTGTCGGTATGGTTAAAACAAGAAATTTAATTTTTGGACATTAAAAAAAATAAGATAAGTCCATGAGTTATTTTATATCTTTTTTTAAACATTGAGAGATGGTAGAGGGACCATCGTGTTGATCATTAATTTTAATAATTTTTTTTAATGACTGGTTATACATGGTTGTGTAACTAAACTATTGGGAGATTAATGGATGAATTAATTATTCATTAATGAACCACATAATTGTGCAGTGATATGAACACATTTTCTATATTTTAATCTAGTCGTCGGAGTGGGTTTTTGGAACCCTCAGGAGAACTCTTGAAGAAGTTCTCACGATGACATACTCCAATTATGAATAGATAATTTGGTGATTCCATTGAGGATTTTATCTGATGATTGACGAATTCTAATGAACACCCTTCAAACATGTGATCTCCTTCACTGAACCACAGTGCCTTCTAACGACTTCCAAGTATGGGGTTTAAAATTTTTTATATGTTTAAATGGTTTTTACCTGTCCATTGTCGATTGATATAAAGAACCTAGATCAACCAACTAATAAGATCATCCACGACACAACCGTTTTTTTGGGAGGTTTTCATGAGAATTCATTTTTGGGGATTTATTAAATCTTATGATGATTATTTCTTCACCCACATGTTATAATAATAATGCAGAGGGTCCTGGACAATCAGAACAAGGCCTGGATCCATTTCCAAACATGTTCTTCATGCATTCATGGTGGTTGAATGGTCAACGAGCCAAAAATGTGGAACTGAGTTCCATGTCATGAATGCGGAATCCCAGGAGGCCCATAGGTGCAAACATAATGAGAATCAGAACACGTGAGCTTCACTGGTTGTAGAGACCTGAATCTTGACGTACATGGACATTACATTACATTTCCGGAATACTTAGTACATAACAAAAACACACACACAAGGACCGTAATAGTTTAGTGTCTTTGGAAACTCGGACTATAATCTTCTAATCGTGGTGAAAGATCTTCAACATCTCCCATAAAGATCTTCCTTTTTTTTACCTAAAACCTTTCTTTATATCCTGGGGAAAAGAAAACATAAAAGGGTGAGCTCAAATGCTCAGTAAGGGTAAACAAAAGAAATATCAATCACATCATATTCATAAGAACATAACATTTTGGAAATCATAACCTGCAAAAGAGAGCATAATTTCATAACATGGGATAAATCATGGTAGTGAAATGTAATCACAATAATCATAACATAAAACATGGAACATTGTGAAATACACACATAATCATAGAGAATCATTTCTTGTTAGTCAAGACTCATTGCCAAGACTATCTTAGTGGACAAAGTCCCTTTCTGAATCGAGTAATCCTCGTTTCAGTCCTGTTTCACTGAACCGGTATAACCTACCATTCTAGCCATGTCTATCTCATGAGATATAAAATCTTTACCCAATGCATTGGAGGGAGATATAGGTCCCACCCATCTTATAATGAATCCTTTCTTATGTGTGCCACAAAATCATAAATCATACATCATTGCATAACCCATGTAATAAAAATGGGATTCTTAAACAACATGACATCATAAAACCATTCATATAAGATAAAGGAATTCATAAACATAATTCCATCACAACATAGTCAAATAAATGTAAAAATATGGATAGAAACAGAACCCTTTATTATCTTAGAAGGAAAATAATTTTGATAAAACACTTGAAATGAATTCTTGAGGAAAATATCCTTTTTTCTTCAAAATCAATTTCTTTTCACAAAACATCATGCAATTTTAAAAGAAAAAGATTTTATTGAAAATAGTCATGAAATATTTTAGAGGAAGCTTCATGAAAATAAGGCTTTATAAAACAGTATAAATCCGTTTGTGCCGTATAAGTTAAAAAAAACATTCTTCGTACTTTTGTCGGAAAAGTCAAAAAGTACCTCGTATATAAAAAAAACGACAAAAGATTCCTTTCATATTCTTTACTAAAAACTCACCTAAGGGTAAAATTGGATTTAAAATATTGTAAGTTGATGGAAACAATATTACATATTGAGGGAACATGGATGTGGATGATAAAATACACCCCAGTAAATACTTACGAATAAACAATCTCGGATAAAAATGAGATTGTGATATTTCCCTTACCATAGGTCCGACTTGCTTTGTAAGTGTCCGAACCTCCTGTATAATGATTTAAATCATGTTATTGACTTATTACAGAATCATATTCATTGTTATGATATCATATATGGTTCACTTATGACATTATATTACCCGTTCTTTTGTAAACTCCATGTTAAAGAAGCGTTTTGGGTAAAATCGTTTCATTTATCGTAGGTGTTTTGACTTGTTGTTCTTGACATCATTATTACTTATATCATGATTTACTTACTTCCAGAATATAAAATATGATTTATATATCATATATATTCAGTATATATATATATATAATAGGTATATAAATAAAATGAAAAACACCGTTCATGGAGACGGTAGTCCGTACGTACGCATGAACGCTGTTTTCCTTTCCTTATTGTCTTGAAATGGAAGTAAGTAGATTACATACATATGTATATATATACATAAATCCAGTAGCTTTATAATTTCATATATTTCATTATTATTTCTTATATATACATTATAATCATTCTTAAATGATTAACATGGAGAATGAATCTCATCGCGTCGTGGAGACGGTAGTCCGTACGTACGCACGAGCGATGATATCATTTCTATAAATATTGAATTGAATTGGAGTGGATTATACAATATATCAGAATCAATATGATGTTGTAATAACTATGTATAGTTATTCTTTACACCATTATACCCATCCATGTAAGGTGGTGGTGGAAAATAGATTACACCACGGCGTGGAGACGGTATTCCGTACGTACGCACGCGCGGTGATTTCTTTTTCCGTAGGATGGATAGATGGTGAAATAGGTTTGTTTCATACTTATAATAACATATCAGTATATGAGTGATACTGATGTTATTACTTCATAATGAAACAACCTAAGAAGAAGAAGTGGAAGAAGAAATAAAGATGAAAGAATTGGTAACGGTAATTACCTCTTCTTTGAAGTGCCTCTTTGAGACCTCCTCTTAGGGCACTAAAATTGGTCTTTGAGGAAGACCAGAACCTCTAGGATGTTGCTAGGGAAGTGGAGAGGAGAAATTGGTAGGGTTTGGCCGAGCTTGAGTGCTCAAATTGGTGTGAGGAGGAGGGGGAGGAGGTGTCCTTTTATAGGGGAGGAGAGGGGCACCTTAGGAATATCTCAAAATATTATTTTATTTTAAAGTCAAAATCGGTTTATAATGGTTCCAAAGGGTCTTATTTCGAAGCTAAAGTAAGGATGGGTCGAAATCCTATCAACAAATAGAATTTAGACAAGTTTATGATATTATTTTAACCTTATCAATTAGATTTAACTCTAAGTTAATTAATTTAACTTTTACCGTGTCTTTTTGTTTTCTTTCACTATATGGTTAATACACTTACTATAACATGCCAAACGAACCCCAAATTGTTTATTATTAATATATATATCCTTATATAAGTCATTTGTCCGAACCTTAGATTTTTAGGAATAAAATAACAATTAATAATATAATATTTGATTTAAAAACTATTTTGTGTCAATTTTGACACTATTTGATATATTATTTTTGTGAAAGTCATAACAGAATTATATGTTCGAACCAAGTTGATTAAATCAACACTAATATATCATGGTAACCTTGGAAATTAGTGGAATTCATAAAAAGTTTCAAATTATATTTATTTTGGTGTTTATAAAATCAATTATGTCAATATTTAATTAATAAGATAATTACTGCATCATCGTTGTGTCATAAATAAATTAAATTATTTGATGTCTAAAAATTACAAATAAAATACCATCATGTAGGAAATCTTTTTATCTTTCTAATGAATATTTACAATCGTATTTATCTTATTTATAACCCCATATTAAAAATTATTTACTTATTAAACTTTGATTTTTGCTATTTTAACCCTTCTTTAAATAAATTAATAATAAATGTCCTAATCTAATCCAAGTGGGTCTAAATGGTCATATTTTATTCCTAAGTTTGTTTTTGGTCGAATTACACTTTTCCAATAGAATTAGGACATGTGTTAGGGTAATAGTGATATCATATTTACCTTTAGTTACCCTATTTACTATTAACCGCGGTAAAAAAAGTAAAAAGTTACTATTCACCAAAAAATTATTTTCATCTCATTGAACCACATTTTAGTCCTTGATATTAACCGTATCTCTCGGATTTTTGAAATTCCATTCACAGAAGCGGTAAAATTAAGTTTTATGCAAAATTCAGTTTTTAACCTACCACTTAGTAGTTTCACTATTCATCAAAAATTGATGTTTTTCAGAACAATGCCAAAATTTCATCCCAAGCTATATTTCATATTCCGAATTCAAAAATGAAGTCTATTTTACCAAATTCATAACATAAAAGTTGCATTAATTAATTTTATAATTAAATCCCGCTGTTAAAACAAATAGCGTGTTTTTAAGAAACAATATCTATCAAAAGATTGACACTTGTTTATGTCTAGTTTAAATGTGAAACTACATCCAATGACCAACATTGTATTAAATTGTAAAAATATATTCTAAATATACTTTAAAACCACTCAAATTAATGATTTATCACTATTAATTATTTCGATTAAAAAAGTTGTTTTTAATTATAATTTAGTAATTTTCACTATTCATCAGAATATGAAAGTTATCCGAAAAGTACCAAAATTTCACCTTAGGCTAAATTCGATACTCCGAATCCAAAAATGAAGTCCATTTTGAGAGTTAAAATTTCTAAAATTTAAAAAGTGGTTATTACTATTCATAACGGCTAGTTTTAATAATATTTTAATAGCATATCATTGTTTCGTGAAACTCAGGATTACGTACCACACACGCTATCGAGGAAGGTTGCGATTGCGTGTAATGCAAGGTAAGTCAAGGATGCGTGTTGTGCAAGCTCCTTTTGGTGTAGCGTATAACACAAGAAATTAGTAAAATAAGAAAGAATATTTTTCATAAAATCTCGGGCTGTTACATTCTACCCCCCTTAAAATGAATTTCGCCCTCGAAATTCGTCGGGGTTATAAATGGTTTACTATTCGAAAGTTTCTTTAATAGAAACCCACATCGTAAAAGGGAATACCAAAACTTGGCTTTAAAAACTAAAGTATGAAATGTAACGATTACCCAAATAAACTAATCACTGGGTTTCCACATAGGTGAAAATATGGATATGGAAGAGAAATCTAACCATCATGTTCTAATGGAGAGTGGTAGAGAACATGGCTATGGAAAAGCCAGTAATCACAAATCCATAGATTTGTGATGATATAAGGTACCATCTGATTCATCAGGTATAAGATCACTAGGACAACATTTTTGGTTTTCAAGATCATTTCCCTAAAGTTGAAAATTTTCTTAGAATAAATACTTACTTTATTTTGGTACAATCTCACTTTTGTTCGTGCCTTGAACAATTTCTACTTCATCTCTTAAATAAATGAAGTTGAATTTGTTATTTGTGAAGTGTTAGAAGATCATGTGATAGAATGACTGTTCATTCCATCTGTCTCAAACAAAAGGTTAGCAAAAGTTATTAAATATACATAAGTCATTCTATAGTGAGATTAATCATATATGGTTCCTAAAATGGACTTATACTTCATATATCATGCTGGTTAATATAATAAAACTAGTTTCTACTAAACAGGGACTTCCTGTAGGCCAGTGGTAGGCGATAAAGACCAGTCGCACTTCGGTTGTGGGTTCGATTCCTACAGCCTTGTCCGAAGCGATGGGCTGTCGCCCGTCCTGCAGGTTGTCCCTTTTTCTAAAACTACCTTACTATAACATCCCATCAATAATATCGAAAATCTTCTATCCTTAAACAATACTAACTTATGTCCAACATAATCCAGTCTAATCTTTAGGCTTATACATAATACTGCAGTCCACTCTCATAATATAGTGACAACGATTACCAGAGATTTAATACTGTCGTTGATCCCCACATATCATAAGATATGTCTTGTTGGTCACATTCCAAACATTCAAAGTCCTTAATCGTGTATTCTCTTGAATACCTTAGTGAAAACATGAGTGCAGTTAAAAGTTAACACTTTCCTCATACCAAAATCCTCAAAATTCTATATACTCAAACCATGATATCACTTAGTCCTTATATCAATCATGAGCTCATGAATACTATCAAATATTTCATTTTCTTATTTTCCCTTCATTATGCGCATATCATCCTTTTTTCCAAAAATACCTCAATCACTTCGAATACCACATTAGAGCAATACATAAATATTCCAATACACCATAAAAGCACCTCAACAACATTATTCTTGAATACAAATACTTCAGTCCATCCACTTCAATGACTGTCCTGGAATAAGTCCTTCCTTGATTTAGAAGTATCTTTTTAGGTCAGGGCATTGAGTTGGGTAATGCCCATGTTCTCCACAAATAAGACATTGAACTCCATAACAATCTGTCACTCTATGACCCTTTTCTCCACACAGATAACATCGGTCCCTCCATTTGAGGTATTCCTCAAGGTTCTTCTTCCCTTCTTTAGAAATCTCAATCTTCCTTTCTTTATGATCCTCAACATGCGAACATGCATAATAGTTTATCTTCCACTTCTTTGATGAATTAGTCATACCACTAAATTTCACCTTGTTAATCATATATCGTGATGACTGATTCGGCATAATCACAATATCTTTATCTCTAGGCATCACACAATTTTGTTGCTCATAGTCACAAATTTGTCCATTGGATTCAATGTTAACTGAATTCCTTCTGGTTCCCTCCATTAACTAAAACACAAAAAGAATTTTGTGAGAGGCGAAATCAGGCTAGGGAAGACAACATAGTAAAGGGGGAGCACCCTCAATATCTAACATATTAGGTTAAATTCTAAGATCGTTACTGTAGTTCTAGGAATATATCCTATACGTATACTTATCCTTAGGGACATCCCTAGACATACCTTAGAAATATCTCTAGGGATCTCACTAACGTTTTCGCATCCTAGTTTCCAAAGGTTGACTAAACCTTTCCTCTGATACCAACTGTAGAGACCTGAAGCTTGACGTACATGGACATTACATTACATTTGCGGAATACTTAGTACATAACAAAAACACACACACAAGGACCGTAATAGTTTAGTGTCTTTGGAAACTCGGACTATAATCTTCTAATCGCGGTGAAAGATCTTCAACATCTCCCATAAAGATCTTCCTTTATTTTTTTACCTAAAACCGTTCTTTATATCCTGGGGAAAAGAAAACATAAAAGGGTGAGCTCAAATGCTCAGTAAGGGTAAACAAAAGAAATATCAATCACATCATATTCATAAGAACATAACATTTTGGAAATCATAACCTGCAAAAGAGAGCATAATTTCATAACATGGGATAAATCATGGCAGTGAAATGTAATCACAATAATCATAACATAAAACATGGAACTTTGTGGCATACACACATAATCATAGAGAATCATTTCTTGTTAGTCAAGACTCATTTCCAAGACTATCTTAGTGGACAAAGTCCATTTCTGAATCGAGTAATCCTCGTTTCAGTCCTGTTTCACTGAACCGGTATAACCTACCATTCCAGCCATGTCTATCTCATGAGATATAAAATCATTACCCAATGCATTGGAGGGAGATATAGGTCCCACCCATCTTATAATGAATCCTTTCTTATGTGTGCCACAAAATCATAAATCATACATCATTGCATAACCCATGTAATAAAAATGGGATTCTTGAAACAACATGACATCATAAATCCATTCATATAAGATAAAGGAATTCATAAACATAATTCCATCACAACATGATCAAATAAATGTAAAAATATGGATAGAAACAGAACCCTTTATTATCTTAGATGGAAAATAATTTTGATAAAACACTTGAACTCCATTCTTGAGGAAAATATCCTTTCTTCTTCAAAAACATTTTTCCTTTCACAAAACATCATGCAATTTTAAAAGAAAAAGATTTTATTGAAAATGGTCATGAAATCTTTTAGAGGAATCTTCATGAAAATAAGGCTTTATAAAACAGTATAAATCCGTTTGTGCCGTATAAGTTAAAAAAAACATTCTTCGTACTTTTGTCGGAAAAGTCAAAAAGTACCTCGTATATAAAAAAAAACGACAAAAGATTCCTTTCATATTCTTTACTAAAAACTCACCTAAGGGTAAAATTGGATTTAAAATATTGTAAGTGGATGGAAACAATATTACATATTGAGGGAACATGGATGTGGATGATAAAATACACCCCAGTAAATACTTACGAATAAACAATCTCGGATAAAAATGAGATTGTGATATTTCCCTTACCTTAGGTCCGACTTGCTTTGTAAGTGTCCGAACCTCCTGTATAATGATTTAAATCATGTTATTGACTTATTACAGAATCATATTCATTGTTATGATATCATATATGGTTCACTTATGACATTATATTACCCGTTCTTTTGTAAACTCCATGTTAAAGAAGCGTTTTGGGTAAAATCGTTTCATTTATCGTAGGTGTTTTGACTTGTTGTTCTTGACATCATTATTACTTATATCATGATTTACTTACTTCCAGAATATAAAATATGATTTATATATCATATATATTCAGTATATATATATATAATAGGTAGATAAATAAAATGAAAAACACCGTTCATGGAGACGGTAGTCCGTACGTACGCATGAACGCTGTTTTCCTTTCCTTATTGTCTTGAAATGGAAGTAAGTAGATTACATACATATGTATATATATACATAAATCCATTAGCTTTATAATGTCATATATTTCATTATTATTTCTTATATATACATTATAATCATTCTTAAATGGTTAACATGGAGAATGAATCTCATCACGTCGTGGAGACGGTAGTCCGTACGTACGCACGAGCGATGATATCATTTCTATAAATATTGAATTGAATTGGAGTGGATTATAAAATATATCAGAATCAATATGATGTTGTAATAACTATGTATATTTATTCTTTACACCATTATACCCATCCATGTAAGGTGGTGGTGGAAAATAGATTACACCACGGCGTGGAGACGGTATTCCGTACGTACGCGCGCGCGGTGATTTTTTTTTCCGTAGGATGGATAGATGGTGAAATAGGGTTGTTTCATACTTATAATAACATATCAGTATATGAGTGATACTGATGTTATTACTTCATAATGAAACAACCTAAGAAGAAGAAGTGGAAGAAGAAATAAAGATGAAAGAATTGGTAACGGTAATTACCTCTTCTTTGAAGTGCCTCTTTGAGACCTCCTCTTAGGGCACTAAAATTGGTCTTTGAGGAAGACCAGAACCTCTAGGATGTTGCTAGGGAAGTGGAGAGGAGAAATTGGTAGGGGTTGGCCGAGCTTGAGTGCTCAAATTGGTTTGAGGAGGAGGGGGAGGAGGTGTCCTTTTATAGGGGAGGAGAGGGGCACCTTAGGAATATCTCAAAATATTATTTTATATTAAAGTCAAAATCGGTTTATAATGGTTCCAAAGGGTCTTATTTCGAAGTTAAAGTAAGGATGGGTCGAAATACTATCAACCAATAGAATTTAGACAAGTTTAAGATATTATTTTAACCTTATCAATTAGATTTAACTCTAAGTTAATTAATTTAACTTTTACCGTGTCTTTTTGTTTTCTTTCACTATATGGTTAATACACTTACTATAACATGCCAAACGAACCCCAAATTGTTTATTATTAATATATATATCCTTATCTATGTTATTTGGCCGAACCATAGATTTTTAGGAATAAAATAACAATTAATAATATAATATTTTATTTAAAAACTATTTTGTGTCAATTTTGACACTATTTGATATATGATTTTTGTGAAAGTCATAACAGAATTATATGTTCGAACCAAGTTGATTAAATCAACACTAATATATCATGGTAACCTAGAAAATTAGTGGAATTCATAAAAATTTTCAAATTATATTTATTTTGGTGTTTATAACATCAATTATGTCAATATTTCATTAATAAGATAATTACTGCATCATCGTTGTGTCATAAATAAATTAAATTATTTGATGTCTAAAAATTACAAATAAAATACCATCATGTAGGAAATCTTTTTAGTTTTCTAATGAATATTTACAATAGTATTTATCTTATTTATAACCCCATATTAAAAATTATTTACATATTAAACTTTGATTTTTGCTATTTTAACCCTTCTTTAAATAAATTAATAATAAATGTCCTAATCTAATCCAAGTGGGCCTAAATGGTCATATTTTATTCCTAAGTTTGTTTTTGGTCGAATTACACATGTTCAATAGAATTAGGACATGTGTTAGGGTAATAGTGATATCATATTTACCCTTAGATACCCTATTTACTATTAACCGCGGTAAAAAAAGTAAAAAGTTACTATTCACCAAAAAATTATTTTCATCTCATTGAACCACATTTTAGTCCTTGATATTAACCGTATCTCTCGGATTTTTGAAATTCCATTCACAGAAGCGGTAAAATTAAGTTTTATGCAAAATTCAGTTTTTAACCTACCACTTAGTAGTTTCACTATTCATCAAAAATTGATGTTTTTCAGAACAATGCCAAAATTTCATCCCAAGCTATATTTCATATTCAGAATTCAAAAATGAAGTCTATTTTACCAAATTCATAACATAAAAGTTGCATTAATTAATTTTATAATTAAATCCCGCTGTTAAAACAAAAAGCGTGTTTTTAAGAAACAATATCTATCAAAAGATTGACACTTGTTTATGTCTAGTTTAAATGTAAACTACATCCAATGACCAACATTGTATTAAATTGTAAAAATATATTCTAAATATACTTTAAAACCACTCAAATTAATGATTTATCACTATTAGTTATTTCGATTAAAAAAGATGTTTTTAATTATAATTTAGTAATTTTCACTATTCATCAGAATATGAAAGTTATCCGAAAAGTACCAAAATTTCACCTTATGCTAAATTCGATACTCCGAATACAAAAATGAAGTCCATTTTGAGAGTTAAAATTTCTAAAATTTAAAAAGTGGTTATTACTATTCATAACGGCTAGTTTTAATAATATTTTAATAGCATATCATTGTTTCGTGAAACTCAGGATTACGTACCACACACGCTATCGAGGAAGGTTGCGATTGCGTGTAATGCAAGGCAAGTCAAGGATGCGTGTTGTGCAAGCTCCTTTTGGTGTAGCGTATAACACAAGACATTAGTAAAATAAGAAAGAATATTTTTCATAAAATCTCAGGCTGTTACACTGGTGGCCCAAAGAATATCAGCGAGTGACTGATGGTGGAAATGGCGGTTGGCTCTCACAGGCCGTGAGGAGTGACTAGAGCCATCAAGCGCTGATAGTGGATTGGTGCGGCCGGCTGACACTTGCTATATAGAAGGTAGGAATCACAAAGTAGAGGAGATGTAGTGGCTCTGGCCGCAGAGGAGATGTCACGACTCTGGACACAGAGGAGAAGTCGCGGCTCCAGCCACGGAGGAGGTTGACCCAGACCGTGGGTCGCACCCATGATTATTCCATAGGACTGGACAACTAAAGGGGATCTGCCATCCACACAAGGGACTTTATTCGTTTGGTGGGGAGCAGGTCTATACCTAGCTGGCGGGACACACCCAGCCAGCAGTCCAGACTGCGTCCAGTTAGTCTGGGCTTTGTCCAGCTGGTCCGGGATGGGCCCATCCAGTTCGGCTAGGTCTAGGTCAGACTTGGGTTATCCCAAATTAGGTTTGGTCGGGCAAGTCCAACCGGTTTGGACCGGACCTGGACCCATTTATTTCCATTTTCATTTAATAGTACATTTCTTCAAACCAGATGTCCGTTTGAAAATTCATTTATGGAACTGAAACTCATAGGATGAGGCAATCAATTTTAGATAATCCAATTGTGTTTTGGATAATGTTGGAGTATGTCCGGGTTGGATCTCACTTGAATCTAACCAGGCCCTCGACATTAAAATGCCTATGACAAAAAGACTAGGTGACTGATTGATATGTGGTCTATTTCATTGGAACCATTATAACATGTCACTTCTTCGGGTTAATTCTTCTTGGGACTTTGTGGTGGTTGGGGAATGTCCAACATATTGAGGAGCAGAGCTTTCTAGAATCAAGCGTGCTATGTGCGAAAATCCAGCGGCTGACTGTGACATGAATAAATAATTCTGATCCAATGTGGGTTTACACGTAGCGATATGTTGAGTGGGATAGCACCTAGAAATCATATGTGGGTCTGCACCGAGTGATCCTTAGTTTTTCTACAATGAGTGATCTTCTTAGTGGGTCAGCACCTAGCGATCCTCTGAGTAGGTCAGCACCTAGTGATCCTCTATGGGTCTACACATAGCGATTCTCTATGGGTCACCACCTAGCGATCCTCTGTGGGTAAGCACCTAGCGACCATGTGCGGTCCTGCAGTAGATTCTCTCCACATGAAAAAGATGATTTATCATGGTGACATATCATATGTACTTCTATACATAAGTTATACCTGGTTTTAGTGGTGTTTTACTTTATTGATTGTGATTGAGATCATGTTTTCGTGTTTTTCCTTTGTGGAATTCGGGGAGACCTTTTGTGTTTCAGGGTCCATACTAAGTATTGTTATACTCACCCCTACAAAAGCTTCGGTTGCACATTGTTGTGTCTTGTGCGCATGATATATATCTTGACTAAGAGTTAGGGATCTAAGGCTAGAGGGTGTTCAAAGGTGATTGATATATGGGGTGAGCGGCAGTGAAGACAGACAATGAGACATACATACAATTTTGGTAGGATCCTTGGTGGATACCTTATGAGACTTTTTTCCTTTATGATATATTTTATTTTAGTTTCTTTATATTCTATACCACATAATTTAACTTGTACATGAACTCTACCTTTTTTTAGTTCTATAAATGGTTCCCCCTTTCAGTGTGATTGGATGTGGTTCGACATGGGTGTACTAGTTTAAAGGAAATTCCTTCCCATTTTTGGGAATCACTATTCCGGTGATAGTCACCAACCCCTTGGAATATGGAATGCAGTCTTGGGGAAGACATGACACGAGCCCTAGTGGATGGTTCATGACAAATATTATAAGAAATTTACATGGAATATTTGATACAATGGTTTTAACACTAAATGATAAATATGAATTTCTTCTTGATGAGGTATAAAATATTCTTCTTACTTGTGAAATGATAATGGATTATATTTTAATAAAGAATATCAAATATGATAAATTATTTTCTTATAAATACATGAAATATTTCAAGATCAATGTAAAGAAGAATGAATCTTTCTCAGAATGTAATGATGATAAAGAAAGAGATCTCTTTTTTTCCAAGAACTTCTTAAGAAAAAAGGTAAATAATCATTTATATTTCATTTAAAATATTATTTATTTTTTATGGAATAAGGTATTTTACAATTGATTATCAAAATAAGAAAAAAGTCAGACTATGAATGGTTAGAGTGATTAAATGTTTCCCAAGAAGAGATTGGGAAAACCAAGAAGGATAATATTGGAAATAGAAATCCCCCATGAAGGATAAAAATTAACTATATAATAAAAAAGGTGATGATGATGACTCTTCAAAATAGATTATTTAGTAGATGAATTTCCCAATGAAAACCTTAAAACCTTGATGGATCTTTTTAAATAAAATGAACTATATTCAAAAAATTATAATGAAGATGTATAGGGTTATATTAAACATATATTGAAAGTTATGATTGAATCTTATTTTGAGAAAAACACCATTATCATAAATAATATCCAGAAACATGACAAGAGGTTGAAACGGAAAAAAGAATATGAATATTAAGTACTAAAGAAAAAGGATTATTACATTGAATTAATTAATAATCTCACTGAAATATTTTTAGAATAAGATAAAATATTGAATTATCTTGATATAAAATATATTCTAAAGGAAGAATAATTGAGTATGGAAAAATTAATAGTCTTGAATATAACAATAACCTGAATAATATAAACGAATATTAAAAAAAAATTATTTACTTTCATACTAAATCATCAAAATTTACAAATAATGTAGTCCCAAGTAATATGGTTCTAACAAATCCTATTTATTAAAAGGATACAAAATTTTTTTCAACAAAAAATTTTGGTCCTAAAAAAATCTAGGTTTTTATGGGAGAATAAAAATCCAGAAAACTATACTACTGTACTAAGGGATGTTTTTGAAAATATTATTATAGTGTTTTTCAAAATATAAGTCTAATAATGAAGCTTAAAATGCACCTAGATAGTAGGAAAATTTTTATAGACAGTCTTATTATATTCATGGATGACCATATTTTATTAGTGTTTTGGATTCTATGGGAATAAAATCTATATTTTCTAGTGAAGCATTCATTTTCCATGGATTAAAATAATACATTTATTTATTGGATATACTCTCAGAAAATGATGATCAATTCTAAGAAGAATAATGTTTTGAATACATGTTCATCATGCTTATCCACTCAAAATATATTTGATTATATTTTGTAAATTTATGAAAGATGTGACCAACAATGTCATTTTTATAAAGAATACATGAAAACATCTATAAAATGAATTTTCTTTTTTGTTTTATATTAAAAAGTTCAAAAATTAATGATGACTGAGGAATCAATTAATCTTATGGTAGCTCTAAAATAATGAAAGAGAAGTCATACATAAATAGTTGACAATGGTTGTTTATGTCAAATGAAAAAAGTACCCAAATTTTTAAAAGAAAATAGAATTTCATGATGGAGGATTACATAATTTTGAAAATTAGATCTCTCTAAAAATTAGAGGAGTTTTTATGGCTAATATTGTTAGAGAAAAATTACAATCCAATGAATTTATATTTGTGACTGGACTCAAAAACAAATTTTCGTTAGTGTCCTTCAACATGGTGATAATGGTAATTAAGTCAATTTTAGAAAGAATTATTGCAAATAAAGAGGTCAAAGAAGTAATATATGATACATAGGGAGAAGGTTCCAGTAGTAATCTATTCCAAATTAGTAATTTTGGTCATTATATCTATTTATGATCAAAATATGAGAAAAATATATGAAATATAATATTTTTCTATATTTGTAAAGGAAATTTTAGTAGGATTTAAAAGGGATACATGTTTATTGAATTTTCTAAACTAAAGAATGAAATAGAGGAACATAACTAAAAGGAACAAATATTACAAGTCAAAAGTGATGGGAAATTATATCCAGTAATCTAGTAGAATTAACTTATTAAAATTTATGTGGTCCAATGGGAAATTAATTAACTAAATTGGATACTAAACTAAACACATTGATTTATTTTTTTAATAGGAAGACTAATCTTATTTTCAAGAATCACTAATATGATGTAGTGGAGATGATAAACATTTTCAAAATAAAAGTTATGAAAATGTTAGTGTTTTATATAAAAAATGTGAGAAGTAATGAATAAAGGAATTTTACTAGTAATTAATTTATCCAATATATTGATAATCGTGTGATCAATCATCAATATATTTGTCAATATACACCCAATAAAAATGGTGTTTTGGAGACTAAAAAATATAATCTTTTTTGAGATGGTAAGAACCATTATAACATAATTAAAAATCGTAATAAATTTGAGTGATATTGTGAGTGTAGTTGTGCACATTCAAAATACGTTCCTATTAGGGATAGAATCTAACATGACTTCTTATAGAATTTGTAACCTGAATAGTCCCACTATGAAATAATTACATTTTTTTAATTATATGATTTATGAAGTCAATAATTTATGAAATCAATAATTTATATTTGGGAAAATTTAATGAGAAAAAATGAGGAATAATTCTTCATGGTATATTTATACAATAGAACATGCTAAAATTATTGGAACAAAGAGATACAAGATGTTGTTGATTAATATGATAAAATTTTTTTAGAAATAAACAAAACCTAGTTGATACAAATAAAGATAATATTTAAATATATAATGTTATAGAAAAAAATTTCCCTGAATTTCAGGGAATAAGTGGCCAAAAATGTATTAGGTGATGTTGATATTGATTCATATTGTACTATTGATGATGAGGGTTATGTAGGAAATGTGAAATTCAAGTATTAAAAGGATGTAAGTTATTACTTCTTCAATGAAGAACTCTAAGAAGAAGTTTATATTAAGAAACAAAAAGGTTTCTTTCTTGATAGTTATGGAACCATGATGTGTAGGTTGAGGAAAGAAACATATAAGTCAAAAAATGACACAAGATCATAGAAATCTAATTTATATGGATACTTAAAAGAGTTGAAGTTATATAAATGGAAAGTTTATAATAATATTTATCTGAAATATATGATCTCAAGTATACAAAATTTTTGTTTACTTTTATAACATAATATTTTCATGTGATAAAGAGTATGTTTTTTATGATTTTCATGGAAAAAAATTAATTTTCAAATATTTGTGTATAGAGAAATTAAATTCGTCATGGGATTGTATATTGTGAAAAAAAAACCTATTTTTATGATATAAGAAAAATATTCCAAATAATTGTATAATAATTTGGGTATTTTAAATTCTAAAGTTGTATCCACTCCCACGAGAGTTAGTTTAAATTTGATCGAGGATGATGTAGGTAAAACTGTGAATCAAAAAGTAATTTAGGAAGTTAATGGGAATATTAATTTAACACAATACATCTAATCCTATTATTGTTTATACAATATGATTTTTTATGAGGTATCAAAGTGATCCAATATAATAAAACATTATTGAAGCTAAGAGATCTCCTAAATATATAAAATGTATTTTAATTATGGAATACATTATAAAATGTGTGATAAACTAATATTTTTGGGGTATACTGTTGATGATTGTGCAAAATATTCTGAGTAAAAAAATCAACATCAGGTAGTATATTATTATTGGGTTAAATTTTTGTGAGATATCTTGGAAATAAGAAAAAAAATGACATTGAGCACTAATGATATTAAAAATATGGTGTTATAAAAACACATACAAATAAGTTTTGGATAAAAGAGAAATTGGAATACATGAAGGGGATAATTAAAATTAAATTTAGAATTTCATATGATAATCAAACTGAAATTGATCAATCCAAGAATATAGTAAGCCACTCTAGATAGACACATATTATCATTAGATATAATTTTATCAAATATAATGTATTAAGTATAGATGTGAAGTTGTAATATATTCCTAAAATAGATGAAATTACAGATATTTGCATAAAGATTGTGCCTAGGGATATATTTGATGACATGAAGCTGAATATGAAAGTTCATTCATTCCCATATATATGAGGAATATTGGTATTCCCCACAATATTTTTGTTATCAATGTAGGATAATGGTATATAACTACCATGAATTACATTGATTCTAATTTTTTAATGTAAAAATGGGGGAGATATGAGTGATTTTTTTATAGGGAGAGTGCCAAATTTTATATCCATATATTTCTTAACATAAAGGTTTGGTGTCCTCTTTAAAATATTTCATTAGACACTAGTGTCATTTTAGGGAATTTTCCAATGATAATGTATATCATTTAATGAAATTTAATGTTATTTTTAGGTGTTTACAATAGATATAACAGGGGGATTGAGGAACCCTTGTAATTTTTTAAGAATATATATATTTGTTGTAATATATCAATGATAATCATTGGATTATATTGATAATCATTGGATTAATTGGCATGTACCCTATCCTTTAATAGGAAGCCAAGGCAGATGGCCATGTGATGGTGGAGAGCTACTATCATGATGCAGTAGTTGGGTAGGTGTAGTTCTTGTAGATACTCTTGTTGATTTCCCTAAGACCATCAAGTCATGTAATCTCCTAATCCTGCGGGCCATGTAATATCTAAGCCTATAGGCCTTGTAAGGGTTTCCCCTAATCCCCTGAAAGAGGGGTTATCATAAATCATTAAAAATGAAGGCCTTAAGGCCATTCGAGATGTTTGATGTTATTTTAGATGAGTTTCGAAGGTTACAATTGAATTATGAGAGCTGCCAAGTTCACACAGAATATATTGGCGTTCACATGTTTGGAAAAGGAATCATGTATGATCTAAAAAATAAAAAATGGATTATTGATGTGTTTTCACTATAATACATAACATATCACTTATGATACATAATATTTTCTTGAGGATGCATATATTTTTTCATAATATATGATTTTGGTATGTAAATTCTATCAAATCATATGTAAAAAAATGCTATGTTTCCAAGGATACACAATATATTATAATATATATATATATGTAATACCTCACATAAATTGTATGAGTGATCCTACAGATGATACAAAATATTAAATAGAGAATAAATAAGATTTAATGGATGCTACATAAGATCTTTGAGAAGCTCATATAACATTTTAAAATGAAATATTTATAAAAATAACTAAGCAAGGATATTAAGAATTCTTGTATAGTATTTTTAAAAATAATAATGTTGATGTTGTTACTCATAGATTTATACTCAAATTGAATAATGTATTAATATATGATTCAATTTAATAAGTTTAAAATTTTAATAAATAAATGACAATAAGTTATTATCATAATGAATTTTGTTGATAAAAAATAAGTTCAAACTAGTTTTTTTTTATATTGATACAACCTTAGTGTAATGATAGAGCAATGTCATTGATCAAAATGATGCGAGGTTTTCTAGATTTGACCACTTTTAAATGGGTGGAAATGAAAATTAATTATACCACTATTATGAGATAAATGTATTCATTACTCCATAATAATTTCATTCATTCCATAAAAATGAATACATAGAAACAATTGTGAGTTTTCTCACATTGTGCTATTTTATACTATGGAAAAAATTATTATTATATGAAAAATACCCCCATATGATATGTTAAAAGTCAATGTGGGTGTTTAGAGAAATTTAGTTAAAGATCATGTGGATAAATTCCTCATTGTTATTTTTTAATTAAAATATATTAATAATCATGGGGAATAACCCAGGTGATCAGTTAGAGGATGAAAATAATGAGGATAATATTCTAACAAATCAGTTGAAGGTTTTAAAAATAAAATTTCATATTTTTTGTGTCTCGTTTTTATAAAAATATTGTAATTTGGATTTATGGAATTATCAAATTATGATAGGAAGGTTTTTTAAAATGAATGTGAGATGAGATCATATCTAATATTATTTTATTAGTGGAAATATTAAGAGAATTTCTATTGAGAAAAGAAACCAGTTTTGAGAAATCCAAACTAATGGTCCTATAAACATTTGGAATATTCTGAATCCATATATTGATGAAGTGGACGCATATGTTATTATTTAATATTCAAAATTCTTAAAAGAGGTAATTAATTAATGTTGAATCATCTTTAATATTTATGTTCATCTTATTATTTTCTCATGGTAACTTGTTATAAACTTGTGGGAACTAGTTTAAATAATCTATCATGAGATAGTGGTTATTGGGAGATGGATTTATATGGTTTAAAATTAATATCTTCCCTTCTCATTTTATAATTTTTCATATTAGTGATAACATTTGAATCTTTGAATTAACCTCAATATTTAATATTTCAGATCACGATTGATGTAAATATTATAGTATATGTGGTGGGGATTGTATTCTTAAAATTTTATAACCAATAATAAATCATAATAAATTGTTATATTTTTAAATAGTGTGAAAAAATGTTTGAGATGTAGTGAAGTGGGAAAAAAATTAATTTTTTTTAGAGTTTTGGATCTAAGATGCTAGTCCACTCCTCAATCATCTATACTTCCCAAAATGAATGGAACCCACTAAGAATAAATCACATTTAAATGTATGAAAACTATAACAAAAACTACCTTTTACAACACCCAGAGGCATAATAGTGACATTGTTTAGGAGTCACAACCTAGTATAGCCCTATCTTTTATTCGTGAGTCACAAACCAAGAACACTTCTTTTGGATGGTAGAATAATTAAGACTGAATTTATTTATTTTAATAATGGTTTAAACCAACTCGTACTTTTACAAATAGAACATTAAAGAATAAAATGATGAAATGTAGAATATAATTAAACCAGCATTGATAAAAAATGTTGAATATGATGTATTTTTTTGACCAATGATCACTTCGGTAGAAATTATTTGAATGTTTATGTTCTCTTATGATCACATCAATGGAACAGTATTCCTAAAAGAACTATTCACATAACAAGGAAATTTTTATTTTCGTAACAATTCAGGAATTTATAAAGAGTCAAAAGTATAAAAAATTCCCATTTTATTTCTTGAACTTTTTTATCAATAAATCAACAAAAAATATCTTTTATCTCTTAGTGAAAGAGTTTTAGAAATTTATCACATCCTTAAAATAGTTATAAATATTTAAAATAATGAAACATATCATTTTCTATTAGTACCTCATGCATATTCATAAATAATATTCATTCACATTAATTAATCCCTTGAACTCATTAAAAAATAATATGAACATTATAATGAATGAGATTATTTTATATAATTTAAACAATTAAAATAAATCTCATATAATTATGGTAAATGAATAATTCAAAAACTAAAAAAACAGAGCATAAAATGAATAACATGTGTATTATTAATTTAATATGTATTTCTAGCATTATTATTATTCAACTTCTAAAAACAAATTCATTATAATATTTATATATTTTATAATGATATAAAATATTTAAAATGGATTAAATAATATTATAGTAAATTAAATTATAAAAATAATGATTAAACAGAGTTTTGTAAAAATATAATTTCTCTAAATAATGAAGAAAAGTGAAGTATTGAGAGTGTGAGGAATAAGTATCATGGGTTTTATACATCCTATTTGTGCATGGTTGTTATACTAATCATTTCATCATGTATGGTCAATTTAAATGAACAGGTGGTCTCTCAACAAATTTATCATGCGATCACTAAATAAATAATACTCACGATATGTATTCAAATAGGTAAATAGTAGGTAAATAAATTTTATTCACTATAATTATGTACCATGTGTGGTAGGTTGTTATGACTCATGGGAACTTGTAAATGAAATCCACAGGGGGTATTAATTTTATTCAGGTGGGTACTCGTACACAATGAACATTAGGTTCAAATATTATTCCTGGTACATGGGATATAAGGTTCATGGTTACTACCAATGTCAGATCATGGTCACTTCTTATAGTTACCTTTAAGATAAGAATTAATGAAATCACATGACAAGTATTCCATCCAAATAGACGAGGCATTATATGAATGATTACAGTGTCGAAGTTATCAAAAAAGTATTTCAAGAAGCTCATCAATCTTTTAATGCATGGAGTGCATCAAATAAAGCTGTTACCATAAGGAAATGTTGTCATCTTGGATGTGTGGATCAAATATGAAGTAGATCTGGTGAGGTTTTTATATTCTTGTTCTAGCGTGGAGAAAAAGTAATGAGAGGAATCATGTTGGTTCGTATGTATGTAGAGTACATGGAGGTTCTCATTGTTACCTAATTGTTTCAACAATGTACACTTGGTTAGGTTATATGTTTAGGAGATTATGTACAATACACCATAATATATATATATTTAATAAATTAAAAAAAATTAAGAATTTTTTATTTTATAATTATAAAATTAAAAACATATATATTATGAATTATAAAATTATAAATTTATTAATAAAATATAACAATAATAATTTAATTAACAATCTTGTGAAAAAGGTAAAAATATATATTATATTTGTACTATATTTTTTTATGATTAAAAAATGTAATATTAAAATTTTAAAAAAGTTTCATTAATAATATGAAAAAAAATAAACATGGAAAAGAAATGATTTCAATGTGTCTGACAATTCAAAATAATTAATATATACAAGATTAAATAATTTGAAATTTTTTAAATACGAAGAAATTATAATTTTACAAAGAAAAAATATTAAAGTATTATCATATAAGTTAAAACATTAATATAAAGGACAAAATTACCCATGTTATGGATAATACTTGTAAAATGATTTGGTTCTCTATTTTTCATTCATTACATTCTACATATGAGTTAGTAAGATTTGGGTTGAGTGGATCATGGATATAACTAGTCACAAAATTTTACTTATAATAGGATATGAATTATAAAAATAATGTAACATTAATTCACCCCCAGTGTCACTCAATTGTTTACATGGTAATTTCAATATATTCATACGTTTCCCTTCTTCTTTGTGATCTCTATGTATTCATACAAGCATTTTCCTAAGTAGTCACATGATTTATGAATTAGAAATTGGTATGTGGATTTATTCCTTATATATATTTTCTTCCAGTAAATGAAAATATTATCTATAATTGATTCATTTATTGGTTTAATTTAATTAATTTAAAGCATTTATATATTTTCTTATCATATTAATTGAATGGTTTTATTATGGTTTTAAAGCATGGAATTGAATTTGTATTAATGTTTTTCTGTTAAAGGGTTGAACATAGACACATTATATTAATGTGGTCATAAATAAATTAAAATTAGGATTCATGGGATATTAATTTTTATTTTGAAATAAATTTTCTCAACAATATTGTAAACTGTTGCATTAATGGTGATTGTTTTTCAAATTGATTCATTAATTTTTTTTGAAAAAAAATTAGTTTTTTGGAATTAAATAATATTTAATATACTCTTCGTTCCTCATGGTCACATCAAGAGTGTTTTAAAATTTATTTTGGATGATTTCATTAATAATGTAAAAGGAAAAGAAACTTATTTATTATTATATATGTCAAAAAATTTCATATGAATCATTGGATTTAATTTTTGGGAATTATAGAGTGTATATTTAGTTATCATAAGATGGGTATATGTCTTGAAAGAGAAATAATGGTTTTCAAGAGGTAGAATATTCTGGGTGGTGGGGAGACTTGGCCACCAAGTACTGAGATGTCAATTACCAGGTACCGTGGGAAAACACTAGTGGGGATGTTCATACAAGGATACCATTCGGTGGCCAGTGGTTATCCCCTATATACATATTAGAGTCTATATTTCCATTCTAAATATAAATTTCATATAGATCAATTTCTATTATATTTATTGAATCTATTTTTGGTTTCCATCAAACCTCCCTTTCTCTAGTCATTGTTCAAGAATGGATGTTCTTTTTTCCTCATTATTCTTCCTCCTATATTTCCCCTTCAATCAATGATTACAAGGTGGTTTTGTTTTCCAAATATATGTTAAACCTCCTTTTCATCTTTTCTTTCCTCATTTCCATTTCCATTTTTGTTTTTATTTTTATTTTACTATAGAATTGGGTTACAAATTTCACCATAACCTGGTGGAAATAGCATCTAACCTAGTGTTTCTTCTTGTTTCAGAGTAATGTAATTCTATATGGTTTATCTTTAATAATGATTTTTTTAAAAACATTGCAGTGATAAATTATTTATAGTTTTTCAATACTATAATTTTTTCCCATAAAATATACTTTTCTATATCTCATATAAGTATTTTTTTTTAAAATATTTCATGTATTGTAATGCTATAAATTCAAAATCATGTTGTTATCTTACCACCATATAGTTTTAAAAAATTAGACTACAAATAGTAATATATGAATTATCATAAATTTATATGGAAATAACTATGATCCATTTGACAGGTTAAATCATATTTATCAAAATAGGTTTTTATCATGTGGCTTAAATTAATGTTATGCCAATTGGAAATTTTATTTTTGGTAATAATTCCATTTAATGTAATTTGAAAAAGGGAATGTTTTATTTTCTTCTATCTCTAATGTTAAGGGTTGTGATTGTAATAAATTATCTTTAAATGGTAATAAATTAAAATGTGTAGTTTATGTAAATAATGTTAAATATTAATTAGGGATTTTCCAAAGTATTCAAATAATGAATTTGTTATTTTCTACTTAAAGTACTATAGAATTTTTTTATTTTTTTTATATTTTCTCTGTTTTTTTAAACATAATGATGTGTTTGATTATATAATATTAAAAATTAATGGGTTACCAGCTTCTTAGATTTCATTTAAATATTTTTGTAAACTATAATTTTTGTAAATTTTCATGTATTCAACAATTTAATAAACAACTTCGTTAAATTATCAGTAAAAAATTAAATGAAACATAGTTTCATGTACTTTAATATTTAGCTATAATGGTTATTTTAATGTCGTGTTCAATTAAATAGTGATTGATTAGAAATGACTCAAATTATAACTTTGTGAAATTGAATTGTGATTTTAAACAATGATGGATTTCAAGGGACTGGATATTATTTTTCCATAGTAATGAATTGATATGAAAAAACTCTATCTATAATTTATGAAGGTGTATATAATTGGATGAGTTTGAATGGTTTTAAATTATGATTTTTTTTGAATTCAATCAATTATTACATGTATTAAATTTGATTTATAAAGGGTTATTTTATTCAATAAAATAACTTCTGGAAACTATAGGGGGACGAACATTTTCCATTATTTTGGAAATAAATATTCAGTTTTATGTTGCCTTTAATTATTAAAAAGTTTAAGATAGAAATATCAAAAATATTTGAAATTTATTAATCAATAATTACATTTTATATTCATTTGGGTATAAATTTTTATAACTAAAAATCTTTAATTTCATTATTCTATATAGAAGTGTTTTTAATTTCTCATGTAAATCTTGTTTAAGAAGTATATTTGATAATATAACTATTTTTTTACTAGAATATGTAGTACTACTACATTCAACATATATATTGGTTGGTTTAATTATTCCGGGTATGTAATTTTTTTCTAGCATTATTATATATATATAATGTGTGATAAATGTAATCAATTAATGTGTACATATCATGTTTTCATTATTATAGAATAATTAACTAATGTAGAATGTGAATGTGACAATCTAGGGATAATTCTGTTTTAATCCATGATGTAAAATAATTTGAATAAATTTATTAGAAAAATAAATTCATAATCATGGAATATAGATAGATTTATATGGATCATAATTTATGACATAGAAACAAAAGAGATAAATTAATGAATGGTAAGGAAATAGTAAGGTATTTAGATTTCATTTTAAAAAAGTATTAAATAATTACCTTTCCATTATGATATAGTTATTGTTATCATGTCTCAAATTCAATGTTTGAAAAATAGTAGTTAAATAATATATATGTTTTATGATTTTCATTTAACGATTTAATCTTGTTAATTTGGAAAATAAAGAGTTCAATTATATTAATCTACTATGTTGTATTATCTTATATATATATTCCTTTTACAATATAACCTTAATGAATCTTAAATACTTGAATAAAATTTCACCATTAGTTTAATATGACTCAATGGTTACATAATATTTAGGTTATGAAGTTATGTCCTTATTAATTATTTTTAATATATTTTTGTCATAGTCCTCTTAATAGATGATGGGGTAGTATTGTTATAAAGTTCCAAATTTTTAATAATCGAGTAGGTGATTATTTTGATTACATCATTGTTCATTATTTTCCCATAATTTATAATGGGTTTTATTTGGACAATAATATCTACGTGTTTCCAGAGGTGGGGAGTCTCCATAAATGTTTGTTTAAAAGATAGTAAACCATGTGATGGTTTGAATTGGTATCATTGGTTGACTATATTTGGTGTGTTAGGTTTGTAAAGATACATCTTGAGGATGAATGGACTAATAAGTGAGAGGTTGTAAAGGCCCCCAATTCCAGTTCATTAATTCCCCTTCATATATAGTTATTTGGTGTTTTAATTGACAGGTTATTAATGGTGAGAGAGAATAAAGGTTGGTTGATGTGGTGACACTCATATATTTCTCCTAGTTCCCCATTTAAATTTACCTCCATATATTTTTATAGTGGTTTGATATTGAGTTAGGAAGTGTAAAATGGTTTTAGAGATGTGTGTTAAGTTGAAATATAAGATGGATATGTGTTGAAGGGGTTTCATGTGTTCGGTTGTCTGGTGCCGTGAACACAATTAGGGTCTCATATTATTGGTAGTTATATTAATATCCATGGGTTAACATGTTGAATTAATTAGGTACCCATCAGAATCTAGGAAAAAATTGTTTAATGAAATGTTATTTTTATTATTTAAATCTTATTTTATTACACTAAAACCCTTGGAGGGCCCATGATTTCATCAATTTGTAGTTTTCCACATATTGGGCTCTCTCTAATTCTCTTTGGAAAATACATTAAATTATTCTGTCAATCATAGACTAGAGTGATTCTATGTTTTCAAGAGTGTTCATATTTAATAATACTAAATCTAGAGTGCTCTTTATAGATCTTTATTCTTTCCAAAATTTACCCATATAGTTAAATCCTCTCATACATTAGAGTATTTTTTTAAAAAATTATTATTATTTATTTATATTTCTCTCTTATGTTACGTTTAATTATAAACCATGGAGAACGAAAGGTAGCACCCTTATTTTTTTCATATTTTTCTTTTTTAAGTGATCAAATCCTTATATTTATTTGATTTGGATCCCTAGAAACAACTAAATTATTACTATTGAAAACCAAAATATAAACATATATATTCTAATCACATTGTGACTATTCTTTTTTGTATCTTTTATGTGACAATATCCTTAGAAGTTTTTTCATAAAAAAAGGTATCAAAATGTTATCTTAGGCCCCCAGTAGAATGTGAACCAAGAAGTGTTATGAATATATAATTAAATAAATATTTCATACAGTTTAGATAAATCTATATGACGGTACATATATGTTGTTTGACTATCAGGTGTTGTGGGATCATAAGAATAGATAAATGCTCTTATAATGTTCTCCCTTTATGATATCAATGAAATAATTTCATGAGCATAATCCTTTTAATAGTAATTAGAAATGTCTTATGTGTTATTTCATATTATTGTATGTGGATTTTTGTATCTATCCATAGAATTTATGTCATTTTTATTCTGAACCAAGAACTAAATACTTTTATTTAAGGACGAAAACAACGATGATATATGCTTGTGGGAAGGTCTCATATGTTAGGTTTTTCATAAGTGATATGGAATTAATTTATTGATCAAGAATGTATTTTTTCTACTTCTATGTTAATGTAATAATGTAATCATATCCCATGGATGGAAAGATAAATATCTATTATAAATCCATGACCATAGGGATTTACAAACATGTTCATTTCAGAAATTTAATGAATGATTAATTGACTATATGGTGTAATTACATAAGTATATATCCTGCTTGATGAGATATCTGTTGATAAAGGGATTATATTACATATTTGTGTTAATAAGAATATTAGTGTAGTTAATGTACTAAATTATTTATATTTGGCTGTCTTTATGTGGTACTAGATTATAATTTCTGACTTTAGATATTTTCACATATTTCCGTTGACAAATGTTCTTATAGGGTTACATAATACGTGTGTCTGAAATCTTATTGAATTTTACTAAATATAATATTTAAAATTAATTTATCCCATGATTTATATATTTGTGTTTATTTAAGTAAAAGTTGATCAAATAAATTAAATCATAGTATATTTTAGTTTAGAATATATATGAGTTGAATTTTATCTCTTGTTCAATTATTCTTAAGTTGAAGAATATAATATTTATTTATTTTCAAGTTAATTAAATAGACTAAAATAAATATTTATTCATGTTATGTAAATATTAAATATAAAAATTTATTCACATTTTTGGTGAATATTATTTTTTATTGAGTTACTTATGATGGTGTTGGAACTCCACTTCAGTGAAATTATCTCAAGCATTATAGGGTTTTGACCCCTAGGCTTTGGATCGTTTCTTCGGTGGTTTCACTCATGTTCGGTGGCACTTGCTGATGCTTGATGGGAATATGTGTTGTTATTCGATGAAGTGGATTCAGAAGGGCCTTCTTCTCCACTAAATATATATATCTAGTCGTTAGAATCTTCTCAGTGGTCTGCAGGTTGAGCTATGGTAGTAGAAGATGATGATGTTTCAGTATGTCAGACGTTGATCAGTGGAGTGGTGCACCTGGGAGTGGTTGGGGATAGTTGTAGTCTGCGGTGAGGTGTGTCATTAACAATGGAGTTTGTGCATCTTGGCATGATGGAATATAGGATGGTGATGGGCGTTGCATCTTAGCTTGTAGTCTTCAGCAGTGAAGGCTTCCTTGGAGGTGTAGGTTCGTCAGCTTCGACTTCAATCTCTTCTTTGCAATGGTGAAAGCTTCTCTGATGAAAGATGATATTTTCTAGATTTGGACCTTTAAATGGTGAAATGAATCTTCTTTGTGTGGTTCTATTCAAGAAATGACCAGACGATTTGAGTGATCTGGTCTAGAGTTGGTTTCAAATCATTACTTATCAGATTCTTTTGGAAGTTCTGGCGACTAGTTGATTGTGGGCATCCTATTGAGTGTGCGGATAAGAGGAATATGGGTCATATTATGGGTCATGTGCCTATTTTTATCTGTGTTCTTAGATGTACAAGACATTAGGACATGTTCTTTGTAATGGTTTTATATCATTGGGATTTCAGGTGATTGTATCCTAAGGCCTATGTGCCTCTAGGTTCATATTTCTATTGGGTCCCCTTATCCCAGAAATGGGATTTGTGTGTTTTCCTTTCTTAATAATGGGGCTAGCCTCCAAAATTTCTAGTATATTCTGTTTTGGGATAAGGGTGTAGTTTAATAATCTAATTAAAATTATATATTTTATATCATTAAAATAAATGTTAACTTATTTATTTTTGAAATGGTTTCATATTAAAGCATATCTTGGGGTATAATTAAAATAATATTTTTTTTTGACATGAGGTGTTACATAGATGAAATAATTTTATAAAGTACATTATTCAATTATATTGATTTATACATAAGTATATAATCCAAAATATATCACATTTTGACACAATGGTGGTATTTACATAATAGAGACACTCTCTATAATTCTCTCAACCATAGAAAATTATCCCCTGCTCCCAATATCAAGAATATAAAGAGAGAACAAATGTTCTTTAATGTGACCAATTGATAATTGTCTAAGTCAGATGATTATTCTATGATAGCACCCGAAGAATCAAGAATTAGATTTTTAGAATCAGATTGAATTTATAGAAACATCTAAAGGAATACTCACAAGGATTATTCACCACAAGAACAATGAAACAAGATAAAAAAACTATCAATAAATAATTCCATGTAAAAAGTAATTCTTTATTTAAAATAATTGTAAATTAAATATTAATAGTCCTCTCTATATAAAATGGAGTACTTTAGTCTATTTATCTATATTTATCCATTGATATAAATGTAAAACTAAAATTGAATCACCACTCAATGCTTCTACTACACTCGATAAACCTTCTAGTGGTATCATAGTGGTCATGTCCTAATTTATAATTATTAATATTTTTTTTGATCTTTTTATTTTATTAGTTTTTGAGTATTCTTATTTTAAATTTCATTCAATGTCTAATGGTCTTTGTGGTCTATTAATATGACATTTTATGGCCATGAACAAGGAAAAAATGTGTATATAATGCTCAAATAACTCATTCATAGGTGCCTTGTTTATTTGTTTCATGACATGTTTATATGTTCTGTATCACTATATTACACACCATATAATATCTATTATTCCATACATTGAACACGTTTCATAAATCGTGGTACATCACGTGGGTTAATATTTCAAATCATTACATGCCACTTATTGACAACTGATGTGGTACATTGCTTAAAATAAGATACACAACATATGAATGGTATATACAAGTCAAGTAACCCCACACAAGATAATAGTCTCAAATTTAACATCATGTTTTGTGGGTTAGTATGTTTAGTTATTACCCATCGTATATTAACTACAAGACCATAATGTGGTGAGTCCTGGATGAAATATCATGTAGCTAGTGTACACATCATGTGGCACAAGCCACTCTACACAAGGTACACACCAAGTGAATTTTTGTGGTGTTTTTTGGGTAAACATGTAATGTAATTAGTCGCCATGTATTCACTACCAATGCAAGAGGTGAAACCATATATTACCCACCTATTACTATATTTTTTATCTATAGGTAAACATTGTATACTTTTATATTGTATCATGAGTTCATACACACTAAAAATGAAATGTGTTTCAATCCTATGTATCAACACATTGGGGATATCAATACACAACATGTGGATTTACATGTCAGGACATGCATGGTAAAAAATGCAGATATCATTTGATATATTAAAATTCTATAGATTTGATAAAATATTATTCTAGTTGTACAACTTATGAAGCCTCTGAAATATATGTCTTGTAATGAATTATTTTAAATAAAAAAGTTATTTAACATATTTTTTATTTCATCATAATATTTTTTATTCTTAAAATTTCATTAGGCATGATATTTTTGAAAATTTTAAGTTAAAGAATTTATTTTTTATTTATTAATTTACAAATTTACTTAAAAATGAATGATTTCAAATAAATTCTTGCAATACATATTCTTTTAATTGTTGAGTATTGTGAATGACCCTGAGGCTTTAATTTCTTAATAATTTGATGGATTTATTAATTCAATTGAATTATTTATCACAAGGTTTTACATGTTACTTATTTTGAAATTAAATATGATGATATATAAATCATTCCAATGTCATTTATTTTATATGAGTCAGTATTTCCATGGTTTATTTTATGTAACCTGAATCCCCTAGTACCTCTCACATGAATGTTATTATAAAATTGGAATAATTATGTTTTGAGTGATCGGAAGTGGTTTAGAACCAAATACAAGATGATTCTAGACAAGAAGATACAAGTGAAAATGGTGTAATATTTCAACTCTAAAAAAGTAAATTCTCAATGAGTAATTTCCCTTTGGGTATATCTTGGTTTACACCACTAAATAATCTAATTTTTAGAAAAATATTTGATAGTGTTAGGTATTTATTTTATTTTATCGATGAATTATAATTTATTTATTTATCTAATGCATGGTTTATTTGGATGATTAAGAATGATCACAAAATATATGTAAATTAACTAGCATGCTTAAATAAAATGAAATAAAGTGTATAATATTATTTTATCAATTATGGTTAATTACTTATGTATGTCACACAAAAAGAAATTTATAGGTATTATATGCATAAAATATGATATATTATATAAATTTTAATTTAAATTGTATAAAATATTTTATGAGACATTGTTCTTTATTTATGTATTTTTCATATAAATTTAATTAGATTGTGAGGAATAAAATAAATGATATTTATGAAAATGCTAAACAAGAAATCCCTAAACATAAAATATTAAATCATCAAAATATCTTCTGTCACATTAGTTAGAATAAAACCATTGTATAAAGTACCAGTATATCTCTCATTATGGTACATTAAATTATGGGAAGTTATAGTAAAATACTTTGGTTGAATTTACAAATTTATAATAAATATTATTCTCCTTATAAAGATATAATTTAACTTAGAGGTAACTATTGATGACATCTGAGTGAGGTATTTTAGTATAGGGTTGTCTACTCAACATATTAAGGGTATGATACTTCACGTATTAATAAATAAATCCTACTGAAATACCTTTGATTAATTAGTTAAGGACTTCATCTATGTTATTATAATAGAAATATATATAATTTCTAATAATATATATGAGTGACTATATATTTTTATTCCACTGGTGAGGGGTGTTGATATTTGATAAAATCAGTTGTGCCTAAATTAATTCAGTAATTATTACATAATAAGTAATCTATATAATGTAATAAACTAATTTAATTTTCAGTATACAATGGATATCACCACCACACTATCATTGTAATATAATTTATATTAACCGAATAACCTTAATTTTTCAAATAGACAATGGTATTATATGTACCTGCACAATGTAATATTCTAGTAACAGAAGTTATATGCATTGGAGTCCATTATTTTTATCTTGTCCTCTAAGGATGAAGGTGAGGATGATAATAATTTATTCTAAAAAAATGGAAAATGAATTTTTTGTCCAATGCCATATTCTCTATAGATAGTGTCCATTAAAATATTCATGTTGTAAAGGATGTATACTCTCTATTGTGTCACATCCATGATAATTATCTGGAGAATGTTGGATAAGAGAGGTAAGAAATCTATAAGGCACTCTTTATATACCGACTAGGATTTTATGTCCCTACAAAACATCAAGTAGTCATGATTATTGGTTACATTGAGATTATAGTTATTTTTTATTCAAACTATTCAAATATTTATGCATTAACCTCATTCTCTCCGCATATATTATATGAAACTTGAGTTTTGTTAAATTTTAACATTAATAATATAGATATATCACTTCAAGATATTTTATCATTGATTATTCAAAAAATTAAATTATTAAATAAAGAAATGTATTCTGTATTTATTATGAACAAGGGGAAATTAATGGTAAATTGGTATAAGGACTATTTTTTTCTATGGGAGCATTTGAAATACCCTTTTAAGAAGAAAATGAACCAAATAGAGACTAAAATGAAAGAGGTGGTCTGTTTTTCTAATTGAAATAAGAGACACCTGAAAAGTTAATGTAACATAATAATGAATTTAGGGGAATCTTCAAGTATACTCATTCCCAATTAAAATATTTATATATTTATAATTTGGGTATTTGACACAACTTGTAGATCTCATGTTTATATCCAAATACCTTAACCAAATATATTTAGAAATATTATTGAAGGTGAGTTTATTCTTAGAGATTCCAACGGAGTTAGATTAGTTAGGTTGGCCATACGAATCTACCATATCTCATTATTAACTTTAATGATTTTATTTTTAAATAATTTTTATTATATTCCATGTGTAACCAAAAAATATCATTTCTATGTCATTCATAAATGATGATAGATTTATTTTCATTCATTGAAATGATATTTACTAATTTTATAATGATATCAAATTTTATGGAAAAGTTTATATGAAAAATGACCTTTACATACTTTAAAACTAAAATAAAAAATTTCAAATTGGTAAAGAATCAATTTTACTTGACTCATATTACACCTAGTTGTCATATCATTGATTTCATTATGCAATCATGATGAATTTGACACAAATATAACAATAAGGGTTTTTATTTTCATCCAATTTAAAACCCATTGGTATATTTTATACTTTCTTACTTGGAAAATGACCAAATATCACTTTATTAGAAATGTTTTGAATTACATAAAGCTTCTATAAATATTTCACACTGATGTTTTTGGACATTTTCCAGTAAAATCATAAATTTAATACTCAGACATTGTAACACCCCGGGTTTAAAATTATGTTTTATGTTTTGCCAATGTTTTCAAGATGTAATAAAATAAATTACCAAATGAAAATATATAATTAGCGAGCACTTTATTCATACAAATACCAGAATTCACCCTTGATACAAAAAAACTAACCAATTAAACTCACTGCTATTGATTATAAAATAATTGGAAGACTACCGAGAAACACAACCACGTCGATCGAGTAGTTATCATCTCCTGGATCTGATAGAAGAACAAACGTTATGGCAAGGATGATAGCAATGAAACTAAAAATAAGTGGAACATATAAAACCATCTCTGAAAGCAGTGGCGGGGGTGTCGTGATATTTTTCTTCTGAGTGTTTGAATGACCCATAAAACATTGGTATTTATAGAGTTTTATCCGACCGTTACAAAAAATAAACTATCCGTTATTACTTTTAAAAATATAAATAAAAGTGATTGTTGATGTATAAATAAAATAACAGAATAAAAACATTGAAATTGAAAAAAAAAATTGAATATAGATCTAATATATATATATAAGACGAAATGATATATATATTGAGATAATTATTCTATATAAATAAAAAACATTAAATGTTAAAGCTGAAAGTCGGGGTAGGGTTTTGTGTGTTCGGGGGCTTGAGGTCGACGTGGAAGGAGATCGAAATCAGCACGACTTTGAGTGTGGCAGGAGAAGAAGCTCGTGTCGCCGTGAGGGTTTCTGGCCGAAGAGAAAATTTAGTCGAGTCATTAGGCGAGATGAAACGAAGCCGTGGGTCTCTTTTCTGTCGATTTTGAGCGTCAGTCCAGGTGGAGACCAAGCCGTAAGTGTTTGACCTTCAATTAAAGCCCGGGCGTCGTCCAATGTTCATTTGCTTTTAGGGGTTTCGAAGAAGTGTTCGAAGCGCGATTACGGTTCATTTGCACCCGATCTGTTTTGCATTGATGTATCCGTATGAGTTATGACGAAGGTGACTTTCAATCTACTTCCATTGTCCTGTTTTGCAAGTAGGTATTTGTTTATCCGACATTTAGGTATTCGAATCTGATTTCCATATTCAAATTTTTGATATATTAATTAGCTTGTTTGTCTATTTCTGTATTTTTTTCAAAGTCTTATCCGTTATCTTGTTGTCGGTAATTTAATATATTCAAATTGATTTTGGTTTATTAAATATCATGTTGTGGATTTCAGTCGATTTCCTCCACTTGCTTCTGGTTAATGCATGGAATTTCTTACTCAATGTCAGTGTTTGTCTATTTTTATAATCTAAAATTTAATTTGGGATCATTTTTGTCAACGATTCTATTTTGGATGTTTTGGTATGCGGAGGTGGATCATCACGTAACAGAGATGCAATGTGTAAACATCAATTTTAAATTCATTTTTCTGTTTCAAGATTGTGATCTCTGTTGAGATATTTGTTTTGGACAAACTGAAAGTTGTTTACAATTAATAAAATATTCCAAATACACAGTAACACTATGTATAAATAAGTATCTCGGGTGGGATGAAGAGGCCACCCTACATAGCATTTTTCTCTGGTCTGTTGTTGCTATGTGTGACAAGACAACTGGCGAAGTAGGACCCTTTCATTTCCATTTCTCATTCTTAGTTCTAATGTAGTGTTTGAAGTTTCTCACATCCTTCATGGGTGTGTATGCCGTTTGGGAAAGTATTATGCTAGAGAACGATTAGAGGTAAGGGACTTTTTATTTTCAAATACTCACTCTTCTATTCTAATTAAATTTTTTTAAGGGACTATTTAATTTCAATTACGTTGTATGCAATTCCATTTTACATTAGGTTAGCGGAAAATATTAATTTTCCAACATTTGGTTCTTTTGAACTCTTATTTCCGTAAGGAATTATGTATTTTTAAAAACATTCTATGCAATTACATATTATTGTTTTTGTAAGGGAATAATTTTTTTACTCTAAATTTTCTTATGAGAAAATATTATAGTTTTTATGATTTCTTTGTTTGTATAAAGAACTATTTCCAATCATTTCAATTTCTACAAAACTTTTATTATATAATTCTATGCAGTTTAATAATCTTAAGTAGACTTCAATTCCTCCTCTTTTATAATCATCCAAATAGGTTTAGTGATGCTTTTTTGGAGTTTGTATACCTAAAATCAGCGTAAGGGATAAACTATTTTTAATTTTATATTGTTATTTTATGGGTTGTAATGCTCATTTACGCTCAAAATGATGATTTCTATTTTATGATTTCAAGGCGAGGTTCGAACATATATTTATTTTCCAGAAGTATTTAAAAGCTTTGATTCTAATTGTTTTCTAAAATTATATAAAGTTATATAATCTGTATTTTTGAATATTCATTTGACAGAATCCTAAAAGGGTTAAAATGTTATAATAAGTTATGATTTATTTTTATGGATATACATATATATATTTACATTAAATTACTATGTTTATAATCCTACTACCATGTTTATAATATTATTTTCAGTTTATTGTCATGTTTCACATTACGTATCAACATGTTTTATCAATATTATCGGCATCACACTTGCATATACATTTTCCATGTGTTTATGCATATCATCGATGTTCATTTCGCTAAAAGTAAACTTATAATTTAAGTTAAAAAGATAAGGTGTTGTTCTCAAAATCACCAATTACAAGAATTTCATTATAAAATTGAATGTCAAATTTATAATGTTTTATTCATAACTTTATTAATTGTCATAGTTAATTTAAATTAAAACTGCACATATTTGCAACAAAGAGGCTTTGAGAATGAATTATTAATCGCGGGGATATACCTTGTAAAGTGTAGATGAGTTGGTCATAACCAAACTAGTAGATGATAAAAATATGGAAGTCTTTATTTAATTATGTTGTATTTATAAAGACATGTGTACTTTAAATACATTGATATGTTAAGGGAAAAAACTCCAGTGACCAATACTAGTATATATGTAATGCAAACTTTAAACGTTTTCCAAAAGTATCGGCTCTCGTTCGTTGTAAAAATAGAAGGTCATTGGGAAGTGAACCCATCCTTCACTAAGTGGGTAGGCCCAAGACAGCCTTCGACGAATCAAGTTCCCTCAAATGATGTTTTGTTTTCATGAAGCTTGCTTAATATTTTCTGACAAAAATCACTGGATTAGTTTAAAAAATTGTTTTCAATGTATAATTAATTTTCAAAAGCATTATATTATTTTGTAAATTAGTTTTTCAAATGTATTATCAAAGTGATTTTTTTAAAAAGGAATTTATCAAAGGTTTTCAAAACCCCTTACTGAGTATCTTTGTGCTCACCCCAAGATTTTAAATGTTTTTACAGTTATCTTAGGAGTTTATCGTAGATGTCGTCGCTTATGTTGTTAGCGCGCACGGAAGCGTAATGGAAAAAAATATTATTTCAGTTCAACTTTGAAAATTGTAATGTTTTGTCTAATACTCCAGAACCTAGACCGGTAAAAGATCCTCATTTTGTTTAAAGTGATGTGAAATTTTTAAGTTAAGTTTATAAGAAAAAAAATTTACACAACATTTTGTTGGGATGAGTTTGAAATAGCAGGCTCGGGGCGTCACACTTGGTATCAGAGGAACGGTCTAGATAACTCTGGAAATTTAGAACCCTTTGATAAATTGACTGTCGTTCTCAGTCAACATTCTTCTTTGTAATTTTCAGATGGATGGAAGGAGAACTCAAACAAGTATCTTAGAACTTCCGGATGAATTACTCGCTATGATCGTGGAAAAATCATGCAAAGAAGAATTTCAGCCCTATGAAGCCATGCGACTTTCTTGTAAACGTCTCTATAATATATCAGGCACACCAGATATAATTCATTTTCATCATGGTTCTGGTTTCGTTTTCGATGATATCAGGAAGATCCAACGTCAATTCTATCGATGCCAAGGAGCATATTACGAAGGACTTTTTAGGTGTTTTACAATGTTTGAGAAACCAGAATCAATCTCCAATTTTTACAGAGCAGCTGAAGAAGGAAATCTTCACGCAGCATTTATGTGTCAACTATTAAGCTTTTGCTTCACAGGAATAATTTATGATGAATTCGAAACATTTTAAGACGAATCAATGAGACTTTCTAATAGGAATCAAATTCAAGACAAACTTCTCGGATACTATATTGATTATCATTCCTTGAGGACTATCTTCCGATGCTTACTTCCATACAACCCCTCTTGCACTAGTTGCATTTGGGAGAAGGAAGTTGAAGATTTTGAAGATACATTGAACTTTAATTTCTTAGGGAGACATGGAAACCATGGAAGACAACTATACAGACCTTGGGGACATTATGTGAGACTCAGAATAGATGGGAATTAAGAATGATAAGAGTAAATGAATTTCGAGGATGAAATTCTATTTAAGAGGGGTAGAATGTAACACCCCGGGTTTAAAATTATGTTTTATGTTTTGCCAATGTTTTCAAGATGTAATAAAATAAATTACCAAATGAAAATATATAATTAGCGAGCACTTTATTCATACAAATACCAGAATACACCCTTGATACACAAAAACTAACCCATTAATCCCACTGCTATTGATAATAAAACTATTGGAAGACTACCGAGAAACACAACGACGCCGATCAAGTAGTTATCATCTCCTGGATCTGATAGAAGAACAAACGTTATGGTAAGGATGATAGCAATGAAACTAAAAATAAGTGGAACATATAAAACCATCTCTGAAAGAAGTGGTGGGGGCGTCGTGATATTTTTCTTCTGAGTGTTTGAACGACCTGTAAAACATTGGTATTTATAGAGTTTTATCCTACTGTTACAAAAAATAAACTATCTGTTATTACTTTTAAAAATTTAAATAAAAGTGACTGTTGATGTATAAATAAAATAACTGAATAAAAACATTGAAATTGAAAAAAAAACTGAATATTGATCTAATATATATATATATAAGACGAAATGATATATATATTGAGATAATTATTCTATATAAATATAAAAAAAAAATTAAATGTTAAAGCTGAAAGTCGGGGTAGGGTTTTGTGTGTTCGGGGGCTTGAGGTCGACATGGAAGGAGATCGAAATCCGCACGGCTTTGAGTGCGGCAGGAGAAGAAGCTCGTGTCGCCGTGAGGGTTTCTGGCCGAAGAGAAAATTTAGTCGAGTCATTAGGCGAGATGAAACGAAGCCGTGGGTCTCTTTTCTATCGATTTTGAGCATCAGTCCAGGTGGAGACCAAGCCGTAAGTGTTTGACCTTCTATTAAAGCCCGGGCGTCGTCCAATGTTCATTTGCTTTTAGGGGTTTCGAAGAAGTGTTCGAAGCGCGATTACGGTTCATTTGCACCCGATCTGTTTTTCATTGATGTATCCGTATGAGTTATGACGAAGGTGACTTTCAATCTACGTCCATTGTCCTGTTTTGCAAGAAGGTATTTGTTTATCCGATCTTTAGGTATTCGAATCTGATTTCCATATTCAATTTTTGATATATTAATTAGCATGTTTGTCTATTTCTTTATTTTTTCAAAGTCTTATACGTTATCTTGTTGTCGGTAATTTAATATATTCAAATTGATTTTGGTTTATTAAATATCATGTTGTGGATTTCAGTCGATTTCCTCCACTTGCTTCTGGGTAATGCATGGAATTTCTTACTCAATGTCAGTGTTTGTCTATTTTTATAATCTATAATTTAATTTGGGATCATTTTTGTCAACGATTCAATTTTGGATGTTTTGGTATGCGGAGGTGGCTCATCACGTAACAGAGATGTAATGTGTAAACATCAATTTTAAATTCATTTTTCTGTTTCAAGATTGTGATCTCTATTGAGATATTTGTTTTGGACAAACTGCAAGTTGTTTACAATTAATAAAATATTCCAAATACACAGAAACACTATGTATAAATAAGTATCTCGGGTGGGATGAAGAGGCCACCCTACATAGCATTTTTCTCTGGTCTGTTGTTGCTATGTGTGACAAGAGAACTGGCGAAGAAGGACCCTTTCATTTCCATTTCTCATTCTTAGTTCTAATGTAGTGTTTTATGTTTCTCACATCCTTCATGGGTGTGTATGCCGTTTGGGAAAGTATTATGCTACAGAACGATTAGAGGTAAGGGACTTTTTATTTTCAAATACTCACTCTTCTATTCTAATTCAATTTTTTTAAGGGACTATTTAATTTCAATTACGTTGTATGCAATTCCATTTTACATTAGGTTAGCGGAAAATATTAATTTTCCAACATTTGGTTCTTTTGAACTCTTATTTCTGTAAGGAATTATGTATTTTTAAAAACATTCTATGCAATTACATATTATTGTTTTTGTAAGGGAATAATTGTTTTACTCTAAATTTTCTTATGAGAAAATATTATAGTTTTTATGATTTCTTGGTTTGTATAAAGAACTATTTCCAATCATTTCAATTTCTACAAAACTTTTATTATATAATTCTATGCAGTTTAATAATCTTAAGTAGACTTCAATTCCTCCTCTTTTATAATCATCCAAATAGGTTTAGTGATGCTTTGTTGGAGTTTGTATACCTAAAATCAGTGTAAGGGATAAACTATTTTTAAATTTATATTGTTATTTTATGGGTTGTAATGATCATTTACGCTCAAAATGATGATTTGTATTTTATGATTTTAAGGCGAGGTTCGAACATCTATTTATTTTTCAGAAGTATTTACAAGCTTTGATTCTAATTGTTTTCTAAAATTATATAAAGTTATATAATCTGTATTTTTGAATATTCATTTTACAAAATCCTAAAAGGGTTAAAATGTTATAATAAGTTAAGATTTATTTTTATGGATATACATATATATATTTAGATTAAATTACCATGTTTATAATCCTACTACCATGTTTATAATATTATTTTCAGTTTATTGTCATGTTTCACATTACGTATCAACATGTTTTATCAATATTATCGACATCACACTTGCATATACATTTTCCATGTGTTTATGCATATCATCGACGTATATTTCGCTAAAAGTAAACTAGTAATTTAAGTTAAAAAGATAAGGTTATGTTCTAAAATTCACCAATTACAAGAATTTCATTATAAAATTGAACGTCAAATTTATAATGTTTTATTCATAACTTTATTAATTGTTAGAGTTAATTTAAATTAAAACTGCACATATTTGCAACAAAGAGGCTTTGAGAATGAATGATTAATCGCGGGGATATACCTTGTAAAGTGTAGAAGAGTTGGTCATAACCAAACTTGTAGATGATAAAAATATGGAAGTCTTTATTTAATTATGTTGTATTTATAAATACATGTGTAGTTTAAATACATTGATAAGTTAAGGGAAAAAACTCCAGTGACCAATACTAGTATATATGTAAAGCAAACATTAAACGTTTTCCAAAAGTATCGGCTCTCGTTCGTTGTAAAAATAGAAGGTCATTGGGAAGTGAACCCATCCTTCACTAAGTGGGTAGGCCCAAGACAGCCTTCGACGAATCAAGTTGCCTCAAATGATGTTTTGTTTTCATGAAGTTTGCTTTATATTTTCTGACAAAAATAACTGGATTAGTTTAAAAAATTGTTTTCAAAGTATAATTAATTTTCAAAAGCATTATATTATTTTGTAAATTAGTTTTTCAAATGTATTATCAAAGTGATTTTTTTAAAAGGAATTTATCAAAGGTTTTCAAAACCCCTTACTGAGTATCTTTGTGCTCACCCCACGATTTTAAATGTTTTCACAGGTATCTTAGGAGTTTATCGTAGATGTCGTCGCTTATGGTGTTAGCGCGCACGGAAGCGTAATGGAAAAAAAATATTATTTCAGTTCAACTTTGAAAAATGTAATTTTTTGTCTAATACTCCAGAACCTAGACCGGTAAAAGATCCTCATTTTTTTTAAAGTGTTGTGAAAATTTTAAGTTAAGTTTATAAAAAAAAATTTACACAGCATTTTGTTGGGATGAGTTTGAAATAGCAGGCTCGGGGCGTCACAGACATCAATACTCTTATTAATGATTTAAATAAATATGGGTATATATAATTAATGATTTATATTTTCGATTCCATTATGAAATTTATAGAATAAATAATGATGAAGGTAAAAAGTTTAGTAATGAGATAAAAAACACCACTTATATAGAGGTGGGGAATATCATAACTAATAGATCATTGATTCTCTAAAATAATTTGGAATTATATCCTTACACACTCCTACATATACACCATATTGTATTGATGACAACGAAATGATGAATCACATGTTGTTAAACATAGTGAGATAAATATTGAGTCATTATAATATTTCATTATGCTTTTATGGATATGGATTAAAATTAGAAAAATAAACATAAACCATATTAGATACAAAAGGATAAGTGGGATCCATTATGATTATTGGGATATAAATAAATCTATTTTTTTCATAAACACAAGTTTGGTGATGAAACTAATTTTTAAGTATAATTCTAACAACAAGACTATATCCTAAGGCAAAATGTGTATCTTTATAAGGTATCCTAAACTGAGAAGAATATGTTATCTATATGATCTCACAGATAATAAGTCAATCATGGAATAAAATATTGTGTCTCTAGAAAGGGATACAATCTAAAAAAGAGATATTGAGTGAAAAATAGGCTTTTATGGAATTAAGTCTCAAGATTCACAAGAATTGGTATAAGAACTAATTTCATAAGATCAAATGGAATATATTTTTATCGAGACACAAGTACCATGTAAGAGAATAAGATAGGTTATAAAACCCGAAAAATAAGGTTTTATTATAACTGAGGAAGGTGATACAATATTAATTGAAAATAATTAACATATTCCCTAAAAAGAAGTATAAATATTCTTTTAAGTGGAAATTTTTATAAAATCTATGATTTCTAAAATAATATCTATGAATAAAAAATGATTTTAGATTATGGTATATCCTCTAGTTGATGGAAAACACATTAGGTGTAAATTTTTATTGGATATGAAATTGGAAATATATGGTAAAAATTATGCCAATAGATAATGATTGGTTATTAACGGTATGACAACCTTTCCTAGAGGAGATTGTATCAGGACTAATCCAAGACTGCATCCAATAGGAAATGGGATAATTAATAAAACTAAATAAGGATATCCCACATATAAGTGGAATTTCTGATGTATCTGTACACATTCAATCATAATTGGACTACAAAAATGATGAAATGTAAAAAACAGTTAGTGAAAAATACAAGAATACCACTAAAACTTTACAACAGAGTATAAATGTAAATGTTATGTATGAAAAAATGGTCAAATAAAATTCTACCACAAATTTTATGTTACCACATGTCTAACCAATATAAAAATATATATTTTGACTACTGCCTGAATAGTAGGTACAAACCTCATCTTTTTGTTCATGCAAAGCACAACCAATTACCTGCCATAGGATTCTGCTGAAAGCACAATTGTTCTGGGAGAACCACACATCGATCTATGATATCATCAGATTCACTCACATAGAGATCTAGAGAATTTGAGCTACATATAAATAGAACATATTTCTCATAGAAGAATATTATATTTGGATGGGGGATCAATCCTACATATAGAAGGGGATACAAAATATTGTTCCTAGACACACTAGGGATACCACGTACCCAATCTAGATCAATTCTCAATGTAGAGTATCCTTAATAGACATACTAGGGAATACCTCTAAAGATATTGATGCATCCCACTATATAGAGGACCAACACCATTCTCAAAGATTACGTTGATTCCAAAAAAACCCACTATGGGTGATGAGGATCACACTTGACTTCCACAGAGGGATATCATCCTTTATATAGGACTTGGCCTCAATAGGGGATGGAAATCTAGTGATGGAGACGTAATATCATACAAAACCCTCAATGAATGAACCAAGGGAACATTGTCCATGTATATTGGTCCAAACTAAAAACTCTCCAAATTATCTCAAAAGACTATATCAATGTTAGAGTATTAACACCACAGATGGCATATCAAATGGGAATATTGTTTGAATGTTATGGTTGTATGTTGTTTCAAAAGGTGGGACACTAGGATAGTGGACTGATTTCCACGGTCAATTCGACCTATGGTCTGTCATGAAACTGCATAACGGTCGATAGTGTGACCTCCCCAGGTCACCCTCTGGTCCGACTTGGGTTCACATATTCTTACCTGAAAAACTGGGTCTAGCCCAACCCATTTGGAGTGACCCGATATACAAAGACCCACCCAGTCTTCTTGGTTGGCCTGATCCATGCAGTTGTTGGCTGCATACCACACAGCCCACTCCACTGTGTCCTGCAACCCCATATTGTGACACCTACATGTCCTCAACTTCATTGTCTTCGTGTCCCACCCAGTACTGGCATCTTGTCTCTGGACAATGATGTTGTGCCAGTCATCCGTTCCACAGACCATCGTTCCACCATGAATTCCTAAAATAAAAAATTGACATAGATTTGTATTCCTCCGATCATGATCTACACAGACTCAACATCTTTTTTCAATTTTCCCCCAATTATAGGGTCCAATCTTGTTCAGAGTCACCTTGGAAGTCGAACTGTGTCCACAGGGGTCGAACGACGAAGAACAGAATAAACAAGGGATAATAAATAACAAAAAACACGATAAAAAATGAACCTCACCCATTATCCATGTCATGATCAATCCATTATTATTATAACAAAGAATGAAGATCCCCTCATGAAAACACCAAAAAATAATCCCCACAATTATACACCATCCATCAATGATTAAAACACTGATCAATCAGCTAATGGATTGACCTATTGCCATCATGAAAATAATGTATGGGGAAACAAGAATGAAATATATTCCATGACTTTATTAGGAATGGTCACAACTGAATGATGGTCTCCATGTCTTCGCTGATCCTCAATTCACCAAATCCTAGGGGTGGCTTTCGATCGATACATCTTCGTGCACCAATAGTTTATCTAGATGTTCTTATCCATTTTACTGGAGGGAATTCAGGGTTATAAGGATAACCCTGATTTTCCCACAAGACCTATTAAAAAAGAGAGTATCTAAATGAAAAATAATTACTATAAAAAAACTTATTTATGGTTATGCAATTTATGACATTTTTTATAGATGGCCCACCCTGAAAAAAGTTATGTCATGCCTAGGGTAATGTTACTACACTAAACTCAACGATGTCCAGGGATTTTTAATCCAAGAACCAATTAAGGGTTTCATACACTTTTTCAAGAAAATTGTGAGAAAGTGTTATTAAAAGTTTAATATTTTTCAAAAAATGCTCTCAACAAACTAGATGTCCGAATGAAAGGTCGTCTCAGCATCTGATCTCAAAATAAAAACATAGATTTTATAAAAATAAAAAATGGGAAAATATTAGTCATTATATTATCCCCACCATGGTGCTTTACATCCCTGAATGAAAAAACTAGGGATACTCAAAGAAATGAGGTTACTAAGAATGAAACTGAGCCTCCTTCTCCCATTTTCTCTTCTAGAAATTCCTATGCTACCACCTGACACACACCAAATAAATCTACCTCCCATGAAGGATCCTCTAATGATGATCATATATCTCCACCGGGTACTCTACAAATGTTTCCCCATCCTTGATGTCCAGATCTCCCCAGTCGATGATGTAAAATGGTTCATGCATGCACATCCTCAGCTGTGACATGTGGAAGAGGTCGTATACTCGATGTATCTGTGGTGGTAGAACCAAGCAGTACTCCACCTCACCAACACTACATACTATCTAGAAAGGGCCGATGAACCTCAAAGATAGTTTTTTTCCAAGAACATTCATTGTAATCCCCATCGAGGTGGAAAATGAAGGAACACATGCCTCCTTCCACAAACTCCAAAGGCCTCAGTAGGCTATCATTATAAGACTTATAATGGATTTTTTCATTCTTCATCCAATCTTTAATGATATGTAGATTCTTTGTAGTAGCTCACACCAACTCCAAGCCCAAGAGTGAGAACTCTCTTGGTTCATTCCAGCAATGTGTTGACATGTACGGTCACCCATAATAGGCCTTGAATGGTGTATTTCCCAATGTGGAGTGATAGTTATTTTTTTATAAAAATTCCACCAGTGGTAGATGGTCTTTCTAACTACGTCTGATATCCAACATGCACACTCAACACATCTCTTCCCAAACATGAATGGTCCACTCCATCTAGTTTTCCTTCAATGGGTGAAATTCTATTCTTAAGCTTAACTGTTTCCACAATGCCTCCTATAATCACTTCTATAATCAATATGTGAAGTAAGCATCACGATCTGAAACAATCATCGATGGAACTCCATGGAGTCGATGTAAAGACACTGACCCAAGTTGCCCGGAGCTGATGCATTACATTAATAAATTAGAATGATTATAAAGAATCTTATCCCAAAGGACTGAATAGTTTAGTAGCATTACAATACCAGATATATACATAATTTTTACATTATAACATGAAATGAAAAACAACATGTCATCTTATTTTGAACTACACAGAAACTCCTAGATTATCCCTATAAGTCATTAATAATAAACATTTTCAAATCATAGGTAAAAACTAATAAATAAGAAATAGTTGAGGTTAGATTATCATTAAGGGTAATTAAATACCAATTGATCTATCATAAACATAAACATTGATAATGGTGAATAACAAAAAACACAATCCTTTAAAATAACTTAAGAAAAATATTACATGAATAAAAGATGAGTAAATAAATCATATAACTGATCATAAGAGTATGAACCTTAAAAATTTATATGATACTAGTCAAGTAGCATATGGATTGACAATTATGAATATAATAATAAGGGAATGAATATTTCAAGTCATCTAAAACATATTTTCATAGCCTCAGCCAATACGTCTGAAAATACAAGGGTAATTCCTCAGCCAAAAACAAATTTTCCATTATCTCATGAGACATACCGATGCATCGAGTGGTTATAGAGGTCTCCAAATATCAGTTTCTAATACCAATGCATATTTCATTATAAAGGGTATCAAAATAAAAAATATGAACATATGAAATAACTTCCCCAATCTATTGATATAATCACTAATCATTATGAGTAGTTTGGTGAATGGTATCAATATAGCACACCCACAGTAAAACTATTCATAAAACATTTAATATAATATAGTAGATTATAATCATAAGTTTTTAATACCTATAAAACACAATATTCAATAGGGTTGTAGAAATAGATGAATATGATATATTAAAATCATCGAATAACTGATGAGAGTAATACTCTTTTACTTTGAATAGAATTGTTCTTTTGAAATATCATTGCATAAATATAGAAATGAACTAAGAAATTTTTTCCATGATAAAATGAGTTGTTTTAAATAAATAAAGTAGGATTAAAACATATTACACAACACACTATAAAATAGTTAAGAAATATGTAAATTCCCTTTAATTGGGGCTTTCTTATCAAGAATAATTGAGTTTGGGGCCCTTATAAAAGACAGATTTTCCATAAATGAAAGAAAAAATGATAATAATAAATTATTTTTGAACATATTAAGATAATTTATAATAATTATATAAAATAAATAAATAATTACATTGGTTTATTGAGGAATAAATCCCAAACCTAATGAAAATGGTTGCTTAGAAAAAAAACCATACCTTATGTCTGAATGAGTTCTACACTTGAACATAACAACTGAGAAAATATAATTAAATCAATTAATTATTTAATTTATAACCTTTTATATAATTATTTTATTCCTAATAATTTAATTACAATCATTTATATCCTTATTAATGAGTTTATATTTTAATTTTATCATTCGGGAGCATTAGTTTTCATGATTTTCATGATAGGTTCACTTGTTTATATGTAATGGAGTTAATGTAAAATGGGTGTAATTATCCCGAAATGGAATTAAATTTTAATAATCAGAATTAATACTTTTAAATGTTTAAATATATTATGCGGTTATATGGTATGGTGATTGATCATTAGATAATTCATTTAGTGATAATCGTTTAGATTATTACGGTAGTATCATAAAACAGTTTTTTAGTATGGATTAATTTTATGTATATATACTCGTTAACAAACATTAAATAGGATAATATAAATATACTATACTACATTTTAACATTAAAAATGTATCATTAAAAGAATATAACAATAAATTGATGATGAAATGTTCGTTGTCCACGAAAGTTGTAAATACTCACCTCTCAGATGATTATTTCGTTTTTAAAATAAAAGGGAGAGAGTAAGCAGATTGATGATGGTTCTTCCATTAACCTGATATAATTATAGAATATTAATGATATTGGATTTATCAATATCATTTTGATAGAGTAGGTGAGTATAATATAAGAAAATAAAATTTGATGTAATGAAATTAAAGAAAAAGAAAAGGGTTTACCTTTGGAATAGACCTCCTTGAGAACCTCTTTAAGAGGATTTATTTTGGTCTTTTGAGGAGGCCAAGATATTTTATACATAAGAGGGATCCTGGAAAGAGGATTGTATATAAATTTTACAAGTCTCAATTCTTTAAAGGTGTGATGATATGTGGGGGTGACGGTGGTTTTTGTATTGTGTGTGAGGGGTAATTTCTCATTTTTTTAATTTTTTTAACATGAAAACATATAGTGTTTAATACTATATCTAATTACATTAATATGTTCATGTGCATTAATAAAAAGGGTACTTACATCATCTTTGACTCAAGGAATAGTTTATTTATCTTATAATGTATTTATATTAAAAATTTCCTTAGTTTTATATTCACCAAAAAACTCATGTATTTCAGATAAATCCTAAAATTTCACCATAATAATTTTCAACTTAAATAATTAAAAAATAATATATATTTTACAAAAATAGTTCTCTAAAAATGAGAAATTTAAATTTTATTTACAATCATCTCATACTCGAAAATTATTGTTCTTATAGGTGAATGTAATTTTATAAGAACTAGAAAATTTAGTAATGGTCTTGTTAAATTACACTAAAATAATAGGAATATTAAATTATTATTTATTAATACATTTTATGAAAATTAATTTTCAATTATAAAAAATTTATTAATTATAAAACAGTTATTCAATAATTATTTCTAAAGAAAAACCAACTCTTAATTATTGATTTTTAAAATATTCACTTACATGTACTATAATGTAATTATATCATAAATTTATTTATATGATGAAAAAATTCTCTTTATACTTTTATTTTTGAGTTTATTATTTTATTAGCCAATTTACTACTTATAATGGTCACATTACTCATTATTATGGAAATCTACTATTTTATTGGTATATGTTCCTTAACTTCTAGAAATACCTATTATTTCTGTCATTATTCATTTATAAAGAATGTACCGTGTTTTCTATATGGTTTTATATGATTCATACTATATTAAATAAACATAATAATGTGAATTTCATTGATATAGTTCTGGTTTGTTATATTATCCCCTCTTACTAACATTTTACAATTGAAATTTACCAATTGTCACCACATAAATAAGATTTGGGTAGTTCTTCATCATAATCATATCATGCTCCCACATAACCTCTTCGATTTTATGATTTTCACAATATACCATTACCATTAGAGTCATTAGATTCCTCAACATATAATATTTAATGTCGAAAATCAGAATAGGCACTTCAGAATATGATAAGTCAGGTTCTAATTCGATACCTTCTGATGTGAGTATATGTGTTAGGCCCGACATGTACTTTATAAAAAATGACATGGGGAGAACATTGTGTACATTATACAGTTTTGTAGCATCTACAAATGATATCCATATCTCCAATTCTGTTTAGATCTTGAAAATGACCAATGTACATGGGGCTTAGTTTTCCTTTCATTCTAAATCTAATAACACCCTTATATGGATATACATCAAGGAAACAAGATCTCCCTCTTGAAATTCCATATACTTACTCTCATTGTCAACATATATCTTTTTCCTAGATTGAGTTACTTTCATGTGGGTTTGAATAGTCTTTACCTTCACTATTCTTTCCTCCAAAAGCTCTGGGCCAACAAGCATTCTTTCACCAACATCATCCCAACATGTCAGCGTACAAAATCTCTTTCTATACAATGCATCCTATGGTTCCATTTGAATACTACAAACTATTGTTTTTTTTAATATAAAAAAGGTAAATAATGATACCACATAAATTCAAAATAATGTGAGTATGATCTTAACATGTCTTTTAATGTTTGGATCATCCATTTGGATTTCCTATCAGTCTAAAGTTGATAAGAATTAATCATATGATGATCATTATACAAATACTTATTCAAACTTTTCCAATGTTTTGTTGTAAGTCAGGGATCACGATTAGACACAATGGATTGTGGTTCTCCATAATTTCTTACAACTTCATTAATGTAAAGTCACTAAAGGAGAATTAGTGGAAATTATTCCCATATAGAAAGTAAATATGTAGAATTGGTATGTCGGTAAATAATCACCCATATATCATCATTCAATCTTGAAGGTTTTTGTAATCTAATTAAAAAATCCATTGTGATGTCATCCAATTTCCATCTATGAATTTTAAGAGGTTTATTAACTCCTCTAGGATGTTGTCTTTCATCCATATCATATTGATAGACAAAACATCATGATTAATATTCATAAATTCTTTGGTTTATATAATCCCACTAAAATTTTCCTTAAAATAACTATACTTCTTAGTGAAACCAGGGTGTATAGCGAAATTAGAGACATGGGAATCATCCAATAACTCTTATTTTACCTCGCGTATAGAGGCAACACATACCCTCCTCCCAAATATTATATTTTCTTCTTCATACATGATGTTCTTCAACATACAATCATTCATTACATTAATTTTCATTTGAATATTATCATACTCAGGATGAGAAATTTTAATCCATTCTAATAAATATGGTTGGGAAACCAATTGAAAATGTAATGATGTTTCAACTTCCTTGATAATTTCCATATCGATATTATTTTAGTTATATGTACATATGATCCCTTTAAATCATCATTTTGATTATAAATCCATGATCTTTCCTACTTAATGGATTAACTATCTTATTTAACTTTACTAGGTGATATTGTATGGAAAAACTATAATCCTTTTGTAGTTCCAGCCATATCTATTTCCTCATGTTGAGTTCCTTTTGTGATAATATATATTTTAAAAATCATCTTATCTATACATATCATACATAATTCACCATATAGATAATGTCTCAATATCATTAGAGATCATATTACAGTTGCTAAACCAATATCATGAGTTGGATAGTTTTTTTCATGAGAGTTTATATGACTTGATGCATAGTCAATAACTCTATCATTATACATAATGACACAAACAATTCCATTTTCTAATATATCACTACAAACCAAAAATCCCTCATTTCTAGATGGTAGAGTTAATATTTTTTGAATTCACAGACCATTTATTAAATTCATCAAAGAATTTTTCATGTTCTCTTCTTTATATGAACATATCCTCTTTACATTTAATCATGGTTAATGGGTTGACTAATCAGGAGAATTATGAATGAAATACACATAATAACATAATATCCCAATAAAACTACATAATTCAGTTCTGTTTGTGTAGTTCATTCAGGAACTGCCTTTTTGTTCACTGAATCAACTAAAATTCCATCCTTAGATACAATATGGCCATGAAAAGAAACTATTTGAAGCCAAAATTTACACTTTCTAGACTTCACATATAACTCTTCTCTTGTAAGATTTTTCGGTAAAATATGAATGTTATTCTCACAATCTTTATAGATTTTGTAGTATACCAATATATAATTGATATATACCACAAAATATTTATCAAGATATGCCTTGAGAACTCTATTAATTATATCCATGAACATAGAGGATGCTTTAGTCAGTTCAAATTGAATTATTGTAAACATGAAATGCCCAAACCTTGTTTAAAATATTATCATTGGAATATCTTCCTTCCCGAAATGCAGTTGATGATATCCCAATCAAATGTCAATCATTAAAAAATATTGGGATCTGTTAAGTTGATAAAATAAATCATCAATACATGGTAGGGGATAAATGTTGTTTATTTTAATTACATTGATTTCTCTGTAGTCAATACAAAACCTCAAGGATCCATATTTCTTCTTAATAAAGAGCAAAGGGGAACCCCATAGAGATACACAAGGTTGGGTGAATCATTTATCACTCAATTCCTTTAGTGTTTTCATTAGTTCAACTAATTATAATGTGGAAATTATATTATAATTCAATGATATAAAAATTTAGCTAGGAATTTATATCAATAGAAAACAAAATTTCCCACTCCGGAGGATGTCTAGGTAATTCCTCTAAAAATAATTCAATGCATTCATTCACAATAGGTACATGCTCAATTTTAAGATTCATTTCCTCACCCATAAATATTTCATTATCATCCTCCCAAGAATTGAATTCCGTAGAACTACTAGGGGTGGATCTTGATAAGAATCAGATGGAGATGATTCTCCACTAAAGATAGGGGATGAAATAACATCATCACAAATCATAACTTATTTATTATTGCAATATATTTTCACATCATATTTTCAATTCCAATCCATGCCAAGGATTATATCAATTTCATCCACATGTATGGTGATAAAATAAGCTAATAAATTACATTTATATTCTATAATGGGAACTTCCTTACACATCATTATTGCAATGAGACCCCATAGTGGTGTTGACTAACAACTACCCTGTTAAGGAGAATTTGAAATATATAATTTTTAATTCAAACATAAAAGATAAAATTGAATTAAATGACCCAAAATCAAAAAAATGTTTATCTAAATTTGATTAGAGAATTAATGTACCTATAACCACATTATTCGGAACATCAACCTCAGCTGTTGTGACTTCATAAACATGTCCTTTCTCCGGTTTCATTTTCTACAAAATGTTTTCATACAAAATTTGATAATAATTTAACTAGGGTCACATCTCCTTAAAAGAGTATCATTGAACATTCATAGCTTCTTTCACTCCCTTGCAATGATGGGCATGTTTTCCTTTTTGTCCACAGTTGTAACAAACTTCTTTTCCTTATATGGAGGCTCCATGGTGTTTCCTTCCATAGGTATTATATGTTGGAAAACTCCCATTTTTATTCTTAACTATACCCACTATTTCAAACAAATATCTCTTCTTATCTTGATTTATTTTAAAATTATAATACATAGAAAATTATTTCCCAATAATGATTTCACAAGAGAATATATCTTCATATGATGATAAGGTTTAAGAAACTAGTTCCCATATAAGGAATGGTTTTAAGAAATCTATGAATTGATCAATATTTCTTCCCATATTATGTATGTATTTTGTGGAATGCCTTGATTTACTTGTATTGTAGTATTTCGAATTCGCAAAATTTTCATCCTCCTTCTACCTTAGATTCAATAATTTCCTTTCCATTTCAGCTCATTGTTTTGAGAAAAATATTTTTCTATTAAAATTTAATTATAATATCTCCATTACATACTTTTAATCTCTTCCTATTCATTTTTATTGAATCATAGACCAAAATTGATAAAAATATCCCAATAGATGATAAATGGACATCACAACCTTCTCCCTTTGGTTATTCCCAAATGAAATAAATATCCTCTATAAGTACCTTATTCTGGACTCTCCTACAAATGGGTTTTTAGTCCGATTAAATGATGGTGGTTTTCTTAACAAATATGTCTAACATTTCCCCTCCATGATGCCGATCAGGATACTCCATATGAGTAAAGTTATTGTTCATAGCCTATGTCTATTGTCTAAGTATAGTTATAAGTTTCTTAGCACCAGTCACAACTCCAGAACCAATATCATTATCTTGAATAGGATGAAGGTTCACACATTGGATACACACATTCATTTAGTTTCTATTACATCCACAAGGCTCCATTTCTAAATAATGGAATTCAATAAATTAATCTATGAATCATAATGTATATGGTGAAACTAGTAGAAAAAATAACATAAATTGTAATTTTATGTTTGTCTAATCACATAATCATCATAATGGTTTCACTGTGGAAATATTTAAAATAAAATCATTTTTAATGGTTTGTAATGAAAATATGATTTTTAATAAGAATATCTACCAGGAGTGTTAAATCATATGCAAATTAAGGCCCATTGTCATGTACCATGTTACCCCAAGTCTGGTCTATAACACCTTGTCAGAGTTGTTACTACTAGGTACATCTGTTCAAAAACCAGGTCGACTTGTAGTATCCAGGTAGGCATGTATTTTTCTAGAATGATCTCAAAATATATACCTTACCAAAATTATAGGATGTTATTCTATACATATCCTAAATTCCTATCATAGGTTTTTGTTCCCTAATTTATGTTTTCTAAATCTTATTCACAAGGTTCATACTAAACATCTTATGATACAATCTGTAAAGACCCCGACCCCATTTACTTGGAGACGATACCTTACTTCATTAAAATAGTATGATTACAAAGAATAATATGCTGAAATACCTAATTGTTTAGTATCATTAAAAACCATCTGAATACATAATTATTACATTACAACATGGAATTAAATACACAATTTTAACTTTTTTTGAATCAAAAATAAACATATATGTTACCCCTACATGTCATTCATAACATACATCTTCTCATAATGGAAAAATATTATAACATGTGAAATGGGTGAGATCAAATTATCATTAGGTGTACGTAAATATAGCAGGATCTATAATAAATATGATCATTATCCATTGTTAATAACAAAAAAACAAAAGCCTTTAAAAATTAACATGATCATAATATGGTAGGAACGAAAGCTAAGTAAATAATGTCAAATACCATATCATAAAGTATGAACCTTAATCGTGGATATTTTAATAGTAAAATATCACATGTTTTAACAATTAATATTATCATAATGATGTAATGCACAATTTCGGACATCTGAAACATATTGTCATGGCCGTGGCCAATACATTTCAAAATTCTAGGGCAAGGCCTCAGCCAAAACCTGGACCAGTTTTATCTCATGCAACATAATGATTCATAGAGGGGATATAGAGGGACACTACCATTACATTCTATGTCCAGTGAATTTCTCATATTAAGGGGATAATCATAATCATCATGAACTTAAGAAATAACATCTTCAATCTATGTATATATTCCCAAAACATTATGAGCAGTATAGTCAATGACATCAAGATAGAACATTAAAAGAAATAATGATCATAAAAATTTCAATAAAATATTTTAGATAATAATAATAAGTGGGTAATTCAGTGAAATGTTAATATTCATCATAGGTGTTAAAATAAATGAAAATTCTTTGATAAAATCATCGAATAATTCATGAGAGTAATACTCTTTTACTTTGAATAGAAGTGTTTTTTTGGAAAAAAAATTTCGTAAAAATAGAATTGAATTGTGTTTTCTTTTCCATGATAAAATTAGTGATTTTATAAAAAAAATTAGTCTTAAAACATATTATTGATTGTAAATTAAAATAGATAAGAAATATGGATGTTCTCATTAATCGGGGATTGGTTATCATGAATAAGTGAGTAGGGGACCATTTTATAACACATGTTATCCAAAAATTAAAGATTAAATGATCAGAATAAATAATTTTATAAAATATAATCTTAATATTGAATAATTTTTGGATTGAAATGAATAATTATATTTCCATATATATGATGAATGTGCAACCTGAATGAAAATGGATGTTCGGGATGAAAACCCTTACATTCTGTCCAAATAAGTTCTGCACATGAACATAACATCATAGAAAATTAAATTAAATCCATTAATTAGTTAATTTATAATTTCATTAATAGTTATTTTATTAATTATTGTTTTATTATGTTCATTTATTACATTATATATGTGTTAAAAAAATTAATTTTATGGTTCTATATCATTCATTTTCTTGGTTTTCATGATTGGTTTAGTTGTATATATGTAATGGAGTTGATGTAAAATTTGTATAATTATATAGAATTATAATTACATGATGTTAATGAGCAAGTAAAATTTTAAAATGTTATATATATATATATATATATTATCTTTATGTTGTATGAGGATGAACAATTAGAGAAGATATTTAGTTATAATCGTTTTGATTATTACAATGGTATCATGAACTAGCTTGGTTGTATGAATTTTTATTATGTATATATACTGCTTTCAAAAAATTAATAGGATATAATAAAAAAATTATATTCCTTATTAACAATATAAATGGTCCCATTTGTATCCTTGTAGAAGAAATTTATGAATTAAAGGTCATCATCCCTGAATGTTGTAAATCAGAACCTCTGGTATGATGGTTTCAATTTTAAAATAAAAGGGATAGAGTAAGGAGATAGATCATGGATATTCCATTACCATGATATAATTATACTATATAAATGATACATGATTTTTCATGATCCCTTCAACAAAGGAGTTGAGGATAGAATAAAAAAAGAAACTAAATTCAATTGAAATTACTGAAAAAGTAATATGGTTTACCAGTTGAATACACCTCCTTGATAACCTAATTAAGGGGATAGGTTTTGGCCTTTTCATGAGAACAAGATAATATATAAAGGTTTTATAATATTTGTAAGATAATTCTCTAGAAATTTAAAATGTGTAATTTCCTGGAATGTGTGAGCAGAAGAGGGGGTGATGGATGATATTTATAGTGTCGGAGAGGGGTAATTACTCATTATTTTATTCCTTATAATATTATTTTATTCATGGTAACCAATATTATTGATTATTATGAATAAACATAGTAATAGGTTCATGAGATCTATACAAGGGTTCTTACATCATCCACAACTCAATGAATAGTGTATTTGTCTTATATTGTCTTTACATTTTAAATTGTCGTATTTTTCTATTCATGAAAAGAATACATATTTCTAAGAAATACCAAAAAAAATCACCTTAGTCATTTATGAATGTTTATAATTAAAATATAATAATAATTTTATGACAATAATTTTGTAAATAAGAGATATTATAATTGTAATTAAAAACATCATTTACTCGAAAAATATAGTTTTTAAAGATAAAATTGATTTTTAACACCCATACAATTTATCAATGTTCACGATAAACAATCAAATAATAATAGGAAAATAAAATAATTATTTACGAAGAAATTTTATAAAAATGAAATTTATTTTAAATAAATTTATTAAATATTAAATTTTCACTAAATAATAATTACTCAATGAAATGCCAACACAAAATTATTGAATATTAAAATATTCACCTACTTGTACTATTATATAATTATATCATACTTGAAATAATTAGATGGAAATTTTTTAATTATACATTAATTGATGAGGTTACTATTCAGTTGGAAAATTTACTATGCATAATGGTAACTTTATTATTCATATGGTCATGTTACTATTTCATCGGTTTAAGTTCCTTAACGTCTAGAAAAAACATCTTTTTTTATTAATTCTTCATTTGTAATGATTTTATTGTGATATAAATATGGTTATATATGTTTCATTCTATATAAAATAAACATAAGAATTGAAACTTCATTGATATTGTTCTGGAATGTTACAATCGAACTATCTCTTGCACGTATAGGCATCCCAAGCTTTCTACAGTACTCTTGTATCAGATAGCCAGAATGTCGGCCGACATGGTTAGTCGGTCAACAATAACCCATATGGAATAATGTACCATAGATGTAAATGGTAAAACCATCCTAAATTATATTGATATCTCATCCCACTACCATTTTGACACCTCACAGGTTGAGTAAAACCCACTATAACCCGGTGCGCTCACGTCACTTGTTGACAAGTGTGACACTGAGCGACGAACTCTACAAATCCCTTATTCATTACAAGACACCAAAACTAATGTTAGAGGCCCCAAAACATCTTTACCATACTTGTATGTACAAGTAAAAAAGATGTATGTAACTCCCTCAAAACATCCTCCCACAATGCCATGGGTACAACTGTGCACCCTCTAAAAAGAACAACATCCTCCTCACCTTTTATATATCCATTAGTAGCATGTCCTATGGACATTTGAGCACATATGGTCTCATAGCCGGTTTCCCCATGTTGTGTCTCCCTACATAATTTTGAGATATTTGGGATGAAAACCATCGACTGGAGAAAAGCTTCTCCATCTCCATCCACAAAGGATATCTGCAATGGGGAAAACTACTCTAATACCTCATTCAACAACTGCAAACTAGATCTTCATTAAATGAATCTACCACCATGTTCCCTTTCATAGGGGTATAGAAAATATCAATGTGATGGTCATATAAGAACTTCATACATCTCCTCAATATCTATATTATATCCTTCTAAGAGAAGATATAATCATCGAATATTGTGATCATAGTAGATGATAATCCGCTCGCACATTCGGTAGTGTCATCACATATTCAATGAAATGACTACCGCTGCCAACTCAGTATCATGGGTAATGTAATTCTACACATGCAGTCTCAACTGGAGTGAACCATAGGAAATCACTGCATAACCTTTCATCAAGACACAACCAATACCAGTCCCTAACACATCGCAAAACAACATATCTGATGCCTTCCTCCAATAACAATAGGGTGGGAGCACTCTTAAAACTCTTACTCATCTTATAAGATCACTACAAGCACTTCTTTATCTAGACGAAAGTTTTCCCCATCCATGTCAATGCCATAAAATATGATTATACTCTAGAGAAGATGGGTATTAACCTATAATAGTAATATACCATTAGTAGGAAACTCTGCACCTTGGTAACACACTTGGGATTATACGAAGCATGAACAGCCTCAAAATTTGATGGATCCACTACAACTCCTTCCTTTGAAATGATTTGTCATATAAAATGGAACTCTATAATCCAGAACTGACACTTTGATATAATCTCATTGTGTTGGTGCACTCAAAGTGTATCCAAGACTATCCTCAAGTGCCTCTCATGCTCTTCCTCAAACCCCAAGTACAATTGGATTTCATCAATGAAAACCAACATGAATTGCTTCAGGTAAGGATGAAATATTCTATACAGAGTCTCATAAATACTACTGGGGGAATTGTTTTATTACAAATGGCATAATAAAGTTCTCACAGTGACTATAATCAAATATTATGGTCGTGTTCATTATATCCTCATCCCAAACACATAAATGGTGATTGTATTATCCGGGGAACATATTTCAAAACCATTGACTCCCTTTAAACTGATCAAAGAGGACATAGATCCTCGGTAGTGGATACTTTTTCTTCATGGTCACCTCTATTAGTCACTAGTAGTACACACATAACCACAATCTCCCATATTCTATCTTGGGAAAAAAACTGGGGATGACAAAGGTGAAACACTTTGTCTCACAAAGCCCTTCCTCTGGAGGTCCTCCAACTATTCCCATGGCACACAAAGCACTACATGATCCTTCTGATAAGCAGCTGTAGATATTAGGGCTGTTAGAGAGAGTGGATAAATTCATAATTCCATATCCATATGTAGAGGTAAACATGGTACATCTTCAAGAAGTAAATCCCCATACTCAACCACCACTTCAAGAAACTGAGGACTCATATCATTCACTGCACTGAGGGTGAGGGTGATGTTATCCAACCGATGAGTAATCGACATCAACCTCCTATTTGTGATTCTATAATGAACTACCTGAGTTTCAATTTCACCAAAAAATGAATAATCAGTTCCATCACTGTGGACACACAAGACTCCGCACCTAAAACAGTCAATCTGAGAATGAACTTTGGATAACCAGTCCATACCAAAAATGTTGTCATAAGGTATCGATGACGCTGCTAAGAAATCCCAATAGAAATCGCACCTCCAAGAGTCAAAAACATTGTAGGGACTAGTTTGTGATCATTGAGTATCCACCTGTAGATGTCTACATGAATAATGATTGATTCCATGATTCTCCCAGAATCTCTGATTTAAAAAAAAGTTCACGGAACGAAGGGAATGACTAGAACCTATATCTATAAATCTGAAACATCAGTGGGAATGATATAGTTCATAACTCATATCATAACTCGATTTAAAAGTTCGTAAGACTCCATTCTATGCAATATTTACATCACGTACCCACAAATCCCTGGGCCAGACATGGACCACCAGGGTGTGTTGGTGGTAGTAGGTAAATCATTTGACAACCTCATTTTTTCTTTCATACACCTATTCGACATCCACCACCCAGATGACCACCCTACTCCTTCCTATACCTCTACTGTTGTAGTACCTCAACCATATCCCAATCAGATATATGAATGGTTGGTCAATATAATTCCAATTGTTCCCAACCACTAGATTAAGAAACCTGCTTTCCCCTAGGATAACTCGATCCACCATAGGAGCACTACACCATTGATACTAAGTCCTTGGATCATGCCCTTAAGCATCTTCCCAACTTGGATACTTGTGAATTCTCTAGGATTCCTACTGCTAAGGTCTCAATAACCTAGTCCCCACTACTAGATCCCAATATTGGTGTCTGCTCTACTTGAAAAATGCCCATTATCAAGGCTCTCTGAAGTACCCTAGCATATGTAGGAATGATAAGGGATAACAATTATTCCATGATGTCCCAGTGTAATCCATTCTTGAGGGGCCTTTCCATAAAGAACTATTCTCATACCATGTCCATGGAGTATCATGAGATGTTTGTAACCCTCTCTGAATACATTTCTTGGGTCATACATCCCTATTGATGATCATGAAGCTCTTGTATACGCACCAATAACAATGTGTCTTGATAGAACTCCACTCTGAAGTGATGCTTGATGTCTAACTAGGAGAGAGTTATATCATTGTGATACTTTATCACCAAGCTCCACCATTGCAACATGGATCCCTAAGGTGGAACTTTGTGAGAACTGTCATCTAGTCAGCATGTGTACTCAAAAGGATGAAAACATGGTTAAATGCCTCTATATAATCCTTATCCAACTAGGGTTCTTGCTCACCCAAAATCTAAGTAGTTCACTACCTATGAAACACATTCAATTCATGAAGGCTATAGGCTTCCTCGAATTCTAGTGTTGGTTGTAGCTGCTGCTCGATGGGTGGGGGTATAGATAGTAATCCACCTAGATGTGCTATCTCTTTTATAGCCCCCTACACTGATTACTCATCAATAGGTAGATCATTCATGTGATATCATAGTGTAATCTAGGATGGATGTAATTGTGCAGTCATCCTGAAATAAAACAATATGTACCATGGTCAATTGATTATATCTTGAGAGATGAATCAACAAGTACATGGAAAAAACCACAATTCCATTAAGATGCATTTACCTTTTTTTTATTCCCATGACCAGTGTTATTAAGTACCGTGTCAAAAAATTGTTTATCAGAGTACTTGTGTCTGGATACATTGGACAACGCAACAACACTGGAGTCTATGGACTGAAATCCTTACTCGAAACACTCAACATGATTTCCCCAAACCAATGTCATAGACTCCAAGTACTAAAATTGGAACTGAATCCCTATGATACCACACTATCACGACCCATCATAGAGGGGACTATGTCGTGACTACATCATAACATCCTCTGTTAGTCCAAGAGTTGGTTACTAGTATCGAGTATGCATATCCCATAGATGGGAGGCATTGACTATGTACCTATACACATGCATACATCTCCATGACAAAAAAATAATGAAATTTAAAAACACTAAGTAACAAATGCTTTCATACAACTAAGATAGCAGAAAAGATTATGACAATGAATGTACTAGAAGTAAGAAAGTCCAAATATAATCCCATCATAAAGATTCTTCAATCATAAGTCCAACCTATAGTAATAGAGGTACTATAAATGTTTTCTAAACCGTATTAACATGCCTCATTTGTCCATCCACACTAAGAACATATGAGTCCCAATCTCCTCATCACTCAATCAATGGATGATCATCTTCACAAGACACAACACGTGTGGGAAAAGTATGTGAAAAGGTGAGAATAATAATACACATTATGAAAACCCAAAACCATGATGGAAGTTCCAAAAAATAATGTATAGTTATCTCCACAAAACTATAATTCTATAACACATATAGCCAGAATATACTGATATACTCAGTCCAAGACACACAATCTTGAGGTAATCCACACCCAATTACCTGCAACATGATTCTTCTCAAATCACACTTGTTATGGGAGAAATAACTTCTGCAGCCATGATATCATTGGATACAATCACAGAGAGGTATATCTCATTTTCACCCCACCAAAAAAATGTATTGGGCAAGGAATACTATTCTACATAAACAGGGTATCACACCCAAACATGATTGGGGATACCACAGATCACACATAGACACACTGGGGGAATCCCCATACCCAATCTGGGTCAACTCAAAACATAGAGGATCCTAAACAGACGCCCTGGGGAATACCATTAACTGTACTTATGTATCCTTCTAAACCGAGGACCAACACCGTGCTCTTGTAGGTTGTGTCAATTTACAGAAAACATTACTAGGGGTGATATAAGATCTCACTCTAATACCACATAGGTATAACCTAGTCTATATGGGACTCAGCCTCTAGAGGGGATTACAATCTAGTGGTGTGGATATAATATTGTACAAAACCCTCAAGGAATGAACTATGTGAAACCTCTATACCTATACCATTATTATCTAAAATTTCACCACATTATCTAAAAATTTCCTTCTCAGAGTTTTGTTATGAATGACCTAGTAGACTTATCAAATAGATGTATCGTTTTAATGTTATGGAATACTGAATTTTCAAAAAAGGTGGCCACTAGGCTCATGGACTGAATGCACGGTCATTCCGCTGACCATGGTGGTCGACCACCATGGTTGATCTTCACAACAGTCAACAATGCGAATTCCCTAGGATGACCCGATGTCTGACTCGGAACTACTAGGTCTGACGTCATCCATAGTGTACGAAATTGTTCGCTAGGCCCGACCAGGTTTGCTAGGCCTATCTCGGCCTGCTTGCACGCAGATATCCTAGCCTATCCTAGTCCGTACATTATTTGGTTGAATCCCACATTGGTATCTCAACTGTGTCTTGTGGACCCATTTCGTGTTTCCAATTCATGCTCACCACCATCGAATTTTCATCCAACAACCACCTGATGCGGCACACTCCGCCATATCGCTTGTGACATCGCCGCCTCATTCTCTACTACTTGCGGCTCTAGATACTAGGCACCATTGGTCCCTTACATGGAGAACATGCACACCTCGGTTGCACGAAATTCAAAACGTTCATGGATCCGTGCTCTTCAGGAACCGATCTACACAGAAATGACCACTATTGTAAGTTTTACTCCAATCTTGGTGTCTGATCGCATTGGCAGAAACCCGAAAAGTCGAATTGTGGACCAGGGGGTCCAAAGGTATTTAATGTGAATAATGGGGAAATTAAATCACCAATAATGTCGTAACGTACTTTCCTCTTAATTTTATCATGTTTTCTACAATCCATTCTCGTTAGAATGATGAATAAAGAACCAATCAAAAAAATCCTAGAAATAATCCCTGTAATTTTTAACCATCACGCAACAATTGAACAAAAAAATAATTTGATCATGGAATGACCCACATTAATCAGGAAAAAAATAATGTAGTAACTAAAAGAAAACAGCCACCCTACATCGATTTGGATCAGTTGTCATGTCGTCATGGATCCTTCTTGAATGGCACAATGACCTTTATTTTTTATTGATATTTGATAATCCACTTTTCAAGGGTTGAGGTGGAACCCTTAAAAGGTCCATATGATTATGTATAAAAGGGAACATAGGACTTATAGGGATTTATTACACGTAGGCTTCAAACATTACATACATCCCAGAATAACTACTCAGAACGGCTCCTCCCAAGCATCTTCATCGTGAAATCATCTCTCCACCTTTGAAGGGAATCATCATTTACCAACATTTTTTATAGTGGTTCTTTTCCATGTTTCTGGAGTAAATTTAGGATTATTAGGATAAATATAAATTTTGGACAAGACTTAATAAAAATGGATTCACACCATCAAAAATAATATTTCAAAAATTTCTTTTATTATGGTTATGCCCTTCATGAATTTTTCAATAGACGAACCACACTGAAAAAATTTATACTGTACCTATGGTAAATTTACTACTCAAAACACAATAGTTCCTTAATATTTTTTATCCATGAATCTATTTAAGAGTTATTATTATTTTCTAGGAAAACATCACAGGTGTTCTAAAAAATGATTAATATTGTCAAACAATTGTTCCAGGAAAATAGGGCCTTAGAATCACATGTCATATTAGTGTCTTTTAAAAAAAATAAAACCATTTAATTTCTAATAATAAGACTATGGAAAATACGAGATGTTGCAAAAGGTTTCAACAAATTTCAATTAATATACATTGAAAAAACCTTCTCACTACTATAAATATTGAAATAAATTAGAATCATGGTTTACATAGAGTCGTCTATTATAATAAAATTTATAAAATTTATTCCATGACTACATTCCTTACTAAAAATCATGGGTAAGATATCTATTTGACATAACCAACAGAGTTTGTGACACCAAATAATACCAATATGGTAATTAAGTTTCTCGTATCAATTTGTGGGTTGAATAAATCATTAAAATCACAAAATATTTGTTTTTATGAATCTAAATGAGAGTTTTGTCTAATTAATAATTAATGTGATCCGTATGTTTATAAGAGTTTTAGTGGGAGTGATGTTTTTCAGTAATATATAAAAATTTTATATTACTAATGGGAAATTATTTACTAATATTAATGTTAGTTATGACATAGTATAATAAATTATACAATACATAACACTTAAGTAAAATATCTTATATTCAAGGGATCATGATCCATAAAGATAAATTAAAGAGTCTACTTGGACTATGTCAAGGTACATATACTAATTAGGTTTCCAAAATTTACAAGATGAAACAATCCAAAATGGGAATTTTTTCTTATATCCCATGCCATACATATCTCTAATGAAATACATCCTCAAACATAATAAAATTAATAATGAGATAGGGAAATAATGAGAATAATCCCTTATTGTCACAACCCACATTCTTCATGATGAGGGAAGGGACACCAAAGTGGCATTCCCTTCCTTCCCCATGATGAAAGAGAGAAAATGACCCATAAGTCGTGCCATCAATAGGTCCCGTGGGGGAGATTAGCAACCAAGGTATATAATCTCACATAGTAAGGGATGGTATTTCCCTTTTTAGTGATCAAGATCAGGAGATAAAAATTCCATCCAAAAAACCACCTAATACCAAAATTTAATGTGATGAAAAAACCCATTTCCCACATGCATGGTTAATAATTAATTATGATTCAATGTATAAAAAACATAAATTTAACGTACAAAAAGAAGAGAAACTAAGCAGAAATGGAAAAGGATCTCAAAACCTATGCTGGTAAAATCAAGAATAGTCCTCAATGTCCTCCAATAAACCTAAAAATAGTTTTATATACATTGGGTGAGTATACATGTATACCCAGTAGGACAACTAAATCAACCCATACACAAGTGGGGGAACATACTAATTTCACTGAGAGAAAATAGCATAACCAAAAACTACTTACAAAGGAATAAATTCTATAATGGATTCACCATGGCACACTCACCAAATAAAGCATGTGATGTAAATTAATATGATATACACATCAATATTTGGGTACCCTACACCACTTTCCCACCAGTTGAATTCTTATACCCAATTGCTAATGTCTTGATGCTACCAATCTTCCAATATGTAGTCCCACATCCACAACCCACCTGCACACACCTAGACCTCAAAATACACAATAAATTGTCCCTAATAACCTGGGCCATAACCACCATGCCTCTAACGCAAAGACAATTGTGTTTTTTTCTGCTGACACTAAGGAAATCAATTTTGGCCTACAAACACATATTCATCTCATCCACTAAAAACAATTTCATGAAGGATCTTAGGATATGGTAAGACTCAACCCATTAAAGCATGCCCAGATATGCTTGACCGGTAAGATCCTGGAAGAGGGTGAGTGGAAGAAAGTCAATAACCCTTCATCCATCCTCTAAAATGGATGTTGGGAAAGACACCCTACCTCGTGAAAATGGAGGTGTTCATCACATAGTGCACAATAAGGGCTGGGTTCATATAGAAATCACAATAAAATACAATATATATAGAGTTAAACAAACTCCCAAACCTAACTATGCTTTAGAAATAAGAAACCACCCCACACAAACCACCTTTTCTGCTACCCCTATATCCTCAACCACATGAACAACCACAGTAAAACACATGTCTAACCCCCTTTCACTGAACCACATTCAATTTATTAATTAAGGGGTTCACATTAATTTATTCCATCACTAAATAGGGAAAATAACTAGCATATAATTTAAAACCATCCATAGATTGATAATGTCCACTAAACACAAGAATAGAAAAACCCAACAGTTGTACTACTACATTATATCAAAAACCCCTATTTTTTCAGTCTCACATCACAGAATGTCCTTATCCACACAATAGTCCTCCTACCTCACATCTCTCTATGAACACAACCCAACAATACAGTTCAACTACCTACATAATCATCCATTACACAATCTATCAATCAATTGAAATGAGAATAAAACTCACCACCTATACCACCCAACACACAAATCCCACAATAACTTCCATTAGACCTCGACACATTGTAGACTCATACCAGCACCACACATCTCACAAAAAGTTACAAAACTCAACAAAGCATAGAAGTCAGCCACCCCTATCAACATGACATGTATATATTCAGATTTAACCAATAGAGCTTCTTTATTTCTACATATTTATAACCTGGGTGTACAAAAACCATGCTTAGTCCATGTTTAGCGAATTTATTATGGCAGTGTATGTGATTATGTAGATTAAATGTTATAGTCATTTATTCAAGAATCTCAACAAAACTGAACATCATTAGAGAACAAAAAAATACCACCAATATCTATGATATTCAGAAGTATTTAAATCCCTATCAAACCATAAAATAATAATGGATAATAGATAAAATATGTGATCAACATTAAACCACTCTCAACCCGTTATTTTATTTACCCTTGTTATTTCTTAATCAAATACTTTTATTATATAATAATTTTTATATCAAAAGTATTATGTTGTTCCATATAAGGGTTCCTTACATACCCCCCCACATGATGCATAATTTAAGGCTGGAAAATGAAATCCATACTTTGTGACCAACAGATCAATTTGATTCCTTGCACAAAGAACAAGTGATCATGCAAGCACCAAGAGACTCCAAGATAAATGTGTAGGAGGGGCTCTAGCACATACACATGACCACGTCTAGGGAAGAAGGATATAGTCTCACCACGGTTAACTAAAAGTAAGAAATAATGTAGATATCTTGTAATATGAAATGGAGAGATCCTAAATATTTGGGAGGTGATGTAAAATTTCTTGAAAATCATATCATGGTATGACCACATGTCTTAGTGGTTACGAATAAGGTGGAATGCTAAATGATATAGGGAATTTAATAATTCCCCTTGAAAGTGGTGGAGATAGTCCATCACACCATATTGAGTTGATAGGATATCATTTCATGGAGAGAAACATGTTATGGGGGTGAAACTAGATGAACAGTTAAAAATTGGGAAAACATGGAATGAGTTACCAATGGGCGAGTCATCGATGTTGAGCCACTAATGGGTGAGATACCAATGAAACCTATTAACACTGACCCACCAAAGATAAGTTATTGATTCCATGACTAATCAACTAAATGACCTACTAACACCTCGACCTACTGATGCCCTGGCCTACCTGATGCCATGACCTACAAATGCATGGACCTACCAACACCCTGACCTACCGAATTCGTGACTCACCAATAATGACACACTATCATTATAACACACTGTAATTATAACAAAATGAAATGCAGATATACTGACATGTCGATGCACCGACATGCTTACACATTGACATGTCGATGGAAAAACTGGAAATTTGGAAAACTCGTGAAATGAGGCTCTCCTACCCCCCAAAACACACTAAACACTGAATTTTCACAATGTAAGATCCTAGGTAAATCGTGGTTATTACATAAGAAACTCTCAATCAATTCTCATAATGATGAATTTTCAAAACTAACCCATATGAAAAATGAGGATGTCTGAACAACCATCACATAGGATACCTCTTAGGAGGAAACCACCTTGTGTTATTCCAAACCTAGAATGAAAACCATGACACCACAGAATACCACATCAACATATATCTCCTTAACAAATGTGAAAACAATAAGGATCCACACTACCCCAAACAACCACACAGACACCAAATGTCACACTTTTTAGACATACTGATTCAGGAGCTACTTCCTCGTTGTCAAGATATTATCCTTTTTGGGAAACACTAACTCACCCCCATGGGTTTAGTCGCATTCATATTAATGCATCATTATTAGGGATCAGGTCCCCCAACCATATTCATTAAATTTAAGACAAAATCGGATAAGAGGGAAACAATTTCCCATAAATAAATTGAGGTCAAACATTAAATTAGGAAACAAAGCACAAAATTAAAACAATAAAATAAAACATGGAATATCTATAGGTATTGGGCCGGGATTTGTGCCTATTTTTCCCATGTACTCTACCTGATGCCACAAATATTCCATAACACAAGAACAAAAGGAATGTTCCATCCACATAACACCATCTCCTCATGATCCTCAATTTACACTAGTCACTCCACGAACACCGCGTCATCCTTGATATCAAACTATCCCCAGTCAAGGATGTGGGAGTCATCATGAAGATAACAATGGATATGAGATGCATGGAAGACTACATGGTTCATATCCAACCATAATGGAAACACCTGCTGATAATCAAATTCTCCAAATCAACCCAACACCTCGAAACCTCTAATGAACCTGGGAGAAATATTGCGTCCCCTACCAAACCTGAACTACCAGCACCGAGTGGAAACATTCAAGAACACATTTTCCCCAACCTATTAATCCAAAGGAATCCCCATATAATCCATATACGAATTTATCAGTCCTAAGACACCTTCATCCTCTCACACACAAGATTATCATTCACTGTTGTGCTCTGCACTACCTCTGGGCAATGGAGGGTTGATTACCCAACCTCCATTTAACACACGGGTGATAGAAATTGTCTTCCATACAAGTCTTCTAATGGTCCCATTAAAATGGTATAGTTATAACTATTATTTTAAGAAAACTCTACATGGGGTATGTTTCATACTCATGATCATCTAACATCTAGAAAAAATACACATAGAATATCCTCTAATGTCTGGATGGTCCTTTTTTATTTCCCAACTTTCTGAGGGTGGAAAGTGGTGATAAGGGAATATTGGTATCCAAAAAGAATATTGCAATACCCACGATAATCATTATGTAATATGTGTATCCCGATCATATACAATGTATAATGAAAATCCATGAAAAGGTACCACCTCATCCACATACCTCTTTGTCAAGTAATCTACTATGATCAACCCCTTCATCGCCACGAAATGAGCTAACATCCTCAACTGATCCACCACTACCCAAAGAGAATCACATCCTCCATTATCCCCGAATAATCATATGATGATTTAGATCAAGATATCGTTACAATTCTTCATTGTAACATCTGTGGGATGCAACCGACTACCAGGAACATGGTGCTCATCCTTAACATGCTTAATGACAAGGCACCATTCCACAAACACTGACACTACCTGCTTTATCCCAGGCCACCAAAATTGTTCCCTAAAGCCTTTATACATAATTGAGACTCTTGGATGCACCTACAGGTGTGAGTTATTGAACTCGCGGGTAACTCCCTCTCATATTTCCATTGGGGAAAATAGATTTTAATGGACCATCATCTGATTCATGCAAACCTTCAACCATCCCTCAAGAGCATCACCCTGGACTACATGATTATGAATTACCTAAACCTATGATTCTCCCCACTGAGACTCCCCTACTTAACTTGCCAAGAAGTCAACACATTCATCTGAAATAGAAATTTTCTTCCACTGTCATCCCTAGCATCCCAGTGCAAAGCGACCAACTCTTCCATTTCCTTCAATGGATCTGCGTATTCCAAAACTAGATCTTTATGATACATCCTACTCAAGGCATCTACAACCACATTCCCATTCCATATGTTGTAAGAGATCTCAATGTTTTAATCCTGGAGCAAATATATCCACCTCCACATCAACATGTTTATGTATCATTGGGAAGAGATATACCCTGGGATCTTATTATTTGTAAAGACCACAAAGTGCTCTACATTGAGTTAATGTCCCCACGAAATTTGCATGATCATGAACACTGAAAGATCTAGATCATGGGTAGAATAGTTACATTCATGAGGATGTAACTACATGGGACAATAAGATATTACCCCTAATTGTTGCATCAGCACACATACCAGTACGAGGCTAGAAGATTCACCAAACACATCGAACATCTCCCCCTCCTCTAGAAACCTATGTACTGGGGCACTAACTACCTTCCCCTTCAGATAGCTGAATGAATCCTATCAATTCTTACTCCAAACGATTCCAAAGTCTTTTCTAGTCAATTATATCAATGGATATATAACTCAAAATAATTAGTGTACAAACCTCCTGTAATAGCCTCCCAGACACAAGAAACTGTAAACATCCACCACATTCTTTGGTACTACCAAAGAAACAACTGCTTCACCCTTGTTGGGTCCACTGCGATCCCTTGATGAAACATTACATGTCCATGGATGTGAACCTCTTTCATCCAAAACATGCACATAGAAAACTTTTCATAGAGATGGTGGTGTCAGAGGACCTCCAAGGCAGTCCTCAGCTAACTGACATGCTTCTCCTCTAACCATTTGTTAATCAGGATATCATCCATGAACACGATGATGAACCGGTCCATGTACACATTGAAAAAAAAGTTCATGAGTCTTGTGAACATGGATGGTGAATTATTGAGACCAAATGACATGACCACTAACTAAAAGATCACATACCTACACCTAAATGTAGTCTTAATGATGTCACCCACCTTTACATTTAACTGGTAATATCTGGTCCATTGATGGATCTTAGGGAAACCACATTCCCCCTTTAGTAAGAAGAATAGGTCTTTGATCCTTGGAAGGGGGAAACTGTTCATGACCATCACATGATTCAGCCTCTAGATGACTATGAATAGTATTAGGCCAGCTACCGACATATTCAAGAACAAGACTAGATCACCAAATGGTAAAAAACATTGCGTAATACAAACCTTCTTCAATAGGTTTTCAACCTGAATCCACAACACTTATGGCTCAGATGCCACCATCCGATAAGGATACATCGAAATCATACGAGCATCAGATTAAAAGTTTATCCCAAACTCAACATCATATTGAGGGGGTAGAGTCAGAACCTATTTGGAGAAGGAATCAAGAAACTCAGTGAAAACCCTAGAAAATCCACCATTTTCTATATTTTTTATTCCAATGAAATCTCTGATAACAAGAAAAGAAAAAATTTCATACGTCGGATGGCCTCCTGACAACTCTTTTCTCTAATGAAACCTATACACTGGCCACCCAAATATGAGAACATGACCCTTGTCCCGATGAAGTCGATAACATGGTGCAATGAAAAATACTAGTCGATGACTATGATGACATCATATAGGTGCATCTATAGATGAAGAAGATCCCCAATGGACTGATGCAAACCCAATATCAGTCTACATCATCGACAAAAATCATACAGAATAGACTAACCTACAACTCCTATACTCAACACTATGGGTATATGATGTATCTCTATATCTATTCTCAGAGTGTGGGATACATTGAGTGCAACAATGGATTGAAAATCTCTTGAATCAAACAAATCACATACAAGTTTACTAAACAGACTGATCGTACCTCGAACAACCTATAGAACTTCTAGAACTCCAACCCATGCAGTGTGCAACTACCCACTCCTAGATCCTCTACATGTTTAGAATCGATTTCCTCTCCAAACACACCCTTTTCAAGGTCCCTAATGTGTATCCTTTGTTCATCCTCCCCCATCACCAACTATCCTCAATGGAGTAGGAGCTCGATGCCCCTACTGATGAAAGGGCCTAACTGGAAAATTCTACTACTCAGGTGGGCACTTAACCTGCACACCCCCATTGTGTAGTGCATGAACTGGGCACTAGTTCTGAAGAAGAACTTGTCTTCCACATATAAATCACTATGGTCCTAGGACTATAAGTAATGGGAAAGGACCAAGAGATCATAACTAGAACTGCTGAGGCCCACTTCCCTCTTTCCAAAACCTGGAGGGCCCTAACATCAGATACCTACTATTAACAACATTCCCCATTAAAAAACATTGGTATCTCTCCTCTTGCAGAACACCTCTTTTCAAGTTCACCATTTCAAATACCTCGGACTTCTTCTTAACATCTATGCACCATAGTAGAGATAATGGAGTAAAAACAAACATAAGGAAAGGTCAGAGTTCCTCCTCTAAGCATCATGCTCGGGCCTCCTCATCTGTGAAAAGATCTAGTGTGAATTATTGGAGTTCCTTCAAAATAATAAACAGTTCCCTCACAAACGTACTTCATTTCTGGATGGAGCGTATCTCCTGCCTCTTCTCGACCATCATCGTGGAAGAATGGTATTCCTTCCAAAACTCCCTTTCAATGTCAGTCCATGAGACCTTAGTTCCCTTACTCACTGTGAGGTAATGAGTCCAGTACTTATAGGATTCTACTTGTACTAGGCTCCCTGATAGAGGAACCGAGTACTCTTTTGGTGCTTGAATCAATATGAAAGAAATCACCAGCTTCTCGAGCCATCTTTCTATCTCTATATATGAGAGGTAACCCTCGTACTTCCCCAGAGCATTCTGTTGGATTGTATGAAGCATCATTGGGATTTAGTCATCATTCTCTTCATGATCGACCATCCACTGATCAACTAGGTCAACCTGTTGTGCCTCAATTGCCCATATCAAATGTATGCAATGTTTAGGTGCCATAGCAGAAAAAGTAAATAAGGAACACATAAACCTAAGCAGTGTGAAAAATTAGTTTTATTTTATTGGTTAAATATTCATTAATTTTAAATTCCCAAAACACCAAAGACAGACAAGAACTTAAGTCATTTTGATTCATGTACCTTTCATGTCCTCTCCAACCTAAAATCTATGTAGCCTCACTTGGTTTTTTAGTATGTCTAGATTCCTTGCATTAGATCACGAGGAGCCCCAAAATCCTATATCTTATCGAGTCTTCCCTGGCCTATTCCAGGTGCCATGATTTACTAACACTATTTACCTACCATCCCCTGAAATCCTGATTTTTTCAAACTCTAAAATCTATCCTATATCTACACTCCCAATCCTCTGCATCTGATACCGTTTTTTCATGACCCACCCACATCAAAATTAGGGAAGGGATAGAAAAGTGTCATGCCCTTCCATATTTAAGATAAATGATAGATTATGACACCTTATTCATACCTTCAATAGGACTTGGGATAGATACTAGCACCAATGGTATTAAATCTCACCCAGAAATGGAAAACATTACCCGTTCTATGAAACAAGAGCATGAGATAAGAGGATAAACCCCAAAATACTCATAATACCAAAAGTAAAAGTTATTCCAAAACCCATTTCCCATATGAATGTTTAATAAGAAAAGACTATACAACATACAAACAAAATCCATGGTCATGTAACAAAAGTTAAGAAACTATGAAGCAACAACAACTAATCTTGACGCCCAAGCTAGTAATGTTCAGATGGTCTCTGAATCCCTCTTGGGAACGGGAAAATAGTTTTATATACGAAGGGCAAGTATACAAGTATTCCGAGTAAGAAAACTAAATCCAGTTATGCATATGTGGTGGAACATACTAATTTCCCTCTACGAAAATATCAGAACCTCAAACCACATACCATTTAAGAGTGACAATCCCAAATTCACCATGACACACTCACCAAATAATAAATATCATGTAATGTTATTGTACATGCACATCGATATTTGGGTACCCCGCACAAATTTCCCACTAGTAGGATGATCATCCTTGGAGGATAATGTCTTTGCACTACCACTCTTCCCATATGCATTCCCACTTCCACAACCCAAGTGCATGCACCTAGGCCCCAAGACACACACAACCCCACTAGTAGACACCTGGGCCACAACAACCACACCTCTCTCCCATGGAAACCCGATCTTCAACCCGATGACAGTTAGGAAAAAAATCTTATCATGTAAAAACCTAGGCCTATAATCCACAAAAAACCCTTTCCCAAAGAATCTTTGTCCAGGGTAAGCCTCATTACCTTATATCATTCCCAAATACTCTTGAGCTATAAGAATCCTAAAGAGGGTGGGAGGACGAAAGACAGTAAATAGCCATCTATACACCGACATGGATGTTGGAAAATATACCCTCCCCCATGAAATGGAGGTGCTCAACAAATATTGCTCAATAAGGGTGGTGTGAGTATATAAATCAAAAGAAACTACAATATATATAGATGTAAGAAACACTCAGAACAACCTATGGGTTTCCAAACAAGAAACCAGTCAATGCATAGAACGATTACTGATACCCCTATATGCAAAAACACCTGAATAGACACAATAAATCACAAGACTAAAACAATTTAATTTAACGACATTCCATTAATTATATAAGGGGTGTACATGAATTTTTCCAATAGTACCTAATGTAACAATCAATCATAACATCTGCAAGCATCCATAGAAGGATAAAGGCCACTAAACCCTTCCAAATAAAATATGAAATGCAGTCCCACAACCTGATAGTACAAACCCATATTTATTTTGTCCCACTACATTGCAAGTCCATATCCACATAGTTATCCCATTACCTTGTGTCACTCCATGAACAAAACACAATATAGGTTGTTCAACAACCTACATGTTCATCCATTCCTCAATGAAAAAATCCTTCTAACTGAGAAGACAACTCGCCCCATGTACCACCCCACACAAAAAGCCCATAGTAACTACCATTAACCCCATCCCCATTGTATAATTATATTATACCCTTATCATGGATCCCAAATCCCCTATTCATTAGTTTACCCATAATCATGACCTTAATAGAAGAAACACACAACTCACACAAAGTTACATAACTCAACATAACACAATAGTCAGCCAAACCTATCAACAAGACAAGTATATATTCAAATTTAACCTGGATAACATCATTATTTCAAATTACATATAAATAGGGTGTCATAGAATATGATTGACCCTCCTGGAATCTATTTATATAACCAATTTACATGATTAAAATGATTAAATATAATATCCATTTATTCATGAATCTTAACAGAATAGATCATAATTAGTTCTCAAGCAAAGACTAAAAAAATCCATGATTTTCAGAATTCCTTACAGCAACAAAAATCTATAAAAGAATCAAGGATGAGAGATAAAAATGTTATCAACATCCAACCACTCTCTTTCCATTATTTTATTTACCCATGTTTTCTCTTGATCAAATCCTGTTATTTTTTATTTCAGGATTTTTAAAGAAATATTCAGTTGTTCCACACAAGGATTTGTTGTATACCGACCATTCATTATGCACAATTAAATGCGTGAAAAATAAATCCCTACCATATTATCAAAGGATCGATGTTATTCCTTATGCCAAGAACATGGTATTGTTCCAGCACCATAGGCCTCCATGAAAACTATGCATGGGGTGCTCTATCACTGTCACACAAATCGTCTAGGGAGGAAGGCTCTAGGTGCACCATAGGAAATTAAAATAAAGAAGGAAATCAGAGATCATCATTTATGAAAGGAAAAGCTCCAAAATATCAAGGAGATGATTTAAATGTCCTTGAAAATAATATTGTGGTTTGACCATTGTGCTTGGATGTTACCAAGATGGTTGAACGTTATGAGATATAAGAAATTTAGTAATACCCCTTGGAAATGGTGGGGACATTCGTGTGAACCGTTGTGAGTTGATAGGATACAATTTCATGGAGAGAAAAACGGAACATGAGTGAAACTAGATACCTAAGAGAAACTAGAAAAGTGTGAAATGATTCATCGATGGGTGAGTCACTAACATTGAGCCACCGATGGGTGAGCTACTAATGAAACCTAACGATGCTGAGCTACCGATGCTAAGCTACTAACATCACGTCCTACTAACAAATTGTCCTTCTGATACCTATACATTATAAATCCTTGAAATACAAATTTCCTAACCTTCAGATTCCCTAACCTACTGATGCCATGACCTATGACTCCCTCACCTACAAATGCTCAGACCTATCGTCACCCTTACCTACCAACACCCTGACTCACCGATGAAGACATACTATCATGGAAGTTCACTTTCATGTCAACACACTGACATGCCGACACACTTACATGTTAATGAACATACATACTGACACACTGACATGCCAATTGAAAAACTAGAAATTTGGAAAACTCTTCAAATGAGAAACATTTTTTTCCCAGAACACCCTAAACACTATATTTCCACAAAAGAAATATGTCATGGAAATCCGGGTTATCACACTTATGATTTTGTGATTGAATATATCGCGTATTCCATGTTTGTTTGCCTAGATTTATTTTTATTATTCATTGATCATGATACGAAGAAATAAAATATATCAAGGAGAGACACACTAGTTAGCAATAAATATTATCCTAAATTACTTTAGGCATACAAAAAAATATTCCTAATATTAGGGGAGATATAGAAATATTTATGTGGTAAAACTTATATTCTAGTATCTAAAAAGCTAAAAATGGTATAAAATAGTAATCAAGTTATTTTTTTCCACTCAATGATGGAACTATGTGATAGAAGAGTATAATGCATCCAATGGTTGTCAATTCTATATTATAGTCTGAGTATATTACAGTTTCTGATTTATCTAATTAAGTCATATGGATATTCATATTAATCTATGTTTTTTTCATATCTAGATTTAAAAAACATCTTAATTTATATTGTGATCTACTAAAGTAGAGGTTCTCTCCAATAATCTATGTCCACATCAACAAATGACGGATATAATTTGGTTGTGTAATATTTGGATCCCCAAAACAAAATGGATTTATAATTTTTATTACCAAAATATAACCATATTTATTATTATCGGAATTAATTTCTTTATATAATTAATGTGATAATATTATTAGAATATATTTCACATCAATATATTATAGTAGTTTCCAATGATAATAAGAACCAATAAATACTTTGATGATATTTCTAAATAAATACATCTTTTGGTTTTAATATATTTTTTGAGCAGAACAAAAAAAATTAAATCTCAAGTGATGGAGTCTCAGAAGAAATAACGTATTTTTTCATGAATATACCACATAGTGATCTATAAAAAGGGAGTTTATAAGGATATACACGATAATATGATTTTAAAATGTTTTATGTGTTATTATATATTCTTATTTTTTGACATGTCTACTAGTCCTTAGTCCTGAGTTCATTATTCTTGTGTGTCATGAAACACGTACTTTGTCTTGAGAAATAAAACCATGATTAGATATTTTCATTGATTGGTAGCCTATGTCAGATTCATCATAAGTGATATATTATTAATTGAATGGTTAGGAAATCATTTTCCCATTCTATATAAATAGAAGATTATATCACTATCCCTTTAATTGAAATATATGATTTCTTGTATAATTATATGGTTGTGATAGTTTACAAATGATATCATTAAAGAAATTAAAATAATGATATATCAAAAAAATATGGTGATGACACAAGTATGCATTATGATTGATAAGGTATTAGTTGACAAAGGGATTATATTACCCAATAGCATTTATAAGAATATCATTTTAGTTTTTACAGTAACTTACTTCCATTTGGTGGCCTTGATGTGTTTTTATACACTCGTTTTGGGATTTAGGTATGTTTACCTTTTATAATTAAAGAAGGGACTTGTGGGTCACACACTAAGTGTATCTAGAGTCTCATTAAATTATATTGAATTCAGATTTTAAAATGGATTAATACCATGGTTTGTATCATTATAATGGTTGATCATAGAAAATCAATCACATTATATTGATGTTTTGAATAACTGAGTTGGATTTAGGTATTATATAATTATTCATTTGGTAATGAATATAATATATTTTTATTCATGATTTTAGTAAATAGATAAAAAAATTCAAGCTCTGTGAATATTATGAATAAATATTTAATCACATGGTTGGTGATTATAATATTTTGTGGGATAATAATGGTTGTGTCTAATGATATGATGATAACTATATATTTAACATCATTTCAATAAATATTAATTTATTTATTTATGAAATCATATTATAATTACACATTTTAGGGGATATAATAATAATAATATTATTATTTTTTCATGTGTATAACTATAATTAAATAATATGATTAGACCTTTGTGAAACTAGAATTATTTAACACTAAGTATATAATCTAAAATATATAACATTTTTAAAAAATGGAGGTGACCAAACAATATAGACACTGATTATTATAATCCCAGGCCTGGGTGTAAAAACTCTCCCTTCTACCCTCTCTGAAAAATATATAGAGAAAACAAAATTTACTTGTTACGACTATTAGTGAATAAAATAATGAAAATGATGCTTTAGGGCTTTTACATGAAGCATCAAGAACTCCATTTAAATATTTATGGGTCATGTCTAGATATATAAAGGTGAATCCTCAATTGGATTCCCTACTGCAATGAGAATGTAACAGGAACAATGAATAAAATTTGATCCAGAAATAATACCACAAATAATGTAATCAATTTTTAAAAATATTTATAAATTCAATGTCCATGATCTAATCTTTTAAATATAGGGTGTGTCCATCTATTTATCTGGATTTATCTATTAATATTGATGAGTAACCAAAATATGGAACCTCCCAGTGTTTTCGTTGTGGCTTAGAAAATCAAAATATTTCTCGTGTAATGATGGCTTAATAATTCTTATGGTAACATATCTTCATTATTGGAACCTTGATGAAATTAAAACATTGGTTTTATGAAGGTGTGTCCCTTAATCCTATTATATTCTTAAAGGGTTAAGTTTAAAATGGTTTGGAGTTGATTGAATTAAATTGAAATGAGATATTAATCATTAATAATGTCATCATAATTTATAAGGAAATAATGATTTTTAGTAAATATATAATTATCATGTTTTCATGTTTTATCTATAATATAAGGGATATATGACTTTTTTAAATGTTTTACCAAGAATTAGAAATGTGATATTCATATTGAGAGCTATATTGATGTTTTCCATATGTCATGTCTTTGTCCTCCAGAATTTGGAATTGGTTTTATGTTTTAATAAGTGTTATGGAATTTATTATTTACATAACTAGTGTACCAAAATCATTATAATTGATTAGTATCATCTTGAATTGAGTACATGTATTTTCATGGATATAATAAAATATGATTAAAATTTATGTTTCATCTTTTTGGTATTGTAAATATGTCATGGTTCTATGTTTAGATACATGTTGTTACATTTGATATTCATTAAATATGAAACATGATAAAATGGGGTATTGTATGGTTATAAACAAATGTTTATGAAGTACACCCATTTTTAATGGACGGGTTGATGGTACAATATGGGGTTGCAAAAATAAAACTATATAATATAAATGATAAAATATTGTTGTAGAGGCCCATATATTTCCTGAATAAAGACTTATCTAATTTTCTAGTTTATAGTATTAGGTATCTAAAAATGGTAAAATGGTAATTTCATGATAGTAAATTATCTAATAAAAAATCGATAATTTATCCATTCTCATGACATGAAGTTCTGGATTGCGATGGAGTTTGATGGTAAATTTGTTATCTGTTTATTTTTTAAGGTATATATTATATATATTTAACAAATAAACATTTTCCAGGGTCATTAATGTAATGATTACCCCTAGAAAGATCCTCAAATGAAAATTTTGGAATTTTATTTCTCATTGATATAGAGTATTTTTACTCAATAATATATAAATAATATATTCGGGTATCGATCCATGGACTATGTTTTTTAATGTATTTACACTGAATAATCCAACTATCGTCAAATTAAAATAAACTATATTTTTATATTATTTTGGATGGTGATGTGTAATGGGGTTATACCTGTAACAAAGACATGAAATATTGTAGGATTTTTATATTGGAATATGTTAATGTTGTTCAATTCACTTATTGGGAGCATTAAATTTGAATTTTTGAGGGGGTCATTGTGAGGATTAATGGTTGGGTTATGGAACAAGTTATGATAGTTTTTTTCCACCACAAATAACCATACATTCATTATGACTCATCAAAAATTTATATGAATAAATTTTTTCCTTTCCGGAGAGAAACTTTTTGATAGGATTTATGTCATTCTTCATGATGTTGATGATGAAAAATAAAAATATAAGGTGGAATTTTATTGAGCCAATGATGATGAATTGGGACAGATGAAAGAACATATATTGATTCTTTAGTGATTGTTCCATTGGGGTGATATTTTTTCATTTTATATTTCCTCATTATATGAGTGTTTCAATTCATATCTTCCCATAATGAAATCAACCAAATTCTACATGGTGATAACATGATACAAATCCTAAGATGACAATAATATGATTAATTATTAGAAATTCAATTATATAATATTTAATGGTTATATAAATTTGGAAAATAGATTATTTCCCCAATTTATTTCATTCTATTCTATTTATATAAGTTTTTTTCTCTAATAGATTTTTCTATGGTTGTGGTTAGTTTATTCATCGATTATGAATTTATTTATAATTTTTTCATAGTTATTTTTGTCATAAATTTTATATAGTATTTTTATTGTATGGAAAATTAAAATTAGTGATAATGATTGAATTCAGATGTTCGAAAATTTATAATAGTGATATCAGGATTGACCCCTAAAATATTCCTTCACCCACCATCTCCCATTTTATTCAGTTAAAATAATCATATTCACTTTTTTGGTTGTTGGGTATCCCACTGAAAACCATCATATTATTTTTACATTCCCATCACCATACATTGATTTTATCATGGATACATAGTGAAATAATTGATGAAAGACAACATGGATTCAGATAGTGAAAATGGTTTTCTTATGGAAATGATGATGAGATGAATATTATGGTAATGTTTGGGTCAAAAATTACTATCAGAAGGGTTATTCGGGTGACCAAAAATGCATTGAGTGTTGGAACTGAATTATAATGAATGTCATATATAGATAAACTCATAAATTACCAATTACAATGCTACAATCAATGAATAATATGAATCAGAATGTTTTGTTTAATTTTAGACTACCTAGCAAGTGGCCCTCTAGGTCATATGTTAGGTATGCCAGTATTTATGATTATGCATTAGCATAATTACCAAGAAAATGTATCCCTAAGACATATGATGTTTATTTCAAATTCTGTGGTTCTAAGGTTACACATTATTATAAATTTCACACATATTGTGTCCACTGGTCACACACATTGTATCCCAGGACTTCCTGCTTTTGGAATTAACCTATGTATGCACTAGGATAACATCCTTTTCCCATACAATATGTGGTATAGAGTACACATCATGTATATCTAGTGAGATTCCTCAATGTGTTCCCAATATACAAGTTGAACATCCATGTGTTTCAACATGTTGTGTAATATAAATTAAATATAATGTGACTATATACACAACAAAAAATTCTATTTTGGTAGATGATCTTCTAGTCCATAAGTCCCATGCATAATGTGCTATAAAGACCTCGACCCCAGTATCCCATAGTTGGTGCCTTACATTATTACATTGGTATGATTACAAGGAATCTGTATCCCAAATAATTAATAGTTTAGTTTTTATGGAAACTATAATATATAAATGAATTTTTTATTACAACATGAACGTAAAAAAAAATATAATATCTATTCTTAACACCAATAAACTCATTGATTTATCTTGAAGTTCATTTTTAATAAACATCTTTGCATATTGGGGAAAAATAAAACATAAGAAAGGGGTGAGCTCAGATGCTCAGTTCGGATATGAAATATAGAATATGATTTTAAAATTAAACATAAATAATAATGAATTTTTAATAACTAAAAATAGATTCCATTTATTCATAATTTTTAACATAAAATGGTAAATATAAAATCGGATAGAATAATGTCAAAAAAACATAACTATGGATATTCTACTTGTCGAATAATCACATTGACTATAAATTGCTTGTTTCATAGTGAAGAAAATGTATAATGAAGGATATGTAAAACATACCTTCAATGATTCTTTCCAAGAATCTATTAGTTTCAAGTCTTCATGCCAATAATTGATTATTATCAGGGCTTCATTCCAAGCTCTAATAAACAGGTAAAGCGTCGACCGAAACCATATAGAGTTTGTCTCATTAGACCTACTGATAAATCTAGGGGAAATAGTGGGCCCCACCCATCACTTACAAAGTCTAATTAATTCCACATATAAGCATGGATAGATACAAAAAATATATACATATGAAATGTAAACAACTCTCCCCAATATATAAACATAATAAATAACCATTATAAGTTGTATCATGAATGGTATCATGATATCACATCCATAGTCAAACAAATCATAAAACATATAATAAAATAAAGTGGATTATAAAAATAAGATATAATCCTTAAAAACGAATAAAATTTAACATATCTATTTAAATATATGAAATTAATCTAAGAAAATAATCAACAAATTCTTGAGATAAAAACCCTTTCTACTTTGAAATGAAGAGATATTTTAGAAAAATCATTTGAATTTGTCCTGAATTTTTTTATAAAACCATAAATGAATAGATATAATTTATCATGAAAATTAGTTATTTTAGAAAAATATTGGTCCCTTATAATAGAATATAGATTGTACTTGAAAATGGGTAAGAAATCAAGATGTTCCCTTTAACCGGTCTTGCGTATCAGGATGAAATGTGAAGGGAACCTCGTAAAATATTAGTTCTCCAATAAAATAATGATGTACAGGTCTGGATATATTATTTTTAGAATATATATATTATTTAGAATAATTATATAACTATAATGAAGAATTTCATTTGTGTATAAAAGAAGAAATCATAACCTAAATGATAATATAGTCTTGGTAGAAAATATCGTACCACTTTTGCAAACTATCGAACTATATATTCCCTAATATTAATTATCAAACATATTACAATTTATACAATGAAGATAAAAAAGATAAATTATGTGGAACATCAATTGTCGGCATGAATAAACTACTCTCAAGAAATAATGGTGAGTAAGGCATATCTTCGGGAAATGAATGTGAGTTGAGAAAACCCTTACAAAGTCATAAATTTATAGGATTTATACATAAATTTAAAACAAACCAATTAATTAAAATTTATATGTGATTAATTAGATAAATATATATATTCTTATATTTTAATTTGAAATATAAATGGATACATCCAAAAACAAATCCAACAATCACATAAATTGATAGGTTTATAAACATATTCATCCTAATCCCTTACGACTTTGAAAACAATCGAACCGTATGCCCCATAAAATTAATGATCATAAAATAAGAAATTCAATACCTTGATGTTAAATATATTCATGATATAGAACTTCAATGTTCAGTATACAAACACTACACAGATGAAATAGTAGTGAGTGAGGTGTATCTCATGAAAATGAAGGTGCGGTGAGAAACCCCTTACAAAATCATAAATTGATAGGTTTTTGAGATATATTTTAAAAAAATCCATTCATCACAATTTATATAAATATAAATATATATATATTTCTATTTGAAGAATAAATTGATAAAACAGAAATCAAATAAAACCCTAACTTGATTTTATAGTTTTTGAAACAAATTAAAACTAATCCCTTGCAACTTTGAAAACAGACGAACCATATGCCCGATAAAATTAATTATCATCATATAATACATTTAAAAAAATGAAGAAAAAGTGATTATGGATATGTAACATAAATAGGAAGTACACATATACCACACATAATAAATATTGTTGAGTAAGGCATATCTCATGGAAATAGATGTGAGTTCAGAAAACCCTTACGAAAATCATAAATCAATAGTGTTTGGAGATAAATTTAAAACAACCACTTCCATTAATATTTATATAAAATTAATTAGATAGATATATATATATATATAAATATATTTCAAACATAAATTGATAAGACCGTAATGCAATCAAACCATAACATAAGTTGATAGGTTTAGAAAAAAATTAAAACATATCTCTTACCAATTTGCAAACAGTCGAACCATGTGCCCAGGAAAATTAATGATCATAAAATAAAACATTATGTACTAGTAAGAGACTGTGATTCATGATATGTAAAATTAATAGGTAGTATAAATACACAAAAAAAATATTAGTGAGAAAGGCATATCTCAATGAAAAAAATGTTTGTTGATGAAACCCTTACCTCAGGTTTGACTTCCATAATATTAGATCAAGACTCCTATGTAAGGGTCTTAATAGTGTTATTAATTTATTAATTAACTAAAAAAATGTTATTTAATACCTTACAAAATCTTATTATAACATATTCCTCCAAATTATTAATATTATTTTTATATTTCCATTGTTTCGGGCATGTTTTTTTCATAGTTTCAAAGGTCAGTTTATTATGGTATTTATTATAAAAAATAAATTATAATATAGATTTAATAACATATATATATATATTTAAGTAATTTTGAACAATTAAATTTCAATAAAAACAACCCATTTATGTGGTAAATTGAAATGAAAACTCATCATCCCCATAGGTGGCGAATTGACACTCCATAGACGATGATTACATTATTTAAGAATAATAGAACAAAATAAGAGATTTTATGATGAATATAACATCAACATAGCAATATTATTATATATATATAAAAGTTCATTTTTGGAGATACGATTTATATTAGTTTAAAATAATTTTGAATTGAAAAATAATATAAATGAGAGGAAAAATGATTCATACCTCTTAAAATCATTTCTCCTTGAGATCTACCTTAGGCTCTTGGAAATTTTATTTTTGCCCAAAAAGAAGCCATAGAATGTATAAATATATGAGTATAAGAGAAATTTTTAAAATATTGGTGATAAATAAGTCCTAAGGTGATAAATTCATTGGAAGGGATGAGCCTCCTTTTATAATTGACATGAATGGAAAATTAAGAATTGTTTTAAATATGAAGACACATTATGTTTAAAATATGGTTAAAGGCTTTAAAAAGAGATATAAATAACATAGGATACCAATTTGGATATAATATTTACATTTTTTCATTTTTAAATACTTTTTGGATTTTCAAATAATTTAAAAAATATTTAATTAAAGAAAAGTAATTTATTTGAAATTAAAGAGTATTCATAACCATGAATTGAAACTATTCAAAACAAATTGTAAAGTTAGAATAATTTTTTTTATTATATTAAATAAATATCATATTAATCTATATAAATATTTAATTAAGATAAAATTCTCCAATTATATTTAACAAATTATATCTAGTATCATTAATTTGATTTATTTATTAATTAAATTATTAATATATCGTAATTGTTCCAGAAATTAGAAAAAATATTTATTCCCTAAAAATTAAAAATAAAATTTATTTAAGAATATATATTTACTATATTTCAATATTTTAATATTTCTTGACAATCTCTACTATAAAACCATCGAATAAAATGTATTACTAATTAAAAACTATAATGTACTAACTTGACTCCATTTTGATAATAAAAATTCTAAAATCATTGATGTGATTCATGTGGCTCCAATATAACCCAAATTCAAATAAAATAAATATATTTCTATGAATATTATTATCGAAATGTTTTACCCAAAATATGGGACATTTAATATTTCATAAAATTTTAATAAAAAACAGTTTATTTATTTTTCTTTTGCTTGAATAAGTGTTGCATCTGCAATGCATAAGAAATAATGTTGACTATTTCATATATATAAATTAAAAATAAATTACTATAAAAAATATAAATCAATTAGGATAAGAATAAAATTCTATAATAATTAATTATTTATATGTACCCATATAAATAACAAAAAAACGTCTTAAATTTGTTATTTGGTCTATTCTTTCTCTACACAAGAATTGCACAAGAATTCATATATGATTAATATTATATAACAATGAAATATAAAATTATCATAAAAAAATCAATTATATCTAATAATTAATAAAAAGGTTATGAAAATAATTTTTTGGTCATAATTATAAATTTTAATGAACCAAATTGACTTTATCAGCGCGATGTAGGCACTACATCGACAATGATAATAATTCTATTAATGTTATCAAAAAATATAATTTATATGTTATAAATTATTTATATACAAATTGTTTATATAATCATTTTTAGTTTATTGATATGTTTAATAAACTTTATATCATAAATATTTCTTGATGATCTAACAGAAAAAAACTGCATTTTCTTAAAAACTATATTTTTTTTACAATTCACTAAAAATTCAAATACTTTAGAAAAATCCCAAAAATTCAATCTGAAAATTTTTTATATGTATAATTTAAAAATTATACCAATTTTATGATAATAATTTTCTAAATATGTGAAATTATATTATTAATTAAAATCATCATTTACTCAAAAATACCAATTTCAAAATTAAAACCTATTTTAATAGACGTTGAAAAATTAAATATGGTCTCATTATCATTTAATTAGTAGACATTTAAATTTTAAATTATGATTGAATTTTCTAACAATAAATTTTATTTTGAATCATAAAATTATTTATAAAATTTAAAATAAAAATTTATGTTTTATAAAAATAATAATACTTAATTAATAGTGTCTAAAACACCTATTTCATATGAAATAATTATATCATACATTAATTTATAAGATACCAACATTTTATTTATACATTCATGCGTGATTTTTCTATTAATGTGGACAATTTACTATTCGTATTGGTCATCTTACTATTCATTAGGGCAATATTACTGTTCAAAAGGGTTAAGTTTCTATTCATCAAAAATTTATTTTACCCTACCAGGCTCTAAATGTCATACATTTTGCAACTGAGTATGTCTATATATTGAAATTTAATTCACAAAAATAGAAAAATAATGTTTAATGGCTAGTTTATATCTATCTTGTTAAAATAATTATAGTAAAAAGTGTTGTTTCAAAGGGACTCACTGTCATGTGCATTACATTATACATTAAATTTATTTGTAAATATTGGTGTGTTAAATGTACACTTATGGACCCCCAATGTATGCTAACCTTTTATAGACATGGAAAAGGTTGTACACAGCCAGCCACTTCTCGAGGACCACACACCATTTAATTCGTGGTGCATGGTGTACAATGTGTCTTATTTAATGTGTTACATAAATTCTCACTGATGTGTCTGAAATATATGCATGAATAATCTATTATTCATAATTTTATATATAGAATGTGATGGTGTTAGTCTCATTGTTATTAGTTTTTTATTCCAATGTGTTTTAGGTAGTCTGATATAATTCTGTTCATGAAGATGGTGATGGGGTTGGGTGAGATCCCTATAGTTGATATGGGGTTAGTAACCCTACGAAAGGCATATTTATATTATGTATATATTAGTTAATACATTAAGTTGAGTAGGTAACCCCATATTATAATATGAAATAGGACGCCTACTTATGACGTTGGTAACACTCTCTATCGATGGACATCCCACATGATGAGGCATGTGTCCTCCAAAGGGGTAGCTAACTCGCTCGATTGGATAACACACTTTGGTGAGGAATGGTTCATCCACTACAGTAGAGAGAGATGACTTGGTATGTTGGAGGTAAGGTTAGTTTGAGTTAAAATACTATATAATATGATGGTAATTGTTATCTATCCATGTATCTAGTTCATTCATGTTTGTTGGGGTATTTTCACCCATAGGAGATGGTATACCATCTAATGATATTCACACCTCTAACATAACACATGTTCGATATTCATTTTAGGGTGGTGAGGTGATACCTATTCGGTGTGATATTTTTTAATTTCCAAATATTCTAAAATATTCATAGGTTCCTTTGGTATGGGATATTTATGAAACTAGACATTAGTAGCTTGTGGTTTCCACGTTTTCCTTAAAACACTACTGTGGTATGACTTCCAGTTGGCCTATAGAATTTATTATCTACCTGGTTCATAGTACCTTGAGTGACCCTAGTTATTAGAGATATTAATCCTCAAAAATATGAACTATAATGAAAATATACTTTCAAAAATTCCTATTTACCTTTATGTAACACATTATTGGGTTATTCTTACCTTTTCTCCAGTCCCTTATTTATCTTTCGTTTGAGAAGTATTTTTGTTACCTATTTTATTTATGTTTTCTTTTTGGCCAAATGGGTGTCTTTATATTAACCCATTCATGGGACATACATAGAAATTTGATGTGTATATGTAAATGGGAAACAATTCATAAGTAGTCTTGGATGTCATGATGTTAGATCTGTTTATTTTGATTTGATGATTGGTTGTGCATTATGGTACATGTTAGTGATAGTTACTATTGTTGGACTCTTCTTATGTGTTCATACAGTAAGGATATGGTATTCTATTTTATATGCCAAATGTATAGTATAGTGTAAACATTCATATTAATTGTATATCTATGATTACCATGTGGAATTGTGTTTTATAGTTTTTATGAATCCATTGTAGTGAAGTTCAATTTTTTTGGTTGCATTAAATATTTTTGTTTTATATTTTATATATATTATATATCATATATATTAAAAGTTTTTTAATGATAAAGCCTCCCATTTGTGTGTTTTTTATTCGTGGTGATATTCACCAATCTCTAACCAATTAGAGTTGGTATTGTGGTGTCACACATAGCTTATCATCATCCCAAGAGGTTTCATGACAGGTCAAGTCATGCCAGAATTGTATCAGAGTGGATCAAGTCATATATTTGGAGTTTAGTAGTTAGTATTTCTATGAGGATTCATTTGGGGATTTCGAGTAGTTTTTTTGATGTTTTCAGTTCAATTATTATTATAAGGAATAAAATATTGATGTGGAAGCTGAAACAACCATTCACTAGAAGTTTGATAATCTATTGATTGAATTAAAATTCCATTCCTACAATTGTGGGGTACAATCATGATGGTACATACATCATGTTGCGACTAATTATGATTTTTCATGTCCTTGTTTTTTAATTCTCAACCAGATATGATTTAATCATTGTGGGTTCATCCTATGTAATGAGATATTCAACTGATAAATTAGCAAGTAATATTTATAGGTGGGTTTATGTCGAGCCTCTGTCATTTCTTGAACCTCTCACTATTAATTATTTGAGTGGAAAGGTGATGATTTAAAATTATTATTTGGATATATATTTTACCTATGAGTGGATGTAGATTATTTAGCATTTTTCATTATATATACATTCTCAAATAGTTGAGGATAATTCCTATTGATTTATATGTGACTTCTAGTTATAATTGTACACTATAGGAATTTGAGTAGCTATGCCTTCCCAAACTCTGAGATGAACCTAATCCTCATGTAGAGTAGTGTAGGATAGAGTCTGTAACGTGCATATTCAGTCCAATTTGAAAAATCATCTACTAAATGGAGATTAATTCATGAGTCCCCTATATAGCATAGAAATCCATTAATGGATTATTTTTATCTTGAGACCATGCGAAAACTAATATATCATGGTCAGAGCTGTAGCCCTTTATCTTGATGTTATTATATCTATATATGTTGAGGATTGTTGGAGTTCAATAGGTACTTGACTGTTTTTAAGGAATCAAAGCTATTTATGAGTTTGCATTAGGGATCAGAGATCCCATGTGGTTCTCCTTGAACATTATTCATAGATGATTTTTTGTGCTCAGTGGTATGAGTGGATATTTTAGTGACATGCTTTAGGTCGGGGTTGTGATCTTATGCACATATTCCAATTATAGAATATCTTAGTTTCAATTTTTTTCGATAGTTTCTTAGTAGATATGCACCCTAGTTTTGAGAATAGAAATTTTTATTTCTAGAGGCTTTCCATAGAAACATCATGGATATACACTGATGTTACATTTAATTAATCATCCCAAATACCATATTACCCAAATAACTGATCAAATATCAACATAGCCTGAAGGGTGTTCAGGATTCCTATAGTTGGTGTCTAGAACATGGCATCCAGAAATATAAAAATTGGGAAATAATTTTACACAAAATAGTATAAGATAACATATAAATATCATTATGATCAAAACTACTCAAATAGAAACTACTAAAAACTGAAAAACATGTCCAAAACCCAAAAAACACATCATCAATGTAGAAAAAGTAGACATGATAAACCCTGAATCCCATCAAACATGTCACCCCCACACCTAGAGGATACACTAAATCTACCTCACCTAAGAGGTTCTTTCGCACTGTTTGGACATGGAAAGAGAAAATATAGAAACTCATGAATGAAAAGGTAGGGTCTTATCTAAAAATCAAAATATGGTCTCACGAAGTGTTTCATATTATGATTCCATAATAATAATAAAATCATGAATTCTTTTTTAATAAAAATGGGCATGGAATTATAGTTTTATATTTAAGAGAAAACATTCATTCATTTAAATTTGATGGAAACCCATTTCAATGTGGATTAAATAAAAATTTGATATAAAATAGTTTCGATGAATCAATTTTTATTATTTAAAAAGTTATATATTAATGGAATATATACCAAAATAGACAAAAAACACTATGGTAATATACCATGATGTACGCTAGTTTCTACATTTATTATCCTCACATTTCTCAAATTAGATATCATTACTAAAAATGTGTTCACACATCCCTCAGGCTCAGGATGAATAGGACACATAAATATCCTATTTAGTATAATGATGTAAGATTTGTTATTTTTAGATTTCTCATCATTAATCAAATTATAGGGAATTAGAATCCTAGCATCCCTTTACAGAATAACCCATTAACTACCGGGGATCACATGAGCTTAATCATTAATTAGAAAAATGGGAAATCATTTAATTTCAAATCATTCATAATTACTAATTCAATTTCCCACTTTTCCTTTTAAAATGCCAATTCCCTTTTGAAACCAAAACATGGTGTTTCCGTCAAATCCGGTCTTTTTCATATATGACCCATTATAGATTTTTATAGATTCAATTTCTGTTATTTTCTAAAAAAATCCCCAAATCATTTCACAATTTCAATTAATTTCAAAACATGACCCAAATTATAATTCTATTGGAATCGGGAGGTTTTCCCAAAATCTATACCATATCAATTTATACCCCATTTTACATCAAATTGGGTTTTAAAAAATAAATTGGAAGAATTTTAAATCAAATAAATGATTTAATTGTAAAAAAATTCAAATAGAACCACCTACATTTAATAATGAAATGCTACACTCAAATCAGTGCTCGCCAATTGAAAATGAAGGAATGAAATATCTTTGAACAATACCTAGAGTCAAGATTAAACAAAAAAATTTATATCCATAAATACCAAGTTTAACAATCAATATCCATGGAGGAAAGAGAGTTATATGTAATAGAAAAGAATATTAATTACAAAAAGAGATGCACCACAACTAACATAATGATTAATCGCCGAACATATGATTTGGAATGGCCAGGGGTCCTAAAAACACCCAAAATCATATTTTGAAGGATTTGGGTCATGAGAGGAAGGAATAAATATCATGTAAAATGGAAATAAAATTTTTAGTATATTTAAAACCACTTTCCTTGATAAATACATGGCATGCAACCATGGATCATGTCTTGTAAATTATTGTATGTTGTTTACACAGAAAAAGGAATCACTTTTTATTAAAATTGTATTTTTAATATTTACCTAGAGTGTATCCTTTATAGATGTGTACCCATTTCATTTCATCTTCTATTTAATGACTAAATGTCATGTAACCCCATTTCATGAAATGTAAATCCCCAACATACAGTAAAAAACTACAAGTATTTGTGAGAATTTCAACAAATCCAGGAGTTCACCATTTTGGTTTTCTCCCAAGTAATTCTCAATATTACTCAACCAATGTAAAAGGTAAAGAAAACAACATTTAAAACATACCTTCCTAAAATATAATGAGGCATTACATTAAATGTATAATTTATACTGAGGACCCTTTTTCAATATACATAGTGACCTACCAAGTTATTTGTTTCAACTAATGACTTTGTTTTACAGGAATAGTTATAGATCAATGATGAATCAATCCACTATCACCATCACATGAATTATATGATTCTTACCAAACAAAGAGTAATAATAGTAAAACATGTGGGTTATTGTGTCCAATGGATGGTTATATTTAGGCATCACTCTGTGCTGTTGGAGGTATAATTTGTGCCCTATTTTCATATACCATCTTACATGTCAATTTCAATTTGATTTATTCTTCCAGGAACATTAGTCTAGTAATTGGGGATCCGGTGGAACCCCTAGACAAACCTAATAAAATATAGGATTTCTCTTAATGAAAATAATCATTAACTCACACACATTAATGAAATGAGTTTTTCCTTAATGGATAAAAGTGTATTTTATTAGATTGATTAAATGCATAGATGAGACCTAACGATATCATCCATGGTATGGATAGGTTCTTTGTTTCTATTATTTCAAGCTGATGTCCAGTTGGGAAAATACGTTAAGGTCCACCTTAATTTTCATTATAACAACCGCTCCCTATAGGGTGTGTAAATAAGATACAATTCTTGGGATGTTACATCTAATTACCCATTTGTTTGTAAGCCTTTTTTTCAGTGTTATGAATATAAATGTGGTTTTATTCATGTTATTATGATAGGATGCTTGAATAATTTCCATTGGGAGACCCATGTTTTTCCCTCTTTAGAAATAAATGTGTTTGTGTGTATGCATGTCAATGTGCACTGAATTCTATTTTTGATATAGCATTTTTGGTGTTTTTTTGTAAGAGGTTAAAAATAATTCTTCTCTTTATGGGACAGATGGAATATACATTATCTTATACTAGTTCATGGAGGTGTATATTTTCCATTTCGTGAATGTTCTTTTCTTAATATAAGAGTGCCAACTGAAAAATAAACTCTTTTAGTGCATGTTTTGGATTCAGGGAGCCTTCTCTTCAAGGTATGTCATTGTAGCAGATGGAGTACTGATTAGACCATATAATTATTGTATATGTGGTCAATTTCTCAAATAGATATGCGTAACAGTGGTGGGGTGGTTGTAACCCTTAGAAAAATTCCCATGTTTAGTGGATGGAATAGGTTCTTTAATAACTACCCAATAAGAAGTTGATAGTCGATGAAAAAGTAGAAATTTTCATCCATCAATATATGGTTGTATTATCACACCCTTTGAGTGTGAGATACTAGTAGTTGTGATGTTTATTGAGTGGTATTTTGTGATTAGATATTCTCTAGGGATAGACCTTAATAATTTTTTTTCAACAATTGGTGTCATGTCATCCACTTCCTTATATGAATAATAGTTTTCCTAAAATATTCATATTTAATATCATGATGTAAATTTTCAATGAGGATCACCCTAGTCGAGTATGATCCATGGTAGGATATGTGTAACATAAAATCAATTCATTCCCAACAAGTAGAAAATTTGGCTATACATTGGGGATATTTTTATATGGTTTTTTCTTTTAGATTCTGGAGTTATAGGAGGTGTTATACTAGGGGATAGATCTAATAGAGTATTTTTATCTGAGCATTAATAACCTTCAAATTCTTATTTTGACTGAATGGGTCAATGATGAGATGTGGTAAGTTTTGGGGATGTTTTAGGTGGCTATTTTAATTTCTAAATATTCTCATCAGTATCTTTAGTGAATGATAAAAAACACTAATATGTTTATTTTGATGATGTATTTGATCTTGTTCTATGGTCAAGGTGTTACTGGGAGGTTTCCAATTATGTATGTGGGAATACTGAGAAATAATCTACATGATATTGTTCTTACTTATGCTAGAAACAATGGTTTGTACACTTTTTCAATAAAAAATGGATGATAACTTAAGTAGGACTTTAAGATCATATTTCCATTTATATTTTTTAGAATCAATGAAAACAATTTATGTAGTATTTAGTAGAAGTTATTTATATAAATAGATGTTTACCATTGGATAATGATCTAGAATTTTTTTAAAGGTGGGGAGTTAAACTCTCCATCATGAGGTATCCTTAACAACAGAAAATTAAATGGTGGATGTCGATGTTTCATGGATGTGTTTCATCTTATTTAAATGGCTGACCATTGAGTGAAAAAGGTATTTGGTGTTGATGGTTGTTAAGGTTCACATGAAGTGAAATTATTACTCCTCTAGTTTGTTTGTTCCAAATAAGAATGATCCAATAAATTATATAATTTAATATAAGGTATTATAAGTCAAAGAGTTCCTTACATTTCTAGATGGTTGGGTCTCAGGATTTCACAGCGTCGGGACCACCAAAGGTGTATTAAGTATTTGTGAGGACGGGTTGTTTCACCCATAAGTGGTTGTTCACCAAGCATATCGGCTTACTATCATAGGTTGTTCAGATTTTTAGAATTTTATATTTTAATGTTAGGGAGTATGTAGTGATCAATATTTTTCCTTGAGAGATACATGGTACATTTCTTATTTTGATGTCTTAGGCCAGTAGTAGGGGAATATAGAAATTTTACCATAGTAAATGTCTACAAAAAATATTAATATTTTTCTGTTTTAAAAAAATGGTGTTTTCCATATTACTGGATTTTTTTAAATTTTTATATTAATTGTTTTTTAAATGAAATAAAATATTTAGTTAATAAATAAATATTTTTTTAGCATGCAAGGATACATCTATTACCCATAGAATGACTCTTTAAAAAAATTATGACATCACAGTTGTATCCAGTATAGGGTATTTTTTCTAGGAGATGAATAAATTATATACTTAGGTTTAAGACACAACCCAATATTTTATATTTCTTTATTAAGACCATCGAATACACCAAATCTTTTTCCATAAAACAAATTATTTTTTAATTATGAAGGGTTATATTGCATTGGGAAATTAGAAGATTTGTGGGTAAAATTAAAAAGAAGCTCACATTTATTTATTAAAGTTGAATTTACCAGAGGAAATAATTATGAGGATTATTGGTGGTGTTATTTAAATATTTATTGGAGGTTAATACCACAACTTATAACCCATTTTTCCATCATGTCGAGTCTAAATTTTTTTTCATACACACTGTTTTCCATTACTGGGAGAAAATTATTAAGTGTATTAATTTCATTCATTATTAAGGTGATAATAGAAAATCAATGTAGAGGTAGTGGAATATCAAGTTAATGATGTTGTACTGTGACATGAAAAAAAAATATTGAATCATTGATGAATCTATCATTGAGATAATAGTTATTTATTTATTTCTATTCATTCTATAACTGAATTGATTCCTCTATTTTCGTGATCAAACCACCCAAATTCTACAATGTAAGAACATGATAGAAATAAAAGGATTATAATAATTAAATTAGTTTCTAAAAATTCAATTCTAAATTAATTTTTTATTATATTCATTGTGAAAATTTTATTTTGCTAAATTTGTTATAGAGTATTGACTTTGTTTATGGTTTTTTCTAACGAATTTTTTTTATGATTGACGGTAGTTCATTATTGAGTTATAAATTGATTATTAATAATATTTTTTGGTAATAATAATAATATTATTATTATTAATATTATATTTTTTTATGTTCATTGTTTGAAAATGATGATAAGTGATGGTGATCAAATTTAGGTGATGGTGAATGGTTATTAACGATAATATGATTGATACTTAAATTATTATTGTACTTCATGTAAACTGTATTCTTCCAAGAACATGGAGAAGAATATTTTTTGGGTGGTCATGTATCCCATCAATGACCATAATTAAACTCCTTAATATTGTCTCCATACATTTATTTACTCATAGTTAATTAGTTAAAAAATACATAAAAGGCTTAATGGATTCAGATAAGTTAATAGATTTCCCTAATGAAATGACAGGACAAAATAGACTCATGTAATGATTGGATATAATACCAACAACAAAAAAGAAGATTTCAACAGCCCACATCATCAACAAGAACGAGATGTTCCTAAAATTATACATTCAGGGAACATGGATACAGAAATGACGGACATGGAGGCTAGAATCATAAAACAAGGTTAATTTAGTAGTCTTGTGAAATTTCTAAATACATGGTGTGTAGCCCTATAGGTTACAGTTCATATATTTCATTATTTTTGTTAAAAATTAATATAATTTCCACTTATCAATGTCTTATCATGAGGTCACATCAAATAAAAATTTTAAAATCTAGAATGTCACTGAGCGGATAACATGTGTCATCTCTCAAGGAGTTGGGCCTAGGAGCACTCACCAACCAAACTATTTATTATTGTTATTGTTTACTATAAATTGTTCTAAAGGTGGAAAATAATGAAATTGATATGTGAAATAGATAATTAAGATTAACATACAAAATATAGTTCAATGCAAGAAGAGAAGATGGTTCTATGAATGAATTCAAACATTATATAACATTATTTACATTTATTTTAATTCACATAATTCAATGTGTAGATTCAACAACATTCACAAACTCATACTCCAATATTTACATTTGTATTAAAAAACTAATCGTCTCAAGGGATCCTTAAATAAATCAATAATCCCATTTTTCTCTTCGTTGAATTAGTAATATAACTACCCAACTGAGTTAATGGTCTTTCTCACACACATAGAAAAAACATCATACCATTCATCCTCTAAAACCACACAAATCAAACAAAATGAACTATGATCTTAATATAAGGTGTATTTGAAGTTAAAATAGTATATAATTGTATCATTATTAATAGAATATATATAGATAATTGCCTCGTATAAATTCCATGTTTTCTATCACACTAGAATTAGAGAATAAATAGGTTAATAGTTACATGCATAAATTCAAGAACAAATACAATAATTCTCCTTAGATCACCCAAAATGGTTTGGATCTCTATAATCAAGGAGTTAAAGACCAAATGGTACATCATAGTGTTTTAGAATAATGAATAAATTAGGGTAGAGAATAATGACATGGAATAAATATAGAAAAACATAAATTAGTGTAAAATTAAAAAGTATAAACCTAATCTAGTTCCGTCTAAAGGATATGGTTTAAATTATTTACAATGGGGGATGGGGAAAATAGTTTTTATAATTATTTTCACATATTATTCTATTAATCCGAATTTTACTATCATGAACTCGAGTTCCTATTCTTCCATAGATGAAGTCTAGATTTCCAGGATGAGGGTGCAGATGGATTAAACTATGTATTGATTGAATATTATTCTTACTTTGATTCTTTCCCATGAATATTATCTTCTTCCTTTCAATATTATCACCATTTGATTCATTATAGATAATCTTCTCAACACAACTAGACTATAGAGATGAACATGATAATGATTTTAGGTTGAGTTACTCTGATGTTGAAAATTGATATTTATTTCTTATTAGAACCCTTCGATATCTCCAATTCATGGGGTTTACCTCGGATTAGCTATGGTATATAAGTAGATACCCATACATTACCTTTAAAAAATGTGGATGGCCCATAAATAGTACACAGAGAACTTTTATGACCATTATGTAGCGATTATCAACGTTTGGGTGACATGGATTACCCATACATAAACTTTGGAATGTTAGAGTAACCATGAAATAGCCTTGACATGGAAAGGTTCTACCTTAATATGGAAATTATGGAGGGATGACCCTTATGAGTCCTTAAGAATGAATGTTCTAACTTACATGAATAGTTCATGTTAAAACTACACTTATGTAGATCTTTATCACCTTTCAATATCCTATTAAACATTCCCCTCACATTTACATCATATAAGTGATGTTGATGAACCCTTAAGTATTTCTCAGTTGTGCATAATATTCTCCCAATTTGAAAACATGTGGTTAATTTCTATCTCATGGTCGATCCATGGAATGTGGTCATTTATCTGTCGATCTAGTAACATTATTGTGGTAGTTTTACATGGTAGGTGGAGTTTATTCATTATAGAGGGTTTCCTATAATATCTTAAAGGTGATGTGGTCAATCTAATGGATTGTGGTATGTTTTTATATTTTGATAGATTTAATATACAATCTCATTGTCTGTTTCCTGAAATTATATCAACAATACAATTGAAAACAAAAACCCAATATTGTCTTATTCATGATTAAAATCAAAATTAATTAAAAGAATAAAAAACATGATTAAAAACACATAAAATTAAATTCAAAAACTTAATCATATAATGGATTTTCTTTTAAAATCCAAATAATGAATAAATTGGTTAAAACATATCTTTAATTCAATTTATCAAATAGGTATATATTTCCCATAATTATAAAATATGAATGATTTCACAAGGAATAATATTAATTAAATTGATAATTCTCATTGAAAAGCAATTAATTTTTTTTTAACATTTGAATCTCATAACTTCCCCACACATAAACGATTTCACTCTTATGAAATATAATGAATTCAAGTTATTAAAAAATATAGTCCTACCTAGATTCACATATTCTTAATAGAATATAATAAAATTACCAATTCATTCATTTTTGGAATTATCATGGCACTTGTATGAATTAATCTCATTTCATGACCATAATAAAAAAAAATATTTTTATCTATGACTGAAAAAAATATATTTATGAGTCATTAAAATATAACAAGGAGGACTTCGGTTTATCCCTCGATCATATGTTTCTAAAACCATATTTTTAGATTTCACTTTTTATACAAATCATGTGATTTTTTAATAAGTCAATTGTCCTCTTCTTCATTTGTTTTCAAAATTCTCCTTTCCTAAATGAATTAGTTTTGGAAAATTAGGTTCATATTGAATTATTATCCCACACATTTGTATGAAAAATAACATATTGGGTTTACAAATAGCATTTATATACTCACCCAACCAATGCCTAATGTTTGGGAGATTCATTATGGAATCTCAGTTGACAATTTTAATCCTATCCAAATGGAATTATTTAAATATCAATGAGTTGGATCCTTAAGGAGTCATTTTTTATAGTTTAAATGCTTCCATGGATTAAGATTAAATTTCCAATGTCTAGATATTATAATTTGGATTATAAAATGAAATTTTCACTTACACTAATTTTCATAGTTTTAAAACCAAATTTCTATGAAAATATAAACCACATTCACTCAAGAAATATTTATCTATACTAATTTCCAATCCAATGAAATCCCTCCCCTTGGGCATTGTATTTTTTGTAGGAAGGAAAACATTCTGATCAAGTATCCTAAGGGAAAAAACACACTAATTAGAATAAATAAAATAAAATAACAATAAAATATTTAGTTATCTATAACAAAACATAAATACATTACATTAAAATTATCATAGAAACTTGGTATGAAACCTACCCCACGTGTATTCAATATTGATCCATTAATGTTCTAGTAGATTTAAATAATATTTCAATGAATAAATAGTTCAAAAAGGATCAACAAAACATGGTTCTTATTGTCTAGATTATTTCAGTTATGATCTACCCATGTTATTCATAGAAAACATGGAGCTAAAATCCAATATTTTTTTCACTAAACAACATAAAAATATAATTATAAATTATAAATTTTATTAAAAACTAAAAAAGATAAAACAATAAAGGCCGATTGAAATTATTTTTGTGTTTGTCCGACCCATGACTCGTCGTTGTTCTAACAATCCATAGCTATAAAATCCCTTGGTTAACATCAATATGCTAAGGATATTGTTTTTGTTATAAAAACGGGTATATCATCTCCCTCCAACTGCTTCACAACTTGTATTATTCTTGCAGATACCCTTTGACGGATTTCATTAGGTCTACCCCTCATTAGAATGGTGTAACATGTAAATTAGTGGTGAAAGTATATGGTTTGGGGTCTCTTAAGATATTGTTTTTGTAGATTTCTCATATATTGTTCACTCTAATGTAGATGATTGAAAATGTATATACATGGGGAAGTGAGTCGATAATTCTAATAGAAAATAATTTAAATAATGTGAGATTAATTCAGAATTCTCCCCCTCATAGGAAATAGCTTGTGTTTTTGTTTATTCATAAAGATTGATGGGGAACCCTTTATTTAATTTTCCTCTATTTATATAATAGTCCAATTGGAGTAAAAGGAGTAGTTAATTCAATATAGGTCCCAATTCTTCTTTTTATTTTCATCAAATGCATAGGTGGACATGTGATCACTATAATGGGTTGGTTATAAACCATTTTATTTAAAATAGATATCATCCTGGTATAATCCATTTTTTTCCAACAACTGGAAAGTATTTAAATTATTCCAAAACAAATTTCATAAAATTTTAAAATAATGATTTATCCATCTATAGTTCTTCGATCTAAGAAGCCACTTAATCAAATATAAGGTATATATACACTTCTTTGGTGGAATAAAATTTTTCTTGTTCAATTAAAAGGGTCATACGCTACTAATCATGACCATTAAATTTTGAACAAAAGGTACTAGAATAAAGAGATAGATTTGAAAGAGAAAATTAAAGTGATTTCATTGAAATATATTCTCCCATGAGTCAGTCATCCCCAATCTCATGAAGTTATGCATATGGATTATATTATCCAGGAGAGGATAGTGGTTCTAGTAGATATTATTCAATGCTGAGAATATTTTCATATGAATCTACATCCAAGGCATACTAATGTAATGTTAAATATAAATCCTTGAAATACTAGGGTTAATATTTTAATTAAATTTATGAAAATTTAATTCTATGAATGTTTAATGTTTGTTATCACACATTACTGTTTCAATTGGTTTCTCCTGTTTCTCCTTGAGTGCCTCAGGTAACATTTTAGAAATGTGTGGGAGAGAGGCCTATCCAAGTAGTTCATCCACATATTAGACGTATTCTTGATTAATTATCATATACACTCATTAATATTAATTTTATTGTATTATTTTATCTATTAATGAATGTATAGTTGTAGATATTCTAGCATTCATTTCAATTAACTCTATCAAATATTGTTGATGTTGTTTTTCCATCAATTAAAGGTATTATAACAAAGAGTGGTTGATGATACATTGAATTTTCTCTAATGAAGTCTGTTCTTTATTCTAATATTTTTTTGGGAATTTATGGTTATCTTAATGCTCTCTATGGTGGTGGTGGTGTCTTTATTCCTACCATTTGGTGTATATCAATGGTTTCTCATATTCTCCTTGAAAAATATCCCCATCAGACTCATGTGGGAATGTTAAATAGGTATATATGTGAGGATCCATTAAAGAATGGTCCCACATATATGTTTTTCCTAGATTGGTGGAAATAATTAAATAAAAGAATCAAGATATAAAGACAATAAAGAAAAACAAAATAATAGAAAAAACTATTTACAATTGTGATAAAATGTAATGAACTCAACCCAACTCCTGAAAAATGGTGACCAGTTTATTGGATACCTCTCAAAGGGAATCGTTAAATAAAATTTTTGAACCCTAGAAAGTAGTTTTTGGGCTCTCCGGGGTCATCTCTCAAGGTATTTTTCCTAAAAGAAATCATTATCCTGACACTTTATTATTATTATTATTATTTTAATTTTCATAGAAGAAGGAAATAGGGGGATTGATACGAGAAATTTTAAACAAATATTAAAATTTAGAACATAATTAAATTCAATAAGTGTAGATATTCCTAAAAATTAATTTTAAAGGGGTATATCATTATTTACCTCTATTTTAAATCAACTAATTTAATGAGAGGATTTAATTCCACTCACTTACAAGTAATCCAGTGTTTTCTTTTGTATGAAACCTTTATTATTCTGGAGTTATCATCAAATAAACTAGTAATCTCATATTTTCTTCTTAGTTAATGGGAATGATCACTCCCTAATCTAGGGAATAATGTTACTCAGACACCTTGAAGAAATTTCATACTATTCATTCTCTCAAACCACGCAAATCCACCGGTATGAAGTGTGATATAAATATAGGGATACATTTATGCGCAACATGTAGAGGATTTCATCAATGTAAAAGAAATATAGAATGAAAATATCCTCCTTAACAAACCATCTTTACATTCACACCAAAATCAATGAAGAAATATATTGGGAGTTGCATGAATAAATTCAAGAATGCCCACTATTATTCCTCACGGATCACTCATAATGTGTTAGTAATACATAATAATCAATTTATAGATTACTAGGTGGAGCACATGGGTAGAGAAACATAAATAAATTTTGTAAGAAAATAATTGAACAACACAGATATCAAATAGAAAATAAATTAGAATTATAGTATAGAAATTAAAAAGGAAAAACCTAATCTAGTTGAGTCATAAATCCATGGTTCAAATACTGCACAATGAGGGGAGGGAAAATTTTTTATATTAATTATTTCCCTTTATTCATCCATTCTTATGAAATTAAGTGTCGTAAACTCAATTTCTACTTCTTCGGTAGATGAAGTCCACATGTACAAACAAAGGCTGTATATTGTATCAACTTTTTAGTCCTCAAACATTCTTCTTAATTTGATTCCATATGACGATCTTCCTATTATTACTTACTTATTGATCACCACATGGTTTATTGGAGAGTATCTCATTAATTTAACCAATCTAGATTTATGGAAATGATTTGGATTTTTGGGTGTTTTCTTCTTATTTTGGAAATTCATATTTAATCCACATCGGTAGACTTATTCCAGCCAAAATCATTGGGCCTACCTTGATGTAGCTAACTGATGCATGGAGGTGTCCTTATATAGTGTTTAATAAATGTATATAAGCCTTATATAGTGTAAGGTGAAATTTTTTACCCTCATATAGATAATATTCTACTTTTACATAGCACATTTTACCCATACATGGCTGTTAGAATGTGGGAGTCAACCTGATAAATCCATGATGTGGATTGATTCTTCCCGAATGTATCTATCATGGTGAGCGTACCCTTATAAAACCATTGAGAAGCATAAAATAACCTTAAAAAAGTTATTGGGGTTTAAATTACCATCAAATTTCTTTTGATCGCCTTTTCATAACCTTTAGAACATTCCCTTAAACTTTATTGAACATAAGATATGTGGAGGAACCCTTACATATATCTCAATTGTGCTTGATATTATCCTATTTCGGAAATGTGTGGTAAATTATTACATCATGGTCGATCAGTTGCAGACAATGTCTTTTCATATGGTTGTTCACGTTGATTTCTTGTGTTGTATTTGCATGGAAGGTGGAGTTTCTTTCTTGTGGTGGGTTGTATGTGGTATCATGAGGGTGATGTGATCAGTATCATGGATTACCATAAATTTATTATGGTTGAACCACTATTACCATTTAAAATGGAATCTTTTAGTTGCCTTATTGAATATTTAAATCTAAATTGATTAAAATATTAAATTCTTGATTTAAAATCCATTAAAATTAAATTCCATAAGTGAAACAAGTTATTAATTTTCAATTCAAATTAAAAGAATAAATAAAAATGTTAAAAACCATGTTTATAGTAATTTATCAAATAAATCAATATTTTATAAAAATTAGCAAATATGAATTATTTAATCATGATTTAGATTAATTATGTGTTAATTATCATTTAAAATAACTTGAAAAAATTATGATATTTTATCTCTAGTCAACCACATGGAATGCATCTCTATGATATGTATTGTCTATTTTTTTTAAAGCTAGGGTTATATGATATTATAAATATCACTTGTAGAATGACCATGGACCGCACACCATGTATCTTAGGAATACATTTATGGGCGTGTACTTGAGTACATTCCATGTTGATCCCCTTATCCCACAAGTCATGTTGTATAGGGGAAACTCTATTTATAGTTGTAAATATGACATGGTGTGTGAAAAATGTAAATGATTACTAGTTGTGTGATTCCATACATCATGTATTATAAATCATATATTGTGTATCAATGGACATGACATAAACTCCTGCAATGATATATTTCTAACTTCTATACAGGTCTAACACATTGTGTGCCCTTATGCACATTTCAAATAGGTTTACATAGCATCGACCTGGAAGTAGTGGTAAACATCCATCCTCTAGCTGAGGTCCACAAAACATTTACTTCAGATTTCTTGGAATTCATTGAAATATATATTATCATTTTCCATAACTTCACTCTCATGTAACCAAATTTGAAAAATGAATATTTTATTCTGATCAATTTTCCACATATAATGTGATAGTTCTAGTCTCATCATCAATATTTTTTTCCATGTCAATTTGGTTAGTTCTAGATGCATGAATTTATGGAGATGGTGATAGTGATGGTTTATATATTTAGACCACATATGGGGTTGGTAATGATGATAATACCACATTAAATACCAACACTAGAAATTTAGCCAACTAAATCACATTGATAGAAGAATGTTTCAAAAGGAATCATCCAAATGTTAGTGTAATAGAATATTGATGAAAAACATTTTCCAAATCACCACACTATGTTCAACTCAGTCAATGCTATTTACTCTAAACTCACACAAAAAATAACATGAAATTATAAAAGTAAATGAAAGAAATAAAATAAATGAAGTGGTTATACATGATTTATAATTGCATCATATGTTCAAGGGAGATACATTGGACACTGTCATTCATCGGAATTAAAAAATTTATTGTCATTGTGACATGGAATACATGTCGATCTCTAACTCATACTATTGCATGAAACCTCATCATGTGGTCTAACCCTGTTTTATATAGGGTCCCACCCAATCGTCTCGTCTCATTAACTTACTAGATTAACAGAGATCAATCCATTGCAATGTGAAACTACTGTGTTTCTGTATCTAACTTCCAATCATTGATAGAAGAATAGCGCAACCACACGTTACACCATTCCCACAAACATCATGATGAAAGTAACTCAAATATAGGCATAACCTACTTCTGATTATCACAACACCCGCTAAACATCTGGTGTAATGACCACCATGTTTTAGTCATTATGTGTTCACATCATCTAACGACCATATTATGATCCTATAGAATAATTTTATCCCTTCTCTAATTAGGTTTAAGGGTTAAACCAATGTTTTTATTTATGGTAAACGAAATCGGTATCATAATGAGTTTTCATAATCCTAATAATCCCCCTCATAAATACTATTATGGGGACTCCACTATATCCTCTAACACATCAGAAAACTGAAACCATATAACATTCATTGTATACAATTCTCCTCAATTTCGTTTCTATTCACCTATGTCTGACATTGTCATAGTTCTACCTCGTAATATTGTAGACATAAACATTGGTAAATAAATCATCCAAATTCAGTCAACCAAATATCTTTTGTAACACCATTGATCAATAGTCAAAATTCTTTTAGATGTAATGAAACATAAGGTTGATCTTATTCATCCTCAAATGAAACACATTATTTTTGGTAAATAATGTTTCAATATGGCAATCACAATAGAGAAAGTCATTTTCTTGTCGACATTCTAGCTCATCGATCGATGGTTTCAACCACACCAGCTCCTTTCTTTCATTTGTTGTTACCACATTCCAAAATTATATTATAAATATTGAAAAAACCACTTGTATCGTCATCATCCAATTAATCATGGTTTCATTAATGATAAATACATATATAGTTTCTCTATTTAATTATTCCAAATAACTCTCAAATTATGAATCAATATACACCATCAAAGGATCATCATATCTAATGAAAAGTGTATTATATTATATTACTTTAATATATCATAAAATCTACTTCATGTATACTCAATTATATGTCTTCATCTTTTCTATGAATAGACTAAAAACTCTCACTACATAGGGAAATAACTTGTTGAGTGAATGCCATGGCATATATGAGACTTCCTACCACTATTGTATTTGGTATTCACTCCATGAACATGGAACCCTTTTTCGTTCATTGTGTTCTTTCTTCAGGACAATGATGTTTATAACAAGAGTAGTTATAGGTGATGTTATTATTCTAATGTCCAAATTACTATTCATAATCATCACATTTTTATTCCAACGATTAGGTTACTATTACATTGGTATATATTCCTTAATTTATATAAATACCACTTATTTTATTATACATTTATAATGAATTTAACTATTTAATGAAAAAATATATTCTATAAGTACATGGGTTGTCACATTCTGTCTCCCCCCCCCCTTGAAATTGTATCCTCTCAATTTTATTCACTTATTAAACATGAAAAGATACATCTCCATCATATAATTTTCATATTCTCAAGTTGCTTCATCAGCCATATTATTTTTCACAATAAAATAACATGATGAATTACCATGTTCTGAAATACATTCTCTCTACATTCATGAATTTTAATAGGTTACTCCTCATAAGAAAGTTTTTCATCCAAATGAACTACTTTAGATATCAAAATATGAGTTGAATATATCACATTAATTATTGATATCAAAACAAGAAAAACATTATATATCTGGGCCAAACTCATAGGAAAATATACTCAGTAAGCAACTTATCTAATTTTCTTCTATATTTCAAAAGTTCTAATGAACCATAGACTTTGCTTCCCTCTATTAACAAAACGTATCGTACTTTTACATGAAAAAACATTTATAAAGGCATGATCATATAAATAGAAAGAAAGATCCTTCCCATGGTTATCTGTAGAACAATTCTACCTAATTTATCGAATACTCATGTTTTTTTGAATCTACAAATCATCGTTTAACATTTCCTCATCCAATTCTGGTTCCATTAAATTTCATTCACCTACTTCTACCCAAAATTTTGGAGTTTGGTCTCACTTTCCATATAATGATTCAAAAGGAACCTTACTTATACTATAATGAAAACTTTTACTATATCAAAACTCAATGAAAGAATAAATATAATCCCTAATTCCCTGGTAATCATATGATAATTCTCAAAAAATATCCTACGATTTTTGAATCATTCATTATGACTATCCATCTGATTGAAGAATAAAATGAGTACTAAAATTTACTTTAGTTCCCAATTAATTTTGAGGGCGTTTAGAAAATTTTGATATGATCCTAGCATCACAATCATATACAATTTTGAGAGGAAATACTTGTAAACATACTATCACTTATAGGTATAGTCGAGAAAGCTGGTCTAAATACACATTATCTACAATAGGAAGAAAATGTGTATATTTAGTCAGTAAATCAACAATAGTCCAAATCTCATCGATACCTCAAGATTTATTTTTTAATCCCAATATGAAATCCATGGATGTTTTTTTCCATATCCACTATAGCACTATAAAATTCTAAAGCATCGCCTTTGGTAAATTTCATACCAACTTTACTTGATGAATTGTTAAACATATCATGGTAATGTCATATATATCAATTTTTACTCTATCCCTATAGTAATACTCTCGATGGTCTTTGTACATCATTGTGTTACTAGTATTAATTAAAAATAAAGAACTGTGAGATTCACATTTCCACTCTTTCTTTGACTTTGAATCACAATTCTCTTATACTCTCTTACCAAATCTCAAAACTCAATATTTATCATTGTTAAATTATTGAAACATACCATTTTTAACAAATTATTGAATTTTATATAACTCACAATATTCTTTATTCAATTTCATTATTCTGTCTAATGTATATGATTTTTCATACAACTAAATCAAAATAGAATAATTTCCTACACCAAAAATATCCAAGACAGAATTCATCAAATCATTAACCAACGGATCATGGTTAATGGTACATGATTTTTTCAACTCATGGAATATTCCAATTGTTTTTATTTTCTATGATGGTAATTGATCATACAATCATATTCCTTTATTTCATTAATCCATTTTCTCTACTTAATGATCAATTCATTTTGAGTTAATTTATAATTTATAATTTTATTATCAATATACATTTCACAAATTTCTCCACATAGTTGATTTCTCCCATTTCTTAAAGATAAAAAGTAATAGCTACTAATTTTAAATCATGTGTGAGATAATTTAATTCACGGGGATATAGTATATGTGATGTATATGAATGTAATTGATTATTATGTAACATAATGTATCCATGACCCTTTAATGAATCATTATTAAAGATGAAAAACTCCTAAATTCTTAATGGAAGGTCCAAAAATGTATCATTCACCAATATTATTTTCATAGAATGAAAACTAACGTCAGATTACTCTTTCCAAATTAATTTTACCGCTTTTCATTTTAACATAGTTAATAGGCTAGAAAATCGTGTACAATTTTAAAAACCTGTTAGTAATAGCGTGTTAATCCCAAAAAACTATGAATCTCAATATCTTTTTTAGGTTTCGGTCATTAATCAAAATATTATTTTTGATATAATCAACTGTTATTGCATCCTTATTTAAAATGTTCCCATGAATAGATATTAGTTGTAACCAAAAATCACATTTTTTAAACTTCCCAGATAACATCTTTTCTTTTAGGGATTGCATAACTATCCTCAAATGTTCTTCATGATCTTCCTAATTTTTTGTATAAACAAAAATGACTTCAATAAAAACAAAAAAATACTTATCCAAACATTAAAAAAAATATTTTATTTCTAGGATCTATAAATAAAGTATGGTGATTTTTTAAACCAAAAAGAATAAAAACAAACTCATAATATTCATATTTATTAGAGATTTTTTTACCGGAATGTTATCCTCCTTCACCATTAGCAGATGGTACTCAGATCTCATGTAAATAATGGAGAAATGTTGAATTCCCTATAATTCATTAAAAAATTCATCTATATGAGGAAAATGATATTTATTGTTAAAAATGATTTTATTAAATGATTTATAATCAATAAAAACAATAATTGAACCATATTTATTTATTAAAAACGAAATAGGATCACCCAAGTTGAATTACTCTGATGAATGAAACCATTATCTCCAATATCCTACAACTTCATTTTCAATTAATTATATTCTACTTGATCCATTGAATATGGGGGTTTATGAAATAGGTTTTGAATCAGGGACTAAATAAATAATAAACTCTATCTCTTATTCAGGTATAATAATGAGGAACACATCATTAAAAACATCTAGATACTCATTTACAAACAAAATATCATTAATTTGAAATGTTCACTTATTTTCAACATAATGAGAAATATAATATAAATTTTTATCTATTAATAGTTTTTTATTTTCCTGATTTGTCATTAATGGTATGGGTTCATTCTTCTATAAAAAATTGTAATCTTTCTAAAAACAATTTCCTTAGCTCAAAAGTCATTTTGATCATGGTAAACAAAAAGTCAGTCCATATCCCGAATGAAATCAAATTATAGAAAGGTAGATATTATAATGTTTTCAAGAAAATTCATTCAATATACATTGACATGATGTTTTTTATAATTTATTTTTTCTTTGATATTTCACCCTTGTGTTTTTAGTATAAGTTCTCGGTTTTTGTCTCGAGGTTGAATTTCAAATTCACCTGCTAATTTCAAAGATATGAACAAACATGTAGACATCATATCGGACAAGACATTAACAAAAATAGACTAAATTGAATATGTACCTGATACTACATCATTGGATGCCTCAAAATCTACTAATGTAGCTGAAATGGATTTCACTACAAATTTTTTCTTGTAGTATAGAAGTTTCTGATCATTAATGTTCTTCTTTGGATGATAATTTTCAAAATGACCCATTTCTATAATTTTAAAACAATTGATTATCTGTATATCATAATTTTTCATACCAATACAATGATCTTTTTCAATACAATAGCGATCCATATTCAAAAACATACAACATAAGGAACACTTAGAAAACATCCAAAATCCATTCCCTGGTGTGTTTGTTACCATAATTATCACAAACTAAAAACATAATTTTATCATCATCAATGTTCTTTGATTAAATTTTTTCAAATCCTACCATCTCGACCTCTTTTTTTACTAGTTTATAAAGAATACATGATTATTGTGAAGCTCTGTTATAACCTTCAATTTACATAGAAAAAGTTTTTTTTTAAATTTTTAATGCATGAGAATCCAATTACCTTCAATATTTTGGATTTAAGCCTATGTAAAAATTATTGGTCAAAAATTCAAGATATCAGATATAATTTAGAGAATACCTTTCTAATTGAGTGAATTTTTCATCATATGTAGCCACTGTTTCCTCCTTCTATCTCAATTAAAATATTTTTTTCTATCTGAAGTCAAATAGCCTTTGGAAAATGTTCCTTAGGGAAAATATTTTTGAACTCATCCCATTCCAAAGAATCAATATCATCACTATCCCTGATATTCGTAACCATCGAACTCCACTGATCTGATTATCCTACAAATTGGATAATATAAATACTATATTTTTCATGGTCTGAATGCCCCATGACATCGAAAATCATTTCTACCGATTTAATACACCATTCAGCTACCACTAGGTCCAATGATCCAATAAATTTTGGAGGGTTTTTCCTCATAACATGTAACACTACAGATATATTCCTCTAACACAAGTCTATATAATCTCATTTAGAGATGTTTTTGGAATTTATATTCTATTTCAACTGATCCATTACAATAAAAAACTACTCAGATCCAATTTTCAATATTCAAAGCTTTATATTCTGGAGGATATCGTCCTGTCAATGCCTTCCTACTTCAATTTTGATATTTATTTTCAGAAAACCATTATGAACATATATATTTAAGACAAAGAAACATGGTAATCATTAAATTAAATATCATTTCAACTTAACAATGATGTAAAAAAATCATTTATGGGTATTTTATTAAAATTATCCTAACACTTAAATTTATTTATTCCATGCTCTAATACCAACTGTAAGGACTCATCCTAAACCATAATATAATCTAGTTAGTTCAACAACAGTTCATTGTCATATATTCCCAATTATATTTATGGTTTATTGTTTTAGATAATTTTGTCAAAACCTCATCCATTTATACTCATATATTACTACGTAGAAACATTTCAACATAGATTTTTTCATAATATGAAAATTTAAAAATAAAACATGATGTATTCCTGTAACAAAAAATTTCTTCATTAAAATTGAATTCATCTTTTACTTTACCAATCTATAAAAATTTGTGAAATTAATTATAAAAAATGGGATGATCACAAAATGATTAGTAAGGGGAATATAAAAAAAAGAAATAAATAGTTATTTTATTAATGGAAATATTTTCAAAAATTGATAACATTTACACATAAAACAAAAGATCTTAATCATACCTTATGAAATAATTTGTTTCATCTAAAACTATAACAAGAATATTCCCAAAATCACATAATAGATACCAAACTAACATAGTTACATTCAGATTTACCACTATGGATACAATTGGAATAATCATCGTAGAATATTCCCAAAATCTCATAAGAGAAACCAAACTGGTTAACTCCATCCAATTATGCAATTCATTAGAGATCTATATCAAGATCATCAACCATAATTTAATAATAGAATCACCTATCATAATAAAAATTCCATTAACAATAGCATGATCATAACACATAAATCATTCATAAAAGAAACATTCTTGAGGAAAATATTTTATCTATTTTGAAATAACTTTTTATTTTTAAGATGACTAACACTTATAAATTAAAATATCTTATTTGAAAATAATTTTGTAAATATAGAAATTAAACATTAAATCAATAATGTGTCATAAATACAAGAGAAAATAATTATGATTTTAATGTATAAAATATATCTTATTAATAAAAATAGTTTTAACTTTCAAAGAGGGTTTTTATAAGGAATGTATCATACCTTATGTCTGAAATCATTATTCACTTAAAAATAATGAAGAGGATAATAAAATTATATTAATTAAATAATTAATTCAAAACCATTTACACATTTAATTTTTTATTACCATATTATTATGTTCAATTATGACCATTTTAATGTGTAATAAAAAACATAATAGTCATTCCTCGAGTGTTTGTTTCATGGATTTATGGTCGGTTCCTTGAAGAATAATTTCTAGGAGTTCTTGTAAAAAAAAGAAAATATCCAAACGTGAAAAAAATAGTATTAATATCTATAAATCATTCTAAATGATCCCATAAATATTTTTTTTTGAAATGAGGACGATTCATTAGATTAAAAATTAATGAAAAATGTTTGATTTGTTTTTGGTGGGTTTTTCAACTAGAAAATACTTGTTTTTGAATTCAAATATTATGTCTATAAATTAGTTCTAGAAAATTAAAAAAAAATTAATTTTAATATTAAAAAAAATAATACCATAATAATGGTTTTTGACTATACATGATGATGTTAACGTAAAATTAAAAAATATCATCCACGAAGTTAGTGAATCGACACATCACACACAATGTTTTTATATTTTGGAATAAGATGAGAAAAGAATAGGTTTGATGAAGGATATATAATTAACATAATAAAATTATAGAATATATATGATACTAGATATATCATTCTAGTTTTTATGGGGTATAAGATATAGTAGAAATAAATCAATAAATAAATAATTTAAAAGATAAATAAGGATGATTTTACCTCTTGAATATCGCCTTCTTGAGAACCTCTTTAAGGAACTTGGTTTTGGTATTTTCATGATACTATGAAGTATTGGATATAAGTAATAGGACTGTGAATGTAATTATACAAAATTTATGATTGATTCAAGGCTTATCAAGTGTGAGGAGAAGAGGGGAGGAGGGGTGGTATTTATTAGGAGAGTAGAGGGGTGTTTTTTATGATTTTATCCATTGGTTTATTATTTTCGATTAGGATTATCAATAGTATTGATTATTCTAAGCATGTATAATAAATATTGAATGTCAGTTTTAAATAACGAATTCTAACATCAGAAATGACACAAAAATTGTTGTATTTTACTTATAATGTTAAATACCATAAATTATCATATTTTAATATTCACAAAAATCAATTATTATTTAAAATTCAAATAAATTCCCCTAACCATTTTTTACATTTAGAGTTAAAAAGGGAATCTATTATTTAAAAAACATAATTTATGAGATATTTAATTTTTATTGAAAATCATCATTTATTCCAAAAAATATCAATTTTCATATTTCAATCGATTTTATGATACTTTGAAATTTTAATTAAAGACTCACAAAATAATCTTATAATTATAATGCAACAAAATTTTAATTTATGAATCCATTTTACGAAAACAAAATTTTTTAAATCATTATATTAATTATAAAATAGTAAATATACATTTATATTTAACACAAATTCCAACACTTATTTTAATAGTTATTTACATATTACATGATATAAATATTTCGAATAATTATTTATGAGATACCTAAATTTTATTTATACTTTCATAGGTGAGGTTATTATTTTAATGGCCAGATTATTATTTCTAACGATCACACTACCATTTCAATGGTCATGTTCTTATTCAGTTGTTATAGATTCCTTAATTTCTATCAATACAACTTATTTCATTTTAATGATATAATGAGTTTAACTATTTAATTAAAACTAATTATACTAAAATTACATAGGTTCTCATAATTGTATTATGTTCTATGAAAAAAATGGTATTCATTTTTGAACCCAGGATCTCTCTCTTTGAAAACAAGTAGACATGGCCACTAACAAATGACAAATCTTATGTCTATAATTAGATAAATATATATATATATATATAAATATATAATTATAAATTTTAATTAATTTAGTTTTATTATATATAATTATACCCAAAAAATTTTACCTATACCAAAATTTTTGGAAAATCGATGGTATAGGTACCCAAATGAGGAAAATTACAATGGTTTTCCAAAACAGTTTGAATAGGTGGTGTAAATAACTGGAATTATACCAATGGTTTTGGAAATATTTTGGTATAGGTGCCTTTTTGGAACCAATACCATTGGTTTTCCAAATCTATAGGAATAAGTGTAAGAAATTAATGGATTTATGACAATATTTTTGGAAAATAATTGTATAATTTCCTTTTTGGTACCTATACGAATGGTTCTACAAACTATTTGTATTGGGGACACCTATACGAATTGTTTGTTAAAACTATTATTATAGGTCTGTTGTTATAGAAAATATTTCCATTAATGTTAGAAGTAATGTAAACAACCCATTATGAACATTAAATTTATAAAGAGGAAAATCAAGAAACCCTCAATAACACATCAATCATCCTTGAAATTCTAACACATTCCTTTATCCTGATTTTTTTGAATACATTTACAAGAACAATTAATAGTCAATATAATAAATAATCAAATACTTAATATACATACCACAATGTATGTATAAATTATAGTCAAAAAATTTGTCAAACATGAAATAAATACTCCTAAACTAATGAAAAAATCTATGAAATGTTTAAACTTATCTATTGAATCACATAAAACTCACCAATATGATTTTAAAAAATTAAAAAAATCATCAATTTCATAGCAAGAAAAATTTTATATAGGAGGAATTTTTTACAACATGAAAATAAATATAAATACATCATCATATTTGATAATGCGATCAACATTGATTTTAAATAGATTTATTGAAATTAATTCAAACTAAGACCTAGATATGTTGTTTAATTCAATTAGTTCTTACAAAATAGATGATTAAATAATCTCATTAAAACTTATTCATGAAATTTAGTAGATACAAAAAGTCCGTATTTAGGAAGATAATATTTCTTGAATCTAAAAGTTTAATTCCATAATCATAAACAAACTCAATAAAAATGGGTTTAATAATATATTGAAATTCAGTTTTTGTTGTTTCATTGGATCTAGAGAATATATAATGACCAGTAAATTTCAAGGAATTTTTTTTTCATGATTTCTTTGAAATTTTACTAGAACGCAGTTTCTGAAGACACCTGATTCCGAGGCCCAGTATGCCCAAAATAATTTTATGAAGTTTAGCTCAAGGATATTCAGTAAATGAATGAGTGGGTTTTTATATCTTTTGAACTGGTGCTCGAAATTAAAAACCAAGGTCTCCGATGAACTCGCAATGCTGATATTTTCTTAAGGGGGCCTTTACCACATTTGTGTTTTTTGCGGGTTGGAAGTTAAATTTTGGGGTTTATTCCTAAAATTAAATAAAAATTTGGTGGTACAGAAATTTTTATTTTGTGAGGTGGGGCCCACATGAGCCCAAACTTGAACTCTCTATTTACATCCCTGCTATTTCCATTGACAATTCCCCATTAATACCCCATGTATAATTACTTTGACAACTCCACATATAGATTATGATGGAGCCTTCCTACCTCCCTTATCCTTTTAAACGTTCCAACCAATTTATTTAATCTCTATGTTAAATTTAATTGGCATCGCCTTGGAATTAATATGAATTGCTCAAAAATTCTATTAATTGGAGAGCCACTTTTCTTTCTGTTTGAAAATCTTTTTGGAAAAAAGACATTGGAAGATTAAAGGGAGGCGAACTGTTCTTCAAAGAAGAAATCCATGGCAATGATATCGAAGAACATCTCCCTCAGACATAGCTCGACGTCAAGAGCCTACGCCACCTATGACAGCGACCCTTCCTTCATCATTGATGGAACGACACTGCTCTTCCGCGACACCCATCTACTGAGATACACATCTTCCGTGGACCGATGATGTACGACAAAAATTCGTGGTAGGGGGATGTTTTTCATATATTTCATATATGTGTTTTCTACCCTCGAACAAGGAATTTAAATTGTGGGGTGATTATTTGAACCTCTAACATGGTGGGTACAGACTAACGAACATTTCAAGACCCACATCTATTTTGTTCATGTTGCATGGGGTGATTGGCGATGACGAAACGGGACCACAACGGTGATTTCAGGCCTTGGAAGTGAAGTACGGATCCCGAAATGATTGCAGTCATAGACGGAAGAAAAAAACAGACCATCAGAATGACTCCAGTGGCCCGCGGAAACCCCGGTGGGGCCAGCAGCAGGAGGCAGCTGTCGGCATATGCCGGCCGCCTGGAAGCGTTGGCGAGGGTGGGATACCATGACCGCGCGGGATCCGGGGGACAGCGGCGCCAGCCTGGCGCCGCGTTCGTATAAACGGGGGATGCACCCCCCACTCGGCCAGCAAGCCGAGCTAGCACCACCCCAGCTGGGCATCGGTGGGTCATTCGGGCTGGCCCACGTCCTACCGGGCTGGACCTGGTTCAGGCCGACCCAGGGGGGTTGGGTCGGGTCAGACTGGACCCAGACCCCCACTTCGGACCATTTTTTGGTCTTTTGCCCATAACTTGAGATACGGACCTCCAATCGATGTACCTTCTATTAAGTAGGAATCCTTAGATCGAGGCGGGCGTTTTGGTATAATACACATAAGGGTTCGATGAAGTTTGTGTATAGCTGGGTTGGTTCGATCCTGAAACCAACCGGGCCCTTGGAGCGGAAACACTTATAACATAATGCCCAGAAAAAACGATTGATGTGCCGTCAACTGCGTTGAATTCCTTTTGTTGATATGGTTAGTTTGGAATACTCAACATGAGGTTTGGATGAAGATGGAGTATGATCGGGTTGGTTTTAGATAAAAAACCAATCGGGCCCCTAGAACGGAAAAGACAGTAACTCTCTGATCGGGCGTCCTATTGATGCGTTGTCTATCACGTTGGGTATATTTTGATGATACAGAACATTGGAATACATAAAATGTGGACTTCATGACAGTTGATTTATCTAACCCCCTTTCCCAGGGTGCAGACCCTCTCATGATCGAGCGTGTTGTTTGTGGGAACCCTAAAGATGGATGCGACTACATCGACTACTGTACCAGAATCCTCTGTGGGTTCGACAACGACGACTACCATACATGGATCCTACATGGGTTCGACAACGATGGATATTGTTCTTTTATCTTTTGTGGGTCATGCAGTATTGACCTCTGTACTTGTATCTTGTGTGGGTCCGGTAGAGTTGCTGGTCTCATATCCTGTGTGGGTCTGACAGCTTAGCTGGACGTCTATCCTGTGTGGGTCCGATATCATAGATGAATCAAAGGATACATCTGATCATTTATATCGCTATTCGAAATATTTATACCTGTGTGATCTGAGTCTTGACTTCAATCATTATCATTGATATGATTAACATGTTTCCTTGTGTGGACTGGGTTGTGCTTCCCTGTGTGGATTGGGTTGTACTTTCCTGTGTGGATTGGGTTGTGTTTTCCTGTGTGGACTATGTTGTGCTTGGGATTTAGAGTTGGAGCCAAATTGTAATTGATGACTTAGGTATATGTATGGGAAAATACCGAGGTAGATTCGGTTGATACTTCATGACTGAATATTTCCATTGTGGTTTATCCTTCGTGGATTCTGATAGACCTTAGGGGGTCTTGGGGTCCTTACTGAGTATCGTATAATCACCCCTGCATAGGCTAATCCAAAACTATGTTGTGTTGGATGTAGAGGATATACATCACTGATCGAGGTGGAATATTGTGGAGCTAAATAGTACCCGGAGGTAGACCCCTGGCGGGACGTACACGGAGCTGATGCCCGAACCCGAGGAAGAAAGGAGACTATCTGTACCCACCCTTCATGTGGGATTTCTAGTGAACGACTTGGTGTTGCAGATTTACCTTACTATTGCTGTACATTCTTTTCAGTTGAACTATAATTTCGGTTGGGTTTGTATACTGGCCCTTTTACTTTTCAACACATATTTCGAACCCAGATTTACTTAGTGCTTACCTCACTTGTGTACTATGTTTTGTTTGTTTACATTATAAAGTAAATGCCTTACCTTTTATCGGTATTTATGCCTATGGTGCTGGTCTCTAGGCCCTGGTCTATGGAAGGTGAGCGTGGGGTAGTCACGGCACATGCCCCCGTGGATTGGTCATAAAAAATTGGTATCAGAGATGGTCGGTTCTACCGCAGAAATGAGGAATCTGATATTTCCTTTCTATGAAGCAATAGTGTTAAGAGTATTGACTGTGATTTTCATATCAGGGAGTCCAGTGTTGGGGTGGTGGCTAACGTATCCATACACCAGGACCTTGACTATTGATTTCAGACTCAATGTATGAAAACACTGATTGCATGTGTTTTTCCTTTCAAAAGTTTTCTTTGTGATTACATTGTGTCAGCTCACCAGGTATACAGTTTAACCATGGTGCACCAGTTTCTTTTCAGGACGGCCCCAGGAAGGCATCCAGCCAGGGTTCGTAGTCACGTGTGAGATGGCAGCCTAACGAGTGATGAGGCCTCGATACAGGTCCCCATTACAACGGAGGAACCAGCGGTACCACTACACGTTGAGGCACCGATGCTACCAACCCCAGCGGCAGAGAGTGCACGCTGCCTGAGCGCGTTTCACGAGTTTCCACGATAGAGGCCGCCCAGGTTCAGTAGAGAGATAGACCCTCAGGTAGCTGAGGATTTTCTAGAGGCTATCTTCATTGTCTTCGGATTTTTAGGTAAACCAGTTGAACTTATGGTTTTTCTTGTCACGAGTGTACTGCACGCAGCAGTAGGTTGATGGTGGAGACTGATTCCTCAGGTGCACGACGAGGAATCTATACATTGGAAAGACTTCCAGAGTCTCTTCTACTTGGAGTTTGTCCCAGCCACCCTCCATGCAGTGTGCATTCAGGAGTTACTACATCTGCAACAAGGAAGCATTACAGTAGCTCAGTACTCTGCGGGGTTTACTATCCCCTCAAGCTACTCCAAATATATGTTACAGGACCCATTCTTCAGGGCCCGGACCTTCGAGTAGGAACAAAGGCACTTGATCAGGGCTTCGACAATTCCCCTCAGCATCCTGACGCAGGCAGGGGTGTTGGAGCGAGCCATTTTAGTGGAGAGCTTTCTTACTGAGCAGCCGCCAGCGGCGAGACCCACTACAGGGCAACACGTAGCAGATTTATCTGTAGCCAGTAGTAGAAATATGTTAGAAGGTTCCAGGAATACCAAGCCATCAGGTGGGAGACATTATGATAATGGTTCAGTTGTGCGGGGAACACGAAACAGATCCATACATATGAGGATAAGATAGTGCTATGCAAGCGGCGGGCAGGTCCACATGGCTCGTGACTACCCAACCCGCCATTCAGACGAGCATCAGACATTGGAGGGACCTCCCAGGCATAAGAAAATGTTCGACCATGGAGTTCCACATGGAGAAGGCGGACGTGGAAGAGGAGTTGGCTGAGTAGCGGGTGGTGGACAACATTTCAAGGCTCTTCCACCACAACCCCCAGGAGGTCCACCCAGACCACAGGGAGCTGGAAGGCAGAGTCAGGCCCAGCTCCAGGTAGTGGAGGCTTATGACCACAGCGCACATGAGAATATTTGAGGTATTATCTGTTTCTACTCCACTATTGTTGTAGTTCTTATAGACACAGTTGTGAGTCATTCTTTTATTGATTCTGCCCTTGTTCGGAGCTCAGTGATTCCGACGGACCTGTTGGCTCGATCCTTACGGCTAGAGACTCTTATGGGAGTAGACTCGACGATTACGCACTAGTGCCAGCAGTGTGAGCTTACTATAGGAAACGAGAGCTTCGGTTGGGATCTTCTGGTATCATCGTCGAGGCCTTACGACATAATCTTTGGTATGGACTAGTTATCTATAGTCCATGCCCAGATCAACTGTACTAGGCACAATGTGCGGTGTGTCCGCACAGATGCGACCAGGATCACCTTCACCAGCAATAAGGTAATCTTCACAGCACCGGATGGACATAAACAGTGGAGAGGGCAGCTGATCACACATCAGTTGGATAGTTTCATCCTCAGAACACTGGATGTGCGGAGACCGAGTTTCCGTGTTGTGGTGGATCAGTATGCGGACGTTTTCCCTGACGACGTTCTAGGACTACCTCCTTGCAGAGAGGTATATTTATACATAGTCATATACCCCATAACCCCACCGATATCTACTCCAGCATATCAGATGGCTCCCGCAAAGCTTCGTTAGCTGCGGGTATAGCTGGAGGACTTACAGTGAAAAGGTTTCATCAGACCCACTGTTTCACCATTGGCTTCTCCGATTATGTTTGCCAAGAAGGCAGAAGGGATCTTGCAATTGTGTGTCTTATACCGTCGCCTGAACCAGGTGACTGTGAGGATCAAGTACCCCTAATGAGGATTGAAGACCTCTTTAGTCAGCTCAAGGGAGAACGATGGTTCTCAAAGATAGACCTCAGTTCAGGCTATCACTAGCTCAGAGTTTGAGACGAGGATGTGCAGAAAACGACCTTCATGTGTCGGTATGGCCACTACGAGTTCTTGGTTATGCCCTTCAGCGTGACCAAAACTCTAGTAGTGTTCATGAGTCTCATGAACATGATATTCCATCCATACCTTGATCGGTTTGTCGTAGTCTTCATTGAGGACATACTGATTTACTCGACCACTAAGGAGGAACACGCCTACCACTTGCGGGTTTTACTAGATACACTCTGAGAGCACTAGATTTATGGTAAGCTCTCAAAGTGCTTGTTATGGATTCCATAGGTTCACTTTTTAGGGCACGTTATCTCTGAGGTGGGAGTTTCTATGGATCATGGGAAGATTGAGGTAGTTGTTTCATAGGAGCCACCTAGGAGCGTCATGGAGGTGCAGATTTTCCTTGGTCTGGCTGGGTATTATCGAATATTTGTTCCAGAATTCTCCAGAATTTCAGCACCGCTTTCATCTTTGACAAAGAAGGGGAAACCCTTCAAGTGGTTAGATAGATGTCCACAGAGCTTTTAGGAGATGCGACAGATATTGACCAGTGCGCCCATTTTGAGGCTACCAGAGGAGGGTGTAGGGTATGTCGTTTACTACAGCACATCAGGGACCAGACTCATGTGTGTCCTCATACAAGAGCGAGTAGTGATCGGTTACGGTTCAAGGCAGTTGAAGCAGCACGATCAGAACTATGCTACCCATAACCTGGAGATAGCAGCAGTGGTCTTCGCCATGAAGATGTGTAGACTATATTTTATGGGCGATCAATTTATAGTCTACTATGACCCCCAGAGTCCCAGGTACATCTTCTCAAAAAAGGACCTGAACCTTAGACAGTGGCAATGGCTCATGTTCCTTCAAAACTATGACTTTGAGATAGTCTATACCCATGGGAAAGGGAATGTTGTGGCTGATGCTCATAGTAGGAGATCAGGCATAAACTTCTTGGGGAGGTGACAAAGCAGCTAGCCGCATTGTATATATTATTCATGGATAGAGATGGGGCATCCTATCTATAGTACCTCACAATCACTCCACCACTACATTAGCGGGATAGAGAGGCTCAGCGTGGGGAAGTTGTCTATGAGATACGATGTGCTCAGATTTACACAGGGAAGGCGCATGATGGATTTTTTGATGGAGGAGAGCATGTCATCCTCATCAGGGGACGTACCATGGTACTAGTTGCACTGCGTGAGGAAGTGCTGAGAGAGTTTCACACTTCCCCTCTAGTGGTACAACCAGGAGTGGAGAAGATGGACTAGGACCTCAGACAACAGTACTGGTGGCCGGGTATGAAGAAGGATATAACAGACTTTGTTTCACAATGTCTCACTTTCCAGAAAGTGAAGGTAGAGCACCAGGTACCAGTAGGCTTGGTACAACCCTTTGAGGTTCCATAGTGGAAGTGGGACATGATATACATAGTTTTTGTGACGTGGATTCCACGTACATCCAGGGGTCACGAATCTATCTGGGTGATTTTAGACCGACTCATCAATCCGGCCCACTTCCTACCAATCAGAGAGTAGGGCTCAATAGAGAGCTTGGGATCCCTCTACCTTCATGAAATAGTACGGATTCATGGTGTGCCATCGTTTATTGTCTCCGACCGAGATTCTCGCTTTATTTCCCGGCTTTGGAAGGGGTTTGAGGAGGGATTTGGGACGCAACTACTTCTATGCACTACCTTCCACCCTCAAAAGGATGGCTGGATGGAGAAGACCTTTCAGACTCTCAAGGAAATGCTCCATGCATGTGTCCTTGACTTTGGTTGTAGCTGGGAGGACCACCTACAATTGGTGGAGTTTGCATGCAAGAACAGCTACCACACCACCATCGGGAATGCACCATACCAGACACTGTACGACCGACCATGCTGATCACCTCTGTGCTAGAATAACCGTGGGAAGTAAGCACATTACGACCAGAGTTGGTTCTAGCTACGACGAAGAAGGTGCAGATCATCTAGGAGAAGATGAGGACTGCACATAGTAGTCAGAAGTCCTATGCTGATATGAGACATAGACCACTAGATTTCAAGGATGGAGACCATGTTTTCATATGGGTATCACCTCGATGAGGAATACAAAGATTTGGCCGGGGCGACCAGTTATCTCCACGATTCATTGGACCTTTCCAGGTCCTCAGCAGAGTAGGAAAGGTGGCTTACCGCATGGACCTTCCTCCTCAGTTGCACCGGGTGCATGAAATCTTCCACTTGTCTCAGCTGAGGAGATACGTGCATGACCCGACCCACTTCATCGATCACGGGGAGCTGGACATCGACGATGGGAAGACATTCTCAGAAGATCCGGTGGAGATCTAGGATTGACAGGAGCAGGTCCTTCGTGGATGGTTGATTTCTCTGGTACGCGTTTTCTTGCAGCACATGAACCATTAGGAGAGCACATGGGAGCGGGAGGCTCAGATGCGTGCTCAGTACCCCCTTTTGTTTCCCTAGTGTATATTGTGTCTTTACTGGGACGTAAATCCCTGAGGTGGGAGTAATTTAAAAACCCGTAAATTTCAAGGAAATTTTTTTTGTTGAATTATTTGGAATTTTAGAACTACCTAGTTTCTAACGGCACATAATTCCGAGGCCTGGTGTTCCTGGAATAATTTTCTGAAGTTTAGCTCAAGTATGTTCATTGTAACGCCCCGACCCCAGTTACCCAGAGTTGGTGCATTATTTTAATACATTGAAATGTTTACAAGGAATAAAATATCGAAGGACCGATCAGTTTAGCAGTCTTGGAAAATAGATTACATACATGAATGATACATTACACTTCATAACATATAAAACAATATGAAAAATCCTTCACGAACGCCATTATTCACTTGTCTTAACCCTATATATAAATTACAATAAACTTCTTGGAATCCTGGGAAAAATAAAACATAGAAAGGGGTGAGCTCAGATGCTATTAAGGATAACAATACAACAGAAACTTTCATAAATAAGCAGAAACATCTATGACAATGTATAACTAAAACAAAATCCTTTTGAACTTGAACTTCAGCATAATATGACAATGATAAAATGAAGTAATTCCATTTACATATTCACATGGATATTATACTAGTAGAATAATAACATGAAATATAAATAACCACTTTATAATGATAGAATACATAATTCCAAAATTTAATTTCTGTGTCAAGGCCTCATTACATGACCTAAGAGATAACTGTAACCAAAACCCAAACCGGAGAGACTCTGTAACCGAACTCCAACCCAGAGTTCCTCTAATAACTGGACACCATCCCGGAGTGCCTCTAATAACCGGACACCTACACAGAGTTCCTCTAATATCCAGACACCAACACGGAGGGTCTTCTATAACCTGAACCCAACCCGGAGGGCTTACATTTATCGGTCCCCAACTTCTAAAATACTAGTCCAACACATTCATCTTAAGAAGACGATGAAATATAACATAAATATTCGTATTAAAACTAGCATATGAAATTCCAAAACATTAATCATAAACCATTAATGACATAAAACTAAATCATCCATAGTCAAATATATCGCAAAACCTTACATACAATATAGAAGATTTGTATCATAATAAATCAACTTCAAATAAGTGTAAAATTTATCAAAGTATGTTGACATAGATGAAATCAAAACTATTTGAGAGAATTATCTCTTTTTTGAAATCATTTAAATGTAACATAATTATAAAATAATACATTTAATTATAAAATATTCTTATTAGATTTGAAGGGAAGCTTTAAATATTTTATAATGGCGGAAAATAGCCGCACCTGCTGTATATGTTTAAAAAGACATTCTTTTCTTAACTCTGTTGAAAAGGTTAAATTGGACCTTGTTTGGAAAATGACAGAATGATTCCTTTACAAACATCTTATAAAAATTCAACAAGGGTAAAAATGAAATTAACCCATAGTCTATAATATAGTAATAATTATTTGAAATACTTTTTTCAAGAAACATGGATGTGGATGATAATGATATCCCAGTGGATAATTACGTATAAACAATCTCGGATAATGAAGAGATTGTGAAATAAACCCTTACCAATTTGGTAAATTATGAAAATTACAACCCATTATAGAGGTATCATAAAATTAATATATAAATACAAATAAATTAATGTTTATTACACAAAGAATACTGTTATGGGCAGAACATACACCACACAAAAGGTAATATTGGCAATATGGCATGAATCTCACTGGAAGAAGGAGCGGGATGAAAACCACTTATCTTGTACCTTTCATTGGTCGAGGGTAGGTTAACCTCCTGTATAATGGTGATATAATTTTTATTAAATTATACATGAATCATATACATTAATATGATATCATATATGATCTTTTAACATTTCTTTGTTAATAATATCTTAGTATTATCGTCGTTTCAGGTGTTAACTTACTCGTTTTATTTTATATGTTTTGTTACATAAGACATGTTTGTTATAGAAAGGATGTATCTTATTCATATCCAGAATGATATAAAGTCCATAAACATTATTTTTCATCATAAAATAGAATTATACTTGATTGTATATGACGGGGAATGAAATCTCATCACATTCATGGTGATTGTAGTCCGTACGTACGCATGAGCGACAATATCACACTTTTGATATTAAAATAATTTATAATTGTATATTATATCATATATACAGAATCATTATCATTTTATATTTATTATGTACATTAATTAAACATCATTATTATACCCATCCAAATAATAATGGTTTGAATAATAATTACACCACGACGTGGAGACGTTAAGCCGTACTTAGGCACGTATGGAGACATGCAATTAAAAGGATGGATAGAATACTGAATATGGTTGTACCATATTTATAATAACATCTCATTATATAGATGATAATGGATTTTTTATTTTACAATGGGAATAACAAAGAATGAATAAGTTGAATAAGAACGGATCTTCCAAAATAGTGGTGAAAATATTACCACTTCTTCGTGTTCTTCCCTTTGATTTGATCAAAAGGGCTCCATAGGATGGCTTTCAGATCAAACTAAAGCCTCTTGGATTATTTGATGGAAGATTAGAGAGTATTTTTGGCAGGGTTTGGCTGATCCAAAAGGCTTTGAATGTGTAAATTAGTGAGAAGGGGGAGTTCCCTTTTATAAGAGGGGTGAGGGGCACCTTTGGATAAGCTAGAAATATTATTTTATAATAAATTCATATTCAGTTTATAATGGATAAAAAATGGATTATTAAAGGTCTATGATGGGGATGGGTTGAAATAATTTCATCCAACAGAATTTATTCAGGTATGGGTTATTATATTAACCTTATCTTTTAGTTTTAACTCTTAGTTAATTAGTTTAACATTTACCATGTGACTTTGTATTTCTATATTATATAGTTAATAAACATACAATATACATCCAAGAGACCCCCAAGTTGTCCATTAATAATACTCCTATTATGATATAAGTCTCTTGTCTGAGCCTTATATTTTTAAGAATTTAATATCAATTAATAATATAATATTTCTTTTAAAAACTCTTTTATGTCAATTTTGACACTATAGGGTTTTTTGTTTTTTATAAATTCATAAAAGCATTATTAATTAGAAAAAATTTTATATAAACAATAATAATATGTCATATTAAAATATAAAATTATATGAATTTATAAAATACCTAAAATTACATTTATTTGGGTATTTATAATATCAATTATCTTAATCTTTCATAAATACAGTAATTAATGCATCATCATTTTGTCATAAATAAATAAACATAGTTAATGTCTAAAAATTATAAATAAAATACCATTATGTAGGAAATATTTTTATATTTTTAATGAATAATTATAGTCGAAAATATAACATATATAACCTAATGTAAATATTGTTTTTCTAAAAGATATATATGCTTACGTTATTTTTGTATTTACTTTAACTTAATTAATATAAAGTGTCCCTATCACCTGCAAGTGGCTGCATGGGGTCCCAAAATCGACCCAAAGATGCCAATGGTCGGACATGTATCCTCCAATAAGTTTAGGACACGTTTTAGGGTAAATTATTATTTTTATAATATTATTTTTTAGCATTATTTACAGGATTTACCCTTTAACAATGGTAAATAAAATATTTACCGAAGTAATTATTCAAAATTTGTAAAAATGAAAGTTACCTATTTACACAATTTGGACGTCCTGATTCCAAATATGGAATCCTTTTTTCAAAATTCAAAACACATAAGTGGAAGAAATTAATTTAAAATTAATTCCCACTATCAAAACAAAAAGCGTGTTTTTAAGAAATATTAACTATCAAAAGATTGACACTAGTTTTTACCCGGTTTAATAGTGAAATTATGTCCAATGACCAAAATTGTATTAAATGGTAAAAATATATTATAAATATTCAAAAAAAACGAAAATTCATAATTTATCAATTTTTATTATTTTGATTAAAAAAGTTGTTTTTAATTAAAATTTATTAATTTTCACTATTCATCAAAATATAAAATTTATCCGAAAAGTACAAAAATTTTACCCTAGGCTAAACATGATATTCGAAATACAAAAGTGAACTCCATTTTGAGAGATATAATTTATAAAATTTCAAAATGTGGGTATTATAATTACAAATGGCTAGTTTGATTGGTTGTGGTGTCTGTTAGAACTCGAAGTTGGGTACACCACATGGTATTGTATTATTCAAAGAAAAGAGTACCATGGAAACATGGGGTGGTACATTTAGTTAACGAACGAGTGGGTTTAAAATATTTTTAACCGGTGCACTGAATTGAAAACTAAGTGTACCGATGAACTCACAGCACCAGTATTTGATTAAGGGGACCTTTACGACAATTGCGTTTTGTGTGGGTTGGAAGTTCATTTTTGGGGTTTATTCATCAAATTAAATAAAAATTTGGTGGTGAAAAAAATTTTATTTTGTGAGGTGGGGCCCACAAGAGCCCAACCTTCAACTCCTCTTTTATTTCCCTGCTTTTTCATCAAAAATTCCCCATTAATACCCCATGTTTAATTACTTTAACAACTCCACATATTGATTATAATGGATCCATCCTACCTCCCTCACCCTTTTAAACATTCCAACCAATTAATTTAATGACAGTGTTAAATTTAATTGGCACCACCTTGTAATTAATATGAATTTATTAACAATTCTATTAATTGGAGAGCCTCTTTTCTTTTTGTTGGCAAATCTATTTGGATAAAAGAATATTGAGGATTAAAGGGAGGCAAACCATTCATCAATGAAGAAAACCCAGATGAAGAACGCGAAGAACTTCTTCCTCGGATGCACCTCGACATCAAGAGACGACGTCGCCTATGGCATCGACCCTTCCTCCATCGTTGATGGAACGACACCGCTCTTCCGTGACGCCCGTCTACCGCGATGTTCATCTTCCACGGATCGACGACGTACGAAAACAACTTCTAGGTAGGTGGAATTTTTTTCATTTATTTCTTATATGTGTTTTCTACACTCGAACATGGCGTTTAAATTATTGGCTGAGGATTTGAACCTCTAACATGGTGGGTACAGACTACCGAAAAATTCTGGACCCACCACTATTTTTTCTTGATACGTGGGGTGATTGGAGGCGACGAAATGGGACCACAGCAGAGATTTGAGGCCTCCGCAGTGAGGTACAGATTCTGAGACAACCGCAGGTGCAGAAAGAAGAAGAAATGGACCACTGGAATTACTATGGTGGCTAGCGGAAGACCCCGGCGACCGAAGGTGGCGGCCAAAGGCGGCGGCCGGCACTGGCCGGTGGCATGGAGGCAGCGGCACCCGGGCAAACCGTCGGCAGAAGCCCACCATGGAACCGTATGCAACGGTGAAGGAGGGATATCATGGCGGAGCAGGATCCGGGGAATAGCGGCGCCAGCCTAGCACCACGTTCACGGAAACGAGGGCCGCGCCCCACGCTAGGCCAGTAGGTCAAGCCAACACCCCCCCCCCCCCCGGCCGTGCCGAGGGAGGTCATGCGGACCAAACCGTGCCCAGCCGGGCAGGGCAATGCACAACCGGGCCAGACCCAGTTCGGGCCGACCCAGGGGGGGTTCGGCCGGGTTGGACCAGGCCCAGACCCCCACTTCGGATTGCCTTTCAGTATTTTTGCCTATAACATAAGGTATGGACTTCCGATAGATGCACAGTCAATTGTGTAGGAATCCTTCGGTCAAGACAGTCGTTTCAGTATATTACACTCAAGGTTTCAGTGAATTTTGGGTACGGTCGGGTTGGTTCGAACCCGAAACCAACCGGGCCCTGGGAGCAGAAACTCTTATAACTTAAGGACCAGACGTACGATTGATGTTCCTTCAACTAAGTTGAATTTCTTTTTTTGATAAGGTTCTTTTTTAATACTCCACTTGAGTTTTGGATGTATCTGGACTATGGTAGGGTTGGTTTTAGCTTAAAACCAACTGAGCCCCTAGAATAGAAAAGCCAATAACACTCAGACCGTACATCCGATTGACGCGCCGTCAGTCGCATTGGGTTTATTTTGATGAGTCGGAACCTTGGGATACATCAAATCTGGACTTTGTGACAGTTGATGTATTGACCCCCCTTGATCGGGGAGTGGACCCTCCCGGGATCGAGCGTTCTGTGTGCGGAAACCCTAAAGCTGGCTGTGACTATATCGACTACTGTACTGGAATCCTCCATGGGTTCGACAGCGACGACTACAATACTGGGATCCTCTATCGGTTCAACGGTGATAGATACTATTCTTGTATCCTATGTGGGTCTAGAAGTATTGACCTCTGTACTTGAATCCTGTGTGGGTCCGACATAGTAGCTGGCCTTGTATCTTGTGTGGGTCAACAGCTTAGTTGGACTTGTATCCTGTGTGGGTCCAATAACATAGATGAATCAGTGGCTACATATAATCATCTCTCTCGCTATATGAACGATGTATACCTGTGTGAGATGAGTCTTGACTTCAATAATTATCATCGATGTGATTGACTTGTTTCCCAGTGTGGAATAGGTTGTGCTTCCCTGTGTGGACTAGGTTGTGATTTCCTGTGTGGACTGGGTTGTGTTTTCCAATGTGGACTAGTTTGTACATGGGCTCGAGAGTTGGAGACAAATTGTAATTGATGTCTTAGGTATATGTATGGTCATATACCTAAGTAGAGTCATTTGATACTTTTTTATTGTATCTTTCCTTTGTGGTTTATCATTCGTGCATTCTGAGAGACCATCAGGGGTCTCGGGATCCTACTAAGTATCATATACTCACCCCTGCACGGGAAATGCCCGAACTACATTGTGCTGGATACAGACGACAGACAACACTGATCGAGGTGGAGGATTATTGAGCTGGACAGTATCTAGAGGTGGACCACTTGGAGGGACGTACACGGAGCGGACGACCGGACCCGAGGAGCTGAAGAGACTATTTTTACCCACCCTTCTGGTGGGATTTCCGGAGAACGGCTTGGTGATGCTGTTTTACATTACTACTGTTATACTTTCTTTTCAATTGTATTGTACTTTCAGCTGGGTTTTTAAACTGGCTCTTTTACTTTTCAACACTTACTTCTTACCCAGTTTTACTTAGTGCTAACCTCACATGCGTACTCTGTTTTGTTTGATTACATTATAAGGGAAATGTCTTCCCTTTTATTGGGATTTATGCCTTTGGTGCTAGTCGGCAGCCCCTGGCCTATGGAAGGCGGGCCTTGGGTAGTCACGACATGATCCCCAAGGATGGTTTGTGACATAATATTTCAAAGAAAATAAATTTGACTCTTTATATAGAAATCATAAATGTTTTTGTGGGGAAATTTATTTTGAATTGGTATTGCAAAAATCTAATCTTATATTTAGTGAAAATCATTTCTAATAAAAAAATGCTCAGAATATTACGTTTTGTTTCTCTATATATCCCATGTAATGTTAGATAATAACATTCATAATCCCAAAAACCAAATACTTAGATTAAAATATATATTGAATTAATGAACTTTGTGAAGAAAAAATTATATAATTAATATAACCCCTCCAAATTTGAGAGTGTGTTTTAATATAGATAACCTTTACAATTAAAAAATTAAATGTTCATGGAATTCATGTATGTTTTCAAAATTTAATCCACACACCTATTCTTCTCCATTTGAGGAACTACTCTATTATTTTTCAGGATAAAAAACTAGATCTAAATCCAGCGAAAAATGATAGCAAATAAAACATCAAGAAACAATGGAAAAAAATAGTGTGTATGGGGTATAAAACAATGGTCGAAAAAATAAAATATTTTAAAAATTAAGGCACAAAAAATTAAATAGCTCATCATTGGGTTAAAAGTTTTCATTCACTATTGGGATGAAAATTTTCAAGACCATAAGTTCCATGATTCATTATATTTATTATAATTATAATTATAATTTTTATTATTATTATTATTTTCATTTGTGGATATCATCTTTATATTCATAAAAAGAATTATTAAAATTTATACCAAGACACATCATCTACCAGTGGATGAAGCTCCAAATATCAATTATCATTATTTTTAAATATTTCTATTTCATAGAGTAATCTTTATTTTTTAAGATAAATCATCTAGTAAAGAGTGTCTACAACTATTATATTCATTCAATAAGAATACCATTGTTCTTCTCATCAATGGGGAAATTCAGATTTTTTATAATCCAATTATTCTTGATATAAATACCATAGTATGTATAGAGGAATAATCTATCATGTATGGAATCACTATATCAACATCAATAACAAGTATTTGTGTATTAATAGAAATCCAAATATATGTGTAAATTATAAAATAATTCGCATGATGGAATATATCCATAAAATAGACTCTAGTAATAGATTCAATAATCCATTAAGCACCATTATCAACCTTATAATAACAAATATCAGTCACAACCATAATGATTTACATTTATACTAATTTAAAATTACAATACGAAATTGAAAATAGGTCATTAGTTATAATGTTCAATAATAATGATAATATTCATGTAGAAAAAATATGATGTTGAGTAATTTTAAAACGTTAGGAAGCAGTAAAAGTCACTTACATGAACATTGAATGTGAAGGTTTTATGGGGAGTGGTTATCATTATGATGTCCATTATAGACAAGGGTCGATGTGGATGAGATTTTTTAGTGGGGGATATATCATCATTGATTACATTTGGATTTAAAATTATATATTGTAAAACAGACTAATAAACTACTTATGAAACAAAACATATGAACTGATAAACCGTAGTTCCTCAAATTTGTTTTAATGAATTGTTGATGATTAATGGGGATGCATTAGATGAGTTGTGACTATCCAATATAGATGAACAAGGAACTTATGTTCTAAAAAACCTTGATCATGAATTTTAATGTGTTCCTGGGTGTCAAAATAGGGTGGGAAGCATTTTATTGTGGATGGAATTGAGGTGCCGCAGTTTTTTTCCTACACAATTCATGAAAGTAGTAAAATAGTACATTTAAAAAAAATATAAGTTTTTAAAAAATAACACTCATATATTAATATTTGGGTTCGATATGTAGATTAATTGTTTATGTTAAAATGAAAATATTTTCTATTAATACTATATATTTAAAAATTATTTGTGTAAACAAATATATAAGAATGTATTAAAAAATAATGATATTTGGAAAATATGTGTTAATAAAAACATATTCAATTAAAAAATACATAAAAACATATCTCATCCAAAAGTATATAAGTTCCTATTAAAAAAACTGTGTGTCAATATTAGTTAATTAATAAATATATATTTAATTATTGATAAAAAATCATTATTTAATAATATAATGTGCCATGTTTTTTTAATACTAAAAAACTTATTTTTAACATTTATTAATATAAATAGATATTTTTTCAAAACAAGTTGTTTGTATTAATATGATAAATCAATCGATTTTTATATTGTTAAAATATAGGTTAGTATTAAGGAATAAATATCACTGTATATGAGTATGTAAAAAAAATGGTCCAAAATTTACTATCGATAAAATATCATCTTTGATGGAATTAATAATTTTTAATAACATGTACATTATATGTACCACTATATTTTTTGGAATGATTTTTTTGGATGTTTCTCTATTACATTACAATAAATTACTGATTTTTTATTCATTGCATGATTCCCCAAGAAACCTTTCATCAAAAATACATTTAGATATTAATATCTGTAAAAAATCTAATTTTATCCTAGAATTTAATAAAAAATTCTTGAATTATGAAATTGATTGTATGATTAAACTACCATGGTATTGAAAACAAGATTAAAACCAATAAACCATTTCTATCTAATTGAATACAAGGATAAACCCTGTGTATAAGTCAATCGACTATGTATATCTGACTAATCCTGAGGATCTACTGCAAGAACAACAGACCAATCGTATGTATTGATTGTGTGAATCGGATCGACTGTGCATCATAGTGCGTGTTGACAACATGAACAACTAAATTTGACTGTGGAGAAATAATCCGCAAATACAATTCTGTATTGACTATATAATGAGCCCCAATTGATTATGAGGTAGTCAAGTTACCATTCATTTGTATCAATTCAGAAATTCTAAAATTGATCAAAGTAAAACCAGAGCCACCTCAAAACACCACCATCCTTCCTCAATCACCTTAAACCCACTTCTAATATTTTATAGAAAATTTCTATATTTCCACCAAAACATTCCTTGAATTTTCATTAAGAATAGATCAAAAATAAAATTTTAAATATCATTAATGTGTTTCAAAAAATATAAAACATACCAAAAATATCCACTCCATATTCTCAACACTTCCTCATAAATAGTACGATAAATATTACTCCTCCCATATAAATTTATCCTCAATCTCTTTGATCAGGGTAATTTGTAGTTGGTGCCAGAAAACCTATAGGGGATTAGAGGTTTGTGTTTATTAAGGAGATTGTAAGGAGTTCTTGTGGAGTAAAGGTGAATCGTATGTCAATGAGGAATAGATCACAAGGTAGGATCTTATTGTATTTTCTATTACACCCTATTTATGTGAACTAAATTTCTAGACTTTTTCCTGAATTATTTGATTTTCCAATTAATTATCGTAAGAATGTTCTATATTTTTTTTATTTTGAAATATTGTTTGTTCTGATCATTGAAAGAACATGTTTTTGGATCGAAGACCGAGAATCTGGAACTAATGACCACTAACCCTACCCCACATCATGGAACTCAAACCCGATGTGGTACCATACCAAAATCTAGTTGTTCCAGTTATTAGATGAATGAGGTAATCGTGACTACCCAACTACTTTATATCCCTTCCCCATTACCATAACCCTTCTCTTGGGAGTAGGAAACAAGTCATTTCCCCTCATAGTGGCTCACGATAACTGAGTGGTGCATGATTGATGTGAATATTTAGGTGTCACATACCCTAATAATACAACAGTTGGGAGGCGCATAGTGGTACGATCTAGGAGGGAAGGCTTTGTATGAAGTTGTAGGAACTCAATATTACGCAGGAAGAAGCTTGGGATAATGCAGATGGTAGATCCAAATGGTTCCTCCTTGGAACACAACGGGGGAGGTTACGTGGTGAGAGTTGATGGAGAGGGGATCATATTTTAAGACTAAATGGTTATGATTTTATAAGGAAGAAAATGTTGTGTTTTTTCATACCTATAAGAATGGTCCATATTCAATGGAAGATGCATCACCACATAGTGTTGGAGGGGTTACATTCTAGAAGTCAAGGCCGACCAGGGGGTCATCCTGCACATCCCTTAGAAGAGATATTAACATATTGAATCAAGCAAGCCCATGGGGCAGTCCATGATTGTTGCGGATTTAATAGAATATACAAGTTCATTTTTCAGAGAATATATGTGGAAATAGAGTTTTTTTAATAAATTTTAAAAAGAAATTATTTTTTAAAAAATTGTTTGGTTGATTTTTTTCAAATTGTGCCACAAAGGTGGCATCGCGGAAGCCGCCATTGCATTACGGTTGAAAGGCTGCATCGCGGATGCTGCCTTTGCATTACTGGCGCGAATCAGTGACATGGCAAAGACGGCACCCATGGTGCCGCCATTCTGTATCACATCATCCGAAAGGTGGAACCCGCGGTGTAGCCTTTGCCTCAATGCCCTATAAAAGGGTAGTGCCCCCCTCCCCTTCTCCTCAATTCCGAGCATTCATCCTCTCTCAAATTCTCTCTTTTGTGGCGGCGTTCTGTGGTTTGAAATTTTTGGAATGCTTTTATGGGTATGTTTTTTAATTTAATGTTTTTTATTTTGTAGAATTGTTTTTAGTTAAATATTTTTATAATTTTAATGTTTATTCTTTAGTTGAATTGTTTATAGTTAAATATTTTAAATATTTAATATTTTAGTTTGTTTTAAATTTGTTTGTTTGTTAGATTGTTTATATATATTTAGGAATTATGAATTTCATTAGTATAAATTAATTTTGGATTTTTTTTATGAAATTTTGGTAGCATAAAGAGTATGTTATCTAAGCAATAAAATCCTTGTCTAGATACAAACAAGTTTATGTGGCTCTGGCACAGATGTACCGAGGGGTAAAACCTGAAAACATCGATTTGAGCTAGACTCGGTCGGGAACTGGTGTATGACAATGGGCCTTACTGCATTCGGTTTTGACACTCCTAGAGGATATTCTTAAGATATGCATATTTATTTATAAACTACTAAAATATCTATGAAAAGAAATGATAATTTGATAATTTAGTAATGATGTTGATATTTATTATTCGGAATGATTAATTAAAAATTAATTAATAATCAGTTAAAAATAAATAACATGGAGTTAAAATATAAATAATATTGAGTTAAAATATAAATAACATGGAGTTAAAATATAAATAACATGGAGTTAATATATAAATAACATGAAGTTAAAATATAAATAACAGCATGTTAAAATATAAATAACAGAATGTTAAAATATAAATAACTGCATGTTAAAATATAAATAACAAGAAGTTTAAATATAAATAACATCATGTTAAAATATAAATAACATATAGTTAAAATATAATTAACATATATAAATAACATAGAGTTAAAATATAAATAACATGGAGTTAAAATATAAATAACATTGACTAAAAATATAAATAACACATATAAATAAAATAGAGTTAAAAAAATAAATAACATAGAGTTAAAAAATAAATAACATGAAGTTAAAAAATAAATATCATGAAGTTAAAAAATAAATAACATGAAGTTAAAAAATAAATAAAATGAAGTTAAAATATAAATAAAATGAAGATAAAATATGAATAACAGAATGTTAGAATATAAATAACATGGTGTTAAAATATAAATAAGATAATGTTTTTATCTTCTTGCTTTTCTTGAAGTGAATTGAATATCAAAATTTCAGAAATCATGGGTTTTTTGAAATTTTGATATCAATTTCACTGCAAGAAAATATAGAAGATGAAAACATTCTCTTATTAATTTTCTAACTTGATGTTATTTACATTTTAACTCACTAATTAGAATGTGTACTAAGAAATATCTGGGTTTATGATATAATATCTTTTAAAATTTATGTATCATAATGATTGTATATTTTAGAAGTAATAGTTATTATTTAAACGTGAGGTAAAATCAAACTTATTTTTAATAATCTTTTTAATTACTGCTTCAAAGTATAAAATCCAACTTATATTGGTAACCACTATTCTGAATGTCACTTACATTATCAAAATCGTGATTAGAAAACATTATTTACGTAGAGCGGAATGTTTTCCTATGTGTATTGCTATGTGGAGGTTATTCAAACTGAGAAAGGGACTTCTTATAGTACACAACCAATAAAAGTGGTTAATACAACTGATTGTGTAACCATAAATGACCTTCAAGATAGAATTCATGGCTCATTAAATATAGGACCCGATCATAAGATCAAGTGAATGAGTTGTAGACATTTTCAGTTCCCTTCAACATTGTGTCATCTAGCTTTTCCATTGGTTGGTGATGCACAATGGATCCAAACAATTAATTTGTTTTCTCAAGAGTCGGATGGTACCAAGATGGAGTTATATGTTGATGTTCATACTGTACAATAAAAACATCCAATTGTACATAGAAATAGACGTACAAGAGTCGTTGAAGATAGTCCGCACCATGAAGTTTAGACTATTCCAAATGATGCAGAGGACAACGTACTTGATCTCCAAGATATACATGTTAACCCAACATTTGATGAGAATTTTCGTAATAATGAAACAGATGGTGATAGTAGTGTTGATGAGGAAAGAACAAGAGATGTTTCGAGAAATGTATTAGTTGTACAGCATTCTCAACCTACAATAAATCACTCTCCGCTCTTTGCATCTTGGTTAGAAAAAATGACACGCGTGCCTGAATTTGGAGATAATGATCTCACAGCAACAACTGAGTTTCCCGGAGTTATACAATATCGGTTTAGTGAGATGGAAAAAACATTATATGTTGGAAGTAATTTTCCAAGTAAATATACATTAAAAAACACTAAAGAGATTTCACATTGAGAGGCACTACACCTATTTAATTTACGAATCAGATCATAGAAAATATGGCATACGATGTGAGAAGTATGAGGATGATTGTATATTTCGATTGAGGGTGATTTTAGACATTGAATTTGTAGGTTGGATAATCACGAGGATTGAGGCAGCTCATACTTGCGTTCAACCAATCCTGACACAAGATCATACATCATTGGATGTAGAATTAGTATCATCCATTTTTGTTGAGATGATTAGAACAAGTCAAGATGTTCTGATTTCCCTTGTGCAAGAGAGGATACAATAGACCTTCGGTTATAAGATATCCTATTATAAGGCATAGAAGGTGAAATAGAAGGCAATTGTGATGGTCTATGGTGATTGGGATGACTCATATCGGGTGTTTCCGCCGTTTATATCCATATTGAGGCATCATAACCATGTTTTCGTTCATCTGGATACAAACGAACATGTGTCTCACAATAACCGACTTGATCCATCTCGTGTTCAATTTTATCAGTTGTTCTGGGCATTCCTTCCCAGTATCTCGGCCTTTTGTTTCTACAAATAGTTTATTCAGATTGATGGAACATTTATGTATGGAAAATAAAAGGGTGTATTGTTGATTACGGCAACCCAATATGGAAGCCGTTCACCTCTTCCTCTTTCCTTTTCCATTTTAGAGAAAGAAAACTATGAATCATGGAGTTGATTTTTGGCATGTATCAACACCCATTTCTCCAACATTCGGGGTGTTTGTTTGATATCTAATCAGCATCGGAAAATTAATGAGGCAATCAATGCGGATCCTGATACATGGTGTTACCCAAATTCACATCATTAGTTCTGCATTAGACACATTGCTAGCCACTTGCATAAAAAGTTCAACAATGAACAAATTAAGAAGGAAATCACCAGACTTGGTACGCATTGTATTCGTTATTTTTTTGTATATCAACGTAAAGAAAACATCAAAATATTTGAAATATCATTTATTATGTGTAGAATATGATTCCAATCAAAGACGGTTTGATGAATATTTCTAAAAAATCCGTCAGGTTAATGAAGAAGATTACGATTATATGATGCGAATTCAAAAGAAAAATGGACATTGGCATATGATGGGGGGAATAGGTATGGACAGATGATGAATAACATTGTAGAGTGCATCAATGGTGTCTTCAATGGGATTCTCAAGCTACCTATAACTTCCATAGTTTAGGAGACATTATATCATTGTGTGAGGTACTTTGTTGATAGTGAAAAACTAGCATCAGATGGAATAAATCAGCGGCTAATGTACGGAAGACATTTTCAACGAGAGATTGAGAAGAATATTGAAGAAGCTTATGGTTATCATGTTTTCCAATTTCTACAAGAAGAATCTCGATTTGAAGTTCAAGAGATGTAGAACCCCACCACAAATAGAATTGGTGAAAAAGTGGTGGTATTACTAGAAAAGAAGAAATGTCAATGTGGAAGCTTTTAGGCCTTACGGTTTCCATGCTCACATGCCATCGCAGCATGTGCTTCTGTTAACATATCATGGGAAGCATATGTTGATCCAGTGTACCAGATGAAATCCATTTCAAACTGTTACGCTTCATCATGGACACCTATTGGTGAGTTTCGTTATTTTCCAATGCCCAAAGGTCAGCCGATAGTGGTACCTAATAAGAATCGGTTACATCCCCGTCGGAGACTCAACGCCAGCAGGATGTGAAATGAGATGGACTGGCATCAAGAACAAAGATAGAGTCTGAGATGCATGGCATGTCATCAAGAAGGTCATAATCGGAAACGATGCCCTAACACTATTGGGTCGAGTTCACACTCTTGAGCCACTATGATGTATTTTTCGTTATTAAGAAACCCTCATATTGTAAATTTAATGTTGTTATATATTCATTTTACCTCTGTTTTCTATCCCCCAAAATTGAAAATCATAACTGTAAACCCAGAAACATCTTTTTTATACTGTAATCCTAACAATCTAAACCATAATCCGGAAAATCATTTCTCAAATCATTAACCTAAATCATAAAACGTTAAAATAAATCCAAAATCCTAGTTCCAAAAGGTAAAATGTGAAACCCTAAACTTTAAATCCAAAAATTTAAAACATAAACTGTAATCCCAAAAAAATATGCCCTTTACATCATTTTTCAAAACATTATGTGATTGAGAGACTAATTATCAAACATATGTCCAGATTGTCTAGTACAATCCTATAAAATATGACTAATGTGCCCTACAAATCCCTATAACTCATGCATAAAGTTTTAGGTAATAAAGGAGAACCCTAGAAATTGAACCCTCCTACATTGGTAATGAAGTCATAGAGACAATTGAATCTTGATCTAGTAATAGATTGACACCACAAAAAGTGAAATCTCTTACAATATCAAAATATGATCCCTACTACTACACCTTCCACCTGTATACCCAAGGATCACATTTGAGATATACATAAAATTATTTTGAAAGGGAATTATAACATTCAAATATAACAAAATACCCTTTCTTGATATAAAAACATTCATTGAAAACTAGTTCACACTTCATTTCACAATTCTTTAAAAACACCCTTCTATTTACCCAAGTTAGGGGAAACCACATTTTATAAAAAAACCTTTACAAAAAATAAAAAATTCATGCCAATTATTTTATAAAACAATTTTTAAAACAAAGTGAAATCATGATTCATCCTACATATATTAGAGACAGAACCAATTATAGGTCGTGAATGATCCATGATGTGAATCCTTGATAAAAATTTATTTGTTTATATGTAGATGACTGACACCATATTTATCAGTCAACACGCTACCCATTGTTCATAGGTTGTGATATAGGGTGGTCCAGATCGATTGATCAGGGTGTGTCGAGAGCACCATTTTCATCACACAGAGCCTCCCCCTGCCATTATACCATACTTGCGTTGTGCTGGTTTCTATGGTATTTTACTATCTAATTTTAAATTTGTAGACCATCACCTACTAGCTACACTCGTGGGGAGGTGGAGGCCATAGACACACACATTCCACCTTCCTGAGGGAGAGATGACCATAAACCTCTAGGATGTGGTTGTTCTTCATGGTCTTCATATCCAGGGGAGACCCGTTATTGGAACCACTCGGGCATCTTGGTCCAACCTTGCTCAGCGCTTGTTAGGCTAAGAAATTATGTCTGATCATAGTGCTACTGATGGAGCATCGATATCCATGCCTTGGGTGGAGGCACATATTCTAGTTTTAGCTGATGATGCTGACGAAAATATGATGATGTGTTATGCACGTGCATATATATTACGACTTATTGGAGGGACCTGTGTACGGATCATTCAGGGATGCACATGCACATGATGAATCTACCCCTGCTAGAGTATTTTGATCGGGCAGGGACGTACAGTTGGGGATCCTCCTTCTTGGAATACACATATAGAGCATTATGTAGGATATCCGACCAGAGGCACACAGGTCTCGGGGGATGCGTCATCCTTATTCAGATTTGGGCATGGGAGCACTTCCGCGCATTCTGCCCTGATCTTCCGGGTCCGCCGGTCGAGATGTTGGTGCAACATGATGAGCCACGTGGACACTGGTATGATCACTCACTTCTAGCAGTTTCTGATGCTACTAAATTCTATTGACTTTAGTTTCTCATAATTTATCACTGTCGATGTTTTATTTTATAGTTGGTGTCAGCGCAACAATTTCAATACTGTTCCGAGACACGATTTTCCATATATCATCTCGAGCTGGAATTTATCTTACACCATCAGGTATGTATATAAAATCTATAACTGTCTAACAAATTTAATAATAACATCATTTTTTAGTTAACAATTTTTCTAACAAGGTTTTTATGTTATTTCAGATTTTATGGGTTCTATACTGGTCTTTTATGGACCAATTTCCTCCATACAGCATGGTTCGTCTTGACGATGTTACGGCTGTAGTGACACTCATTCACATTCATATTGTTGAGTGGCACCATCCTGAGAGAGTCAGGTTCCAGTTTCTCTTCATTCAGCGGATTCCATTACTGCCGAGGCAGACAGATCAGCTTCATGGGATGAAGCTGACAGGGAGGCAGGATGACGACTGGCGTCGAGTAGATGCTGTATTTCTCGACTGTTGGCACAGACGCGCAGAGTTTTGCATCTAGGGAGTTCCTAATGTGCAGTTCTCTCTTTCAGTGCAACACGAGTATGAGACATGGTATAGACTGAAGTCTATACTGTATGAGCCATGCTGTATTTCTCGACTGTTGGCACAGACGCGCAGAGTTTTTCATCCAGGGAGTTCCTACGGTTTAGTTATCTCTTTTAGCACTGCGTGAGTGTGAGCCATGGTATAGACTGAAGTCTATACTGTATCTTACCCGAGCCATCAGAGAGATGCATATGATTGTATGTCAATTAAATTATATTACTATGTTTTTTGAGTTATTTTCAAATTAATTTTTAATCTATTTATTAGAGTGTCAGATAGACAAACTTATTGATATGAGTGATGAGGCCGAGGATAGAGTCTTCAGTCAGGAAGCCGTTCATGATCATGTGTTGGAGCTGAGGTCATCTGTCTGTGTGTTTTCCGAGAGCCACTTCGAGTGTCCGGCATGGAGACAGCAGGTTCCTGCCGCAAAGGAAGATCCTGCAGTAGCTGCTGGTGCTGAGGAGTCATGACCTCGGTGACGTAGACATTATCATCCTGCACGTTAGGCCTCACGAGTTCCATAGGCAGAAGTCGGGCCTCTAGTAGCCCAGTCTGTGCCGATGCAGGATCTGCCTCAGCTGTCTTGGGATCCATCCTTTTTGACAGCATATCGTCAGTTTTCTATATCGTGGCGCCCATATGGAGCGCAGCCTTTCGGTCCAGTGTCATCACAGCCTTGGTGTCCATACCCATCGCAGATTTGGGGTACATCATCACCATATGATTTTCCCCACTGCGATGATGCTGGATTCATCTACATTGGAGGTGGGCGAAGGATCAGGAGGGTCGTACGAGGTGGAGTTGACATTTTCTCCCACTGGCACAGAGGTGGAGGATATGACAGTCGACATTCTAGCACCCAAGTACCAGCCCTCTCTAGGTCATCAGACTCCCCAGAGATCTCCCTGCGGATGTCATAATATTAGACCACCATGTGAGACATGATCTCCTCACCGTAGACATATACATTGATTGTTTATGATCATTTATTTGTTTTATGTCTATGGAAATGAAAAACATTATTTTATGAAATGATTTGTGTTAGACCACCATGTGAGACAAGATATCATCATTGTAGACATCGACATTGATTTTTTATGTTCGTTTATATGTTTTATGTCTATAGAAATAAATAATAAATTATTAGCTTTCAAAACCGCCTATTTGAATGTTAAAAATGATTCAAGTACATAACTTTGAAGGACTATAAAATATAAACCATAAGAGAAATCTAAATGAAACATTAAACATTCATTAAACATATAACCAATTGTTGTAAAAACAAATCATTTCACAACAACTCTTCATGAAAAATAATTTATTATCTTTCAAAACCTCCTACTTGAAACATAGAAATGTTTCAAGTACGTGACTTTGAAAGACTATAAAATATAAACCTTAACACCAATCTAAACGAAACATTAAACATTAATTAAAAATATATGAGTCAACCCCACATCAATAGGATGCATGTTGTCGCCAGTATCACAAACATATATAATGTTTGATGCATGAAAACGTGTTATATCTCCTTTCATGGAACAACGAAATCCATTCTTCCACACGCCATGTCCATATCCATATCAACATCTGGAAGCATAAGGGTATGTTCAAAGATATTCCACATGAAATTATCATACGTTCACATTCCAGCAAATATCAGCCCCTTCAACACCACAATGAATCCAACCATTATAATTTTTATACAATTGTCCCCCCATTTCCGCACGTCATGTTGATCAGTTAAAAACACCAACGATACAGCATATCCCATTGAAATATTCATCCACAAATATTTATCATTTATCATCTTCAAAAGGACACTGTAGGAAATCCATAATCTATCCATTCCAAACACTCACATACATGTATACTATAAACATAAAAACATGAAAACTTGTTAGTTTTTATGATTATAGTATACTTGTATGTGAGTGTTTGAAATGGATAGATCAAGGAGGTCCTACAGTGGCCTTTTAAATATGATAAAAGATAAATATTTGGTGATGAAGAGTTCAATGGGCTATGTGGAATCAGTGGTGTTTTCATCTGATCAACTGGACGTGCGGAGGTGACATTTTCGCATGTCCTGTTGATCAGATGAAAACACCAGCGATTCCACATAACCCATTGAACTCTTCATCACCAAATATTTATCTTTTATCATCTTCGAAAGTACACTGTAGGACCTCCTTCATCTATCCCTTCCAAATACTCACATATATGTATACTATAAACATAAAAACATGAAAACTTTTTGGTGTTTAGGCTTATAGTATACTTGTATGTGAGTTTTTGGAATGGATAGATCAAGGAGTTCCTACAGTGGCCTTTTGAAGATGATAAAAGGTAATTATTTGGTGATGAAGAGTTCAATGGGATATTTGGAATCATTGGTGTTTTCATCCGATTAACTGGACATGCGGAAATGGGGTGACAGTTGTAGAAGAAATTATAATGGTTGGATGCATGGTGATGTGAAAGGGGTTGATATTTTCCAAAATGCGAACGTTTGAGAATTTCATGTGGATATCATTGAACATACCCTTATTCGGCCAAATATTGATATGGATATGGAAATGACAGGTGTAAGAATGGATTATGTTGTTCCACGAAATGAGACATAACATGTATTCATGCGTTAAATATTATAGATGTATGTGATACTAGAGACAACATGCATCTTATTGATGCAGGGTTGACCCATATATGTTTAATTAATGTTTAAGGTTTCGTTTAGATTGGTCTTATAGTTTATATTTTTATAGTCTTCCAAAGTCATGTACTTGAAACATTTATATTTTTCAATTAGGCAGTTTTAAAAGATAATAATTTATATTTCATGAACAATTGTTATGAAATGTTTTTTGTTTACAACAATTGGTTATATGTATAATGAATGTTTAATGTTTTGTTTATATTGGTCATATGGTTTATATTTTATAGTATTTCAAAGTCACGTACATGAAACATTTTTAACTTTCAAGTAGGCGGTTTTGAAAGTTAATAATTTATTTTTCATGAATAGTTGTTATGAAATGATTTGTGTTTACAAAATTTGGTTATATGTTTAATGCATGTTTAAGGTTTCGTTTAGATTGGTATTATGGTTTATATTTTATACACTTTTAAAGTCACTTATTTGAGACATTTTTTATTTTCATGTAGGTGGTTTTGAATGCTAATAAATTATTTTCATGAACAATTGTTATGAAATGATTTGTTTTTACAAAAACTATTTATATGTTTAAGGAAGGTTTAGTGTTTAATTTAGATTCGTCTTATGGTTTATATTATATAGTCTTTAAATGTCACATACTTGAAATATTTTTAACTTTTCGATTTTAAAACAAAATATTAAAAACTAATAATTTTTTTTGTTAGGTGGAAGGAATAATTCTCCTGAACATTTTTTATGAATTATGTATATGAATAAATATATAAACAAAAAAAATCAAATGTTTGTTTCTTAGGGGAAAGGTGGCATCACGAGTGCCACCTTTATGCCATAGTTCAAAGGCGGCATCGCAGATGCCGCCTTTCACCTGTAATGCAAAGGTGGCATCGCGGATGCTGCCTTTGAGGCACATTTTGAAAAAAAATCGAACTAATCATTTTTTTTATTTTTTTAAATGTATTAAAAAATAAATCCCATTGAAATATAATGATTGTAACCATACACAGACAGGACCAAAAAACTTTGAAAATGGACCCACGAATCTAAAAAAATCTATATAAAAACATTTTAAAAAATATTAAGTAATGACTATGAATTAATATTCTATGAAAATATCAAGGAGACTAGAACGTTTCCCCCAAATAATTTCAAATTAGAAACCAACCATCAATAAAAATATCTTCTCAACTGACACCATCAAACAATGTTTTAACAAAAATGTATGATAGTCATTCAAGTCATTTTCATCTAACAGCTCTATTCATGTTACCTTATAGAATCACCGAATATAATATTATCAATTTGTAGCACCCAACATCTCTCTTCTTCCAAGACACTTCTATATAAGTCCTCCATTTAATAAAAAGTAATAGAACAAGCTAAAAAATAGATTTTCATACAATGTAACAATGGTGTGGTGATTAACAACCTAGAATTTGAATAATCAAACCTAAAGTGAATCCATTTGAAAATAATTAAAAAAAATTATTTTTTAACATGATGACTGATTGAAATTTGACCTGAAAATTCATATCATTCATAATAATAGAAAAAAACTACAATCATAGTTATCTAGCATTAAGTAATAATTTGGAAGGGAATGATAGAAAACGAGAATATTTTTTTGTGAAAAGTGAAACACAAAGTGAAGATAGGGAAAATTCTGGCATATGTGCATTTATAATTTTGAATTAAAACAAGGTAAAATTTTAAATAAATCACATGAACACCAATATTGACTAATGTTTTCATTTTTCAATCCATGTAATGCTATTTACAAGGATTTATTACATTGTTTGTATATTTTATTAATGGCAGTGGATGAAATGTTTATTGTTATATTTCAATAAAACATATCAGCATGGATACTTTTCGATAACTATTTAATGGCAACCTAACGACAACTTATATGCATCATTTCTACTATTTATAGGCCAATTTTTTCTACATATATAACTTTCGTGTTATTAAATGTTTGTTACTAGTACAAAACCTCATCCTAGGAATTTTACATTATAGTAAAGGCTATGATTCAATCAATGTTAGAAATGATTCAATATTGTAAAATATATTATTCCATCCATTATGCTTCATTGGATAAAATCCATGATTGATAAGGGTTGAACTCAATTGATGACATTATTCACTAGATTTATGTGTATTTCCTCCAATGTGATTTTTAATTATAAAATAATCTATTTCATATAAATTACCAATTTTTTGTCAATTTTTTTCACTTTTCTCATGTTTGGAATTAAAATTAAATTTAACATAATAAATTATAAACTAAAAATTATAAAAATAAAAAATCAAATATATTTATATCACTAAACTATTAAATACAAACAAAAAAATTTATCTTGCAATTAATAGATTCAATAACATCATATCCTCTATAGACAATTAGAATATTATTGGGACACATAATCATCCTTGATATAATTATAATCATATTCATATGTAATATAATAAAAATTTTATTAATAGCTATAAAAATGATTGAACATTATAATTAATATATGAAAATTAAAAAAAATGTATATGTATACATTTTTCAAATAACCAAAATTCATTTTAGAAATTTCTATTATGTATGAGAGCTTGAGGATGATTAATAAACTTTTAATATTTATAACTTCTAGAAATATAAACTTTAATACTAAAAAAATATTTAAAATAAACCATTATAATGGGAATACCTTAAATAACACATGTCATGTTTGCAAGGCCTCAAAAAGAGTGATTGTGATCATTACAATATTAAATCACATCTATATCTTAAAAATAGATAAATTATAATTTAAACTTATCTATATAATTTTGTAAATTCAACATTCTAATTTTTGACACATAATGGCTCTCATATTGTAGATAAAACAATATTAATAAAATAATACATACTATTAAAAAATATATATATAAAACATTTTAATAACATAATTTAAATAATGTGGACATCGAATAAATCTATGTTGGTTTTATATCCTCCCATAGAATATTTATCTTATGATTATGATGCTTTAACTTGAAAACTACCAATTTAATTATTGTAAAAATATTTTTTTTTCATAGTTTCTACACAACATATACAACAACTTCTTCAAATTTGAATCCTTTTACACAAGTAAAATTATTAATTCTTGAATAAAAAACATTAATAAATCAAGCTTCATTCATGGTTACAGAATTTCTCTAACAGAATGAACAACACTCTACTCTATCCAATACTAGTCAAAAAAATGTTCATTCTATAAGCCATTTCTTTAATAAGAACATATTCATATTTCATGATTACTCTCATCTAAAAATCATTTTTTCAAACTTGCATCGAGTGAAGATTTGATGTTGGATGAGATGATTATAATATCAAATTAATCTAAATGTAAAATGGATGTAAAAACTCATATATAAATGATGCCCTTATCCACTCCCCTTATAATGGGATATATTTTTATTTATCCTCACTAAATAACGATCATAAAAAACTAATTTATGCTCGGTAACACTTTTAATCATAATAAAATATTACTTCAATATTGTTTTTCATCCAGATTCAATCGTATTTTATTGTCAAACTAACCATCTTGCTTAATAAACACTTGAAAATATTTCATCATATCCTAATAAGTCTTTACATATTTTACACTTTACCAAAATTTAAATAGTGTGTTACCGGATATTTTTAACCATTCTGAAAAATATGGTTTAAAATTAGAGCATAACAACTCACATAAATAAATTTCCATCATATAATAAACTATATTGATTATTAGAATATTCTTTCAGACACTCCGTCATGTAATCATTAACTAATTCATTTTTTAAGGTTGGATAAAAAATTACTTTTTTAATGGACTAATCATACAAAGTATGAAAAAAATTATTCTCTAATTCAATTAATGTTTGGGGACATCCATTTTACAAAAAAAAAATCTATTTAGTTCCCAATTATTATCAACTATGTGAGAAGTTAAACATATACATAATTCACCATTGAAAGCATACTAACAATAAAATGTTATGAATATTTTTTCAAGACTACAATTTATTATTTGTTTAAAATTTTCTTTCTCAATAGAATAATAACATAATATTTTTTAATTCCTCTATTATATGTCTTGACATCAATGATAAGAAGCTTCAAAATATATCTTAATCTCTTATACTTAACAAAACTTAATGAGATATCATTCTCTGTGATACATATAGAGAGGCGTTCACTTCTGGAATATTAGCTTATACTAATAGTTTTAAACTGTTGTTAGAAGCTAGAAAATATGTGTCTATTAAGTTGTAGCAATATACCTATACCAATGGTTATGTTGTAGTTATTGTTATTGGAACACAAATATATCAATACCCCAATGGTTTAATGATAATTGTTGTAATAGATATTTTCCAACAGTTTTCTACCATTGGAATATATCATGCATTAGAATGACCCCAATGGTTTATAAACTGTTGGTTTAGAGTTTAACCAATGTTTTAATAGTAATCGTTGGTATATATAAATTTTTTAGATCTATACCAAAAATTTTAAAAATTGTTGGGATAGTGTTTTACCAACTTTTTGATAATAACCATTCATATTGATAAAATTTTAATATCTATACCAATGGTTTATATTGTATTTGTATAGAGTACTACAATTCCAGAAAGTACCCCACAACAGCCTCCCATTATTAATTAAAATACAAACACCTACAAAATAATTATTAATTCCACAAACCACCCATGAAGACAAAATATAATGATGAATACAACACCTGAAAATATAGAATTCTAAAAAACACACTCATGAAAACAATAAAATGTAAATAATTCAAATTTAAACACACAAGAAATAGATATTTTGGTTCTGTGGTTTTTTATTTGGGATGAAATTGAGAAAAAAGATACGGAAGTATGTATTCCCGTATTCTCAACTATGTGTGAGTGAATCCTCTTATGGATGAGTTTGGTGCACTAATTAATGGAGGGGAGTCAACTTCATAGTTGTGAATGATTCTACAAAAGAATTTTAGTAATCTGGAATGTGATCATGGTATCTAGGGTAAATGGATAAAGTGGAGGCTACCCAATACAGAGATGAAATTAAATGTGGATGGTACATTCATGTATTTGGAGATGAGGGTGGGAGAATCTTCAGGGGAATTAGGGGATTAGTGATTATCTTTTTTAGTTCCTTTTATAGTTTATGTAATTATCTTGGAGGAGTTTCATGAAATATGGTAATTGATATCATGTATTGTAGGATTTATAATATTCCAATTATCAAAGATGAATTTTATTTTTCTTTGATAGTAGGTTTTATTCAAGGGAAGGATTTTTGACAATCAGATCCGGGTTATATTTTTAGTAACATCAATGTTTTTCAACCTAGGAAGTGATGTTGGTCATACATGTAGAGATGAAAATTATGAAGATGATGCCTCCACCATAAAATGTATCTAAGGACACAAAATTATCATATAAACTAGTATTGGGTTCTTTCATAATAATTGTGTTCTCAAGGAAAAGGGTGATTCCCTTGGCCTTCATCATTTATATAACCTGTGTATTCAGGGGTGAGGGGACATTTTATGTTGGTTCATAACAAATAACTAGTGCAATTTCAGCCAATTTGGAGACCCTCATCATTCATACCACAACATTTTAAAGACTCTTCAATATTTAATTGATAAATCCAAGCATGACGTGAACATTTGAGGTTGGAGTATACATTTAGTGTTTAATTTTATTGTCCATAATTGCTAATAAGATACTCTAGGTATTTTAACCTAAAATTTCATTGTCCCTTGTCATGTTTTCAATTGTGTATCCACATTTGATAACATTTCTAATATGAAATCTATTATTAATTATAATAATGAAAAAAAATATATGATCAGTGTATAATATTAAAAATCATTCACATTATACTTATATAAATGTTAAATAAGACACTCATATATAGAATGAAAACAATTACATTGTCTGAAACCCTTGTGTCCAAAATCTCAATCTCAAATAACACATTACATAAGGCACATTATTATGATAATGATTAAATTTAATGAATTATATAATTTTAAATGAATTAATAATATTACAGTAATCATACTATACCAAAAGGATATGGAAATTACTCACACTATCATTAAAGTCTCTATATATAATTAAATATTTCATCATGCCCTGAGTGATAAAGAACCACCTGCAATGCAATGCACCTTAAAACATTCAATACACTTAAAATATTCAACAATAAAAAATAATTCCATACCTTCAAAACAATACTACATCTAATGCAATACACCTGGTCAAAACAACAAAACATAAATCACCTGAAATCATAACTACCAGCAATAAAAACAAAAAATGGAAAATATTAAAACTATCTACCCAATATAATCCTAACACTAATAGAACATACTCAACCTACAATAAATCCAACAAAACATTCTAAAAAAACATGAAATGCAACCAATATTGGATCCTAAAATACCAACAGACCAATACATAAATAACGATAAAAAAAATCAATTGATTCATTTTACCAATGATAACAAACATACAAAATATCACAAATATATTCTGTAATAGAAAATCATAAAACATCAAAGTTTGTAAATATCAGTCAAAAATGTAACGGATCAATCCATCCAACATCACGATCAATAGCATTATCATCATCATACGATTAATACTCCTCCCCATACATGTACACATCATCATCCCCATCCTCATCCCCATCATCATTCTTATCCTCATACTCACCCTCACCCTCCTCATTGACATAGACCTCGGTCTGAGCATCATCTTCGTCCTCATCCTCTTCTTCAATATCATCTTCACCATAATCCTTTCATTTAATGACATCATCTCTACAACCACTAGGATATACTCCCGGTGCACTATATATTGACTGAATCAATTAAATATATTCATAACAAGTAATTATGGTATTTTGTGTATGTGATAGACATATAACACTCATCAGTTTCATAAATTCAGTGTTGTCCCTTTCACCAAGTTCATCCACATGTGTGACACATTTTTTGGATTATTCTTCTTCTGCATTATCATTTTCAAATTCATTGGTACTTTAAATGGTGCCAAAATTTGGCCTACACCTCATTGCATCTATATTCTTATGAGGTCAGCAGTGTACTCTACCATGGTTCTAATCTCCCATGACCTGATGTAAGTGATCATTTCGCACAAACTTATCATATTTCTAGGAATCAAAGGCATCCAACGAAGCATAAGAAAAATATAAATAAATTATTACCCTAAAAAATATATATTTAAAATTGTAATCAATAATGTAAAACTAACTATTTTCTGTTTTGTTGGTTCCTTATTCGTACATATATCTTATTTCTTTCTAGTCGAGAAAAATAGTATTAGTTGAGTCACACGTCCTTCAATATTCAATACCTCCCTCCATAATTTAATAGAATGCAGGAAACCATAATTGAAAATATGTTACCATTTACTTTTTTAATAAAAAAATTATATCAAAACATTAGAAATCAAATGAATTATGTTGATAAATAATAGAAAGTTCATTTTCTGAGGAAAAATTGTAAATGACTGTCGTACCTTCTTCCTCTAATGATCTATCATCATATTACACTCCAATGTGTGGTTGTATTTTTTTTCTCAATTTTTTTTTTCTAGATGATTCCTATATAAAATTCATTAATAAAAAAGAAATTATTAGTGAAAAATATGAAAATTTTCTTTTAAAAATGTCAAATCTGTTTAATAACTTAATCATGGAAGTCTTCCAATGATTATTTATTTTCTAATAATATTATATCGAAGAATAATCCCTAATAGGTACTTCCTCTAACTCTGTGCCAACTCAATAATATCAGCCAACATAAAAATCATTCTTATAGGCTCCCCAAATAACTTCTAATTCCGTTATACATTACTGTCATTCACCCATACCATTGGGAAAATTAAAATGAAGCTCGCACAAAAATATTAATTCACATAAATACAAAAATAATATTACATTTGATATGATGGTTTTTTACCCATATTTATGCCCAGGAATTTTCCATCACTTCTATTGGAAACTATATCCAGGATATCGTGCTGATGGGAATGATGTTATATTATTTGTAATGAATCGCCAAAAAACACCGACATTGTTGCCCAATTTTTTGAACCATTTTATTGTAATTTTTTTAGTCCTCCATCAACTGTGTGTGGTGGTTTCACACCATACGTATGAATTTATTCCCCCACTACCTATCAGTAGATGTAGTTATTATAGAAGTAAAAATATTATATCCATGCATGTTATAATGAAAAGAAATTATGGTAAAAAATTATTAGGGTTCTAAAATTTTCCTATGGCAGTTTGATCAATGGGCGACACTAGATCCACATGAATTAAAGGAACAAAACCATGTACCAGTGGAGTGGGTCCCAATGTATTCTCCATAGGTAACGACTATGTTGGTGTTGGGGTTAAAGAAAGAATGTATAAGTTAGGGGAGAAATAATTATATGGTAAAGAAGAGGGCATGGATGGATGGCCATATGCCTGAATTGGATGGGTAGTGAGAATCATCATTAAATGCCGTAAAGATGGGTGAGGAGGCTAAAATGTAATGTCTATTGAAATCATGGGATTCCTAAATATACTATGTGTCCCTAATGAGAAAACGAGGTCAAAATGTGTGGATGATGGTTTGTTAGTGATAAAGGAAGGGTCTAATCAGGTACACTGATTAGAGCGCATAGCTCTGGTACCCCCCCAGTACCACTGACCTGAGTACTGGGACCAATACTAGGCTGCTCATTGAATAACTGGACACTATGTGGTGGTTCCTGCAAAAATGATTAAAACCAAATTAAACACATTAAATTATATTTTGTTGATAAATATATTGAAATAAACTACGTACACCATCCACTAATGGAGGAATGTCCATCTAAGACATTCAGTAATTTTTTTGCCATCACTTTTTCATATCTCCCCTAATAAGTTACATTTCGTTCATTTTAAAATAAATATGGAACTAATTTGAAAATGATAACTAATTTGTAAACAAAAATAAATATAATCAGACATGACTTGTTTTTCTATGGTAAATTGGATCATATTTTCGGTTTGGTAATTTATCTATTTTTGGTTAGGTCATTATTTTCATTTGTTTTTGATTTTCATATCAATACGTTAAATATTTATAATTTAATTCCTCTTGATTTTTAATCTAATTTAGTTTCTCATTTTGTGTTTGGTTTTTTAGGTTTTAATTCATTTAAATACAATATTATAAAATGCATCTAAAAAAATGAAACCAAAAAATATTTAAAATTAACATTCAGGTCATGTAAGATACAAGATATTTGTAATAAATATAAAATAATTTTTAATAGTATGACCCTTGACAACCAACATCGAGTTAAACCGAAATAACTAAGAACATAGATGAAAGAATCAATATATTTCCAACCAAAACATCGGGATTACAATCAACTTTGACAATTGAGCTATTGGGTTCATCATAAATAATAAATGTATTGGGGGAAAGGGAATTTGAGTTGCTGTCAATTTCATTATCACCATCATTAATAACATGTCATGTAATTACTTCTATAATGGCTCCCAATTTAGGTCTAAGATGATATTTGATATTAAAAACATGTTTCATCATCGATGCCAATCCATATGGTTCATTATTACAAAGAGTGTGAGTAATGTTAATAACCTGAAATTGATAATCATCATGAAATGTGTCATGCCTCTTCATCGAATCAAACCACTATCATTTTTTCATAGTGAATCGACCATGAGAGTAACAATTGAATATTATTATTTTTTCAATGAATCCATAATATGCTACATTTTAAAAATGATGTATATCATCTGATCTACTGGATTAACATTTTTTTTGGAAGTTATCGTGACACCATCATGTTCTGTTCTCATGTTCATTTATCAATCTCAGATAATAAATTTTTACCCTTTAATTAAAATTTATTTACATTCACGAACCATAGTATTTAGAACAAAAGTAAAACCCATTACTTCATCAGAGACAGAGTTAGTAGGAAAACTCAATGCCTGAAATATAAAAAAATATTAAACATTATTATATAATTATTTTATTAATTTATTTTAGAAATATTTGTACCTACAATTTCAACAAACCAGAAAGCACTTTTCAATGAATAGTCTCTCTCCTTCCTAATAAAAAAGAATCGTTATTTCTAGTTAGCATTAATTTATGTTCCCAAAAGATAAAAATTGAAACAGTTTAACATATATGTAAACATACTAGATATGAGATAATATATACATGATAAATTTACATAATTGATATATTCACCAAACAACCCACAGCTGAACAACATCATGGGATGTGCCACCTCCCAATCATTAAGGCTTATTGTCATTAATGTATGTGATATGAGAATTCATCCTATTCGAGGATGTTATGAAAAACTGGGATCAATTTTTCATATTGTTCATTTTCATTTCTCATTGGTCTATTGATTATCATAGATAGATAAAAATATACATTGAGTAGAAATATATACATTTTTGATCCATGTAACCATTCATGATAGAACCTTGGGGATGATTCCAATTCTTGAAATATTATTTGAATGTGTTCATATTTCATTTAGTTGGATACATCGAAGGATAATAAACAAGTCCTCTGAGAAGTATTTCAGTTGGAATATGGATAGTCAGATATAGAATGTATGTGAAAAATGATGGAGGATATATTTTCTCTAACACACATAATATTAATAGTGTATCTACCTACATTTTTTTCATCAATGACTTGGGTATCATCTTATCAAAAATTTCTCTAAAAAAATGGCATAACTGTATAATTGAAACACTTAAATTATTCGGAAAAGGATGATGGGTTGATATTTGAATCAACTCATGTAGAAGGACAATATAATCATGGGTTTTAAAATATTTCCTCTTCACCACTCATTGTTTGAACCATTTTGATATATTGTTTCAATAGCCATCAGGAACATTAAATGTCTCTAGTACATTGAGAAATGGATCATTTTATCTATGTTCGATCACATATTAATAACATAAAATATACCATTTATTCTCACTAATACACATAGGAGGAAATTTTCATCTGATCCACTAAGTAAAACTGAGATCATAAATATATTTGTTTCATTAAATTGTCATTTGTAAGAATTGACAAATATATTTCACATATATTCATTACAATGTGCATTACATATTTGTAATGACGTAACAAATTGGTTGTCCAATAAGTCAACTCAATGAAGATAATCCTCTTATTCTAATTATAATAGGTATCATTGGAAACAATATTCTTCATTATATATTTCATTTTACCCTTCCTGTAAGAAAAATATAATTATGAAATTCATTAAGCACATTATTTGTAGACATACGCTGAGGTGGATCATCACTCTCCTTGGTATTTTCAAATAATCGCAGGTTATTTCTATAGGGAAGGTCTGTTGGAATTAATCATCGATTTCCTATAAACCTATAACTATGGTGATATTTATGTCTTCTAGAATGAGAATTCTTCATAAAAATAGGACATGATTGTTTTCCCTTCGTGCCCCATCCATACATCATTACATAATTAGGAAAATCATTGATCATCTACATAAGTGAAACAAAAATCGGAAATATATCTTACGAACAGGAATTGTATGTGCACACAACCACATCACAAATAAGTTTCAAATATTTTATTAAAGGTTTCATTCATACATTTATATCTTCATTAAGGTCATAAGGGAATGATTTGAGTATACTCTTGCAAGTGAATGGATTTTTCATAAACAACCGTTGGTGAAGGTTATAACTGGGTATGAAAATTATCCATGATTTGTGCATTGTATGATTCGTCCCAAATTGATCATAATCATCACATGAAATACTCGGCCTCATATTAAGCATGTCAGTGGAATAATATAGATATCGAGTATCAAATCTCTTCCACGAAAATCAATCTATCTGGTGAACCAAATCATCCTTATACATCATTCTCTCAGTATCATGTCATCACATTTTTATTGATATTTCATCACACATTAAATTTTTCTGGAGTATTGGGATCGATAAAAACATCCACATTACTTTATATGGAACACGAGATTGTCTTCCATCTTCTTTTGGAAACTATCGGGATGTTCCACGTTCTATATAGTCATTTCATTTATCAATTTTATCTATGAATAAGTTACAATCATTCATACAATAATGAATTTACTTTTTTTAATATATGTTACGAAATAACTGTCACGACCCGCCCTCGGGGTCCGTGCCGTGACTACCCCAAGCCCGCCTTCCAAAGGCCAGGGGCTGGCGACTAGCACCAAGGCGTAAATCCCTGTAAAAAGGGAAGGCATTGCCTTTGTAAAGTAAACAAACACCACAGAGTAAGCAAGCAGAAAGTAAACACTAAACAAAAGCAGAGTACAACTGAAAGTGCGGAAAAGTAAATGGGCCAGAATACAAACCCAAACTGAAAGTAAAGTACAACTCGAAAGGGGAAACAACAACTGAAAAGTAAAAGCCGCTACTCCGAGCTGTCCACTGGAAATCCCACCTGAAGGGTGGGTATAAATAGCTCCTCTGCTCCACGGGTCCCGCCGTCCGCTCCGAGCACGTCCCGCCCAGTGGTCCACCTCCGGGTACCGTCCCGCTCTGCAAGCCTCAGCTAAGGTCAACGCTGTCCGTCGTCTGCAACCAACACAACGTAGTGCGGGCAAAGCCCGTGCAGGGGTGAGTATAAGCTACTCAGTAGGGACCCCGAGACCCCTGAAGGTCCCTCAAATCCACAAAGGATAAACCACGAAGAAAGGTACAATCACGAAGTAATAACCGACACTGCTTAGGTATATGCCCATACATATACCTAAGTCATCAATTTCAAATACGCTCCAACCTCCGAGCCCAAGTACAAGTCAGTCCACACAGGAAAGTAAACGTATTCCACACAGGAAAGCAAAACGTAATCCACACAGGATAGCACAACTCAATCCACACAGGAAAGCAACAGGATTCAGCTCACACAGGTATACTTCATCAAAAGACGATAAAGATGATCTCTGATCCATCTAAGTCATCGGACCCACGAAGGATCGATAGGTAACTAACCCCCGCAAAAGACCCACACAGGATCGGGCCCACACAGGACCTGTAGGCGCTGGTCACACAGGACCGCTGAGCGCAAAGACCCACACAGGATCGGGCCCACACAGGACCTGTAGCACTGATCCACGTAGGATCGCTGAGCACTGTAGTCGTCGTCGTCGAATCCACACATGATCGGGCCCACACAGGACCTGTAGCACTGATCCACGTAGGATCACTGAGTGCTGTAGTCGTCGTCGTCGAATCCACACAGGATCTATGTACTGTCGTCGTCACAGTCACAGTAGCAGTAGTAGCAGTAGTAGTCACAGTAACAGTCGCAGCCAGCACTAGGGTTCCCGCACACAGCAAGCTCGTTCGGAGGGTCCGCTCCACAAGCCGAGAGGCTGATACATCAACTGTCACAAAGTCCAGAGTTGATGTATCCAAAAGTTCCGTATCGTCAACAGGAACTCAACGCAACAGACGGCGCGTCGATCGGACGCCCGGTCTAAGAGTTATTGGCATTTTCGTCCCCGGGGCCCGGTTGGTTTTTAAGGCAAAACCAACCCGACCGTACTCCACCTGCGTCCAAACCTCGGGCAGAGTATGCCAAAAGATCCGTCTCACTAAGAGGAACACAAAAAAGCTGACGGCACGTTGATCAGACGTCCGTAGCTCAAGATATGAGCGTTTCCGCTCCGAAGGCCCGGTTGGTTTCATGAACGAACCAACCCGGCCGAACTCAAAGTAATCCGAAACCTTGAGTGCGATAAACCGAAACGACCGTCTCGATCCAAGGATCGCATCGCCGCTGACGGTTCGTCAATCGGACGTCCAGTCTGAAAGATATCAGCCTTTCCGTCTCACACCCACCCTGGGAAACTTCCCGGGAGGTCACCCATCCTGATCACTACTCTAAGCCAAGCACGCTTAACTACGGAGTTTTAACCACGTAGGCTCCCGAAAAAGAAGGTGCGCCTTGAGTATAGGATACCGAAACGACCGTCTTGATCCAAGGATCGCGTTGCCGCAGACGGTTCATCGATCGGAGGTCCGTGGCTCATGTTATGGCCAAAAGACCGAAGTCATCTCGAAAACAGGGGGTCCGGGTCCGGGCCGACCCGGCCCGACCCCCCCTGGTCTGACCCGAACCGGGTCGACCCGACCCGGATCCGACCCGAACCGGGTCGGACCGACCCTGTCCGCTGGACCCGGCCCGGCCGGTGGCGGCGCGGCGGCGCGGTCCGGCCAGCGGCGGCGCGGCCAGGGGGCCGCGCATGTGCCGCACGCGGGGGGGTAAACCCCCCCTTTTTTCGGATCTCGACCGGCCTAAGGCCGGCCGTTTCTTTCTCACGCGGGACCCGCGGGTCCCGCCTCCTAACCAAACCGGCGGCCGGCGCGGCCACCCGCCTTCTTCTTCTCCGCCGCGGCCGTAGCCGCGGCTCTTCCCCGATCTCCGGCGGCCGGCGAGGCCGACCGCCTTCTGGCTGCTCCGCCGCGGCCGTAGGGCCGCGACCTTCCTGTTCTCCGGCGCCGGCCAGGTCGGCGCCCCTGGCTGCTCCGCCGGTCACCTCCTTGTTCCGCCGCGGCCCGTCTCCGGCCGCGGTCTCTTTCGTAAACAACGACGCGGTGCGTCGGCACCGCGTTTCTTCGTCGCAGCTCGCTCCGGCCATTAATTCTTTTGTTCCTGCGCGGTTGCGACGACACCGTGCTGTCTCCGCTAAATTAACACGAAAGAATAGAAGGGGGGGAGAATCGGCCGTGTTCGTGCGGTCCGGTCTCCTCCCGTTATAACGATATCAGTTGGCCAATCGTATAAACACAACAATGAATGCTTCACAATTTTTAATAAAATTTCGAACTACGCCTAACGGATTATTCTTTCATGTTCGAGGGAATGAAAACACGTAATTTAAAAAGGACAAACCCCCTACCTTGAAAATTGACGTCGCACATCGGTTATCGCGGAGAAAGGCGTCGTGGCGTCGGACGTAGATTCTGTGGACGTCGGGGTGCGTCTGAGGAGGAAACAACGTCTCTTCACTTGTCGCTAAGACGAAGAAGAGAGGTACGTTGTCGTCGGCGATGATCACCACGGTCGGCGACTTCTCCCTTGTCGAGGAGGAAGATGAAGACGGAAGAATCCGGGACACCGAGTCTCGATGGTCGTGGGATCGATGTTCTTTGTCGGTGAAGAACCGTTCTTCACGTTCTTCGTCGAAGATGAAGAAGATCTTCAAGTCTCTCAACGATTCTCCCAATCCTCTCATGTAACAAAGGAACTAACCCAAAAATAAATCAAGCTTACACTTAATTTATTAACACAACCCAACCTTTGGAATTCAAGAGTTTGAATTTCAAAAACTCAAAATTAAACTCACTTATTAATTATACATGAGTTGTATAATTAATTAAAAGTTAAGTTGTCAAGCCTTTAAGAGGGAGAGAGGGGAGTTAGGGAATTTGAGGGGTTTTGGCACATTAAGTGCAAGGGAGTTTAAGGGGGTAGAAGAGAGTTAAGGGGAAGGTGAAGGGTTGGGGCTCGTGTGGGCCCCACCTCACCTTAATCCTCACTTGGTTAGTTAGGAACTTGTGATTCCACCCCAACTTCCACACTTAGGATATAACCACTTAAGAAGATAAATAAAATAAATATTGTATAACAAATTTATTTTACTCTTCATTTCATCCAGAAAATTAAACATCTCCTCCTAGGAAAACGCAACTTCGGGAAAGGTCTCCTTAAGCGAATATCGGCGCTACGAGTTCATCGGTGTCCTCGGATTTCAATTCCGAGCACCGGATCAAAAGTTAGGAAATCCCGCTCGTTCGTTCACTAAACGTACCCGAGCCAAACTTCGGAAATTAATTCTGGGCACTCCGGGCCTCGGAATCAGGTGCCGTCAGAAACCGCGCTCTTGTAAAATTCCAAAGAAAATTAAGAAAAAAATTCCCTTGAATTTTACGGGTCTTTAAATTACTCCCACCTCAGGGCTTTAAGTCACCGTAAAGATACATCAAAACTAGGGAAACAAATGAGGGTACTGAGCACGCATCTGAGCCTCCCGCTCCCATGTGTTTTCCCGGAGGTTCCCGTGCTACCATCTGATGCGCACAAGAGGAATCGATCGCCCACGTAGGACCCACTCCTGTCGATCCTCTATCTCCACCGGGACCTCCGTAAAAGTCTCCCCATCTTCAACGTCAAGCTCCCCAAGGTCAATGATGTGTGTCGGGTCATGCACGTATCTCCTCAGATGAGACATGTGGAAGATGTCGTGCACCCGGTGCAACTGAGGTGGTAGAGCCAGGTGATAAGCCACCTCACCAATCCAGCTGAGAATCTAGAAGGGTCCGATGAAGCGCGGAGATAACTTGCCGCCTCGGCCAAATCTCCGAATACCACGTCGAGGTGAGACCCGCAAGAAGATGTGGTCGCCATCCTCGAACTCTAGTGGCCTCCACCTCCTGTGAGCATATGACTTCTGCCGGCTCGGAGCTGTCCTCATCCGCTCCTAGATGACCTGGACCTTCTCTGTCGTGGCCTGGACCATCTCCGGTCCCATCAGAGCTGCAAGATTTCTTCTTTGCCGATAAGAGAAATCTGGTCCCATCCCCTGGATGAACCACATTCTTTGCCTAATACAGTCAATCCTAACATGGATGATACTAAACCATACCAAGGATGACGTCGTAAGGCCTCGACGCTACTACTAAGAGATTCAACCGTTACTCTCGCCTCCAAGGGTTGAGTCACACTGTCGGCATCAGTGTGTGGTAACTGGGTCTCCTCCAGTAGATGTCTCACAAGTGAGGGTCAAGTCAACAGCCAAAACTGGAACCTCTTAGTAACATCACGAAAGAGGACAGGAACGAAAACATCACAAAGGTATGCGTCTTTTATTATTGCAGCTCATAATACAAGACGCTACACAAATGCAACAAGGAACCAGAAGTACAAAGGATGTATCCACTAGTTTTGCTCCTGTCCATCGGCTAGCAGAGCTCCATGATCGAAGGCCTCGGTTGCCTGAAGCTGTGCTCTCCCCTGCGGTCGGGGTGGACCTCCTGGTGGTGGTGGTGGTAGAGCCTCAAAGCGTCGTCCACCACCTGCTGCTCGGCCAGCTCCTCTGCCTCGTCCGCCTCCTCCCTGCGGACCGCCACGGTCGAACCTCTGCCTCTTCCTAGGTGGTTCCTCAACCGTCTGCTGCTCCTCGGCATGGCGGGTCGGGCAGTCACGAGCCATGTGGCCTTGCCCGCCGCATGCAAAGCACTGTCTTCCACTCAAAAGACTGGCTCTGCGCTGTGTGCCCTGCACTGCTGAGCCAGTGCCCTGAGGTCGTCTGCCTGAAGGTCTGGTCTGTCTGGACCCCTGAGTCATCTGTCGGCTACCTGCTACTGAAGACTCCGCTATCTGCCGCCCTGCGGTGGGTCGCTGCGCTTGTGTAGACTCAGCAAGGAAACTCTCGATCAGAAGGGCCTGCTCCAGTACTCCTGTCTGAGTCGGTATGCTGAGGGAGATCAGTGGTGCCCTGATCTCGTGTCTCAAACCCTGCTCGAAGGTCCGGGCCCGGAAGAATGGGTCCCGTACCATGTCGGTCGAGTAGCGCGAGAGATCGGTAAATCTCGCCGAGTACTGAGGGACCGTCATGCTGCCCTGCCGTAGCTGAAGAAGCTCCTGGATGCGCACCGCACAGAGGGTGGCTGGGACGAACTCCGAGCGGAAGAGGCTCTCAAAGACCGTCCAAAGTAGAGATGCCTCATCGTGCACCTGGTGCATCAAGCTCCACCATCGTCCAACTGTTGCGTGTAGTAGGCTCGCAGCGAGGATCACCATGAGGTCTGCTGGTGTCCTCACTTGCCTAAACACTCGTACCACTGCCTCCAGCCAGTCCTCTGCTGCCTGGGGATCCGTCTCCCCGCGAAACCTGGGTGGTCGCTGGCGCTGAAACTCATGCAGTGCGCTGAGGCGACGTGCATCGTCAGCGGCTGGTGCTGGAAGTATCGGGGGCTCGGCGGGTAGTGCTACCGCCGGTGCCACTGCTGACAAAGCACCCTGCACCGAGGCCTCGTCGCTCGGTGGGCTGTCGTCACGCTCAACTCTCGGAACCCTAGCTGGCTGCTGTCGTGGGGCCATCCTGAATAGGAAACAGGTGCGCCACGGTCAAACAGTATACCTGGTGAGCTAATATAAGTAATCACAAAGAAAACTTTGAAACACACACGCAATCAATGTTTTCATGCATTAAGTCGGAAATCAGAAGTCAGGGTCCTGGTGTACGGATACGTCGGCCGCCGCACCAACACTGGACTCCCTGGACTGATAACCACACTCAATATGCTAAACATTATTGCTTCACATAGAAAAGATCAGAGTTCGCGGTAGAACCGAACTCCTCTGATACCAATTTTTCACGACCCGCCCTCGGGGTCCGTGCCGTGACTACCCCAAGCCCGCCTTCCAAAGGCCAGGGGCTAGCGACTAGCACCAAGGCGTAAATCCCGATAAAAAGGGATGGCATTGCCTTTGTAAAGTAAACAAACACCACAGAGTAAGAAAGCGGAAAGTAAACACTAAACAAAAGCAGAGTACAACTGAAAGTGTGGAAAAGTAAATGGGCCAGAATACAAACCCAAACTGAAAGTAAAGTACAACTCGAAAGGGAACACAGCAACTGAAAAGTAAAAGCCGCTACTTCGAGCTGTCCACTGGAAATCCCACCTGAAGGGTGGGTACAGATAGCTCCTCTGCTCCACGGGTCCCGCCGTCCGCTCCGAAAACGTCCCGCCCAGTGGTCCACCTCCGGGTACCGTCCCGCTCTGCAAGCCTCAGCTAAGGTCAACGCTGTCCGTCGTCTGCAACCAACACAACGTAGTGCGGGCAAAGCCCGTGCAAGGGTGAGTATAAGCTACTCAGTAGGGACCCCGAGACCCCTGAAGGTCCCTCAAATCCACAAAGGATAAACCACGAAGAAAGGTACAATCACGAAGTAATAACCGACACTGCTTAGGTATATGCCCATACATATACCAAAGTCATCAATTTCAAATATGCTCCAACCTCCGAGCCCAAGTACAACTCAGTCCACACAGGAATGTAAACGTATTCCTCACAGGAAAGCAAAACGTAATCCACACAGGATAGCACAACTCAATCCACACAGGAAAGCAACAGGATTCAGCTCACACAGGTATACATCATCAATAGAAGATAAAGATGATCTCTGATCCATCTAAGTCGTCGGACCCACGAAGGATCGATAGGTAACTAACCCCCGCAAAAGACCCACATAGGATCGGGCCCACACAGGACCTGTAGGCGCTAGTTCACACAAGACCGCTGAGCGCAAAGACCCACACAGGATCGGACCCACACAGGATCGGGCCCACACAGGACATGTAGCACTGATCCACGTAGGATCGCTGAGCACTGTAGTCGTCGTCGTCGAATCCACATAGGATCGGGCCCACACAGGACCTGTAGCACTGATCCACGTAGGATTGCTGAGTGCTGTAGTCGTCGTCGTCGAATCCACACAGGATCTCTGTACTGTCGTCGTCACAGTCACAGTAGCAGTAGTAGCAGTAGTCGTCATAGTAACAGTCGCAGCCAGCACTAGGGTTCCCGCACACAGCAAGCTCGTTCGGAGGGTCCGCTCCACGAGCCGAGAGGCTGATACATCAACTGTCACAAAGTCCAGAGTTGATGTATCCAAAAGTTCCGTATCGTCAACAGGAACTCAACGCAACAGACGGCGCGTCGATCGGACGCCCGGTCTGAGAGTTATTGGCATTTTCGTCCCCGGGGCCCGGTTGGTTTTTAAGGCAAAACCATCCCGACCGTACTCCACCTGCGTCCAAACCTCGGGCGGAGTATGCCAAAAGATCCGTCTCACTAAGAGGAACACAACAAAGCTGACGGCACGTTGATCGGACGTCCGTAGCTCAAGATATGAGCGTTTCCGCTCCGAAGGCCCGGTTGGTTTCGTGAACGAACCAACCCGGCCGAACTCAAAGTATTCCGAAACCTTGAGTGCGATAAACCGAAACGACCGTCTCGATCCAAGGATCGCATCGCCGCTGACGGTTCGTCAATCGGACGTCCAGTCTGAAAGATATCAGTCTTTCCGTCTCACACCCACCCTGGGAAACTTCCCAGGAGGTCACCCATCCTGATCACTACTCTAAGCCAAGAACGCTTAACTACGGAGTTTTAACCACGTAGGCTCCCGAAAAAGAAGGTGCGCCTTGAGTATAGGATACTGAAACGACCGTCTCGATCCAAGGATCGCGTTGCCGCAGACGGTTCATCGATCGGAGGTCCGTGGCTCAAGTTATGGCCAAAAGACCGAAGTCATCTCGAAAACGGGGGGACCGGGTCCGGGCCGACCCGGCCCGACCCCCCCTGGTCTGACCCGAACCAGGTCGACCCGAACCGGGTCGATCCGACCCGGATCCGACCCGAACCGGGTCGGACCGACCCGGTCCGCTGGACCCGGCCCGGCCGGTGGCGGCGCGGTCCGGCCAGCGGCGGCACGGCCAGGGGGCCGCGCATGTGCCGCACGCGGGGGGGTAAACCCCCCCCCCCCTTTTTCGGATCTCGACCGGCCTAAGGCCGGCCGTTTCTTTCTCACGCGGGACCCGCGGGTCCCGCCTCCTAACCAAACCGGCGGCCGGCGCGGCCGGCCGCCTTCTTCTTCTCCGCCGCGGCCGTAGCCGCGGCTCTTCCCCGATCTCCGGCGACCGGCGAGGCCGGCCGCCTTCTGGCTGCTCCGCCGCGGCCGTAGGGCCGCGACCTTCCTGTTCGCCGGCGCCGGCGGCCCGGCTGGCCGCCGGTCGCCTCCTTGTTCCGCTGCGGCCCGTCTCCGGCCGCGGTCTCTTTCGTAAACAACGACGCGGTGTGTCGGCACCGCGTTACTTCGTCGCAGCTCGCTCCGGCCATTAATTCTTTTGTTCCTGCGCGGTTGCGACGACAATGTGATGTCTCCGCTAAATTAACACGAAAGAATAGAAGGGGGAGGAGAATCGGCCGTGTTCGTGCGGTCCGGTCTCCTCCCGTTATAACGATATCAGTTGGCCAATCGTATAAACACAACAATGAATGTTTCAAAATTTTTAATAAAATTTGGAACTACGCCTAACGGATTATTCCATCATGTTCGAGGGAATGAAAACACGTAATTTAAAAAGGACAAACCCCCTACCTTGAAAATTGACGTCGCACGTCGGTTATCGCGGAGAAAGGCGTCGCAGCGTCGGATGTAGATTCCGTGGACGTCGGGGTGCGTCCGAGGAGGAAACAACGTCTCTTCACTTGTCGCTAAGATGAAGAAGAGAGGTACGTTGTCGTCGGCGATGATCACTACGGTCGGCGACTTCTCCCTTGTCGAGGAGGAAGATGAAGACGGAAGAATCCGGGACGCCGAGTCTCGATGGTCGTGGGATCGATGTTCTTTGTCGGAGAAGAACCATTCTTCACGTTCTTCGTCGAAGATGAAGAAGATCTTCAAGTCTCTCAACGATTCTCCCAATCCTCTCAAGTAACAAAGGAACTAACCCAAAAATAAATCAAGCTTACACTTAATTTATTAACACAACCCAGCCTTTGGAATTCAAGAGTTTGAATTTCAAAAACTCAAAATTAAACTCACTTATTAATTATACATGAGTTGTATAATTAATTAAAAGTTAAGTTGTCAAGCCTTTAAGAGGGAGAGAGGGGAGTTAGGGAATTTGAGGGGTTTTGGCACATTAAGTGCAAGGGAGTTTAAGGGGGTAGAAGAGAGTTAAGGGGAAGGTGAAGGGTTGGGGCTCATGTGGGCCCCACCTCACCTTAATCCTCACTTGGTTAGTTAGGAACTTGTGATTCCACCCCAACTTCCACACTTAGGATATAACCACTTAAGAAGATAAATAAAATAAATATTGTATAACAAATTTATTTTACTCTTCATTTCATCCAGAAAATTAAACATCTCCTCCTAGGCAAACGCAACTTCGGGAAAGGTCTCCTTAAGAGAATATCGGCGCTACGAGTTCATCGGTGTCCTCGGATTTCAATTCCGAGCACCGAATCAAAAGTTAGGAAATCCCGCTCGTTCGTTCACTAAACGTACCCGAGCCAAACTTCGGAAATTAATTCTGGGCACTCCGGGCCTCGGAATTAGGTGCCGTTAGAAACCGCGCTCTTGTAAAATTCCAAAGAAAATTAAGAAAAAAATTCCCTTGAATTTTACAGGTCTTTACAATAACTTCCATGCCATATAGTGCTTTTTGTGAATGTATGCACCATTTTGAAGTAAGTCCTTCCTCAAGGTAAGAATGTAATTGATGGTTGTATTAGAATTGTCATTGATTGTTTTCCCATAAAACAATTAGATTAAAAATTCCGTCTTTTTCATTTAACCACAATTCTGATATACTAATGTCATTGAATCATCATTCATTTTTTTATCCCTTTCAACATCATCATTTTCATTAGATCCATCATGTGTACTCGTAGCAATGTAATTTTGGGTCAACATCCATTACTTCTCACGATAATGAATAAATGGAAACCGGTCATATAAGAAATTATCCAATTGATTCCTCTCATTTGGATCACCAAAATATTGAGATTCCATTTCCTCCCTATTATGATACCACACATTATAGTTTGTCTGAAAAACATATTTGGTTATATTAAAGATAACTTTTTCATGACTTGTCCATGGTCTTCTAAAATAATTATATCATGGGATGTGTATGTGAACACTATCTAAATCTTTTTCAAATTAATAATCTTTAAACATCCCAAAATTATTTTGAAAATTTCTTTAGATATGATCGATTTCATACATTAAAATTCTATCCATTCTGTAAGAAAATGTAACAAGTAATTTCGTGAAATCAATTCATTAAAAATAACGTTTAATAAAAAATATATTTATGTACACATGAATCGTTAACGTTATATAAACCCATAATAAACACACTACTATATATCATAATCATAATATGAAAGACTACAAAATACTATATAGATAGGCTTTGTTATATAATTGAGAACTGTTCAACTCAGTTCATTTTTTATCATTACTATATGATTTCTTTTAGTTAGTTTCACATTAGTTAAATTCTATTTATTTGAGTTTATTTTGATGAAATTTAGTGTTGTTCAGGTCTACTCATGTCTACTTGGGTCATGTCAAGTCATTTCAATTCAATTTCATTTTTTTATATCATATGTTTTCCTTAGTAGTGGGGATAGAGTAGTGTGATATTTTCCACTAGTAATAGTATCGTATTGTTGATATACATCATCATCCTTTATCCATTGATAAGAAATTCGAAAAATTTTCATTTAATAACAATAAAAAAAAAATACGTTCCAATTATTGATGGTCTATAGGAATTCCCCTATGAAATTATGTCCATCAGACATTAATTTTTGTCTTCTGTTATCAAGAAATATATCTTCTCTAGGTTGGAAGTCACTTTTTTTAATCCAAAACTTATGTGATACTCTTATAATATCTATGTAAATTATGGAATTTGAAAATTATTCTAACATTATTTTTGTATGTTCATGAATATATAGTCTTATTTAATATACATCCTACTCGATATCCATATTAGAATCTTTAGCATCCTATTATGATTTTATTTATCCCTACATGCATATGATTGCTATTCTATTTGATAAAGTATTATGAACTCATTCCATTTGGGGGTTTGGAATCTATTCTATGAACCCACAAGCTGTATTCCATCCTTTTTCAAATATATTTTCTATTTGACATTACTATCTGTTCTAATATTCCATTTATATCACTTATAAAAAAATCAACTGGTTTATTAGATTGTCCATGGTACAGTGTTGACGTATTGTGGTGAACTATATACATCCTCATTAAATCATCCAATCACCTTTACCGAATGTGGGTTCATTAGTCAGTGAAAAATTCTTGTATGATTCTAAATCATAAATGATTGTATTAATCTAAAAAATGATAAACAATAGTAGAATCGTAAATTTTTTTGGTCCATGATTTCACACATTTTGAAACATAGTCAACAAAGAACAATATGATTGAATATTTAAAATAATTGTGAAATGGTTTAATAAATTATAAAACCCATATATAAAATATTTCACAAAAAATCAGTGTCCATTGAAGTATTTCTAATCTCATAGATATATTTATATTGTATATTCACTACACATATATCTTATAGAACCCAAAATCGTCGTTAAAATTAACTGGATAGTATATTCTATATTTAGGTCATTTCCTAGAAGTTATATGAGGTTCAAAGTAACCTCCAAAATATAAATTATGATAAAATTATGACCCATATTATTCCTCAATTTTAGGGAAACACAATTTCATCAACTGATCATTTTTAAACATCCATATGAATGGCTCTTACAAAAAATTAATCTATGATAAAATATTGTGTATAAAATGTTTTTGTTAGATTATATGTTAAAAAACATGAGATGATACCAGAAAATTTTACATATCATCATACAATAGTACTTCTTCGTCACAGAAATATTGTTAATTGTCCCGGAACCAAATCTGGTCACCCCCAATATCGACAACAAGCCCGGACCTTGGTAAGGCTTCAAGGGTGTTTCATATCCCCACGGGCGGGCACAAGTTCTCGGGTATCATTAATTTGGGTTTGGGATCGATTTACGTGAGTATGAAAGCATAAAACATTAAAAATAATCCATAATATAAATCTGAAATTTATGTGAAAAACATGTCTTATGAAAAAAAATGAACTGAATACATTGTTTTGAAGACAAATAAAGTACTCTAAATACAAATAAGGATAGCATCAAGATCACTCCAAGGACTCCACACGAAAAAGGATTCGTCACCCACAAGCCGTCTCCACAACTTCACCCCAAGGATGGGAACAGACACCCCAAACCACCACCACCCAATGCCTTTCCTTAACATGAGTCAAACATAACCAAGTCTATTTTCACCCAGGGGTTGTAATTTGGGTTCGGGCCTAAGCCCAATAGGATACCAACCAAGGATTCTAAAGAGCATCTAATAAAATGTGAAATAGCAAGCAGTTTTAATACGCAATGATTAGTTGTGGTAAATTCCATGAAATTTAACTTTTAATTGAAAAAAGTTTTCAAAATTATATTTTTGGACCATTTTTTCATTTAAATAGAGATGTTTGATACTGTAAATTAAATCCAAAAATACCCCAAGACTAGGTAAAATACCAAAAATACAATGACAAACAATATTGGGAACACCCCATGGCACTAGATGGTTTTGGGACCCATAGACCTCATACCTCGGTGTAAAGTAACCATAGTAAAATATGTTCTCCTGGATGAGCCACTAGTAAGGAACATACCCAAAAACTATTGTCCCCCATTCATTATCCATTTAGTTTAGTTAGAGTTTTCATTATCCAAATTCTAAGGGAAATAGTGATAAAAAAAATCTAATCCACTAGTCGTTCTAGTACACATCTGCCCCACCTGGGTACTCAGGCTTCCCCCTTTGTGCTTTAACTATTTCAGAATGCTACATAAATCAATTTTCATATAAAACACCAGTACTGGTCATATACAACACGTTAAGTATCAACCAAAATTTCATACCACTTGAATCACACAACAAGACACTTTGAATTTTAATAAAACATCATTTCAATACCCCACATTGTTCTGCACCCAAAACTCTTTAAAAACCACACATTTCACACTATGTGCACACTAATAAATTACCTAAATAGAAATGTCAGCCCAATATATTTCAATGAAACATGCAAATAAATTTTTTTTGCATCCCCAAGTGAACCAAAAAATGATTACTTTGTAAAACCTCCATTTTCTCACAAACATGGAAATTAAAAATCATATGTTCCACAAACACACTACGGGAAAAATGGGTATTTGCGACGGGATATATTCCCATTGCAAAAGGTCCCAAGAAATACATATTTTTCAATGAGATTCTTTTCCTGTCACAAATAGTAGGTTAATTGGGACGAGAATAGCCAACCCATCGCAATAGGTTTGGCGCGGTTTTCACGCCAAAACGCGTGAAGGGTATTTGCGATGGTGATTCTTCCCCGTCGCAAAATCCTGGAGGCAGTAAATTGTATTTACGATTGGCAAAGACATCCATCACAAATAGTATGTGTATTTGCGACGCGTCCCGTCACAAATTCCCTTTTAACCACCGACTGTAATTAATGCGGGCGAGGGTATTTGCGATGGGCCCGTTGCAATTTCACTGTGGCGGTAAATACCATTTGCGACTGGAAAAGCTCCCTGTCGCACATCGTAAGTTGGCAGGTGGTATTTTCCACGGGACCCGTCACAAATACCCTTTTAGCCGCTGACCATAATTAATGCGGGCGAGGGTATTTGCGATAGGCCCCGTCGCAAATAACCCTGTCGCAACTAATCTAACCTATATATACCCCCCACCCATTTTTTTCAAATCACTCAGATCTTCCTGTCGTTCTCTCTTCTTTTTCTAGTTATAAGAAAAAAATTTCTTTTAGTTGAGGTTTGTTGTATGAATGCAATTGGAAGGCTGCAATACCTTCAGAATATCAATGTTTCAGTTATTTATATTTTATTTTTTTATATTAATTTTATTATATTAATTATAATTGTTTTATATTAGTTGTAATTAAATTTGATTTAATGTGAATTTTTTTTATATTTATTTTAATAAGAAATTGATATTGTTAGTTATACTTATAAATAATTATTGTTAATTTGCAATAATTAGATATTATTATATATTATTAGCCGAATTTAGTCCTAATTAGGGATAATTAGATATAATTAGTAATAATTAGATATAATTAGATATAATTATTAATAATTAGTAATAATTAGTAATAATTAGATATAATTATTAATAATTAGATATACTTAGTAATAATTAGATATAATTAGTAATAATTAGTCATAATTATATATCATTAGTAATAATTAGATATAATTAGATATAATTATATATAATGAGAAATAATTAGAAATAATTTGATCTAATTATATCTAATTATATCTAATTAGTAATCATTAGTAATAACTAGTAATAATTAGAAATAATAAGCAATAATTCGTAATAATTAGTAATAATTAATAATAATTAGTAATAATTAGAAATAATTCGTAATAATTAGTAATAATTAGAAATAATTATTAATAATTAGGAATAATTAGTAATAATTAGTAGTAATTAGTAATAATAAGTAATAATACGTAATAATTAGTAATAATTAGTAATAATTAGTAATAATTTTAATAATTAATAAAAATTAGTAATTATTTGTAATTATTAGTAATTATTAGTAATAATTAGTAATAATTAGAAATAATTAGTAATAATTTGTAATAATTAGTAATAATTAGTAATAATTAGTAATAATTAGTAATAATTAGTAATAATTAGTAATAATTAGAAATAATTAGAATTAATTAGTAACAATCAGTAATAATAAGTAATATTGTTAATAATATTATCAACATATAATATCAATTTATAAATTATATTTAAATAAAAATTATAAATTTTTATTACCAATAAAATTTCATATTATGTTTAATAATTTATTATATATAACACCTACTTATATTATCAAACCAACGATGATTTTAACACATGCATGAATAGAAACACAATTAATTATATTAATTGAAATTTAATACCAAATAAATCAGACATAGTTGAAGATGATTAAAACATAAAAAGATCATAAACACATAAAAACCCAAGATCCATCCACGCAGCCACAGGCGCTTGCCGACACATACCCCCCCTATCCCCAAATAAAAAAAGGGCATGTCGTCTCTTGAATACAATCCTCTAGACCCCATCATGGTCAAATGGTATAACAATAGTTACTTCCACCAAATGAAAAGGGCACATTGTCTCGTGAATGCTCTCTTCCAACACCAATCATGGTAAAGTGGTAGAATAATAGTTACTTTCACCAAATGAAAAAAAGGACATTTCATCTCTTGAATTCAATCCTCTAGAACCTATCATGGTAGAGTAATAGTTACAACTGCCAAATGAAAAAAAGACATCTCATCTGTTGAACCTCAAGTTGTTGTTATGTCACACCTTTAAGCTCCAAAATCTACACCGCACTCATCCAATGAGAAAACCCACAAATCAGTGAAAAATATCTCCATGAATTGAAACAAAAAAATGTATAAAAATATAATCTGCATAGAATGAGCATTTTTCAAATACATGTGAGGAACCTCATGTCGGTGCTAAGACACACCCTTTAGATCCATGATCTACACAACACAACCAAAAAACATACAAACAAATCTGCCCAAAATATCACCATGAATTGAAACTAAAATAGAAATAAATGAAAATATAAAAAATTGATCTGCATTGAATGGTAATATTTTATTCATCATCTCTGTAAAAATCTCAAAAAATATTGTCATCTTTGGTACCTATAAGGAACCTAAATTCAAAGCTATTCCACACCCTTCAGCTCCAAGATCCACACCACAAACGACAAAATAGCATACCCCCAAATCTGTGAAAAATAACTGGATAAATTGAAACCATAATAGAAATAAATGAATGTATAATAAAATTAAGTGAAGGTGAGTGATATAATTCATTATTTTTTTAGAAAGAAAACAAATCAAAAGTTAATGAAAATATAATAATACTTCTAAATAGTAGGCATAAATATAATGGGATTAAAAAAATACATACCATGGTGAGAAAAAAATCATGCTTTCTCAATCTAAATCAGACACATGGTTAAAAAAATGTATTTGTTTTTAATAATTTTAGATCAAAATCAACATCAACCATAAGGCCAGTTGTAGCCATTTCCATGAAATAACACATGCACTTTCAACATCTCCCTTCGAATTGATCTAAAAAAAGGAAAACCATTAGCTACCTTCTAGAAGGTAGCTTGTGCAGCTTTCAATCAACCCATCCCATGAAACAAATGGAAACCAAACACTTTATTCATTATAGTGAGTGAAAGACATTTACTTTCACTTATAATTCAACAAACGTTTTTAAAATATAAATTCAGAAATGTATTTAGATTAAATTCCTTGGTAGATTAAAAATGACTCCAATCAAAAAATTTCTGAATCATTAAATCAAATATTGAATTCTTTATAGATCTAAAATATATATATATACAGAAACACACACAGAACTCATACTCTGAAAGTGCGGTTTTGAAATTATAAAAAAATCAACCCTATCAAAAAGGCATTTTACTGTTTTAGATTAAAAAAATGAAAATAATCACAATGAGTATTCATAAAACATAGTATCATGTCACATTTCATTAACTAGAAGAAATCAAATCACAGAAGTGAAATTGAAAATAATTTTTTGGGAAATAGGTGGCACTACATCCCCTGTTGAGAACCAATAGTATTATAACAAAAAAGAATAGCATCAATGGAAAATTTACTCTTGGTTCTTATTGAATAGACACACAAACACAACATGCTAACGTAGATGACAACATACAAAGAGTCTATACCAACAATATAGTAACATATATGAAAACACATTAATATTAAGTTGAATAACATTTATAGTGGATTAAATATAATAACAAAGAAAACAACATGATGACAGTGATTGGAAACAAAAATATAGGTAAAAAATTATATTACAGTGAAAAAATAGATTACAAACACATATACAGTGACGAAAAAGAATGTTAAAATATAAATGTTACAAAGAATATCAGACATAAAAACATTATATATCATATATATAACATTATAACCTTATAAACATTATATAATAAGCATAAAAACATTATATAACATTTTGAGTTTCCTAATTGAATGTTTTTTTCATGCTAGTGGATACACGGTATGGGAACAAAAATGTAATTTTGAAATAAGTCTTTTCAGTCTTCGTTTTATCAGTCATCCCATTTCTCCTCAGATTTGTGTTGAGGTTGACATTTGAAAGGAATCTATGGATGATATTTGGATTGAGATTAAAGGGGAGCATCAATGTAAGCAATAGGTGTGCTTTGAATCCTGGGTAGACTTATGTTCATCATTTAATCAATGGGGTCATTCCCAAACTGCATGTCTGCAAGCTCCTTGGAATGGTACATACCATGATGTTTAGATTGCAGGAAAGTCAGAGAAGGAAGTTCATTCTAATGTTGAGTTTTATCTCAACCCCTCCAGTGATGTTCTAGACATTGTGAGTTCTCCTAGTACTATAACAAAAGAAGAAATTTTGGCTCTATAAGAAGGTGATGTCATCACCAATAACAATTCAATATTCAACCGAAGATGATTTGGTCAGGTTCTTATGGCTACACATAAGATTCTTTGAAGAAGTGGATCTCAACAGCTGGGAGAACAGATAGTGTTCAGCAGCTGAATCCACTTATCTATGGAATATTTTCTAGGTTGAACCATGATCTCAAACCTATAGTACTCGAACATGTATTAAATCCTCCATCAACGGAAGGCATGTGTTTTTATACTTGATTAGGTGATCAGTCGCCTTCAGTCATAAGAATTGAGAACCCTTTATATGTGGATTTTATTCCTAATACATAAGATAAACTCGTAGTTGCAGTTGTTAGAGAGTCTTCTATATCACCATCAGTGACCTCAATTGATGACCAGGTTGATTCTGGTTATCAGGTCTTGGGTAAAGGTTGAAAAATCGGTGAGCAGGGTTTTTAACGGTAGGTATGAAACAAGTATCGAATGTAGGAAATCAATCCTAGAATGGAGCTCAGAAACCAATTTCAGAAATTATAGGAGGTAAAAAATAGATAATGAGGGTTGTAAAATGGTATAACCTAGGAAGAAGAGGCAACAGGTCTTTAAGGACAGGGTGGTGGAAGATTCCTTGGAAAATGAGGAAGTAATCAGTGAAAAGGGACACTTTTGCTCAGGATTGAAAAAATGGAAAAGCCTTAATCGATGCAGGGGGTCATCCATTGACGTTGGGTAAGAAGTAAAGGCACTGGAAAGATTCCTCCATATTTCTTAATCCCATGAGGAAAAGGCCAGTAAGCAAAGCAGGTGAGGTCTTAATAGCTGAACATCAAACTCTTCAGGAATCTAAGGTCCAAGTGTAAGACACAAAAGCAGTTGGCGAGGCTTAGAAATACCTTATTGGTTATGGGGAGAATTTTCACCCTGATGACCAAGGGACAAATGTCTTCTTAAGAGGTTAGTTCTCGAAGGAACTTTTCCCTCATCATTTCCTTGAAAAAAATGATAGAAATGTATGAATGGTATGGAGAAACCATAGAAGAAGAAATTCGAGAGTGTCAAAGTTTTAACCTGGGCACAACTAAGGAGTGGGGAGAGTTGTCTAGCGGATAATGCCCTTATGGCCTTAAGACGAACTTGTGTACGTAACATGACTTGCATTTGGATGTTAATTTTATAAGCTTCAACAAGGTCATCTTCTCTATAGAAGATTTTATTAAGGCCTCTATTTTCTTAACCAACAACATCAAAGGATATCTTCGAAATCATACTGATCAATGCATTACAGACTTGTCATGGGAATACTGGGTCAACTATTTATATCCTTAAACTATTTTTTATTGCATTGTTTTTGTCTTTTTTGATTCTTGGTGTCTAGGTTTTTGATGGTTGTGTTTTAGGGGTTCCCACCTAACCTAGGAAGAGGATTTTCTTAAAACAACAATATATATTGAGACAAGGAATGATAATGTTTGAATTTCAAAAAACCTATAAGAGTCTGCATATCCATAAAAATAAAAAGAGAAATAATACATGATTCCAAGATCCCAAATCATATAATACAACCAAGAATGATAAGCACAAATCGAGATAATGATACTAATTTAATTCCATTGAATAAAATTATTCAATCAAGCAGATGAAAGTATTTAGTACAGGAAATTGTAAATTTCGAAAGCTATTGAATCTCACTTGCAGTTAAATTTTTCAATGCATATTATAATGAAGAATATTGTACTGCATAGTAAAACTTTATAGTTATATGTAGGAATTGTAACGACTAGATATTTTGAATAAATGTTGTTTCCTAATTTTGTGTGTTATTTTATTTTTCATACTCAACAAAACTATTTCATTTGATAACATGAGTATAATTAAAAGGATACTGTTGGGTTTTTACTATTATATGACTATTAGTCAGTATGACCGTTGGAAACTGAATGTTGCGACTATTGTCTCTAAATACAAGTGATCTTGTTTAATTAATATAGAATGAAGATTCGATGGCCTCATCCAACAGTCTTGGTTAGATCGAAACCCATCTAACAGAATGTAAAAGAGGTAGCACCACTGGGCTTTGCTCTGGACCCAACCCAAGCCGAACATCATTGTGTGAAGCTAGAACAAAATCTCCTTTGCGTGAAGTTCAAACTGATAGAAATTACTACTCGTGCGATGTTGGCTGAGCAGCCCTCAGATTCTCTCACCTTAGCAGACCTTACACTTAGGTCCCATTATATGGTTATAAGGGGATATGTAAGGAGACCATAATCCATTTATATAAATAAAATTGTGTTTTCTCTTGATGGTGAAGTGTGGGAGTTTCAAATGTTTGAATGAATATAGGATGTATTTTATTGACTTATTTTGAAAAAAATGATATTTTAATATATTTATTTAAACCTTAAATAATTAATGATGTGTAATGATTTTCAAAATATATTCTTCTTCAAATGTGTTCAGTAAGAAATATAGAGTCTAAAAAGGTCAACATAATTTTTGATGAATAGTAAATTATGAATAGTGATTTTATTCTTAGCATTAGTAATGTGACCAAATGTATTAGTAATCTCACATAAAGAAAGTATTAATATAATTTAGGCATCTTGATTACGTAGTGTCATTCAATAGAATAGGTAAATTACTGTTTCATTAATTATTAGTGAAGTATTAGTTTTTTCAGGTGAATAGTGTTTTTTAATTAAAAAATAAATTAAAAATATATATAAAAGTATTTTTATAAAATGGAATTTATTTTTGAACTTATAGCATTGATATTATGTTAAGGTAATTTTTGGGGGTTTTTTTGAAAAAAAGGAATTTTTGGTGAATAGTGTTTTTATTTAAAAATTAAATTAAAAATGTTTATAATTTTTTTTTATAAAATGGAGTTTATTTTTGAATTTAGTGCATTGATATTATGTTAATATAAATTTTTTGGAGTTTTTGGAAAAAGTTGAATTTTCAGTGAATAGTAAAAATACAGTTTTAGGGTTTCGATATGTTTAATGACATCATGACTGCATCATGATGATGTCATGAGATATTTTAAGGGATGGTCGACTAAAGGGGATGAATTATTGTATGAGTGGTCCCATGTCGCCAAAACCCTGGGAAAATACCATGGTCAAGCCCATGGTTTTTCCGAAACCACTAGTGAGGTGTCCCTTGAAATTATAAAAGTATCCCCTCCCTTCCCCTATTAATACCCACCCTTTCCTTCTTTAGTTTTCACTCCTAAATCTCCTCCAACGAAGCTCTGGTCTCATTAACTCCCAAAGAGTCATCCCGAGGTTCCCCCATGCCTTAAAGGTCCCAATATTCGAGTTTTAAGAGTTACGTTTTAATGTTAGGGATCCTACCTCCCTCTTTCATTCCATGTACTCTCTTTTATGTCATATCTTTTATGTTCCATGTTCTTTTGTTGGAGGATGCTATTTTATATTAATCCTACTGTCCTTTTCATGTTCATATGATGAGATAACCCCTCTTTCTCTTATTATTTCATTTTAATAATACCAATGTGTCGTCGTTAGGCTGCCGAATATTTAAGGGATTCTTTCATCCTTCTCGTTTTCAAGATCTATTTTCATGTCAAGTCTTTCATGTTCCTTTTTATTATGTTGGGGTATGATATCTATATCTATCATACTGATATTTTTTGTTCATATTATTAGATACCCTATTTTATTTCTTCAATTCAGTATTTTTATTTTTTAAGTGGCACTGTTAGGCTTCCGGATTTTTAAGGGATTATTTTACCCTTCACGTTTTCAAGATCTATTTTCATGTCAAGTCTTTCATGTTCGTTTTTATAATGTTGGGGTATGTTCTCTATATCTAAAATACTGATATTTTATGTTAATATAATTAGAGGCCCTATTTTGTCTCTTCAATTCAGTATTTTTATGTTTTATGTGGCGTCGTTAGGCTGCCGAATGTTTAAGGGATTCTTTCACCCTTCCCGTTTTCAAGATCTATTTTCATGTCAAGTATTTCATGTTCCTTTTTATAATGTTGGGGTATGATCTATATATCTATCATAATAATATTTTATGTTCATATGATGAGATACCCTATTTGATCTCGCCAGTTCAGTATTTGATGTTTTAAGTAATGCCATTAGGCTGCCGAATTTTCATAAGAGAAATCTTATTTTTGTCTTCCTTCCATGTTTTTCATTTCATATGGTATGTCTTTCAAATATAATTACCATGATATTTTATCCTTTATATTTTTCCCCCTACAGTGTTATGGATAATTTATGAGTGGGTGACCCATGTCCCCTCTCTTTTCAATGTTTTATAAAACCCTATCACATAGCCGTTACGCTGTAGAATTTTCGTCTCAAAATGTCTCTCTCTTTTTCTCAAATTATTTTATTTTATTAAGTGAATACTCAAAGATATTTTTTCTACAATGGTATTCACATATATATTAAATTTTTTATTGAAATTATTGGATTTACATACACAAAACCCGCTTTCCTTTTTTCTGTGTTTAAAATGACATAAAGATCATGTCATAAAAGAAGTTTTTAAAACATTATGATTATGAAATGAAACCCATTTATTTTATGCTATATAGGCTATTTATGAAATGTTTGATTATAATATATGTGTCTCACATGATAATAATGAAAATTTAAGGGTGCACCCTGATAGTGTTCCAATGCATTGGGTAATGATGCAATCTCTAACGATTACAATTTCAACGATACCTTGGGGTTTACCTTGGTAAATTTTAATGACACCTTGGGGTTTAACTTGGTGATATGTTCACTATTTTCTAAGTTAAATGTTTTAGCCACATATTCATGTTATTAAAAACGTTATTTTTATTATGATATGCCTAATGATTTCATTCTCATGCCTTAATGTTCTTTTTCAGGACTTTATTGATGTATCTCAAGTTCACATGTTAAATGTTTCCCTTGTTTCCCTTACTGGGCCTTCTGCTCGCCCTATCATTTTATGTATGTCCCTAGGTTATGAGATGCAATAATGAACCTAGGATTAACATAAGGATAATCCTTTCAAGTGTTTAAGAAGAATGTTTTATGTTTTCATGTTTTGAGTTCATGGTTTCTAAGACACTAATCCTTAATGGTCCTAGGTTTTGTATAATGTAATGAAAGTTTATGTGATAAAAAGGTGGGATGTCATAGTTGGTATAAAAGGATGGTTTAGTTATTTATTGAAATTAGGATATGAAAACATTAGGAAGAACCCTATAGAAAATTTTAAATATAGGAAATATTCGTAGTATTTTGGTGAGTATTGAGGAAGTGGTTTATCAAGAAAATACATCCCTATCTGGATACGAGGAGGTAGAGGTGGATTTGGCATAGATGTACATAGGGGTAAATCCAAAATAAACATCTTTGAGCTAGAATTGAACGGGAACTGGTACATGGCAACGGGCCATGCTGTATTATTGGTTACGACACTCCCAGGGGATATGCTTTGGTAAATTCATAAGCTTAGTATGAACCATTATTAAAGGAACAAAGATAAAATAAAATAAATATTCACATAATAATATATGATCATGGATAAAATATATTGGAAAATAGGGGATCACAAGTCAGGGTATACTTTTCTTCTAAAAGTTTATCCTTCTATGCTTTAAGTTTCCCTTTTAGGATTATTGGCTAATTTTTTATTCCACCAAATTATACTTTATTTTCTTAGTTAGTGGAGGGAAATGGAATAACATGTCCCAACAACCAATGTGATAGTAAATGTGATGATTACCCTATTAATGTGATAGAGATAATGAGAGATCAAGTTGAAAATATTGTGATTATGCCAAACCAGCTATCAAAAATCACAATTAATAATTTGTACCTAGTTGAATGCCCAAATTCATCAAGGAAGAAGAAGATAATGTCTCAAGGATGTTCATCTGATAATGTTTATAACGGAATTAAGAGCCAATTTACTTTGTTCAAAAAGTTAGGAATGTGTCCCCAAGGGGAATGTGACATAGTAACCGGGAGATGTTTTAAGTGTACGGTGATAGGGCATAAAGTAGCTAATTGCTTTAAAAAACTGGATAATGTGATGAATATAGATAAGGTTTGATCTAATGTACCTTATACCTTTAAATGTCGTAAATGTGGAGAAGATAGAAATTATCCAAGGCAATTCTCTCTTTGAAGGGATGATAAGCCTGATAAGCATCAACAATCTTCAAGGACAAGGGAACAATGCAAGTCCTATGCTATGATAGATCTTGATGACTAATGTACATGTGACTTCTTCGCAATAATTGTCTATATAATGTTGTTTTTTTTATTTCATGACCTATGAGAATATCTTTAATGTTTTCTAAGAACATCGAGTCACTACCTAAGATGGATTTATATCATTAAGGAAAAAATCTAATTTTTTGTACCACATATTGATGTTGTGAAGCTATTATTCTTGAAAAAAAATATGAATAGGGGATTAAAAGATTATTATTATTTTGGAAGAAATTCACTATTTTAGGAACCCTATATGATCGAGGAAAATAGATTACTACGATATTTTCTTTGAGTAATAAATCTTGACATATATTTTGATGAATCGATTAATTGAAGGTGAAATATGCTAATATTGGTTACTTATGGAAATGATTAACCTATCTTGGGGAAAATATGTTTAGGTTAGATACTTTTGTATAAGATGTTGGGAGAGGATGATGTTGTTTGGAGATGAAAAACGTAGTTTATTTTGGATGACTATGCTATCAAATCCTTCATGAATTTGGGTTTCAATCTTAGTTTTGTTTATTTTGAGGAATTTTAAGAACAATTAATTATTGAATGGTCTATGATGAACTTTGGGAAGTACTGAGGAATTTTGAAGATTTAAAAGTAATTTCCCTTCTTATGGGGTTCGTTATTTTGGAAGAGTTGTTTTATCTTACCCTTTCTGTTTTTGGGATAATGTTTAAAGATAGAAGAAATAGATAGTTAATCATTGGAGGATAATGTGATTCTCTAGAAGATGATTCATATGATTTTGATGATTCAAAGTGTTTTTTTAATCCTCATCGTTTGGAGAATGATTAGTTTTGGTAGAAACTTATTAAGGGATGAAACTCTACTTGATGGTAAATACATTTCCTTGTGTTTTTATTCTGTGTAGTAAATGAATTCCTCAAAACTATGGAAAGGAACATAAAAACAAAACGTTTTCTCTGAATGTTTCCTATTGGGAAATCAAATACCATTTAACCCATCATTAGTTTATAATTTTCTTGTTGCTAAATTTCTCATAATCATGTTTTCTATCACTCTCCCTCAGAACGTGACCCTCTGTTTTCACTTCCATGTCCATGTTTTCCTACATGGAATCCAACTATGGGTTAACAGGGGTGGCCTTTGTACATCTTTTTCGTTCTTTTAAAGTAACATTTTTACTCACTCTTTTTATGATATGGTACAATCAATGAAATTTTGAAGCCCAAATCTAAAAATTGTGAGGACGCAATTTCTTATGGGGGGAAGAATGTAACGACCCGAAATTTTGAAAAAATCTTGTTTCGTAATTTTTTCTGTTATTTTATTTTTCAAACTCAAAGAAACTGTTTCATTTGATAACATGAGTATAATTAAAATGAGAATGTTGGGTTTTGACTATTATATGACCGTTATCATGTATGACCATTGGAAACTAAATGTTGCAACTATTGTCTCTAAATACAATTGATCTTGTAAATTAATATAGGAAGAAGATGCGATGTCCTCATCCAGTAGTCTGGGACCAATCGAAATCCATCTAATAGAACGTGGGAAGGAGGTAGCACCACTGGGATTTTCTCTAGACCAAACCTAAGATGAACTTCATCATGTGAATCTGGAATGGAATTGCCTTCGTGAGAAGTTCAAACTGATAGAAATTACTACTCGTGCGATGTTGGCCAAGCTGCCCCCAAATTCCCTCACCTTAGCACACCTTACACTTAGGTCCTATGCTGGGGTTATAAGGGTCTATGTAAGGAGACCATAATTATTTGTTATAAATAAAATTGTGTTTTCTTCTAATGGTGAAGTTTGGGAGTTTTCAAATGTTCGAATGAATATAGGATGTATTTTATTGATGTATTTTAAAAAAAATGATATTTTAAAATATTTATGTGAATCTAAAATAATTAATGATGTGTAATGATTTTCAAAAAAAATTTCTCCATATGTGTTCAGTTTGAAATTTAATGTCTAATATGATCAAATTAATTTTTGATAAATAGTAAATTATTAATAGTGATTTTATGCTTAGGATTAGTAATGTGACCAAATGGATTTGTAATCTCACTTAAAGAAAGAATTAATATAATTTAGGCACCTAGATTAAGTAGTGTGATTCAATAAAATAGGTAAATAACTGTTACATTAATTATTAGTCAAGTATTAGTTTTTTTGGGCGAATAGTGTTTTTTAATTAAAAATTAAATAAAAATTATTTAGAAAATTATTTTTATAAAATGGAATTTATTTTTGAACTTATAGCATCGACATTATGTTAAGGTAGTTTTTGGTGTTTTTTTCTGAAAAAAATGAATTTTAAGTGAATAGTGTTTTCATTTAAAAATTAAATTAAAAATATTTAGAAAATTATTTTTATAAAATGGAGTTTATTTTTGAATTCATAGCATTGATATTATGTTAAGATTAGTTTTTGGGAGTTTTGGAAAAAAGTTGAATTTTCAGTGAATAGAAAAAATACAGTTTTAGGGTTTCGGTATGTTTAATGACATCATGACTCCATCATGATGATTTCATGAGATATTTTAAGTGATGGTCGACTAAAGGGGATGAATTATTGAATGAGGGGTCCAATGTGTCCAAAACCAAGGGAAAATACCATGGGCAAGCCCATGGTTTTTCCAAAACCACTAGTGAGGTGTCCCTTGAAATTATTAAATTATCACCTCCCTTCCCCTATAAATACCCATTTTTTCTCGTTTATTTGTCACTCAAAACGCTTCCCAAACGAAGATATGGTTTCATTAACTCCCAAAGAGTCCTCCCATGGTTCCCCCAAGCCATCAAGGTCCCAACCTTCAGGTTTTAAGGGTTACGTTTTAAGGTAAGGGATCCTACCTCCCTCTTTCTTTCCAAGTACTCTTTTTATGTATTATATTTTATGCTCCATGTTATTATGTTAGAGGATGTTATTTTATATTAATAATACATTCCTTTTTATGTTAATATAATGAGATAACCCTTCTTGTTCACCTCAATTCATTTTATGAATGTTAAAGTGGCATCGTTAGGCTGCTGAATTTTTAAGGGATTCTTTCACCTTTCTCATTTTCAAGATCAAATTTCATGTCAAGTCTTTCATGTTCCATTTTATTATGTTTGGGTATGACCTCTATATCTATAATACTGATATTTTATGTTAATATTATTAGAGACCCTATTTTATCTCTTCAAATAAGTATTTTTATGTTTTATGTGGCGCCGTTAGGCTGCCAAATTTTTAAGGGATTATTTCACCCTTTCGTTTTCAAGATCTATTTTCATGTCAAATATTTCATGTTCCTTTTTAAAATTTTGTTGTCTGATATATATATCTATCGTACTGATATTTTATTTTCATATGGTGAGAGACCCTATTTTATCTCTTCAATTCAGTGTTTTGATGTTTTAAGTGGCGCTGTTAGGCTGCTGAATTTTTAAGGGATTCTTTAACCCTTCTCGTTATCAAGATCTATTTTCATGTCAATTCATTCATGTTCCTTTTCATAATGTTGGGATTTGGTAAATATATCTATCACACCGATATTTTATGTTCATATGATAAGATACCATATTTTATCTCATCAATTCAGTATTGTGATTTTTTAAGTAACGTCGTTAGGCTGCCGAATTTTAATAAGAGAAATCTTATATTTGTCTTCTTTCCATGTTTTTATTTTCATATGGTATGTACTTAAAATTTCATTACCATTTTCTTATATCCTTTATATTTTTTCCCCATATTGTTTAATGGATCATTTATGAGTGGGTGACCCATGTCCCCTCTCTTTTCAATGTTTTCTAAAACCCTATAACATAGACATTATGCTGCAGAATTTTCGTCTCAAAATGTCTCTCTCTTTTTCAAAAATTCTTTTATTTTATTAAGTGAATACTCAAAGATATTTTTTCTATAGGTTTATTAACATATATATCAAAATTATTTATTTAAATTATGGGATTTAAAAACAATAAACCCGCTTTCCTTTTTCATGGGTTTAAAATGACATAAAGATCATGTTTTAAAAGCAGTTTTTAAAACGTTATGATTATGAAATGAAACCCATTTATTTTATGCTATATGGGTTATTTATGAAATGTTTGATGATGATATATGTGGATCACATGATAATAAAGACAAATTTTAGGTTTCTCCCTGATATCAATCCAATACATTGGGTAATGATGTAATCTCTAAGGATTACAATTTCAACGAGACCTTGGGGTTTAGCATGGAAATTTTTAATGACACCATGGGGTTTACCTTGGTTATATGTTCATGATTTTCTAAGTTAAATGTTTTATCCACATATTCATGTGATGAAATTTGTTATTTTTATTATGATATTCCCCATGATTTATTTCTCATGCCTTAATGTTCATTTTTCATGACTTTATTGATGTATCTCAAGTTCACATATTAAATGTTTCCCTTGTTTCCCTTACTGGGCCTTCTGCTCACCCATTCTTTTGATTTATGTCCACAGGTTATGAGATATAGTAATGAACCTAGGATTAACATAAATATAATCCTTTCAAGTGTTTAAGAATAATTTTTTATGAATTCATGTTTTGAGTTCTTGGTTTCCAAGACACTAAACCTTAAAGATTCTAGGTTATGTATAATGTAATGAAAGTTTCTGTGATAAAAAGGTGGGATGTCATAGGAATATTAAAACTGAACATTAAAGAGGATACTGAATTCATATTATATCATATTAGTTGGATCAGAACAACATATTGAACCTGCATATTATAGTGTTATTGAAATTTCATTGTGGTACTGGAAACTATACATGACAAAGACTGCTAAATCCAAATTATAGTAAATTTTTTGAATGTATATTAAATAGAAACATGCATATTGAATTCACGCTGACACTACATATAAATTAAATGTGTAATAACATTCATTTGTGTTGAAACTGCATAATAATATGCAGATTTTTTATTTCATACACTTAATCAGATCATGGAGCATCAGATACAATAAAATACATAATATTCGGTAATAATTTAATGTTTAACCTATTGAATAAACATAAGAAATGATATGTGAATGAAAAAATAAATAAAGAAGATGGTTTAATGAATGACCATAATGAAAAGAGAAATAAGAATTAAATGACTTGGACAAGGTTACAGTGAAGAGAGTAAATGTGGAAATCCATAGTGGGGTCGAACTGGAGCTCTATCCTTTTCTCCCGGTTCACTTCTCTATTAACATACACATTCATCTAAACCCGAAGAGGATCCCCAAAAAAGCTTCCCAGAAAATCGAGTTTGATGACTTCTACCACATTGAATGCACTACAAATTATCCACTAGTGAATAAATCAAAGGATCCCATGCAATATTTCTCTTAAATCACTGTAAAATTAACCAGAAAGTGACATCAACCCATTAAAATCTATGCATTACAGAGACTTGAATGTGATGCCAATAGAGTCACTAGACTGTAATGACCCAAGGGGGTGAAATAAATGGAAACCTGTTTTTTCTTCGCCATATAATAAAAATAATACATTAATACGAGTAGAAGGGACTCATCAAAAAATTCACTCAACTAAGAAGAGATTCATCCCACTTTCCCTAACATGAACAAAATGATTAAATCAAGCATAGTGAGATGAATATCTAAAACAAATAATAAGTCTAGAGGATTGATGAGATTACCTAGAAAGCGGTGATAGTCCCGGCGGAATCCTCAACTACCAACTTCATCAGAACCGACACCTTCCCATAAAAATACATTTTCTTCGATGTGAACCCAAATCCAGAAATTAAAAGAATCCACACATCGAAAACCATTCAATGGAAATAATCCCAATAAATCACCATCTGAGTAGAAGATAATTGAAATTTCAAGCATGCACTAATTTATTGAACCATGCATAGTGGTGAAGAGTGGTTTCTACCAGAAAAATCTCAAAAAATTAATTAGTCTGGTAGATTTAATGAGCTTACATATAAATAAGTGACAGTCACCTTAGAATCATAGCAAATTCATCCGATCTAATGCCTTCCCATAAAAATACATGTTATTCGATGCGAATCCTACACCAGAAATCAAAAGAATACACAGTGCGAGGGAAGGGATGACAGTGAGCGATGGGAAGGGACCCCATGGATGGCTAGGGATAAGCTTGGGCGCCGGGGACAAAGGGGTTGCACGCGGAAATCAGTACAAAATGTTGTGGACAACGATGGTCAAGATTGGAGATGACAGCTTGGAACTGCTGGGAGGTGGGTTCGCGTGATGTTGTTAGAGGGCGGGGGGCGACCGAGAAGAGGGAGGGTGATTCGTGCACTGATGTTGGAGGGGGATGGAGGCCGGGAAGGGGGGGGGGGAGAGGGAGGTGCTGATGTCGGAGGGGAACACCGGCTGGGAAGGGGAAGAACATAGAGGTAGGTTTGGGGTCATGGGGAATGTCTTCCAGCTAGAATGGGGGACATCATGGAGGTGGGGTTGAGGAGAACATAGAGGTAGTTATAAATTATATATAAATTTATAAATTTTTTCAAAATATATATTAACATATATGAAAAATTATATGTTTCTAATGAGTAATATATATATATATGTATGTATGTATATATATCGATATATTATTTTTTTGTTAAAATATTTAAAATTATTAAATTTTTTATTGCAATAGATTTTTTTAATGGTAAAAGATTTGTTGGAAATGATAATTTATATTAACATATTCATTTATCGGTAAATCAATTGTTGGTATTATTATGATATGACAATAGATTTAAATTTTAGTAATAGATTTGTTGTTATAGAACTAATAATATAAACAGATATATTTGTTGTTAAAAAAATTGTTGGTACCTCCAGTTAATTTCAATATAATTTAATATCTATTGGAATTGATCATTTTTACTGACAAATATATTATTTGTAAATAATTATCTGTTGGTAAATGTTACTTATTTTGTAGTGAATGATACTGATGTCCCCTTAAATATTTAAGGAAGAATTATCTATGTAAAGTGAGCGAGATGATTCATAGAGACAAGAACAACATTACTTTGGTCATACTATTGCAACACTACTTGTGAGGTGTTCAACCATGCAAGGACAATTATAGAGTTGACATTGGACATGACTGACACAAACTTTTTATTTCTCATGACCTGACAATTTGTGACCCTTTGAGATTTGAACATGTTAAGAATAGAGCAATGCCTGTTGTAAATATTGATAATTTTAATATTTTATAAATTTTTTATTAATTTAATGATATTAATATTGTTTTTTCATAAATATTAATAATATAATTTTTTATTAGTAATAATTAGTAAAAGAAAATTGCTTGGATTATGAAGAGAATGTTTGTAATCATCTCCACAATGATGATTACCAAATTTCAATATATTATTCAAGCAATTTTTATTTTGCTACGTATTGCTATGTATTGCTAAATTAGTAAAAAAAATTAATTATTAGTAATAATTAGTAAGAAGTTATTATAATTAGTAATTAATTATAATAATTAATAATAATTTGTAAAAATTAGTAATAATTGTAATTTTTTTATTTTAATGATATTAATATTGTTTTTTCAAAAATATTAATAATATATTTTTTTTAATAGTAAAAATTAGTAATCGAAAATTGCTTGGATAATGAAGGGAACGTTTTTAATCATCTCCAAAACAATGATTACCAAATTTCCACTCATTATTCAAGCAATTTTCATTTTCCTATGTATTGGTAGGTATTGCTAAATTAGTAATAAATTGTAATAATTAGTAATAATTAGTAATAAATTGTAATATTTAGTAATAATTTGTAATAATTATTAATAATTAGTAGTAATTAGTAATTATTAGTAATAATAAGTAATAATTAGTAATAAATAATAATAATTAAATATAAATGCAGTAATTAGAAATAATTAGCAATAATTAAAAATAATTATAAAAAATTAGGAATTATTAGTAATTATTAGTAATAAATTGTTATAATTTGTAATAATTAGTAATAATTTGTAATAATTAGTTTGGAACAGTTGGGAACTTTTAGGAAGAAATTATAATAATTTTTAATTAATTTTAAGAACTTGGCGAAATTTCCAGTGGATTGACGGCATTCCATTTGCTCGATGACTTTTCTCCTTTCATTTATCAATGACTCAAAACAGTATAAAAAATGTCATGCTACATATAAATTCAATATTTTATGCATGAGATTGGATATCCATTCATAAGATCATAATTTTTATAATATTTTCAGGTAGTGATAGTTGGAAGAAGACAATTCATCGACAAAAAAGGGGCTCTTTTGTCTGACGGCTCATTTACTTGCATCTTTCTCAAACTGAAATCAAAATGAAGAATCTAGTTGGAGGTAAATATATTCATTTTTGTGCATACAAGAATGAATATGTGTACCTCAGAGTAGATTCATCATTGTGATTTTAGTGTGTGAAAGATGCAAGTAAATGAGCCATCAGATAAAAGAGGAGCCGTCAATCCACTAGAAATTTTGTCTCCCTTAATTAATCGTAATTATTAAGAAGTAGTTGTAATTATTTATCTTCTTTTTTCAGATATCAATTTTATTATTTCAAATTATTAAAAAACCGTGATGATTTTATATTTTATTTAGAAAAATATGGAACAAGGAAGTCGACATCAGTCATTATTAGATGATCGCGATTTGATAAATCATCACAGAAATCCAAATGTTTATTGTTTAAATCAATTATATATTGAGGGTGTTGAAGCTTTATTATCATTTTCATCATCAAAACAAGAATATATTATATAAGTACAATTAATTGTCCTTGTAAAAAATGTGCTCTGAGAATGTTTGACATAGTTTACAAGGTTTGGGGACATCTCTTGCGGTTTGGTTTTCAACCAGATTATGTTTTTTGGTATCAACATGGTGAATTCAGTTCTAGGGAAGATCCCAATAACATGATTCCAGATCCATCGCAGTTTCAAAATTTAGAACAAGATGTCACAGATCCATCTGTGCAACAAACCGATACTCACGATGATATTGATTTAACTCTAGAGTTGGCACCATCCGAATTTTATGAGTTGTTGAGGTCTGCTGAGGATGTATTATACAATGATTGAAAGATATGAAAATTAGAAGAGGATGAAAAATTTATGGTTCTTAAATCATATAATGCAATTTCATACAACTGTTTTTATCAGATATTTTCTTTGGTTAAAACACTGTTATCGGAAGGAAATGTGTTTCATGCAAATTACTATGAGAGGAAAAGGCTGGTTCGTAATTTAATCCTTAGTTATCTGAAGATTCATGCATGTAATAATGATTTCTTCTTATATTCTAGAAAAAATGAGTCATTGGATAGTTGTCCCACATGTGGACAATCAAGGTATAAAGAAGCTCAAACAGGGTTGTCTAGATCGATACAAGTAAAATAGTAGAGATATTTCCCCCTTACACATAGGTTGCATTGTTTATTTATGTACCAGAACACAACGTCAATGATGTAATGGCACAAAACCAAGATTTCAACTGATAAAATATTGAATCATCCTTTTGATGGAGATTCATGGAAACTTTTTGACCGTCTGCATCCGTCGTTTTCTATAGAATCCCAAAACGTGTGATTGGGTCTTTCTACTGATGGTTTCTATCCTTTTGGTTCTTATCGTAGTCAATATTCATGTTTTCCAATCTTTATAACTCTGTACAATTTTCCTCCATGGATTATGATGAAAGAGCACAATATCTTTTTGAATCTATTAATCCCAGGACATCAGAAAAAGAATATTGAAGTTTATTTTAAACCATTGATTGATGAGTTAAATTCATTGTGGAGTGATAGTGTTAATACATATGATGTTGATGCGAAACAAAATTTCATATTAAGAGCTGCATTGATGTGGATGATTAGTGACTTTCTGGTATATGGAATGTTATCTGGTTGGGGTACACATGGTCCAAAATCATGTCCTTACTTTCTGAAAGATAACAAAGACATTATGCTCGTCAATGGAAAAAACCTTTCTATTTTGATTGTCACCATAGATTTTGTCCAACCGATCATCCTTTTTGGTGGAAAAATCACATTTCAGAAAATGTACAATTAGAAGGGATGAAGCTCAAAATATGATTTCAGGTACAAAGTTAAAATGAGTTGTATTTTCATTACCTCCCATCACATTTGGGCCAACAGTAAGCTGACAGAAAATTCATGTCATTGGGAAAGAACCTAATTGGAAAAAACAGATCATTTTTTGGGATCTTCTGTATTGGTCTGGTTTGTTAGTTCACCACATGTTGGATGATATACATATTGAGAAGAACTGTTTTGATAATTTATTTCATAATGTTTTTCATACACGAGGTAAAACCAAAGATTATGTAAATGCATTGTTAGATCTTGCCCAAATTTGCAGGCGACCAGAACATGAACAATTTGAAAATGTCCGATAAAATAGGATGATGAAGCCAATATAAGCGTATACACTTTCCAAAGAGAGTCGCTTATTATTTTGTCAGTGGATTGTAGAATTTGAGACTTCTAGATGGCTATGATTCCAATTTAGGAAGATTTTTTAAGAATGGTTATATTACTGGATTAAAAAGTCACGATTTTCACATTATAATGGATGGATAATGTCGATTGGATTTAAAGGTTTGTTGAATTATAAGATTTGGGATTTTATAAAATACATATCATATTTTTTTGAGATATTTGTGTAGTAATAACAGACTACGATGCTCTATGAAAATTGGAAGAAGATGTTGCATTAATTATATGTAAACTGGAAAAAATCATTCCTCCAACTTTCATTCACTCAATAGAACATCTGATATTACATTTTCCACATGAAGCTAAATATGGAGGTCCAGTACAATTTCGATGGATGTACCCATTCAAGAGATTCATTCAGAAAATGAAGAGAAAAGTACCTAACAAAGCATCAATTGAATACTCAATTGTTGATGCTTATTTTTAAGAGGAGATTGCTTTTTTCTGCACTCATTATTTTGAATCTCTATATACCTCAAAACTCAATCGCATGGAACAAAATGAGGTTATTTTTAATGAGGAAATAGAAAATCAATTAACAGTTTTTAATCAACCAAATCATGGATTCACTGGATTTCATGAATGATGGAATTTAGATGGTGAACATCACAGAGCTCATACATATGTTATGCTCAGCTGTGAAGAAATGAAATCATTTTTACTATGAGTGATTCTATCACTTATTCTATAATTTATGTTACAGTATTTAAACTTGTTTTATTTGTAGGTTATATGATAATCATATCAAGAATCAACTTCCACAGATTACATCAGCTGCTCGTGAAGAACGCAGAAAAAAAATTTCTCAATGGATTCAAAAATTGGTAACATAAATTATTAATGGTTAATATCAATTATGTTTATTATTTATTATATAGATAATTGCTTTAAAAATGTTAAGGTGTCTCAATATGCTGCTAAAATGGATAAGCGACTGTGTATATTGAGTATCCCACCATACAAAATGGTTAAATCTTATAATTCATCTGTGGTGAATGGTTTTCAATTTCATACACATGCATACAGGGAATAAAAAAAACAATGAACAGTGGAGTTTTATTGAGAGGATCACACCACAGTGAAACTGAAGTTGACTTTTAGGGCATTTTGAATGAAATTATTGAGCTGTGTTATCTAGGATAGAATTACATAAAAATGATTAAATGATGGTGGTTGGATACTGAGAGAGCCTGACGTGTTCATCCAACATATGGAATCATCGATATTAAATATAAATTTATTCTTGCAGTAAATTACCATTTTTCTGGATCAACAAGTACATCAAGTTTATTATGAATCATACTGTGCTACTTCAAGATACTTGAGTGATTGGTGGAGCATAATAAAAATGAAATCTCGAGAAAATCTATTTACTCAAACTGAATGTGGTTCGGCTGAAGTGGAAGGAATTGAAATTTTTCATGAAAATGCTCAAAATCCATCTTATTCACCAAGAGACGTGAATATCTATGATGACACCCCACAATTAAGGATCTATGGTGATGAAGATGTTAATGATGTTACAAATGAATTTGAAATGACAAGAGCTGTTTAAACTAAAACTCATATGTATATTGATGAGGCTGAGGAGGAAGAATAAGACATTGACATTGATAGCTATGGGGAAGAAGAAGAAGATGACCATTGACACAGTTAAATGTTGGTTATAATAAAAACTAATATATATCCATATATAATAGTTATTTTCAACTATCTGCTAACATCAATCATTTTGTGTTTTAGATGGACCCTGATATATATCGCAAGTTGTAAGAGGATGACCTACCATTAGATGACGGAGATTTTGGATCATCTGACCCTCAGCCTACTGGTAGTTCTGGGGTACATGGAGGCGGTGAGGTCTTACATGAATGATGATTCCTGACACTATCCGATAGTAATGTCCACATATTGGTTTTGATACACACACACGTCAGTATGATAACCTATATATTTTAGTTATCTTTCATTAATTTATTTATATATATACTAACTGTTTGAATATTTATATCTTTTTCATATTTTTTCGCATGTAGCTATTTGAATGGGGAGCACAGTTTTGCACAATTATTTTCCTCGGCCATGGATCACATTGGAACAGATTCTCATTGACGTGAAACGTGACATGTTCAATCATTGGATGGTACATAAATAAATAATATTTATTTTGAAATTTATTTTATTATTAACATGATATTTTAATTTATTTGTAGTGTTTATGGTATCCCATCGATGATAGCATGTGTGATGTTATCCACGCCGCATTGAAGCTTTTTATATGTGACTGTTTCCTTCAGTTTTGGCAGAATATGAGAAGGACAACCATTAATAAAGAAGGAGTGTCAGAATTTAATGAGTCGTGTAGAGCTCACCGAATAGAGTACATTTCAACTCAGGTTTGGGATGGATTATGTTTACACTGGTTGGGTGGTAAATTTCATAGGAGATCATCAGTGGGACGACATAACCAGGGGAGACAGGAGGTGACGCATCGAGCTGGTAGCCGTATATTCAGTCTTCATAGAGAACATCTGGTAAGTATATTTTGTAAAAATTTTATATAACATTAAATATAAATAGTTTATTTTATATTTCTGTAGGCAGTGGAGTGTCTCGATATTACGGAGTTCGACGTTTATCGGAGGATATAAGGTGATCCAACCACATGAGAGATTAGAGGTGATCCCCAACGTCAGATTGTGGTTAGTAGTATTTTTTCAGTTTGATAATTAACTGCATATAATATTTTCACAATTTTAATTTCAAATTGAAATTGAAGGAGTAATATGAGGTTGCGACCTCTCAGACATAGGATGAGGGTCAGGACGAGATGATTTAGCAGATTAGTGCTCACCATTTCGATGAGGCAACATGGATGTCAGCGACTCAGTATGTCTTTGAGTAGGGCCGAGTAGTTGTTATCATCTCTCATTTTACTCCTGGTACTTATTACGGTACTGCTACGATGTTGGCTTCCAGCTCAAGAGGAGCTCAGGGAGAGACATCATCATCTGGCTCACAGTATCAGGAGTAGTTGCGAACTCAGGCTGATCTTATAGAGACTTTTTTGAAGCAGCATGAAGAGATGTATCGGTGGCAGCAGTAACAGGAGCAGCATCATGAGGAGGAGCTGCGTCGATTGGAGCAGTGGCATCAGTAGGATTTTCCCAAGTAGATGGAGTAAACGCGTCGTTTGACTCGTAGTTTATGGATGTAGTTTCATCCACCTTCTCCAGATGACCTCCATTGATTTTTTTTATGTTAAAAAAATTGAATTGATGTTTTGTAATAATATGAACTATTTAACGTTTCTGTCTTTTAGATTGGTGGAAGTATTGCATAATTTAGATTTTTTTAATATATTATTATTTATTATTAGTATTATATTTATCAATATTTGTTTATTTTACTAATAATAATAATATTTTATGATTTTTTTATGTTTTTCTTGAAAATAATTATACTTTTAATAATTTTTTATTATTTTATTATTTAAATAATATTAATATTAATTTTTAATTAATCATAATTTTATTAAATATATTTTTTTAGTATTATATTTTTTAATGTATGTATATTTTACTAATAAAAATAATATTTTTTATATTGTTATTATTTTTATAATAAAAATATACTTTTTTCATTAATAATAATTTTTTTATTATTTTTTAATTATTTGTAGTATTTGCGACGGGGTATTTTGCGACGAGACCCCATCATAAATAAGTGAAATATATTTTTTTTAAAAAAATTCTATTGGAGAGGGGCACGTCGTTCCGTCGCAAATACTATTTGTGATGGGTCATCACAAAAATATTATAGATATATAATGTAAATAATCAGAAGGTTATTTGTGACGGGTAAGTTTTCTGTCACAAAAACTAATTGCGACTGCCCCGTCACAAAAGGTTTTTGCGTATATAATGTATATAATCGGGAGGTTTTTTTCACGCAATGTATAAATTTCGTCACAATGGATATTTTTGGCGACGGTTCCATCGAAAAAAATATATGTTGCGACACCATTTTCTACAACGGGCTATTTGTGATAGGAGCCCGTCACAAATAGCTCGTTGCAAAAAACGTTAATTCCAGTAGTGACGCCATTAAAACCCATTTTCACATCAACAGCCAAGGGGGAAAACATTATAAACATGATTGTATTCCCTATTAATGTTTAATAAAATCAACTCTGTATTTATTGGGCATCCCCAATTGAACCCTTAAAATATTTAAATTAATAACCCCCAATTTCACCAAAAAATGGAACTTCAAACTCATTTTCTATAAAAACAGTACTAAAACTAAATTTTGAAGCCCCAATAAAATTAAATAAACATCCAAATATCAAACAAACAGTGTGATAGTAATATAAATTTCATAAACATGGAATCACCTACCAATTTAATGAAAACCCATGAATCTCCATGCAAAAATCAAATTCCACCACTGCCGCACCAAGAGAAACCTATATAAAAAATAAAACCACAAGAATTTATAATGAAAAAATAATGTTAAACCTTAGGTCTGTATCCCCTATTTTTGGATATTAGGAACCTTAAATATAAGTGAATAAACCCTAAGAATAATGAATGAAACCCTTAGCAGTTTGAAACAAGAGTGAAAGAGACTCACTTACTTGAGGGATCTTGAAGAATATACCTAAATACACCAGTAGTTGAATTTTAAAATAGTAAAAACATAAATGTGATTTTAAAAATGATGAGGAGGTTATATATGAACTAGAATGGAGGAAAAAGTGTACGAATTGATAGAGTAAAGAAGGAATGAAGTTACCTCTTTAATTTTGAATGATTTGAGAAACCCTATAATGTTATAAACTAATTAGAGATGAAGAAGAGTTGCAAAGATGGTTGAAAGAGTCTTCGTGTGTGGCTGGGTTCTATGGTATTGGGTGAGACTTGTAATCACTTATAAATCATTAATATTTAATATATTATTAATTTAAAAAATTTGTTTTTATACCTGGAAATGGGCCTTCGGGATGAACCAATTCCTTATATAAAAACACCCAATACACCATTATTATGGATTACTAAAGGATAAAAAGGGAAATGGTGGTGTTAATAGGGCATGGTAGGCCATTTAATACTTAGAAAGGGTAAAAAATATTATAAAATTAAAACGTTATAAAATAAACGAAATTTATTTTTAAATTTGGAATTGGGATCATTGTTTGGGTCAAGTCATGAAAACTCACAAATTCCTCTATAAAAGATTCGGAAACCCCCATACAAATAATGAATGAAAAAATAAGTGAAAAATAACTTTAAATTATTTAATGTATTTGACAATTCTCCCCACAATGAAAACATTCCATCCAAGAATGTAAACCTGAAGGTTGATAACCAAAAAGAACATATAATCTACCTTAACCCATGACATCCGCTACCTTTTCTAATGTGTATCATTACTATACTACAAACGAACACAGACCGACGGAATAGACTTCCCTCGAAGCACCTTCTCTTGAGAGTCCACTATTTGCACTAGTTTCTAAAAAACTGACTCGTCAAGCTCTATCTCCAGTTCTCCCCAACTCTGCCCTTGGGATGGATCTGGGTTGTATTTCTTCAACTGGGAGACATAGATGACATCATGGGTGGACGTCAACTGAGAAGGTAAAGCCAACATGTATGCCAATTTCCATTATACTTGGTGATATCAAAAGGGCCAACATATCGGTGTGTCAGCTTCCATTGCTTCCCCAAACAATGATGGACGAAACGAGTGGCCAATTTCAAGAATACCCTGTCACCAACAGAAAACTCTAGGTCTCAACGCCTCTAGTTAACAAATGATTTATGACAACTCCGAGCTGTCAACAAGAACTGCCTGATCAATTTTACCATCTCAAACATCTCTTGCACCAAACACGGCCCTAGCTATGAGGTCTCACTTACCTCAGTCCAACACAAGGGGACCGACTAGGCCGACCGTAGAGCACATCAAAAGGAGCTATTTAAATTGAGGATTGGTAACTGTTATTATAACAAAACACAACCAGCCCCAAATGGATATCCTAAGAACCTCTAAAGTATATTACACACACATGGAGCATGTACTCTAAAATCTGATTCGCCCACACTATCTGACCATCTGTCAGGGGATGTAATGTCATTCTAAACATAATCTGAGACCCCAAGGCCTTCTGAAGGACATCCCAGAACCGAGAAGTGAAACGAGGGTATCTATCTGAGACAGATACTGATAGAATTCAATGGAGTCTCACTACCTCCTTAAGATACCAACGGCCCAAATCATCCACAATATTTGTATCTATATTTGGAATGAAGTGTGATGATTTTTCAGATGATTAATCAACACCCAAATGGAATTCTTACCCCACGGGATGTGTGGTACATTAACAATGTAGTCCATAGAGACCTATTCCCACTTCCATGTTGGAATGGGTAATGTTTTGAGGAATCCAGAGGGCCTTTGATGCCCTGATTTCATATACTGGCATGGGTAGCATCTCGACATAAAGTCTTCTATGTCTCATCTCATACATGGCCACCATAAATGCCGAAGAACATCATAATACATCTTGGTGGTACCCATATACACATCACACTGAGACTGGTTGTTTTCCACCATAACCACCTTCTGCAGAGATAACAACACTACTGAACTTCCCTTCAACCACAATAATCCCTTGGGACACGACCACCAATACGAGGATGTCTCCCCACAATGACAAAACTACTTCAACCGCTAACAAAGCTCATCACTGGGTTGTTCCTGCTGAATCAACTCCAACAGAGGCAGATTCAATTGGACGCTCTCCAAGAATGCACCTATACTATGTTCCTTGGTCTCCACATGCGTGTGAGAAAGGAAACCCATCAAATTCCACTCATTAGTGGACTTCCTAAAATCCAATAGTGGAACGTTTCTACTCAAAGCATCATCCAACACATTACCCTTTCTCTGGTTATATACCATTTCAATGTCGACCCCCCTACAAGTACTCGATTCAATGATGCTGCCTTATGTTGAGGAACTTATGAGAGAAGATATAGGCCATGTTTTTGTGATCAGATTCAGCCACAAACATCTCCCCAAATATGTAGTTATACGGAGTATTAATGTCAGTCATCGCCACTGCCAAATCCAACTCATGGATTGGGTAGTTCTTTTTGTGTGTTCGGAGTTGATGAGAGTCGTACACCACCATGTGTTCATCCTGCATAAGCATGCACCCAAGACACATACCCGAAGCATCACAGTAGACCACATATCCTATTCCGGCCTTTGGAAAAATCAGCACAGGGGGAGGTAGTCAACCACCACTTCAGCTCCTTGAATGATCTGACATTATGGGGCCCATAAAAACATTATCGATTTCCAGGTGACCACGTTCATCTATGAAGAAATCTGAGAGAAATCCCAAATGATTCGCCTATAATAACTATCCAGGCCATGGATACTCCTAATCTAAAAAACATTCTTCGGCTGCTCCCCATAAAAAACCGTACTAATCTTCTCTGGGTACACTGAAACCCCATTCTTAGTGAACACATGCCCCAGAAATATCACTTCCCGGACCTAGAAAGTGCACTTTGTCAACATTCCATTGAGGCGGTGATCCCACAATGTACCCAAGATGATCCTCAAAGGATATCCACACTCTTCCTCAGAGCCAGATTATAATAGAATGTCATCCAAAAAAACAATAATGAAGGAATTGAGAAACTAATGGAACACCCTATTCATGAGATCCATAAAAACCATTGGATCATTGTTCAATCCGAAGGGCATGACCAAATACCCCAAGTGGTCATACATGCATCAGAAGTCTGTATTTGGGATATCTAACTCCTACACCCTGAGCTGATAATAGCCCAAATACATGTTTATTTTTGAGTACCACATTTCAAATTTCTATTTATCAAACAAATAATTTATTCTAGGCAAAGGGTATATGTCCTTAATTGTTTTATTATTCAGCTTTCGGTAGTCAATGCACAATTTGAGGGATCTGTTAGACTTTTTCGCTAAACAACACAAGATCATCCCAAGGAGAGATGATCGGGTGATTGAAACCTTGGGATTATATGTCGCCTAATGTTTATCATTAATTCCCTCATCTCAGTGGGGGCCATGCGATAAGAGGGAAGATATATCAGGTTTTTTCCAGGAACCAGATCAATCGAAAACTCCACATTCTACACCGGGGGAATACCTGTGAACTCATCCGAGAATACCTCTAGAAACCAATACCCAACATGTGATAGTGAACGCTGAGGGGAAAGACCAGTGTCCTCTAGGGTGAGTGATGAAAACTGGAAGATAAGACATCCCAACACATGGAGTGGAGGTCCTGCATGACACGACTGAGGATCCAATTCTCGACGAAAAACCTAACGACTCTTATCTGGTTCTATGAAACTCGCATGCCGCCTGTAGAAATCAATGTGTACCTGGAAGAGTACTATCTAATAAATCCAGAGTATAACGTCGTAAAAATAAATGTCTATGACCAAGAGGTCCCACTCCATCTCGACCCTTAACATGGAAATCGCACATGATAGGAACCTAATACCATGTTCCTTCTTCATTCTCAGTGGCTTAAACAAATCTATCGCGAAAGACGTCAACATAGTTGGAAAATTCATCATGTCTACAAAATGGTCATAAATTAATGAAAAAGTGTTTTAAATATCTAATAATGTAGTATCTATAGAAGATGTGATCAAAATGGTACCTTGAACTATCAACGGGCCCACCTGTGATCCTACTAGTGCCTCATCCACCGCATGGAGATTTAGGGTCTCTACCTGAGGATGACCACTTGTCTGTTGCTATGCCCTGAACTGGTTTTTCCCAAAAGATGACCCAGCCTTACCACCACTGCCACCAAATTGAGATACCCTAGTCTTCGATGGCTCAGACAATGCTGGCACTCCTTTTGAAGACACTTACCCAGCCCCACTAAGTAGTGGACGTGCCACACCACATAAGTGTTGAAAATGACCCATGCCTTTACACTGGTAACAAGGCTTCATTGGAAGTGAGCATGCTGGTCGGATGTGACCCGACATCCCATATTGGTGGCACATGACCGATCTCGCATCAAAATCCATAGATGAAAAGTGCCTTGAATAGTGGCTTGAGCTGCCACATCTTTTCTTCACATGATCCCACACTTCATTTTCTTCTCAAAGGAGATGAAACTACCCACTACCAATACCCGAAAATCTCAGTAAAAGGAAAAACCTCCAGTAATTTATTAAGAAAGCTAAAATAAAGTGAACAAGCACAACAAGCAAGAAAAACCAGTTACATGTCATATAAGTCATTCTTCACTCCACAACCTTGATATATCACTTCCACAACAGCATCTGATTCCCATTCGGAGTTTTCATAGTGCTTCAAGACCATAGCATACATCCATCTAAGATTCAGTTTCTCTAAATATATCTACTCCCTAGAGGATTTCATGACAGGGGATTTAGTTAATACTGACTTAGGAAAATCAGAATAAATCGTCATATTTATTCTTTTTTCTTGGATAAGTCATTTTTTTCTAGATGTCTTCTTCCCATACAAACATCACTAAAGGAAGGCATGACCAAATCACAATTACTTTCATTGTCACTATTCGAGACGTCCACCCATTTCCCAGTGATGGTCACAGCTTGGCAAGCAACAATCGTAGTCGGGTCGTACTCATAATGTCCATTAGAATCAATCACATCCAGACAATGTAGAGGCTCTACAAAATCATGACAATCATCCACATACTTCCTCAAAACATCCTCTTCAACAAGATGCATTTTGTGGCCTTGCTTCATTTGAGAACACCCATTCGTCTCATCATGTCACAATTCATGAAATCAGTTGTAAGTATCAATTGTGACCTGCACTCCACAATCAGAAATAGAATCCATATGAGTATACATAATAGCTGCATAAACAGATATAGAATAAAGGGCTTGAGCATCATAGTCTGAGCTCAATTCCACCTCTCCCTCCTTCTTCCTAGAATCACCGGCTTTGAGCATCCCACTGTCTTCTCTTCCTATAGCACACTGATTAGCTCGATCATCCCCATGATGCAATTCATCCCCTAAAGTACCAGGAACTCCCAACCTACCTCCAATTCCATTACTAGGACCAGCTTCATCGATATCAGATTTATTTACATCAGTATTCAGTAGAAGATCATTTTTTAATCTATCAAACACCGCAACAACTGACGGGTTAGGGGATTCCTCTGCCGACCTTCCCAGAGGTGAATCACCCAATCCATCATCAGGTACATTCCTATAAGCATCAGAGTGTGTCTATCCTTGACCTGATCCCCTATCGGGCCTATTCATCGAAGTACCCAACCTTATACTTCTGGCTCCATGATGACAGTGACCAACCATATGACCCAAATGACAAAAAATCGAGCAATAATAAACCCATTATTCAAACACAATAGCTTTCCTCCATGAGAACTCCTCAAAAACTGTGGTCCAAATTTAATCAACCAGTGTATTTGAGGCATCCACCTCAACACAAATATGAGGATTAACTGGATGACTCACAGAGGATGTTATATCATTAGAGAAGTGGAAATGAATGACTGGTTTCTTTAATATACAAATTATCAATAGATTCTGAAAAGGAAGAGGAATATGAGGCAAGCTTACCCAGGTCGCTACTGAAGGAGGATCCCTATTCATACAGAGATAAAACAACCATCCTAGAAGGAAAAATTTTCATCTGTTGCACCTACGGGGAGATATGAACCATGAGCAAATTAAGTCATCCTACAAAGAAAATTGAAGAATCAGGTGATTATTATCTATAATCCCTACAACCGAACATTCTTCCAGATCCCAGTTAATGAACACAAAGCAATCAAACTCATCAACCAATGGCATTAGATGAGTAAAGAGAGTCACCAGGGTCAAAATCAGGAAACCTGCTGCCGGAGAGATTTCTGATAAATAAATTGAAAGTGGAGGGACCCCATGATGAAGATCTGTATCTTTTTGGATTAATGAAATCAATGGGAAGTCCATGAGATAATTCGAGATCAAAAATGGTATAAACGATGCTCGTGACACTGTGGGTGATGGAGCCAAAAGATCATCCCCCATCCCACCACCAGGAAGAAGGGAAATCCCTCAATGGGAATCAACTAGGGTTCATCACTAGGATAGATTCGTCACCGGCATCCCTTCCCCCACTACAGATATGAACTAAAGAAATCAGCCCTCCCATTCCTATCAATCTCCACCATGAATTCCTGATCAGTGACCTCATCATAGTTCCTCAACATAAAAATGAACACCTTGGATTATATCCATGTTATCAATCCTTTATCAATCCTTTAGGCCATTTCCTACTCATTGTAGATGATTTATGGAGCATATCAAACAAACTCAGTGAAACGACTGGCGTATTATATCACAGATGGATTCCCCTAAACAATTTCCAGGAACATTTTGGACCTATCATAAGCCAACACGTCAGGGTAGTGCTGTTCATTGATGATAGCTTAGAAATCTTCCTAGGGAATCTGCTCATTCTTCCTAGTATAAAGAACTAACTCCCACCACTTACAGCTAGGTCCCTCCAATAGGAAAAATGAAAAAATCTTCATAAGCTCCTACAGTGATTCCAGGAACTGTAGCATATGCTCGATCTTCTCGATCAATTTCTCTGCTTCCTGCGATTCTGATTTTCCTCAAAAGGTATGAGGAATGTTTTTTAGAAACTCATATGATTTTATCTATTATATTAAACATATATTCTACTATATAAGGAATTGTAGTAGGATCAGGTCCTTGTCCCAGAGCATGTGTAGCTCGGACCACAACCTCAACAGGACTCTAATCGATCAGTGTTGGAGAACTCTCTCTAGATTCCTTCCATGGGTGCATGTGAGATTTCCAGGTTGGGATGTTGGAACAAAAATGATATAGTCATAAAGAATTAGTCAACACCCTGATTATGAAATATATAATGAAATACATAAAGTATAAATAAACTAAACACATTTTCGTAATAAAAGAAATAACTACTCCACCCTCATCTGGTGTCCACGTGTGGTCTGCAGCCTAGACGTATCACATGGAAGTGATGTTAATCAGAAAATTCCAACACCCCATGGTTACTCAAGTTATCCCATGGGAGGTGTGGGACTGGAACCCTACTCGTGACCAAAACACTGCGCCACAACATTCCTAGCTCATGTCTATCATTAATCATCCCAAAATAGTAACATTATCCAAAACCATTATGCTCATCTAATACCACTTTGTGAGGAACCAAATCTTGTTGCCACTAATGCTAGAACCAAACTTGGATCATGGAAATTCCTCAATGGTATTCCCTATTCGCACAGGCTGGAACAAGTTCCAATGTATCATTAAATTATGTTTGGGAATGGGTTACCTGACTATGAAAGCATAAAACATTTAAAACAAACCATAATATAAATCTGATATTTTTGATCCAAACCATTCTTAAGAAAAATAAATGCTGAATAAATTGGATTAAAGACAATATAAGTGGTGTAAAAAAATTGTGACATCGCCAAGACAAACCCATGGACTCCACGTGACAAGGGGTAACCACCCACAAGTTATTTCCACAACTCCGCACCAAGGATAGGAACTATCACCCTGAACCACCACCAACCAAAGCCTTTCCAATACTTGAGTCAAACATAACCAAGTATACATACACCCAAGGGGTGTAGGTAGGGTGTGATACTAGTCCCAATAGGATACCACCAAATGATTCAAAATAGCACTCAATACAATGTGAACTAGCAAGATGTTTTATTATGCAATGAAAAGATGTGATAAATTACAAGAATGTTTACATTCAATTGAAAACAGTTTTAAGGCTAAAATTATCAGAACATTAACACATTTAAATAAAAATGTTATCTATAGTAATTTAATTCCAAAAAAACACCAAGGGAAGGGAAAATACAATAAATAAAATGATAAAAAAATAGATAACCCATCTAGGAACTAGATAGTCTTGACCACCTTGCACCTAGTACCTTGGTGTAATGTGACCATAGTAAAATCCATTATCGTGCTTGAGACACTAGATGGGATCATACCCATATCATTGTGGTGTGCATTTATAATCTATATTGTTTAGATAGAGTTTTCATTATCCAAATTCTATGTGAAACAGGGACCAAACCCATCCGGTCCACTAGCCATACTAGTGCACATTTTCCCCACCAAGGTACCTAGGCTTCCCACATTGTGCTAAAACAAGTTTAGAATGCTAAATAATTAATTTTTCATATCAAACACCACTAAAACTCACATACAATCCTTATAGTAGCTACACACATTTTATACCACTTAAAACACACAATAAAAGACTTTGATTTTCCTAAAAATGTCATCTCAGAACCCTGATTTATTTTGCACCCAAAACTCTTTACAAACCACACATTTCACACTATGCGTAAACCTGTAAATTACCAAAATATAATGTTCAACCCAATATATTTCAATGAAACCAAAAAATAATTTTTTCTTGTATCCCCAAGTGAACCAATAAATGATAACTTTGTAAATCCTCCATTTTTCACACGAACATGGCACTTAAAATTCTCATGTTCCAAAAACACAATTATAACCCATTTTCATAGCAACAACCAAGTGTAATAAACAATCATAAAATTATTTTAATTCCTATTTCAAGTAAATAATATAAGAGATGTATTTATTGGGCATCCCCAATTGAAAGATTAATAGATTTGGTGGAATAACACACAATTTCACATAAAAATGGCACTTCAAACTCATTTCCATTACAAACAATACTAAAACTAATATTGGAATCCATAATTAAATGAATTAAACATTAATATATCAAAAACACAGCATGATAATTCACCTAAATTTAATAAACATTGAATCACCTACAAATGTAACGAAAACCCTTGAATCAACGTGTGAAAGTCAAATTGCATCACTACTATACTAAGAGAGACCTGGATCAAACATAAACCATAGTAATTGAAAACAAAACCCTAAGGTTAAACCCTAGCTATGAAAACCTAGTTTATAGACATTAGTAACCTCACGGATATCGGAATAAACCCTAGGAACTATTAATGAAACCCTAAAAAATAGAAAGAAGAGTGAAACAGACTCACTTAATTGAAGGATCATGAAGAATCTCCCCAAATAAAGTAGCAGATGATGACTAAAATAAGAAAAAAATAAAGGAATGTTTGTAGAAGAATGAGGAGGTTTTGTGGGAACTTGAATGGAGGATAAATATTAATAAATGAGAGATTTAAGAAATAATGATTTTCCTCTTCAATTCTAGCTGATTTAAGAAACCATATAATGTTCTGCAGTAACTTGTGATAAACAAGAGTTCCAAAGAGGGGGAAAGAGGCTGGGCGCGCGACTAGGATCAATGCACTTAGTTTAGACTATGAATCACTTAAAAATCTTTAAAATTTAATAACTAATTAATTTAACCAAATTTGTTTTTAAATTGGAAATATTTCTTTGGGCTGGACCAATTCCTTAAATAAAACCACCAAATACACCATTATTATAGATTATTAATGGTTTCTAATTTAAATGGTGTTGTCAATAGGATAGGTTATGCCATTTAGTAATTTTAATGGGAACAAAATATTAATAAATGAAAACGTTTGAAAAGAAACAAAATTTATTTTTACATCTAGATTTTAGCTCATGGTTTGCCCTAATCCATGAAAAATCGCCCATTCCTCTATTAAATCTTGGTAATCACCCAAAACAATGAATGAATGGAAAAATAAATGAAAAATAATTTTAAAATAAGTCATATATGCGACATTAATCTTATGGAATTATTTCTTTAAATAGTTCATTATCTAGAGTTACCACCTCGGTTGTGTGTTGAATCTTAGAAAAGTGGTATTACACTTATTTTTAGCTCCTCTATTTTATTTTCTCTTCAAATAAAATTTCGATCATTGAAAATTTTTTCATAAAAAACAATGATTTTATAATGGATTCCTGATCAAATCAAAAAAAACAATGACATAAAATCAATATGAACTAAAGATGGAAAAAATAAATGGAGGCAGAACACATAACTCCATTATATCTTACTAATTTGAAGTTTAAGAACAAAAAATGAATTGAATATGGATCCCCAGTTTGGAATAATGGTTCAAATGTTGGGAAGAATAAGGGACCTATCATTTAAGGAAAATAAAAACCCAAAACTAAAAACAAATAGATCCAGAACATTTAAATTGTGATAGCCCATACAGATTTGAATTTTTAGAACAAAAAAAGGATTGAATCATGGTAGAACAACTACTAGGATGAAGGTCTGTAGGATGGGGAAGATGGTAGATCTAGTTTAGGGAAACATGTTGGTAGAGGGGGAAAGTGGGGGACTACTTTGTATTTGGGAAAAAAATTCCCCAACGATTTAAGAAAAACTTTTGAGCTATCTCTAAAAAAAGGACCATATCCTTATGGTTTGCTCCATCCCTTGGGAGGGGACTGTTATATTCCAATGGTTTTCTAAAAAATTTGGTAGACATGCCTCAAAATAAGAATATACTAATAGTTTTTGAAAACTATTGGTCTAGGTGCCTTGGTGTAGACTATTTTTATACTTGTGTTTCTTAAACCATTTTTTCATCAATATTTATATATTTCAGCCTCATGTTATGATCAATAACCATTTTAGAAACACCTCCACAAAATTTTTTATTCTTAAAATAGATCAAATTATGAGATAATGTTGATTTTTTGTATTTTATTCCCATAGAAACAAAAAAATTCCACATAAATTAAATTTGTAATGACTTTTATAAGTTTTTGTGCTCTAATTCCTGATATATGATAAAGTTTATCTAGCAGTATTGGAATCTAAATTAACATCCATTTCTACACCACCAATTATATTAAATTTATTTTATTTATTTTACAATACATTCCTTATCATTTTGATGTGATATAATATAATCATAAGTGCCAGTAATTTCATTGTCAATATCAGAATTCGTTCTGTAAAAATAATATAAATACAAATAGAATATTAGAACATGTTATTTGTTCAATTTAAAGGAATCCATTAAATAAATTTTCGTGTTTAATAATTTTGAAAATTCACGTTTTAAAACATTTATATGAAAATTTAACATTGATAAATAAAAAAAATCTACCATAATTACCTTATGGGGGATGCATAGAAGACAGAAGTAAAATTTCTTACGGTAGTCAGAAATAATAAGAGAAACTTATGAGATGGATTTCATAAAACTACTTTGGACATTGAAATAGAAATAAGTCTTCAAATACTTAGAATTGAAGAACTATATGATTGTAATATTATCATTAAATGATCACTGCAGTAAGATAAAGAGCAGAGATGAAAACACTTGAGAGAGGTGGCTAACAAACATAGATTAGAGTATGGAGAGAGATAATCATAATCATGAATGGGTTAAGTAGAGTATGATTTGATTATGTTGTGTGGTTGACCAAATAGGGGTTGTTTTATTAACATCATATGGTGGAGGGGAGAGGGTTTTTGGTTGTGTTAGTGAAATTGGTTGACTTGGACTGTTGCGTTGTTGATGTCTATTGTGGAGAGGAGATGGGTGTCTAGAGAAGAAATGGGGGGATGGGTATGTGGTGGATTTTGTTTGTAAGAGAGAGACACATGTTTTTATGTGTGGGGGGTGTTTAATAGTTGAGAAAGAAGATGAGTCAAGGAAGGTAGTGATTAAATTTCGCAGTTGAGTCAGTGAGTGTGGGTGAGATTATTTTTTTTATTTTATAATATGAGTGGTGAGAGATTATTGTTTAATATTTTATTCTTATTTTATGGATAGATCAATCATTTACATGTTTAAAGTAGCCTAATAATACCGAGGATCTTTATCTGTATGGGATACAGGTTTCACAGAGATGTTTAATTGGTGTCCACATTTATACAGACTTGAATTTTCAATGTCATAGATAATAAAACTAAAAGGGTAACATTTCAGTTCACTTTATTGTAGGGTTTTTCACACCTATATCACAAAGAATATTATTTTATAACTCCCAATTCAAGAACGAGATAACCGAAATGATCAATTAAAAAATCCATATCTATATCAATGTTAGGTGTGAATTAACTCTTCCCCATGTGATGATACCTATGTCACTAATCTATTATGATTTATATAATATATATCCAAATGTTGGGTTCATCCCATAACACGTGTCACAAATACACCACTCCACATCCCACTATCGCTAATTTCCTTTCTCATTATTTACGTAATTACCCACCTGAGTTCACGATTTCCCTCCCATCATCTAGGGTTCCTAATAATTATTATACACCACATACATACACTCCTCATACTCCTCCGCCTCATCCTTCTCCCTGACTAGCTACTTCAAATCTAACTTCATCTCGCTCATGATTTTCCATGAATCCTATTAGCGTTCCTAAAATATTTCCCTGACTCCCCTATCCAGTGATGCAACTGCCTACGCCTTCTCCTTCTCCACGAATAGCTACTCCAAATCTCACCTCCTCCCAGTCGTGATTTTCCATGACTCTTATAAGGGTTCTCAGTCTATTTTCCCAACTCCCCAGTCGAACAAAGCAACCACCTTTACCATGACCTCTGTGTCCGATATCCTCTCCAACAACTCCTTCCAGTAGGGTGTCAGTATCATTTTCAAAAACTCCTCGTCTCCCTCCCCGACTACCCTTGTCATCCATCATCAACCTCTTGTTGCACCTCTGATCCCCAATATCTCCTTCCACTAGGTTATCAACCTCATCGTTGACCCCTAATCCAAACCTTGTTACCATTATAACACAATCATCGGTATCATGTTACCCGACTACCAATAAATAAATATTTCAAGTGATGTGATAATGTATCATCCGTTACTAGATAGTGTTTCCCAAAACATATGTATCTTGAAAATTCATTATACTAGTTCCCACCAGTTTACAAAGCTACCACAAAACAAAATGAGAAAGATGATCCTTTTCTTCTTGTTTCATAAAAAAATTATAATCTTCCTCCAAGCCTTCAATAAAATCAAAGTCATCTACTCATGATAATATTGAGGTTAATGCCTCCCATATGTGGGTATGATATCACTGGTTCTAGTAGAGAATATGTGACCTATTGAAGGCAGTTTTAGGGTGAACATTTTAGTGGGGTACCCTTTGTTATATATATATGTGTGTGTGTGTTTGCGTGTGGACGCGGGGGGGGGGGGGGGGGGTGTGCATTTTCATATGATGTAACCATATTCTATCAATTGAGTGAGCAATTGTGAGGTTGATAAATTAGTCTACGAGATTATGTATGAGTTTCTTTTTACTATCGTTAATTTCTCTCAGGCCTTTTTTTGGTTTGGGGAAAATGTTAATATTTATTTATGAATTATATAACTCTTCCCTTGGGGATGCTATATTGATGATTTATCCAGTGGGGAAGGGTCCCTTGTGTTTTTTCTTTATTCTGTTATTTATCTCTTCACCTTAGCACATCATTGTAGAATTTTATCTTGAGGAAGAGGATATTGTATGGATTCTTCATTATTTTTCTACTTGGTATTATATAATTTTATTATGTTATTAATTAAAATCATTATATGGTATTTTTTACAAGTGACTATTTGTTAAGTATCAGGGATTTGTTTGTTTGTATTTCTGAATGAATTTTTCTTCTACTGGTAATGTAGGTTTCGTCCCATTACATATGTGGCGGGATGCACTTCCTCATTTATTCATGATGTGTTATAAATATTATTGAGTTAGTTAGAACCACCAATGATATATAATATCATGTTGTGGTGGATGGGTTTCCTTTATTTTTGTATTCTTTATATATTTTTTATACTGATTTTTGAATGAGGAATAATATTAGTTGATTAATGAGTGGCTAATAATTAATATTATATATTAATTCTTGTATTATTATTTGTTATCTAGTCTTTATCAGTGAAAAATGATTGTTTTTTGTGATGTTAGCTGCACATGAGTTTAAGGCTATGTGGCTTCTCCTAGCATGGTTGTTTGATACCTATATCATTATATGTTGTAATTTTTTATGATCCTTTATATTTTTTAGGGGTAGCCAAAGACCATATTTTCCTTGTGTTTTGGGTGTTTCATAACATCTAGTTCTTCGAGAGAAAAAATGATTGACTACCCCAACCAAGCTCCCAACACTTGGAAGACTACATATGAAAATATATTCGGTTTGAGGTGGTTAACAATTATATGTCATGTTTACAAACATATAGTGATAGCTCCTGGTTACAATATAATAGTACATGCAGGAAATGTAAGATTCATGTTATAACATATTTATGTACTTGGATATAATGACTCTAGTTATTACACGTGTACAATTTAACGAGTTTTAACAACTTGGGGTATATTGCAAGGTATGCAGTTTGTGGTTTCTTATGTACATACAACCTAGTTTTGAGATAAGATGTCTAGTTGGATGGTGTGCTGATAGATAATGATGTGATTACGATGGGCTGCATGGGATGCATTGTATGATGATGATGATGATGATTATGTGATATCCTAGTTCATTAGGATGACTTAAAAAGAGATTATGTCATCATGACTGGTGCCATTGGGGATAAGGGTGACTGGATTTTTGGGAATGCAGTAGTAGAGTACCCTTCATATATATATATATATATATATATATATATGCTTGATATAGTGTTATTATATTATGTGTGTTATTTGGTGAATGTTATAGAATTATTTTATCTAATTAGGTGACAAGTTGATTTAATTTATTCAGCCACTAGGATTCAGTATTCTTATTTTATGTTTTTGATGAGATTTTTTCAGAAGGATCGTATTGAGTATACATACATATATATATATATATATATATATATATTCTATTTTTAGGTCCACCAGAGCATGTTAGAGATTTATTTGTAATTAATAGTGTGATGAGTTGTTCAGAAGATGCTAGAGCTTCCTGGTCACTGCTATGAATATACATTATTATTTAGTTATTGAAGTTGTATATGTCTTTTAGGTCATTTAATTAATGTGATGGGTTTATCATGAATTATCCACATTTTTATTCTAGGGACTTTGATGGTGTCTTTTATATATTTTTGGAAATGGTTGAGGGTCAATATCTAGTTATTGAACGCTAATAACAAATAAAATCATTCATAATTTGGAAGGAGGGAACCCATTATATGAAGGGAAAAATTCCATAAAAAAATAAATAAAAAATATAATAATCATCCATCAATTCCAAAAGAATAAAAAATCCACGAATGTACTAGAAAATATCTTCAACCCCTTGCCAAATAGTAAACCGGTGAGATCAATAAAAATCGTACATCACCCCATCCACCATAAAGTTGCACCATGTTGGAAGGAAAAAATTGAAGATACCCTCTCTAACAAACATAGATATGAAGATGAGAGCTAGATGAACGGTGTCTGCACACCCTTCTCACATTCATGTCAACCAGCCGATATAGATTGAAATGAACTCTTAATAATTTCAACCGGATGCAACACAATATAAGACTGAAAAAACTGAGCAACTATCACAGAAAGGCACCCATATTATCTCTTGTATAAAAATTTAAATTGAGTTAAATTCCTCTTATCATTGTGTGCCTATATCATTAGTTCTATTTTCCAACCTATTGCTTATTAGATGTTGGAGGATCATTTTCATTTTCGACTGTCGACGTAGGAGGACTTTTGGTGTGTGTGGGTCGGGACATCCTAAACCTCATATGATTGAGATTTGGATAGAATGTAAGACTCATGATTTCATCTGGTTCAGGCTCTCACAGACATTGTGGAAAATCTTATGTCGACCTCCCTACACGATATAGTGTGATAATAATGGATGTATTTTTGTCAAACTCACATGGGGTTGCTTTACCACGGTCGATGTTTGGGGTATTATTCTCTATGTAGTTTTATCTGCGGATATTGGGCACTCTGTAGTTTAGTGAAACCATGTCCAAGTATGCATTATGTTACTCTAACCTCGTGATGTATTATGTATAAATAATCCACAGTGGAATTGTGGGAGACCCCAAGGTTCGGTTGGAGACGCCCAAGGAAGTGTTCTTGTAAGTGATGCACCATGGCTATTAGATTGGGATGAAATTTCACATGATGAGAACCATAGTAGTGTTGTGGAAGAACCTCCATGTTGAACCTAATTTTGAGATCATAGGCCTCTAGGCCTAATTTCTTACTAGAATTTTGTTTGGTGGATGAGTAGGGGTGCTGGAGCAGATGCAGATGGATGATTCATTGATCTACTCACATTGTCACCATATTAAGTTAGTTCTTGAAAAATATAATGTGATTACAGTTATACCCATGTGTTGATATGTGTGATGGATGAAAATGGTATAATGCTAAAGAGTGATACTCTATGTGAGATTCATGTCCCCTCTTCTTGTAACCTCTCTCTATACCAAACAAACATGAGTTATTCTTCCTATATCACAGGTTCTAGAGTTAGAGTTCCCAGTATAACTCCTATCCTTTGAATTTAATGCTATAGATCATCCACTAATGGAGACCATAATTCACTAAACCCCTTGGGTAATGTGAGTTGATTTTTAGTGGAGATGGAGTTCTTTCACAAGGTTCCTCGACAATGGAGATGAGATCCATTGGTACCTACCACAAAGTGAATTGGATAACAATGAAAATATTTTGAAGTGATATGATATTGTGTGAGCGAGGTGAGGTCTACCCCTAACATTGAGTGACATCCCCAAATGTTTGGAATTCTTTGACAACCCTCTCAAAGTTGATGTCAGATATCCATCAGATGGTTAGTGTGGCTTTATTCCCTACGTGTAAAGATGATAATTCCCTTCATGTGAATGTGAAGGACTTGAGAATGATTTCAAAGGGTTACCCATGGTTAAAATGCAATTGGAATCTTATGTATGAATCACCATGTATGATGGACTCACGTTTTTATAGGTAGAATGATGAAAACCCTAGTGATGTTCGTTGAGAATATTAGTCAAGACCTTCTTTGCGTAGGTTTATAGTGGACCTTGTTATGCATTTGGGGAGTAACCTTGGTTTTACCATGAGTGTATCAATTGTGTAGTAACCTCTCATGACATGACTGTTAGATTCATGAAATATATTTTGGCCACTATAATGTTCAACTATAGAGAATAATGAGATTAGAATGGCATTAAACTGGCATTGTGGTTAACACCTCTAGTAGAGGACTATGTGTTCGCACAATGGAGTATGCCCATGAGAAGATGAATGTGGAGTGGTTTACTCTTTCATGACGAGGGAGGTTTTTATTACCTTTTATTGATGGTGGTAGTACCTCAATCTTACCTTGTTTGAGATATTTCTCCAATGATGATGTCGACTTTACAGTATTGTGTAACAATATGTTCTCAAATAATGAACTGAAATTTTTTTCCTAAAGGTGGGTAGCATGTCAACCACTTTCGAAGGTGGATAATGGTTTTCTCTTGGTGTTTGTATTAAATATCAGAACGTACATCCTATGTAGATACCAAATTAGTGGAGATATAACCTCATCATGGTAAGTCTAATGGACCATTGTGGATGTACCCATCACATGAAAAATCCTATTATTCAGTGTTGGAGGAGGTGGATTCCAGAGATTTTTGATTTTTGATTGCTCTAGTTTAGATGGTGTTTTCATCGGGATTCATGTTGATATAGTAAGGTAATTAGAACAACTGAGATCCATTAACTTCTTATTATGGTAGATTGGGCCTCTTAAAGGGTAGTGGTGTAGTGTTGAGCAATTAGATGATGTTTTCGACATTCTTGATGTGTTCATTGATAGATTTTGTGACTGAGTGATGAAAACAAACAAACATTTCTCTGGTAATTAATGAAAACACACTAGAGATCAAGATGAAGATTGGGGATTCCCCTAGATTTATACGAAGAGGCATAGAAAGAAGGCTCATATTGACTTTGTGTCATATGCTAGCAATATTGGTGCTTGTGACTTCATGACATGTGATGATAGAGATGTTGATGTGGTTTTAGAGGAGAGTGATTCCTTGTACCTCATTCGTTGTCATTGTGAAATTTTTGTGAAGCTCCCAATGGTAGAGTGTGGTGTAGATGAGTTGTAAAGATAGCATAATCAATGAGAACACTCATTAATGGTTGGGAGTGAAGAAATCCCACCAGAATTAACCTTGTCAATGAACCATATTGAGATGGATGTTGGTGGTTCATGGATTTACATTTCCACAGTGGTGGGGTGACACCCAAATGAAAAAAGGTTATAGATGTTGAGGCCTTACATTACTCTGATAGAGCATATGTATGATTCCATTTATTTATTTCGTTATGATTAGTTGGAGTTGACGACATCATTGAGGAGAGAGGATGTTCCCTTCCTGGGTGGTCATGTACTAAGTTCATTTAATGCTAAAACATATGAAGATGTCTGAAGTGAGATTAAAGGTTTGTATTTCCATGTGAGTTTCTTCTATGAGATTCATTTTGAGGAGCCTTGACCATTTTATTTTATGGGGTGAAAAGGTTTAATGAAGAGGAAGATGTAGTGTCCATAATTTTGTGATCTAAAACAGTAAAATACTTCTAATTGTATTTTAGAGATGGTTCATTGTGCCATTGTGATATATTGAGAAACAAAAAACCTCGAATTTTTTTTATTAAAAACAATATATATTTTCTAGTCTCTTCACGTGTGTCATCACTTATTTGGATTTACTCTAAAATGAAAACCCAGATGAGAAATCTGAGATCCCAGTTGCATATGGAATGAAGGTCTCACCCATGAAAAGTATATCATTTGTTTAGACCGGGTTCCTTGTCAGTGGACCCCCTGATAAGGATTAGTTAATTAAATTAATTGAGTGAATAATTGAATTATCATATTAATAGGATAATAATTAAAACCCCTAAAACACACTATATTACTATCTCAAACCTATCATTATAAGGATACATTCCATAAACCCTAGCTCTAGAGAGTAAGAAAGAGTGAGAGGAGGGGAACAATCAATGAAAATAATGAAATGAACTTTGATTGAAAGAATGTGGTTGGATCTGTGATGACATTGACAACCGAATCACATGGAAACAATGAATAGAAACCTGACATCAATGATTGATTAAAACAGTGGTTATTATCCCTTGATGTGTGGAACACTATTTTGAATTACTTATTTATTCATCGTGATTCATGAATAATTCATTACGCTGAACCTATTCATTCTTTTTGGAACACTTATTTCAAAATTTTAATCTCTATTCTTCATTCTCTTATCCAAATGATCCAAAATCCCTAATTTTAGGGATTTTTAATCCAAAATATGGTCCTTCTGATTGCACATTCCTAATGGCGATACAAAAATGATTCGCCATCCTTTGGTTGAACAACTACATGATAAATCTTGGGATATTTTTTTTATATTTTTTTTCTTTGTGGTGACAATGGTAAATTGAAGTGGTGGTGTAGTAGAGCTGAGGTGGTCGACCGCAATAACGGTCGACGATGGTGCAAGGAAGTCCACCGCATCAACTGCCTATGAGGGGGGTTTTTATAATTCCGTTTTAATATTTTTTCATATATAAAGGGTAGGTAAAATTTTATTTTAAAAAATGGGTCTGAAGATGTGTGAACCTTATTCATGGATCATTTGCACACAGAGATGTGTGAATGAGGTTCACGCATCCCGCACAGTTGTGATAAAAGATGTGTGGACCCCGATCATGCATCTCTTCTCACCTGGAAGCATGAATGGGGATCACACATCATTTTTAAAACTTATAAAGGATGTGTGAATCTCGTCCACGCATCCTACATAATGTTTTAATTTATTTTATTTTTAAATTATTTTTATTTATTTATTTTTGTTTTGTTAATATACATATAAAAAATATATTTGGTATAATTTATCTTCTATTTACTATCCAAAAGTATTTAAATTACAATAGTCTGGATTCTGATAGGGACAGTCACACGAGGGTCTCTTTTATCAGTGGAGTTTCCCTAGAAATCAATCAATATTTTCCGATGTGGGATTTAGGTTCTCCCTTTCCTGCACAAGAACATTCTACATTTCTTACGTGAGATTATATTTCATGTACATGAATTTGAAAGACTATAAAGTGAAATTAGAAGACCCATTTAAATGAACCTTAAAACATGGATTAAAGATATAAGAAATTGTTGAAAATAAATATATTTTAATAAAAAATGTTGATGAATTCTAATTTATATGATTTCAAACCCACCAACTTCAACCATAAAAATGTTTCAAGTACATGTCTTTGAATGATTATAAAATAAAAACAATAAGACCAATATGAATGAAACATAAATCAAGGATTAAAAATATAAGAAATTGTTGAAATAATAAGAACATCATGAATTTTTTTGATTAAAAATAATTTATAAGCATTAAAAATGACCAACATGAAACAAAAAAACATTTCAACTACATGGCTTTGAAAGCCTATAAAATACAAATTAACAGACCAATATAAATAAAAATTAAAAGATGGATTACAAATATAAGAAATATTTTATAAATAACTAGTTAATTAGTAATATAATTAATAATTATATAATTATTAGTTAATTAGTAATATCATTATTAAATATATAATATTTGATTAGTAATATAATTATTATTTATATAATAATTATTTAGTAATATAATTATTAATTACATAATAAGTATTTAGTAATATAATTATTATTTATATAAAAATTAATTAGCTAATTTGTAATATAATTATTAATTATATAAGAATTTATTTATTAATTTGTAATATAATTATTAGTTACATAATAATTATGTATTTAGTTGGTAATATAATTTTTAATTATATAATATTTTATTAGTTAATTTTTAAATTAGTAATACAATAAATAATTATAATTATTTATTACAGTTATTAGTTATTAATTATTAATATTGAATTTTATAATAATTAATTAGATAATTAGTAATATATTTATTAATTATATAACAATTATTTAGTTAATTATTAATATAATTTTCAATTATTATTGAAATTATTAATTGCATAATATTAATTTTATTACCAATTAAATAATTAATTATTATATAGTTAATATGTAAAAATTATAATTAAAAATTAGATATATAATTAACTATTTATTTTTTATGATTCATTTTTAATAATTAATAATTATATTTGGAATTAACTAATTAATTATTATATATTTAATAATTACTAATAAAATTTAATTATTATATTAAAAATAAAAATTAATAGTTATATTCCTAATTATTTAATTATTGATAATATAATTCATAATTAAATTATGAATTAAATAATTAATAATTGTCTATTTACGAATTATTTATTAAAAATTAAAAATAATAATTAAAATTTAAAAAAATTATAATCAATAATTATATTTCAAATTAACTTATTAATTATTATATAATTAATAATTAATAATTATAATTGATAATTTTATTACTAATTATAATTAATAACTATATTACTAATTAACTAATTAATTAGTATATAAATAAGAAATTATAATTATAAATAAAAATTATAATTATAATTTATATTATTAATTAATTATTTTATAATTAATTATTATATTAAAAATTAAACAATCAATTATTATATAATTTTATTACTAATTAATTAATGAATTATTGTATATTAGTAATTAATAATTATAATTAATGAATATGTTACTAATTTACTAATTAATTATTATATAACCAATAATTACAAATTTTAATTAACAATAATATTACTAGTTATAATTAATAATGAAATTACTACATAACTAATTAATTATTATATAATTAATAATTATATTACTAATTAAATAATTAATTATTATATAATTAATGATTACAATCAATAATTATATTGAATTATTATATTATAAATTAACTAATTAATTATTATATAATTATATAACTTATTACCTAAAAAATTCTTGTATTTTTGTAATTAATAATTAATAATTAATAATTATATTAATTATAAAGTAATTAATAATTATATTACTTATTAAATAATTATTTATAAACAATTTCATATATGTTTAATTCATGTTTTAATTTTTAGTTATATTGTTCTTATAGTTTTTTATTTAATCCTCTTTCAAAGCCATGTACTAAAAACATTTTTATGTTTGAAGTTGCTAGTTTTGAAAACTTATAATGTATTATTCATCAACATTTTTTATGAAATAATATATATTTTCAAATATTTTTATATGTTTGAGACATGTTTTATGTTCCATTCATATTGGTCTTAATTTTTTTTTATAGTCATTCAAAGACATGTACTTGAATCATTATTAAGTTTCAAGTTGGTGGTTTTTAAATCTTGTAAATTATTATTCATCATCATTTTTTACAATTTTTTTTTATTTTCAGCTATTTCATTTATGTTCAATCCATGTTTTATGTTTCATTTATATTGGTCTTATAATTGGTATTTTATAGTCATTCAAAGTCATGTACTTGAAACAGAATCCCACATCAGAAATGGAGAATGTTCTGTATAGGAAAGGGAGAACCTAAACCCCACAATTGAAATGCAGAATGATTTCCAGGACAAGCCCTATTATAAAAGAGAGCCATGGGAGAGGCTCTATTATAATGAAGACTGTTGCAATGTTAGTACTGTTGGATATTAAATAGAAGATAAATTTTTCTGGAAATTTTTGTTATATATATATAAACAAAACAAAAAATACAAAAAATATTTTTTTAAAAATAGTACACAATAATTTAAAAATTAAATGTTTTTGTTGGGTGTATGAACCCCGTTCACACATCCTTCAACCACTTTGTGAAGGATGCTTGAACGAGGTTCACACATCTTCCTGAAATCGTGGATGTGTGAATGGGGTTCATGCATCTATGGAACCATTTCTAAAAATACTACTAAACATATCCCATTTTGTATTTTTTTTCCAAAAACCCTTTCTAAAAAAATACCCATCTATGATGGTATTGACAGAGTAGAGATGTGATATGGGGTTGGGGTGTTGTGGGTCATAACTATGATGTCAGAGTGTGATAAGCACTTGAAAGGGACACAATGTGCCACAAAAGTAGTCGGCATGCAGGCTATTACTGCATAGGTCCAACCAACCTAATCCCCTACCACCTACTGGCTAGGATGACATGGAGTCCTATCCAGGAGGCATGTGATCTTGATCTTCTAGGTTACTAAACATGGTAGGTGACCAACCTAGCATTCCCTGGTGACCAGTCCAGGTGCAAGCCTACGATGTGAACCTGGATGGGAGGGAGCATTAAGTTAGGTTCGCCTATACCTACCGAGGTAGTGCATGGTGGTGCACACACTAAGGGCACCCCCTCACCTAGTGCACCACATGACGCACCCAGATGCCACCACATGACACAAAACTTTTCCTATGTGGCTTTTTCTGCAAAATTCTCATTGTATTTCAGTTTCATGTAAAATAAATATAATATTCTTAGTATTGTTTTTTGTATATTATAATGAAGAGGTATGTTTGGTAATCCAAGGATGATTTCATTGTGAGTTAATCTATTTTTGGATTTAACTATGTAGAGAGCCTAAAACATGGATCAAACATGGCGATCCGAGAATTCATGAGCCATGTACTCCCTTTTTTTCTATGTGTTACTCAATGAGGTTCATGTCCACCATGATAATGATAGATTTTTCTACTACCTTGATTTCTCTGGGAGCATTTAATCCAACAATGGGGGATTGGTACTCCCTTGTTTGTTGTGCGCTCCTCGGGGTGAAGGTTATCTACCCGAAATTAGGTACCCATTTATTGTCATGTGCTACATGACCAGGTGTGGGTCCTCCACTATTGTTTTTATTATGCAGAATGGGTTTTCTCATACCTGGGTGGTATTGTAATGCCAGGATCTGGTTCACTCTATAGTAACAAGAACGATTATCAATGTGACCTCAATCGCGCCACCCTTTATGATAAGGGATTCTAACTAGCAACAAGGGACTATGGTGAAAACGTGGAGATAAAATAACCTCATATTAAATTAAAAACAATCGAATATAACCAAGATATGTCAATAATAATAATCACTAGAGAATGGAAAATAAATAAACAATAATGATGCTATAACAAATGTATTGCAGAAGAACCCAGTAATACATCACAAATGATCCCTTCCAATAAGATCACAAATAAATATATATATATATATATGTATAACCACTAGGTCGTTATCCTACTATCCATGAGCCTCATTCCATACATATCCTTTCTACTTCTAAGATATCATATTCCATCATGCAACATCAGGCCTCAGACAATCCTAAACTTGGACACAATGATGTTTTCTCGGGTTCCAATGTGTTTTGGTAACTTGAGCTGGGTGTGAAAACCATGAATTAGATCCATAACATAAATATTAAAGTTATGTATGAACATGTGGATTTCTCATAGGAATAAGTAAAACACAAAAACACAATAAAATAAAACATTGTCAATCCTCGGTTCTAAAATGACAATTGAGATCGACTATACAATCTTTGACTAGTGTCAAAGTGTCTCTATGTATTATACCTTCATTTGGATACTAGGGGAGTACACGTTCTATACTTGGAGACATAAGAATCATCGTCTGGAATAGAATGGTTGGATTGTCCCTTGTCAAGAGGCCGATCATTAGGAACTCAGGGGAAGAATCTTTTCACTTGGAAACAAGTAACCTGATCAAGAAACTCATAGGGAATGACTCTCTTATAGGAGACATATTATTCAAATCATAGGGTAATACTCTACCTATGGAGATGCATGTAAACTCATTTGTATACACAAAGGTGTGGATCTCCCCTACTATGAAATAGATTATCTGGTGTATAATGGTTTACTCACCCTATGAGGAAACACATCCCACCCTAGGGGCGTCCATTATCCCTAGGTAAATAATATAACACATTCACAATGAGAATTAGAACCCATCCCTAATCTCACAAAAACCATGTTAAGTTATCCCCATTGATCTTCAGGTTCTAAGGTGACACCTTTAATGAACCCCACATGTCTCCCTGCACTTCCCCTCTATCGGGTCAACATGGAACTGAGGCACCCACCAAGGCCCCCTAGGTCATATCATAGTTCAAACACTATGTATGGGATCCCCGATTTCATTGTCATATCTCTAGAAAAGCCCTTTACTCATAGGGAATAATTACCCTCATCAGCATTATAACCACATTTCGACCAAACTGGCCATATAGGAGAAGACATTACAAACATCAATCCATGGAGATGAAATAATACCCATATCTCTTCTCACGTTATATTAGGTATTTACATAAACCCAACCTATCCATAGTCTTACAGAGGGTATACCCAACCATTTACTCATTTACTAGGGGGGAGGACTATTCACCCTACTTTCTAATAAACTACCCTGGATGGTTATAATGAATCTCATGAGCCCATCATGGCTGAATTGTCCAATCATGATCTATCCATTACTCAACCCAACATAAGGGAACTATGGTCACCTATACCAAGGTCCTCAAATTTTATTCATTTCATTTAATTAATATCCTTATGTGTTCCATATATCTCAATGAATTCATTTTAATAATCAAGCCCTCAACCATCGAAGAGAAAAGCACCAAATTAGTGTTTAAGGCTCTGACGTGGCCCTTGATAGTTGTGTCTATCCATGAACATTTTATTTAAAAAAAATCATTCAAATAAATGATCGATCATCCACAGTGGTGAAACATCATATCACAAGTATATTACACCATGCATATACCAAAGGGATATGTTTAGGGGACCACCTACCAAATATGGTGTTATCCCCTTTAATAGAAGCTCAACCATCCTTTCTAAATCCCATCCAAGATTATTCGACCATCATCCATCATCATGAGGCCCTATCTCAAGACATAACATCAAAACAATTAACTATAAAAATTAAAAAATATTTATTAAAATTAATTTAATTAGCCATAGTTTTTTAAAAACTCACCAAGTGACATATACTGTTTGAAACCTCAATCAATGGGTTGCAGTATACTATTGACATGAACCTAAGCATATGTCATAAAAGCTGTAAACTATTTTCTTATTTCAATGATTTTTTTTTTCAATTTTAGTATCAATCCTAAATAAATTCCGCGAAAGACGTACCATAATAAAAGTAAAGAGAAATGGTGTGTGATCATCCTTTCATGATGTGATATATCCCTAGTGAGAAAAGGCCCCATCATATTAGATTATTTCCACTATGACATAGTGGATATCATCAATAGACCCATAGAATAATTTCATTTAAACCATAGATTTATAATGAGAAACAAGAACAATAGAAGAATCATAATTTATTTTCTTAAACTATCATAAAAACCCACCCTGAACCACCCCATTACATGGGGAACTATTGATGGAAGATAGGAGAGGAAAAAACTCCTAAAATAAAATCCTCCCTTATCCCATAGCCCTAATAATTTGAAGGCCCTGATGATTAAAAGATCGAACAACCCCAACTTAAGAAGAAAATCAGACATTGGTCGCAGGGTGATCATAGGCCCCATTGTGCGATGCATCCATTCATCTAAAAAGGATTATGCATTACCCTACTAGTTGGAATGTGAAGACCCAATGCATAGGGATTGGCACTTTTCCATCAACCATCATGGTGTGATGCCTCCCTTGATGAAACAGCATACTTTTTAAGTATTACAAACCTACTTCATATGTTTTATGGTAGAGATTTGACCACATTCTTTTTAATGTGATCATTTTGTAAGGTTCCTCCAACATCATCCCGCCTCCTATTACATAAATATTCATTAAATTTCAAAAATAGAGGATATTTAAAGTTTAGTGTATTGGGAATCTGGAATAGTATACATGAAAACATTAAACATTATTTTAATCCAGTTGTAAGGAATCAACAATGGTTCATCCTAAGTAAAATTACTTAATCTTGTGACCTGAAGACAAAAATCAATGAAAAGGGTGAGTGGAATTCCTAGTAAAAAAATCATTTTATACAATTTACATGTGATCTTGAGCGATATCAATAAGAATATGATGAAACACATAAAGACAAGATAGATGGAAGTAGAGGAATATCATAATTAAAAGAATATGAATCATAAAATGATTATGTGTCTAAAGCATGTAATTTATACATTAATGAAATTAAATGAGGATGGAACAGGCATGTATTAAGAGATGAGAGGGGAAAAATATTCATAGACAATAGGGGATTACCCATTCTATGTTTTAGTTCTTCTTATAGTCCAAGTAATTATGTTGGACTAGAATCTTGAACCATGGTTACTAATATCATGTTTTTCTGGAATTATAATATTCCAATTGTGGAAGGGGAATTTGATTATGCTTTGATATTAACGTTCATTTAAGGGCTGGATCATCTACTATTGATGTGGAGTTATATTGTTAGTGACATAAATTTTTTCAACCTGGGAATTCAAGTTCATCACACCAGGAGGGGAGATAATTATGTAGATGATTCCTTTACCAGAAAATGTATCTGAGGACATGAAAATATCATATACACTAAATAAGGGATCCTTTTATAATAATTTTATGCTCCAGGTAAAGGGTTATTCCATTGACCACCATCATTTATGGATCCTGTGTATTTGGGGATGGGGGACTTTTTATGTTGGATCATAAAAAATAAATAGTGATTTATCAGTCCATTTGGAGACCTCCGTCATTCATACCAGAGTAGTTGAAGGAATCTTCATTAATTATTTTAAAAATAACAACCTTCCATTAACATCAGAGGGTGGGTTATACATTGGGTGTTTAATTACATCATCTATCATTTTTAATAATGTAATCTAAAATTTTCTTGTATTCATTCGTTGATCAATATTTGATATCATTTCTAATAAGAAATATATTATAAATCATAATTCATTAAAAAAAATATGATCAGTGAATATTATTGAAAATTGTTAAATTATTCTTTTGTTAATGTAAAATAAGAAACTCAGATAAGGATCAAAAAACCATTACATTTTCAAAATCCCATGTGTCCAAAATCACATTTTCAAATAACACAGTACTCGAAGAACATTATTATGATAATGATTGAAATTTAATGAATTCTATGATTTCATATTACTCAATTGTATTACAGAAATTATATTATAACACACGGATATATAAATTAATCACAATATCATTAGAGTCTACAAATCATTCTATATTTGATCATGCCCAATGTGATAAATTACTAGCTGCAGTGAAATGATCTTTGACATAAGAAATTCACCTCAAAAAGACCTATAATCAAAACATAATTCACTACCCACAAAATTAAACTGAAAACAATGCAATTCACCTGATCAAATCATTAAAAAATAATTATCTTGTAATCAGAACTACAATAATCAATATATAAAATAGTAAATAATGAAACTAACATCCCACTACAACCAAAACACCAACGTGACATCCCCAACCAACATTGAAACCAAAAAAATCATAAAAAACTACTATGTATCCAATGGAGAATCATTAAATACCAACACAAAAATACCTAAATAATGATAACAGAACTAATCAACTTATGCATTTAACCATTGATATAAAATATAAAAAAATTCAGAAATATATTCAGTAACCAAAAATCATCAAACATCAAGGTTCTATATATCCGTAAAACATTTAATGGATTAATCCATCCCTCTTCATGATCACTATCATTATCATCATCATCACCATCATATTCATACTCTTCTTTATCCCTATTTCTATACTCATCCTTATCATTATCCACATCCTCATCCCTATCCTCATCATTGGCCTCATCCTCACCCTCATCCTCAGCCTCAGCCTCGACCTTGGTGTCAACATTATCCTCATCCACTGCCTCTTCCTCACCATCATTATCACCATCATCATCACCATAGATGACATTGTATCGATCACCAGTTGTACATTCACATCGTTCACTATATAATGATCGCATCTATTGAATATAATCTTCCCAATCCATGTTGGTTTTTGGTGGATGTGATATAAATAAAGCATTTATAATTTTCATAAATTTAGTGTCTGCAGTTTCAACCAGTTCTTCCACATATGTGACCCTTTTTCGGCTTGTTTTTACAATGAATTAATCATTTCCCTCTCAGTGGTACAACAATGGGAACCTGAAGATTTTCAATACCTGATTGGTACTATACTCTTCCTAGGTCGAAATCATAATCTACCATGGCTATTATCTCCCAAAACATTATGAATGTGCACATTCGGATTAAAATTGTCAGGTCCTTGGGCATCAAGGTCCTCCAAAGATGTCTGTAAAAAATATTAATATATTAGTATGTTAAAAAATAGATTATAAATATTTCAATCAAAAAAGTATAACTTAATGTTAGTTTGTTCTTTCAGTTTGTTAACCAAACTTCCATGTTTTTTCTTACTACTCGACCAAAATTGTTCTTCTTGAGGAACTCGTCCTTCAATATTCAATACCTCCTGATATAGGGACATTGAATGTATGAAACCATAATTTAAAATTTGTTATCAGAAATGAAGATAATAAATAAATTATGTCAAAAATTTATAAAGAAAATTAATTATAGAGGAAACAATATAATGTTCATGTGATAAAGAAAAATTGTAAATGACTACTGAACCTAGTTCCTCACACGATCTAACATTATAGTATGTCCTAATGTGTGGATGTATTTTTTAGCATCAATGTTTTTTTCTAGACATTTCATAAATACAATTCAGTAATACATAAGATATTATTAATGGAAACATGTTAATTTTCATTTACAAACTACAAATGTTATTAATACCTTAAACTTGGAAGTATCCCAATGTGTAATAATTTTCTGATATTGTTAAATTAGACAGTCATCCATGATAGGCAATTTCTCTAACATTATTCCAACTCTAGAACACTATCTATTATAAAAATCATGCTTATGGGATATCCAAAGATCTCTGAATTTTATTACATGTGATTGTCGTACACCATCACCATCTGGAAAATTAAAACAAAGCAGAAACCAAAATATTAATACATATTAATATAAATATTATATTACATTAAGTACAATATATATTTTTACACATATTTATAGCCATGAATTATCCTTTACACCATTTGGAAACTATCTCTATGAGAGCGGGCTGATGGGAATGTTGTTGAAGTATTTGAACAGCATTACCAAAAAACTCTGACATTGTTACGTGATATTTTCTACCATTTTTTTGTCTTCAATATAGTCCACCATAAACTGCCTGTAGTGGTTCTACACTATATACATGTGTGTACGCCCCTGTCTCCTATTAGTAGATGTAGCTATTATATAATAGAAAAATATTATATCAATAAATGATATAATGAATATAAATTATGATAAAAAAATTATTCCGGTTCAAAAATATACATGTGGTAGTCTGATCAATAGGTGTTGCGGGGTCAGCAGGAACTAAAGGAACGTCACCCTATACAAGTTGGCTGGGTCCCAGTGATGGCTACATAATCATATACTATGTTATAGAAGGATTCAATGAAGGAATGTAGAAGCTATGAGAAAAATAAGTGGATTGTAATGAATATGGTATGGATTTCTAGACAAATGAATGATATGGATAATGAGTGGTAATAATCATCAAATACGGTAAATATATATATGGAGGAGAAAATGTAAAGGATAGTGAAAACATGGGAGGCCAATATATCTCGTGTGTCCCTAATGACCCAATTGAATCAGAATGTGTAGAATATTGTATGTCTGTGTGAGGGGAATGTTCTGATCTGGTTCATTGACTGAATCATGTATCTCTTGTAATACGCCCCATCATACCACCATCCTCAGTATTGGGACCACTACTCGGCTACCCGTCGAATAAATGGAACCTATGTGGTGGATCATGCATAATATTTAAAACAAAATTAACCAAATGAGTATATATATTGTTGATATATATATATATATATATATGAAATATTACACTCCCAATATGCATTAATGGAGGATGCCCATCTCAATCATTTGGTGAATTTTGTCTGTCATCCTTTTTCATTACTGCTCCTCAATAGGTTTCATTACCTTCATTTCAAAACAATTATGTAAGTAATTATAAAAGGATAACTAATATGTAACTAATAAAACAAAAAAATGAAACATGAATTATTTGTCTTAGATCATTTGGTTTATATTTTCAGTTAAATTGTTTTTCTATTTTTTGTTAGGTTAATATTTTAATTTGTTTTTATTTTCTTATCAATAAGATTAATATAACCAATTAAATTCCAATGGTTTTTATTATAATTTAATTACTGTAGTTGTGTTTGGTTTTTTAGGTTTCAATATATCTCAATTCAATATTAAAAAATGTAACACAAAAAAAACTACAAATAATAAATTTGGGGAATTATCATAAAGGTCCTATCAGATAAAAAATAGTTGTAATAAATATTAAATCATTTTGAATAGTTCAATATTTAACAACCCTAGTCGAGATAAACCAAATGAAATAATAACACAGATGATTGATTATAAATATTTTTCACCACAACTTCGAGTTCACAATCAACTCTAAAAATTGATCTATTGGAGTCATCATATGTAATAAATTGAATGGTGCCAATGGAAGTAGGTATGGTGTCAAATCCATCATCACCTCCATCAAAAAATATCTTCGAATTACTTCAATAATGTCACCAAATATAGGTTGAATTTGATCATTCACATAGTTTTTTTCTTCATTGATTCCAACACATATGGTTCATCACTTGCAAGAGTTCGGGTTAGATCAATAACTCAAAATCCCTAATCATCAAAAAAGCTACCATACCACGTCATTAAATAAAACCAATGGAAATTTATCAAAGTGAATCTACCATGAGAGTAATAATCCAATATTATTATTTTTTAATCAACTCCATAATATGTTACATTTTCAAAATGAGGTATATTATACGATGCAATGGAATAACATTCTATTTTGGTGGTTAGCATGACACCATCATGTTGTGTTCTCAGGTTCTTTTCTTTTTTAGTGATAATAAATTTATACCCCTTGATCCCAAGTTATTTACTTTCAAAAACCATGGTATTAGGACTAAAATCCAATGATCTTATTTCCTCAGAGATTGATTCAGCAGGAAAACTCGACACAAAGAATGTAAACAAATAATAAACATAATTAAATATTGTTTTTTATTTATTACAACAATATTTCTACCATCAATTTCTTCAAAGAAGAAAGGTATTTTCTTTGAATTTTCTCTCCCCTTCTCAATGATAAATATCAATAATTTATATATATCAATTCTTTTGTTCCCTATACATAAAAATAAAAATAGTTTAATAGATATATAAACATACAAGATATGAGAAACAATATATATGTTCAATTTACATACATGATGTAGTCATCACAAAATCATAGATGAACAACACCGTGTGATATTCCATCTATCACTCTTCAAGGAATAATGTCTTTAATATATATGATATGATAATTACTCCACATTGTGAAGGTGAGGGAAAACTAGGTTCAATTTTCTCATACTTTTCTTCTTCATTTCAAATTGATCTGGTCATTTTCGTAGTACAATCAGACAAATACATTTATTAGAAATAAATATATTCTTGAGCCAAAAAAACTATTCACAATTGAACATTTGAGATGATTTTTACTCTAGTCATAACATTTCAATGTGTAAATTTTTAATTTAGCTGGATACATTCAAAAAAAGAAATAGGTCCTCTGAGAAGTATTTCATTTCGATGATGGATAGTCAGATGCAGCATGCATGTGAAAAATTATGGAATAAATATTAACTATAATGCACAAACAATTAATGGTGTCTAAGTTAATATTTTTGGCATGAAACACTTGGAATACCATTTAGCAAAACACTCTCTAAAAAATGAAAAAACTAAATAACCAACCCCCTTAAATTGTTGGAAAAAATAAGAAGGATTTCTATTGAAATAAAATAATTCAAAAGAACATGATAATCATGAAACATCAATGATTTCTACTTCATCTCTCTTCGGTTGACCCGTTTTGATATATTGATTGAATAACCATCAGGAACATTAATAATCTTTAGTAATTACAGAAAATTATTTTTCTTGTAGGTTTAATCAAATATGAAGTACATGGAACATGAAATTTATTTTCACTGATACAAACATGATGCAATTATTTTTTGATCCACCGTGTCACACCATGATCATAAATCATCTATTGGATTTCCCTTGATATTTATATGAATGGGCATGAAAATTTCACATATTTTTTTTGGAATGTGCATTATGTTTATCCAATGATGTAATAAATTTGTCGACCAATAAGGAAACTGAATGAATAAAATCATCTTATTCCAATTATCACATGTATTATTGGAAACATTCTTCCAATTTGAATATATCATATTACCTTTCTTGAATGAAAAACTGAAATCATGAAATTCATTAAGAACATTAGTTTTAGACATAAACTGAGGTATGTCTTCAGTCTCTGTGGTATTGTCAAATCTTTGACAATTATTTCTATATAGTTGGTCTATTAGAAAGAATCTTCAATATCCCATAAAACTAAAACTACATAAATATTTCAGACATCTGGATCAAGTACTCTTTTTAAAAATAGTACATGATAGTTTTCCCTTCATGCCCTATCATGAAATCATTACATAAGTAGGAAGATCATTGATCATCCACAAATGCACACCACACATCTGAAATATGTCTTTAGAAGAAGAATTGTATGTATACACACCCACATCCCAATGAAGTTCCACTCTATTATTAATGGTTTCATGTATATTTCTATATCAATTTTAGGATCCGAACATCCATATATGTGTATACTCAGGAATGTGAAAGGTTTTTTCATACACAACCATGGGTGATGTTTATAAATGTGTATGAAAACAGGCCTTCTGTTTTATGAAGTATGAATCTTCCCAAATTGATTAAAACTATCACAAGAAATTCCTAACCCCACATTATTCATGTTAGCTATACAATCAGGAAATTGAGTATCAAATATCTTCAATGAAAATATATCTATCTGGTTAACCAACTATTCATTATTATTTCTTTTCATAGTATCATTACATCAAATTTTTTTTGATATTTTATCCTACATGATAAGATTCGAGTGTCTGGGGATCAATTGAAAGTTCCATATTACTTTCATTGGCACATGGGATGGGGTTCCATCAGCTTTTTGCTTCCATCGAGATGTTCCACATTTTATTCAATCATTTTATTCGGTAGTTTTCTCTCAGAATAAGCTAGAATCTGTAGGAATGAATGAATTTTCATTCTCTTAAAATCCTTGTTCCTAGTCTATCATCCATTCCATATAGTTGTTTAAGGGGATTAGGGTGTCATCTAGTTGTAAGTCCTTCAAAAAGATATTAATGTAATTGATGGAAGTAATAGAAATATCATACATGGTTTTCCCATGAATCAATCAGATAAAAAATTAATACTTTTTAATTTTAAAAAATTTCCAATATATTGTATTTGTGGAAGCATCATCTAGTTTTTTTTCACACTTTCAACATCATCATTTTCATTTGACGGATCAAGTGTGCTCGAATCGAAGTCATCTTGGGCCCGAATCCTTCCCTTCTCTTGATGATGAAAAATGGAAAATGCTGATATAGAAAATTCACCAACCCAGTGTTCTCATTGGGATCATTATCATTTTGACATTCAATTTTCTCTATATTGTGATACCACACATAGTTGTTTTTTTGAAACCCAATTTTGGTTTTATGGTAGAAAAATTCTTCACGACTCAACCAAGGTCATCCAAAAAAATTATAACAAGGGATGTGAATGTGACAAAAATCAGAAGCATTTTCAATTGAAAAATATAAAACACTTGACAAATTGATTTGAAAATATCTTACGATCCTATCAGTTTCATACATGTACCTTCTATCCATTATGTAAAATAAATAATTACTCATTTCGTGAATGAAATTAAATTATATTAATGATTAATAAAATTTTCTTAATTAAATGATAATTGTAAAATTTATGTGAAACCATAACTTTCAAAGTACTCTATATGAGAATCATAATACAAAAGAAAATAAAATACTCTAATGATAGGATTTGTTATGTAAAATAGAAATGTTCAACTCAATTAATTTTTTATCAATACAAAATAATTTCTTTTAGTTAGGTTCAAATTAGTTTAATTATATTTATTTTAGTTCAGTTTGATGCAATTTAGTGTTGTCCAGGTCAAATCAAGTCTACATGGGTCAAATAAAATCATTTCAATTCAATTTACTTGGATTGGTATAGCCTAATATTTCATTAGTAGGAGGGTTGGAGTAGTGTTCCCTTTTCAACTTACAATAGAATAATATTGATAAGATACTTCTTTAGCCTATATCCACTAATAACAAAGCTTTATAGTTATCCTTTACTAAATATCAAAGCAACACTAAATAGATACTTATTAGTTTTGGGCAATGGGAATTCCCATGTGGAATGACATTCATCATAAATTAATTTCATTCATGAGTTTTAGAGAAATATTATTTCTCAAGGTTGGAATAACTTTATTAAATTTTCATATTATGTGCTACTAATATTCTCTCCATGTAAATTCTATAATTTAGAAATCATTATCTCGTTATTTCAGTATGTTCTTGAAAACCTAAACATCATTCATATCCAACATTTTCGATATCCATATTCATCTCTTTAACTTAGTAATATGATTTATTTTATATCATTACATGCATATGATAACTATTCGATATGATACATTAGTATGCTCCCATTCTATTTGGGTTTGGTATCTCGTTAAATAAACCCACAAGGTGTATTTTTAGCATTTTCACAAAAAAATCTATTTCAATTTATTATCTTTTCCAATATTCCTTTAATATCAATTTTTAAGAAATCAATAATTTTATTGGATTGAGGATGGTATGGAATTAATATATTGTGGTGCACCTGATAATTCCTCATTAAAGTTTCCAACAACCTGTAGAAAAATTTGGATAATTCTGCTCTAATGAATTCTTATAGGATTCTAAATCAGGAAATATTGTTTTACTATCAAAAGTATAAACAAAAGTGGAATCGTCAATTTTTTTCCACAGATTCCACACTTTTGGAAACCAAGTCAACAAATTAAAACATTTCTAAATATAAAAATTACATGCAAAATGGTTTTATAAATTCTAAACCCCATTCATCAATCATTTCATAAAAAATCATTGGTCATTGAAGTATTTATTATCTCTTTATATATTTCCATTGAATTTCTACTACCCATATTTCGTATAAAATTCAAAAAAATCCTTTCAAATTTTGGGATAGTGTATTATATGGTTAATCACTTTCGTATATGTTAATTGAGGTTCAATGTAACAACCACATGATTAATTATTATAAAATTATATCACATACTGTACCTCAATTTTAGGGAAACATGTGTTGATAATTTGATCATTATAAACCTTCCATATATTTGGATCTTACAAAAGAAACTATGATAAAATATTTGGTATATATAATTTTCATTAGATTAGATGTAATAGAACATGAGAGGTTACACACAAAATAACATATCATCATACCATAGTACTTCTCCTTCAAACAAATATTGTTAATCATTGGGAATTATTTTATCAAATAGTTCCTTTTCCAGAATTTCCACCTCGGTTGTGTTGGTAATACATTTATAGTGATTTTACACATGATTTTAAGCTCCCATATTTTCATTTCATTCCAAATAAAATTTCAGTCATTCAAAAAAATTTCTTACCAAACTCATATTTTATAATGGTTTCTTGATCACAAAAAAAACAACCTAGTCTTAAAAACAACATGAATGAGAAAAGAGAAAATAAATTGATGTAGAACAAAAAACACAGATAATGAATACACATTTTATGTTGATGAATTAAAAATGTCTTGAATATAGATTATTGTTTTAGGATAATGGGTTTCACCGTGGAAAGAATAAGGGAGTTTTCATATAGGGAAAATCAAAACACAAAAAAAATTGGATATATGAGGAACATTAAAAATAAGTTAGAACATGTAAATATGATGTTATAGAAGAAAAAATGGCATGAATCAAGATAGCTTGACTATTGGGAAGATTGTCTGCATGCTGGGGAAGAGGGGAGCTTTTTATTAGGTCAATATGCGGGCGATTGGTGAAAGTTGAGGCCTACTCTATATTTGGGGACAAATTTCTCAATAATTTTAAAAAACTGTTGGGATAGTTTTGTATAAAGATAAATATTCCAATAGTTTACTCAAAACAATGGTATATGTTGGTTTTATCCCAATGATTATCTAAACCCATTGGGAAACCAGTCTCCAAAGAGGCTTATACCAACAGTTGAGGAAAACCATTGGTATAATGGCCTTATAGCAACAATTTTATCAAACCATTGGTATATGTTCATTGATATAGAGTGTTTTTATATTAGTTATTTTAGACCGATTTTTTCATAAATTGTTCTATATTAAAACCTCCCATTATGATCAAAAACCATTTTTGACACATCCCCATACCATTTTTTTCTTCTTAAAACTGATCAAATGATGATTAGATGATTATGTGTTTAATTCTTTTCTCACAGAAGAAGAAAAATTTTAACAGAAATTAAATTTGGAATGACTTTTATTAGTTTTTGGAAAAAATTACAATAATCTAATGTTGAGTATCAGGTATTAATGGGCTCAAAATTATCATATGTTTCTATTCAACTAATTCCAACAATCTTATTTTGGTGTTCGATAATATATTCACTACCATTTTATTATGATATAATATCATCATAGTTTCCTCCAATTTCACACACAATATAATAATTCAATATCTAAACATAAAATAAACACCAATATAATATTATAACATGTAATGTATTAAATTTAAATGCATACATTAAATTCATTTTTCTTGTTTAAAAATCTAAGAAATGGAAGTATTGAATTATTTTTCTGAAAATTGAAATGTGATAAATAAAAAGAAATATACCATAGTTACCTTATGGGAGGAAGAATAAAATATAGATGTAAAAATTCATAAGTTAGTTAGAATTAATGATAGAACACCATGAGATAAATGTCAATAAACTACTATGGAGACACACACAGACAATAATTTTATCATCATTGGAATTGAATAAATAAGTGATTATAAAATTAACATTAAAGGATCACTAGAGTAAGATGTTGAGGGGAGATGAAAACACTCAAAAGGGGAGGCTATCAAACATGGATCAGATTATGGATGGAGATTATCAGAAACATTAATGTATTAGAGAGAGTTTGAGTTGATGACATCATGTGGTTGAGCATAGAGGTGTTGTTGTATCAATGTCGTGTGGTGGAGGGGGGGGGGGGGGGGGTTGTTGGTGTATTAGTGAAAGTGGGTGAGTGGGACTGGTGTCTTTTTTATATCTATTCTATAAAGGATATGGTTGGTTGGTGAATCAAGGGGTGTGTGGGGGAATTTTATTGGGGGAAGAGAGAATAATTATGTTAGATTAGGGGATAATGTTATAGGAAAAGGTTGAAGGGGAACAGAAGCGAGTGATTAAATATGGACGTTGAGTGAATGAGTAAGGGTGGGATGATTTTGTAATTGTTTTTATAATATGAGTGGTGGGAGAAGTTTTATTTATTTTTTATTTTTATTTTAGGTATAGATCGTCAATTTAAGGTTTTAACGGAGCCTGTTAATACCAAGTGTGTTTATCCGTATGGGATGTGGGTTTCATGAACTAGTCATTTTGTGGTCCACATTTATATGGACTAGAGTATTCAAAGACAGAACCACAAAAACTACAAGGGTTAACTTATCGGTCTCCATGATTGTAGCATTTTTTGATATATATATTTCCAGAAATATTACTTTATTACTCTTAGTTCAGACATGATTTGAGCAATATGATCAATTGAATAAAAACATCTATATCTATATCTATGATAGGTGTGAAGAAACTATTCCCCATGTCTTGATTATGATGTCACTAATCTATTATTTGTTATCTATTATACATTGAAATTATGGTTTCATCCTAGAACACATTTCATAAATACCCAACTCTATTTCCCTTTTCTACTACATTCTATTCTCATTTATTCCATGCTTACCCACACTGGATTGTGATTTACCTCCACTCATTAGGGCTTCCCTTTGGGTTCACTCCATGGCTTCTATATACTCGTCTGACTCCTCCTCCTCCACCTGCTCCCTATCCCACTACACTAAATATCACCTCCTAATAGTTTTGATTTTCCATGACTCCTATTAGTGTTTAGAGTATATTTCTCGGATTCCCCTATCCAGAGATATCACTTCCTCTGCCTCTTCATCAACCTCCACCTCTAACTTTCTCCCCGACAACTCCTACAACTATGGTATCATTATCATCGTCAACACCTCCTATCCCCCTTCCTAACTACCCTTTCCAGGCATCCTCCTTCTCCTCCAGCACCTCAGATCCCCGACATCTTATTCCCTTGGGTTATCATCATCATCGTCCACACATCCTCCAACCCCATTACAATTCTACCACCATCCTCGACATTAGGTTACCTGACTACCAAGAGTCTTGACTTACAGCCTCAGACTCTGCATCTCAACCCCGCATCCATCAATAATTTTCTTTGAACTTTTTTATGCTGTTATTTATTCCCAGCTCACCACCTCTGACTACGCATCAAAACACCTATTCCATCCCACATCTTCTCTGTAGATTATTTTTGTGAATATTTCATCTTTGCTCGATTCATCCAACAATGTGTCAAATCTCTTATTCTCTCATATATTAGGTTCATAGTTTATGTATAAGATCAATTACCTAATTTAAAACCTAAATTTTTTCTTCTACAATCCTCATATAATTTCCCGTGTATATTACTTCAGGTTAAAATTTTGTTGTTTTATTTTTCATGTTATTTTTTAAAATAAAAAACTTTTTCTATGGTTAGTTTTATGTTTGTGATTATTTCTGCATTGCTCATTTCCAGCATCTTCTATTCCCTCTGGCACCAGCATCACACATCATGTATGAGATTAATTAACTATTCCAAAACCTAAATCTTGTCATCTTCATTGGTCATATAATTTCACTTAAATATTACTTTGGTTTGAAATTTTATTATTTGGTTTTTAATGTTATTTCTAAAAATAATAATAAATTTTATTTCAATTTGGTTATATGTATTGATATACATTATAATTAACGAATTTGGAACTATTTTTTATATCCATATTTGTCTACATGCTGAATATGTATTTAGATTTCTGTTTTGGTTTTACTTTTTTCATTTGATTGTTTTATCATCAATTTTGTTTGTTTTTTTCTAAATTTTTTTTTTCAATGACCATGTAATCGGGACAATCAGAGGTATTCTATTTTCAAGTTCATTTGTCTCTATAATATTCAATTTTCTTTTTCTCTATTAAATGTTATAATAGTCATAAAATTAAAATATTTTTAAATTTTTATGGTTATTGACAACTGTTAAGTGCATATTAATGGTATATAGTATTCATTTTCATGATAAATTATGTCCATCTAATGTTTGTAACCCTAATATTTTTCTTACAATTAATTAATTGTTTATTTAATACCCCCATTCGTACAAACAGGAATGTAAAAGCTCTATAAAGTTGTAAGGTATCAATATATTTTGAAAACATCTTATCTCATATCTATTATAAACAATGGTATGAATACTTTTTCATTTTTATAAATTATATTAACTTTAATGGTAAATATATATACGATGTATTATTCAATCTAATTAAATTATGTATTAATTCATATAAGAATTAATAATGATAAGTTTAATAATATTTTATTCATGCTGATAAGTTTTTTAAGGTATCTTACAACCCTTAAATACACGATTTTGTTATTCTGATTACTTCAATGAAAAATCCAACGTTTAAAACATAGGTCAATCAAATTTTTTCATCCAAATTTCTATTTAATGAAGTATTAATGAATAGTAAATTAATGCTAGCATCATGGTTGTTGTTTATGTAGGGAATCTACATATTCAAATTCCTAAACTCAACCATTATTTTTGGAATTGATTAATAGAATGTGGGATGTGTTGCAATGTTTTATAATGTAAAAGACAAAAATTATTCAACAATGGTGTATGATGAAAATCCATTTCCTTTTTCTGTTAGAATAAGAGCTATATATATTTATGTTTAAGATTTCACCAATAATCCAATACTAAATGAGAATGTTGGTAGTGGCTATGTATAATAGTTTTTTACCATAACAGTTCTGGTAAATCATATTTTTCTTTTTACTTTTTTCAATATGATGACATTTTTTTCATCTATTCCCTTTTCCACACTATTTTTATAGTATAAAAATGTCTATAACCTTGTGACCCCGGTTTATTATTCTTTTTATTGTCAAATATTTTAGCTTCATTGTTTTCAGGTTCCCATTATCTATTCCACAGTAATTGTTTTCTCTATATTATTTTATATTATCAATTACATATTACAATATAATCATATCAATGGAATTTTTTTCATATTATTTTATGTCTCCATGATTAATATGTAATAATAATTCTATTTATTTTTTACTATATTGTGTAATATTATTTATTCTCATCATTTAATATTTTCATTCATTTTTCTATGATTGAAGGTTTCAATTATCATTTTCTAAATATAGTTTGAGACAATTCACAAGGGAGAACTTTTTTTTGGTTTTTGGGATGAAAAAGCTTATTCCATCGATTATTATTTTTTATGATATTCGTTGATTCTGTTAGATTTAGTAAATACATTTCATTTTATTGATATCATCTGAGATCATAGAGTATAATAATTTTTTTGTGAACTGTTTTTGTGTAATATTATTTGTTATTGTCATTTAATATTTTTATTTATCATTTTAGATTGTATGTTTTTATTATTAGTATTTATTTCAATTCCAAAAAGATCAAAAGGGAGAATTTTTTTTGGTAACATGATCATAGGATGTCATTCTAAATCTATATGGTTTGATTGATGAAAGTCTATCTTCCCTGGATAATGTTTTTTCTAATATTCATTCTCTATTACATATTTTAAATTAATTTTACTCTGTTGATATTATATGATATCATAGTGTATAATATTTTTTTTCTGTAATTATTTTAGTTCTGGTAATTTAATATTAATATTTATTTTTATAGATGGGAGGTTTCCATTATTGGTTTCCTATCTCACTTCAAGACACTTTACAAGGGAGAACATGTTTTTGGTCATGTGATCTCTATAAGTGAATCTACATCTACCTAGATTTAGGTATGCAAAACTATCATCCCTTGATAATTATTTTTTATATTTTTTTGTTTCTATTAGATATTTTAAATCTATTTCATTCGATTTATATTCTCTCATATCAGAGCATGCTAATAATTTTCTATAATTTATTGTTCAGTAATTTTATTTTTCGTCTTAATATTTTTTATTCATTTTATTAGATTTCATATTTTTCAGATTATATTTATAGGGAATGTGCATACACAAATTTTTATTCCAATTTATATGAATCATATAGATTTTAATTATTTTTAGTTCACCATTATCAGATGAAGCATGAAATTTGGGTGAGAATGTGAATTTTAAATTTTTAGTTACACTAAAAATATAAGATATTAATCTATAAAAATCGTATGTCCTTGAAGTGTAAAATAGTGTTGTAGAATGATCCAATGATGAAATAGCTGACAAATTATTTCAATTATTTTTTTAGTTTACATTAAAATATAAGAATAGTCAATTTTGCTAATACCACTTTGTTCTATTTTAGTGTTAGAATAAATATTCAGATTCAAATATTCATTACTATTTATTCATCTTTTTAAATGTTAGTGATTCTGAAAATTATAGCTGCTGGAGAATTTTGAAGCTAATGAATTATTTCATGATGATTTTGGATTTTCTAGATCTATAACATAAACTTTCTAGAAAAATTCTACAAGTATAATCATTATAAATTATAATGTAATCTCAGAGTATGTTTTTCTAAATATTTACTAAAATTAATCATCTGCACATTTCTCATTTTTATTAATACAACCATTTTCCTTTATTTTATTTGTATTTCACTTCGTATTTCACATTATCCATTACTATATTCTTCAATGGAGTTGAAATTGAGTTGAAGTCTCGAACCTCAAAAGTACAAATTCCTTTACTTTTAATTGAACATTTTTTTTCAACTAATTTAATGGTGCCTATATAATTTATCTACACCTTTTCTATTATCATGCAAGAAATTTGGGGATTAATATTTATTCAACATTACTGTTTGTTCTCAAATTTTACAAATTGTGTTCTCTTATTAAAAAATTATCATTAATCCAATGCGACTTGCGTAGGAGTGGGTGAGTACTAGTTCCTCTCCAAAGTGCACTCTTCCCCCACATTTTCCTCTTCCTCACCTACCGACCACTCCTTGCTCTCCCGATAACCTTCCATAAAACCCTATTCTCATCAACACCTCCATTTCATTCCCTAATTCAGTACTTCATTTTACTATTTTTCATATCATTTCATCAGTAGTCTCCATCTATGCCTTCTTAATATCTCTATGTTGTTCTATGCCCTCTTTGATCAAACCAAGATATCAACATTCTTAATGTGTTATGTTTGATGGAAACTTGAATTTATTCCATTTCTTTATCCTCCATAGATTATCTATTAATAATTTTTTATTATTACACTACACATTACATGGAAACAACTAATTTTATGACCTTAATTTCTGAACACAAATTTTACACAACATATTCATCATTATTTCATTTATTGTTCTTATATTAATTGTATTTTGTTCTGCTTGTTCTCTGGATATTCTTATTTTGATGGGTTTTTGTTCATATTCTCTCCCCTTTCCTACTAAACTATTAAACATCAAACACAACACTATAAATTTATGAGGATCCACTCAATCAATATTAAATGGGATAAATGCTTCAAATAAATATATCCAAGAGAAATGCGTCATCTATAGTAGTAAGTCCTATAGTATATACTTATGCACTAAAATACATTTGTAACATTTAATTTATTTATTAATTAATTAATTGTATAAGAATTTATTAATATATTTTTGATGAATGATTGAAATCTGAATTCCAATATTTCATATTATTCATCAATATTGAGACAAGGTTGCTAGTACCTTATAAATTTGTGTGGAATTGACTTCATAAAAATATCAATAATTGATGTAATGAAGAATCACATATTGTTACGTTTAAGAATTAAATACCAAAAAAATTTATAAGTAACTAACAAATAAACATTGATATTGAATAATAGGTTATAATATAGAAATTAGTATTCCTATCATTCATTTAATTATAGAAATAAATTCTTATACATTGAATCAATTAATAATTATCTTAAATGTATAAAACAGAATGGAGAAAATTTGAATGCATTGTATGTATTAATACTACAAAAGTTGTATTACTCTTGGCTGTATTTTTGGAAACATGAAATTCATTTAATTACTATTCAGAAGATTCTGATAATATTATAGTGTTTTGTGTGATGTTAAATAGTTTAGTGGGATTGCGGATGGAATATGAACAAAAACCCATCAGTGGAAGAGTAATCAAAGAACTAGAAAAACAAAATCCCATCAACATATGTTCTATAAAAGAAACATTTGACAAATAATCAATGTAAAATTAGTGATTCAAAATTATGGTAAGAAAAGTATGCTGTCCCTATGTGATGTGTTGGGGAATAAAATAAAATTAATAATCAAAGAATGATGTAGGATGATGAAATTGAATAAAATCACATATCCATCCAAGAGAACCTATCAGGAATGTTGATATTTTGGTTTGATCAAAGTGGGTGTAGCATGGCAGAGAGGTCAGAGGGAAACATAGATGGCGACTAGTGATGAAATGATACAGAAAACAGAGAAATTGAGTAACCTATTGTGGACTGTAATGAATAATTAAGGGATGATATGTTTAGATGGGTGGTTATCATGTGAGGGAGGACTGGTATATAGGTGAGGTAGAGGATAATGTGTGGGAAGAGTGAACTTTGGAGGGGAACCGGTACTCGCTAGTGTGTACGCATAACACAACGGATTAATTGGATTTTTAATAATAAAATTATATTTGTAAAAGCTATAAAATTGTTGAATATATTTTCATAACAATTTAGTGGTGCATAATAATGGAATATGTGTGGATAAAAAATAGAGAGAACATTAAAATAGTTAAAAAAAAGAACAAATTTAAGGTAAATAAATTTTTAATTTTTGAGGATGGAGATTTCAATTAAATTTCAACTGCATTCATGAAAAAATTAATGCATTTAGTGAAAGAAGAATAATGTATTAGAAAACGGTTACAATAATAAAAATGGGAAATGCGCAGATTATTAATTTTATTTTATAATGGGAAAAACATTGTATAAAATTGCAGCATAAGTTATGATGTTTATATTTATTTAATTTTTTTCTCTTATTCGAATATGAAATTTCATTTTCTCCAAAAATTATATTGATTTTTTAAATTCAATTACTACAATATATTTTAATGGGAAAATATTTATATAATAAATAAGTAATTACAAAAAAATTTATACTCTCTTTAAGAATGTTTTTAGTAATTATCATTGAAAAACTAAACATTTTACATCAAAAAATGAATTAAAAATTAAAGAATATATGATAATGAATATGAAAAAAAAGAAATGATAAAAAAATAACACTAGTGATAAAATCAAATCAATTTTTTTTTGAAATATTGTTAAAAAAAGTAAACAATTTATATTAATTTTTTGATGGTGTTAAATGAGTATATATATGTTCTCCTAGTATTATAATTGATCAGGAGGTTGAGATTGTTATTGATTTAATCAATGATGCTAAACCTATTTCAAATCCACATTAACTAATTTATCATGTTGAAATTCTAGAATTGACAAAGTAGTGGTAGAAGTTGCAGGATAAAGCATTAATTCATTCAAATACACCACATTAGAGTGGTATTATTTAGTTTATTAAAAATAAATATGGTTCTATAATTCTTTTTACCAATTATAGGTCATTGAAATAATTAATTGATGACAATAATAATACATTTTTTAATATTGATGACTTGTTTGATCAGATCTAGGGAGATCAGAATTTTTCAATGATGTACTTCAGATCTAGAAATCATCTACAGAAGGCGAAAGAAGGATAAATTATTAAACTGTATTCCATACATGTTTGGGAATTATGAGTTTTTTGTTATTTCCTTTGGTTTTAAAAATTCCCCGAATATATATATGAATCTTATGAACATAATCTTCTAAATATATTTTGAAATGTTAGTTTTTTTATTATTATATTTTATTTTATGAAAAAATTTATGAGGATTATGAAAAACATATATGGATTTTTTTTGAAATCCCAAAAAGAAAATAAGTTATATCAGAAATATAGTAAATGTGTTTTTTGGTTACAATATATTTAATTTCCTAGGTACATTGTAAATGAGAATTTCAGAATAGTTTATCCAATAAAAAATGTGGTTTGTAAGTGGCCAAGCCCCAGAAATATTATTGAGATTCGTTGTTTTTTAGATTATCAGGTTATTTCTGACAGTTTATTGAAAACATATCATAGATATCTATATTGTAAACTATGTAAACCTAACAAGTGGTAAAAATTATTTGGACAAAAGAATGTGATATTTGTTTCTAAGAGTTGAAAAGGAGATTGGAGGATGCTCTAGTTTTGGCCTTACTGTAACTACCCAAAACTGACGTACATTGACATTAAAATTATTTTGAGTAATACTTAATATATTACACAAATAAAAACCCAATTATATTATTCCTTTAGTGTCTTTGGAATCATGACACATTATCTTCTATCTTGGAGAAATATCTTCAACCTCTCCCATAAATATCTTCCCAATTTATTTCCCTACCTAAAACCATTATTTATATCCCAGGGAAAAGAAAACAAGAAAACGGTGAGCTCAAATTATCATAAATGGAAAAATGGAGAACATAAAACAAACCATAAACACAAGAATGTAAATACATGAACATAATGATCAAATCATAAAATCTCGATTCAAGAAATATATCTTGGTAGTGCGTAATGCATGGATCATAAAAAAACATTAACACTGATAAAATTGAATTGGAATAAAAAATGGTAGTTTGAAAATCAATTAAGCACAATGTATGATTTCTATAGTAACCAAGGAATTTAATCCATGACCATCATTATAGACAAATTCAATTACTGAGCCATGTTTACTTGTCATTCCATCCATATATTACTGAATCATATTTACTTGTCATTCCAGCCCTATATTAGTGAACATGATTTATGTGTCATTCTAATCATTTCTATATCATGAGAATTAAATCATTAACCAATGAATAGAAAGGATATATATATCCCACCCATCTCATAATTAAATCATTCTTACTTGTTCCAAAAAATCATCAATCATTCATTATAGCATAACCCATGGAATAAAATTTGTTTCTTAAACATCATTCAATCATAAAATAATCCATATAAAATATTTGGATTTAATTAAAAATATCCATCACAAACATGATCAAATAAATGTAATAATATAGAATCATTCATAACCCTATGTCATCCCATATGGAAGATAATGTTTATAAAACACTTGAACATAACTACTATGGAAAATATCAAATCTTGTTCCAAAATGTTTTCATTTCATAAAATTCAATGAAATAGTTAATAGAAAATAATTTTGTCAAAAATAATCCTCAAATAGTTTCGAGGATTCATAATTAAAATAAGGTGAAATCAAATCATAAAAATACATTCATTCTGTAAAAGATAATAAAAACTCTCATTGTACTTTTTCTGGAAATGAATAAAGTACCTCAAATCGAATAACAACAAAAGATTCATTTCATTCAGTTTAATAAAAATTCACCGAAAGGTCAAATTAAATTTAAAAAAATATAGAATAATATAAATAATACTAAATAATTAAGAAAATTGTATTTTGATTATAAATAATCGTCAGTTCTTACTTACATATAAACAATCTCAAATAAAAATGAGATTGCAAAATTATCTTTTAACATAGCTTCAATTTATTTTGTATGTGTATGAAATATATATATAGTGAGTTTAAACATATTTTTGACATTTAAAAATATAATATTTATTATTTCATGTATGATTCACTAATGACATTATATTAACCATTTATTAATCAATTCTATGTTAACGCAACATTTTAGGAAATAATCATTTTTTTTATCACAAGTGTCTTGAATTTTTATTAATAATCTTATTACATAGATCCTTTTTTAAATAAATAATGAATAAAAAAAATGATTCATATATCATAAATTTTTAGTAATTAAATTTATATAATAGATAGATAAATGAAATGTAATACACCATTCATGGATTTGGTATGTCGTACGTACACATCAATGTTAGTTTCGTTTCCTTATTTTATCAAATAAATTTATTAATAATATATATATATATATATCAAAATCTAGTAGAATAATTTGGTAATATATTTCATTACTATTTATCATATATACATTATAATCATTATTTAATAGTTAATGCGGAGAATAAATCTTATCGTTTTGTGGAGATGGTAAGTTGTACGTACGCACGAGTGACGATATCATTACTCTGATGGTTAAGATGGTATAGAATTGGATGGTATATTAATTTTATAGATATAATATCATGTTATTTTCATTATTTATATACATTATACTCATCAATATACCATCCAAATAATGTATTTTGGATTAAAAAATTACACCACTATGTAGAGAAGATGAACTGTATGTACGCCCACAAAGTGATGTTATTATTAGTATGATGGATTAAAGGAGGGATAAGTTTGTTAAATAATATTAATAACATATCAAAATTAATAAGATACTTTATTTATTACTATATCATTAAAAAAACATACGAATATGAAGTAGAATAAGGAAATAATTTTTTAAGAAGTGGAAATACAAATACCTATTTTTCAGGAATCTCTATTTGGTATGAAAAAAAAGGTATCATTAAGATGAATTTCTTCCCAAATGCTGGCATCTATAATTAATTGACGGAGTTTTTGAGGAGAATTGGTTAGGTTTTGGTTTAGCCAATTTGCTTTGGAGGTGTGATTAAAAGAGAAGGATATGTACCCTTTTATAAGAGAGGGGAGGGGCACTGTAGGAATTTCTTGAAATATTAATAAATTATAATTTAATTTTGGTTTTATAATGATCCCAAAATCATTTATTAGATGATATGATTCGTATGGGACTAAATCCCCAAAATCAATATAAATTATCCATGTTTTCATTTTATTTTAATCATTATCATTTTGATTTATTATTATTTAATCTAATAAATTATATATGTTGTAATAATATTATAAAAATTATATGGTTATAAATATTTACCTTTGTGTTGTCAATTTTACATAAGGGAATACATTATGTCATTTTTTACCATATAATTTTCACTTTGTAATTTTTATGTATTTTTTTATTTTTAAATAATGTAATAATTTATTATTTTTATAAAATATCAAGTGTAAATTTTGACACTATTCATCTATTTTATTTTAAATAAAATCCATAAAGAATAAAAATCTGAACAAATTTTTTTAATAAATCCTAAAATTTCATAGTCTTCTAATCAATTTGTGGACCATATTATTCAGTTCAAATGATATTTTGTTTATTATTTTTAAAACCATTTATTTTATATTTTATTAATAAAATAATTACTACATCACTATTTTTCTATCATAAATGGAAATTATTAAAAATCTGAAAAATATAAAAAAATTCACATGGTGTAGATAATTTCATTATATTTATTGAGACTATTTATGTTTGATGTTAAATTATGATTTTCACAATATTAAAATTAATATAATTTTAAGATATAGGAGAGTTCCTTGTTGTCACCTTTTTTGTTTTAATAATAATGACATAAATTTGATGGGGAAAAGTCTATTAAATGAAAATATTATGACCCATAGGTGATATTGGTAAACATTAATTTATAAAATAGTATTTTTTTAGGTGTTAGGGTAATTTTATTATCTTTATCATATAGTTAGTTACCCAAATTATTACTTATAACTGTTACAAAAAAATTACCAAAGTTAATATTTATAATATCCAAAAAATTAAAATTAAACTGTTAACATAATTTCAACCCAAATAATTCAATTATAGAATAATTTATTTATTATTCAAAATACATTATTAGTAGAAATTTATTTAAAATTTATTCTTGTTTTCGAGATAGAAAAAAGGGTTTTTAATTAGTGAAAACTTATCAAAAGATTGTCATTCTTTTATGTCTAGTTTAAATGTGAAATAACATTCAATGACAAAAATTAGAATAAATCATTAAACAATAATCTAATTACTCATTAAAACTAATTAATAGATAATAACTAACTATATAAATAAATTTTACGAAAAGGTAGTTTTTAATTAAAATGCAGTATTTTTTATTTTTTTATCAAAGAATGAATTTCATAAAAAAACCCAATATTTCAACAATGTAATGTATGGTTTTCCTTCTTCAAAATAAGTATTTAAATTTTTTAGTTATAATAAATATAATATTCAATTACTATTTATAAAATTTGTTCACCTTTAAAAGGATGAAATAATGTTTTTTAATACTTCTTTTATCCAAAAAATAATTTTTTTATAATATCATTTCCTATAAAATAAACAATTTGTGTGTTAATTTTCTATAAATTTTATAATATAGTTAATGCTGTTAATAATATCTAGTTTATATAATATTTTAATAATATATCATTGTTTATTAAAACTCAGAATAACGCACAACGCAAGATATCGGGGAAGGTCTCTATTGCGTGTAATGCAAGCCATGTATAGTGTTGTGTATACAGAATGCTAATATGATGTTATGTATAGATCAATATAAAATTTGGGTAGCATACAACACAATACATCAAATTAATATAAATGATTCTATCTCATAAAATCTCAATCTATTACATTATCCCCCCCCTTAAAATGAATTTCACCCTCAAAATTCAGCGGGGTTATAAAAGGTTTACTACTTGAACGATTAATTCATTAAAACCCACATCGTAAAAATTAATACTTAAACTTCCTTTGAAAGATGAATGTTAGACACGTTTTGGTTACCCAAGGCAACTCATCACTCGGTTTCCACATAAGATAATATTGGTCGGATGTGAAAACATGGATATGTAAGAAAAAAATCCTACCATCAGGTTCTGATGGAGAGTGATAGGGATCATGGTTTGGAGAAAGATAACAAGTAGAAAGAGATAAATTTGTGACGATATAAGGGACCATATGATTCATTGTATAAGAAGGTACTAAGTGTAACGACCTGTCCTTAAACGTTACATAATATTGAATTAAATGGATAATTCACATTGAGGATCTTTTCAGGTTTAGAGTTTTAGAGTATTAGGTCATAACATTTAAAAAACAACATAAATATTACATGTAGAAAATTCTACTCAGTATCCATTTTTTTAATAAAATAATAAATCATGAAAAAAAGAGTCATGTATAGATTAATGTTTTATATAGAATCACTTTTCGTTGATCCCATCCTTGACCCTTATTCTTCTTTATGTCCTATGGAAAACATATAAAAAAATGGGATGAGCATAAAAAGCTCAGTAAGGGATAAAAAATAAGGAATGAAAACAATTTCCCATAAATAAATATATAATCATAAAATGATACTTTTCAATCATAACATACCTCATGAAATCGTATGATTTATGAATAACACATAGAAAACATAAATTATAAAGATAACTTGTGGAATCCATATCAAACATAAATTATAACTATCCCAGATACATAGGGAGTAATATTTGAATACACATAATAGTATATTCCCTAAATCTCTTAGGAGAAACATTCATGTTAACCTTCATCACGTAACCCAATGAATTGGAGAGATATATCAGGCTCACCGCCATAGATTTATAATAGAACCACCCATATATGTAAACAACTGCCAATAGCCATAACAAATTAATAACTCATAAAACAAACATAATAGAATAGTTATATTTCCACATTGTAATCAAAATATATCATTTCAAAATATTGAAAATATTAATGCTTTAATCAAACCATTTTCAAAACCATTTAAAATATTAAATAATGATATTTTTGAATCAACGTGTCTCAAACCACATTGAAGCATTTGAAAGAAATTTCAATTTGAAAACATTCATGTCCATATAAATAAATCATTATAACCATTCATAAAACATGGACTTAAATGTGAATTATTTTTTAAAAATAAACCTTTAAAACATTTAAAAAGATATTTTAGTTAAAGAGTTATTATCAAAATGAGAGATCCTATAAAACAAATACTTGAGGAAATATATTTAATCAGAACTCAATAATATTAGGAGAATAAATGTATTCATTATATAATATTGATAAAACTAAATTTTATTGTTTTTTTATATATAATAGATGAAATTATTTACTAATATTATATTAAATATGTTCAATAATGAAATATTTTGGATTAGATCATTCATTTGGAAAATAGATGAAAATTATAGTTTTACCCTTTTAATATTCACTATAGTTTTTCGGGAATAAATATTTTTCTTTAAATTAGTTTGACATAAAAATTTGAAACTATGTTCCTGACATAATGGGATACAAATTCTTTTCCGGACATGTGAGCTGGATCGTGAATTTGAGTAGAGTAAATGGGCCATCGAGACAAAGATGGACTGAACTATCCATATTGGACATCACTTCACCATTTGCGACGTATCTTCTTCATATGGGCCTACATTGAGCCCAAATGTTTAGGGACGATCGGGGACATGATTATGCACAAATAATCCTTTATAATTTCTAGACAATTCATGCGTTTTGGAGGTCAACTATGCGGTTGAAGTGGGATTAAAATATTTTTCCGAATTTCCCTTTCACATTTTATAATGTTATGTAACCCAAGCCCTTACAAACTCTATTTCAAGGGAGATTTCACTCATTGGGATGGCTGGTAGAGGTTGCCGTAAGGTTTGGATGAATGGGTGTCTTTTGGGAGCCCCTCACAACATTTTGGAGAAGTAAGGATTTGTGGAACCCTCTTTTCCAAAAAGGCTCTCCTCTCACACCTCATCTTTGTGTTTCTTTTCATTCATGTTTGTTTCTTGAATTTTTTCCAATAATATTGTTTTTTCTTCCCTTTTATTATTCTCTTAATCGTCCTAATTGTGTTGGAATCATTAGTGTAGAAATTATTGGGTTATACCCTTTGAATATTTTTCTCATGGAAAACATCTCCACGATGACCACACCACTTATGAAACTATAGTTTTTTAGTGATTGGGATAAATTCTACCATATTCATATAATTATATTCAATACTTGAGCTTCTATAATTCAAATAATATGTTCAATGAATTGTTTTTTTTAAATTAAAAGAAACTAAGCAAGAAATTTAACAATTAATAAAAAAAACACGCGAGGTCAAGATTTTTTGTAAATTGTGAGAGCGCGATCTTAATCGGTAATACAAGACCACAAGGGATAAATTTGTAGGGATAAAATATAATCCAAAAGCACAAGTAAACCTAATTTACAGAATGGATATGTGCCCTAATTAACCAGTGACTATAATATAGCCTTAGTACAACAATCAAAGCAGGGTGCTATGATTTATTGTTCTGAAGCTAGTATAGAGTTTAAGTAATTTTATCATTGTGTTTAAGTTAACTATCATAGGGTTCGAGGGTTAAAAAATTAAAGAATCATAATTAAGTGGATACTTATTTAATTGATAATTATTAATATGTAAATTAAGAGGTATAGTTATATTTATTACACCTTTTAAAATATTTTCGAAAAAACATCTTCTTATTGTGTCTTTTTAATCAAACTTCATATTAAAATTTAAAAGAAAAAAAATTCAATCTTCTTCCAGAAAACATCTTTATGTATTATAAACAATAAAAAACCACCACCATCCATTCATGTAGTGTTTTAATTGTATTCTATTTTACTTATATAATATCTGTAACAATTTTTTTAAATTTACTTCCTCCTTTAAGAGACAACCTTGGTCAGCCACTCTGCTTCACCTAAGTACCCAATAAACCACTAATCATTTGAGGGCGCCCACGATAGTGCTATTTAAAATTAGAGTTGTTTCCAGGGAGGCAAGTAATTATTTCAACCAATTATAGGTATTTATATTATTTTAAATTTTATTATCTACCTCTCTTATTTCTTCTTTCTTCACCCAATCAATTTTTTTTCTTCTTTTATTTTCATCTACTTATTTTTAGACCATAAACTCAATCTAATTATTTTTATTCTAATATGGTCCATATTCCTACTTTTTGTTTTTATTTTATTTATGAAACGAACTAAATCCGAAGATCTCTTAGATCTTGACCCTGTGATTGAACGCATCCTTAGGGCTCGAATCAGACATTCTCAGTCTATGGGAAGTTTCAACATTCAAACAGTTGGAGAATTATTCCAATACATGAACATTGAAATTGGAAACAATTCAAATTCAATAGTAAAAGAAGAACCAATGGATTAAAATAATGGAAATGAACTTAACATAACCATTCTAGAATTGGTTGCAACCGATATTAATTATCAACCAAATTGCATTGCAAATCCAAATCTCGAATCAGACATTGAACTGAAATATGGATTAATTCACCTGCTTCCAAAATTTCATGGCCTCTCAGGTGAGTATCCCAATAAAAACCTTAATGAATTTAATGTGGTTTTCTAATCATTAAAACCATGAAATGTTTCTGAAGATAAAATCAATCTAAGAGCATTCCCATTCTCACTTAATGTTGCTGCGAATGACTGGATGTATTATTTAAAACCTGAAGATGTAACTTGTTGGAATGACTTGAAAAGTCTTTTCTTGCAGAGATTTTTTCTTTCATTAAGAACCACTTCCATTCGTAAATAGATCTCTAGGATCAAGCAAGAACAAGGGGAGTCAATGTATGAGTATTGGGAGCGATTCAAGAAGTTGTGTTCAAGCTTCCCACTTCACCAAATCAGTGAGAAACTACTCATCCAGTAATTCTATGAAGGACTCACAACTATGGAGAGAAGCATGGTGGATTCTACTGATGGAGGATTATTAGTGGACAAGACACCAGTAGCATCACGTGCGTTGATCGGAAAAATATCCCAAAACTCCCAACATTTTGGTGATCGAGGTACACCACATGTCAAGGGAGTACATTGGGTAAGTTCATCTTCTCTTGAAAGTCATATGATTGACACCAAGTTGGAAGAATTAACAACTATGGTGAGGCATATTTCATTGGTTCAAAATACATCCCAACCCCCTCCTTCAAGGCCTTGTGGCATTTTCACTCAGACAAGCCACCTAACTGACTATTTCCCCCAACTACAAGAAACAGAAGATTGTGCAATAGTATTTCCTGGGAGACCATATTAGCAACTAAAAAACCACGTCCCCAAAATAAGTATGACTACTTTTCACCAACATTAAACCAAGGGTGGAATGATCAATCAGATATGAGGTATGGATATGGACAACAAAAGGCCACCCATTCAACAAAACTTCTAGCAGCCTCCGCCTTACCAACATGGCTTCCAATAACCCCAAGGAAGATTTTATACCCAAGAATCAACAAGTAAACAACAAGGGAATTCTCAACCAAAGGTAGATTCTAACACTGATGATATTTTGAATCAAATTGTTCTTAATCAATAGAATGAGTTGAAGAGTCAATGTTTGGAGCTAAGGGAGTTGAATACTCAAATGAGTCAGATTGCCACAACCCTCCATGAACTGGTAAGAAAAAATTCAGGAAACATTCCTTCCCAAACTACTCCCAATCCAAAGGGGAATGTCAGTTCCATTACATTGAGAATCAGGAAGAAAAAAACTGATTCTTCTCCACCTATCATTCCACCGGGATTCACCTCATCTTTGGAGAAGCCCCATTAAATACCAACTGATGAGAAAACCTAGGAGAAAGAAAAAGGTAAGAAAAATATTGATGATTTTCTTCCTAAACCTTTTCCCTTTCCAAATAGGGTTTCTCAAACCAAGAAGATGGATGAAGAGGAGATGAAAAAAGAGGTTTTGGACACATTCAAGCATGTTGAGATCAACATCCCTCTACTTGAAGCGATCAAACTAATTCCAAGGTATTCCAAATTCTTAAAATAAATCTGCACCAATTGAAGAGGGATCATGGGAAATGAGAGGATCAACCTTGGAAGGAATGTGTCAGCACTCCTTACACCAACTCTAGAAATGGAAACCATGTGAAAGGATCTCGGGACATTCACCATCCCATGTACCATAGGAGAGTTTCACTTATCTGATGCTCTCTGTGATGTAGGATCATCAATAAATGTGATGCCTCACTCTGTATTCTCTTAATTAAAGGTTGGTGAGTTGAATCCGATGAGAGTAGTGGTGCAATTGGTGAATAGAGCTACTAAATATCCAACAGGAGTCCTTGATGATGTACTTGTCCAGGTGAGAGAAAAGATCTTTCCAGCAGATTTCTACGTGATTAACATGGAGGATGATCATGTAAGTTCTCATGACCCCATTATCTCAGGTAGTCCCTTCCTAAAAACTACCAAATATATCATAAATGTCAATGATGGTACACTTTCAATGTAATTTTGGGATGATGTTGTGAAATTTAAAATTATAGATTCCATGAAGTACCCCTTAGAGGATCATTCTGCCTTTGTTATCTCCCATTTTGAACCATCAAGTAAAAACCCCACGGAAATTGATTGTTCTATGCTTAGGGAGATTATGAGTATTTGTTCTAGTTTTATGTCTAAGAGTACTTCCACAAATATTTCTAAGGCACAAGACTCTCTTAGATTTTATTCTTATATGGAGTCATATTCTGATTTTGATCATGTGAACTCTGATTATGACATGGATGTTGAGTATGATGATGGATTTGATGCTTTATTCTCTGATTATTATGATTTATATTCTAATAATGATGCTCTTTGTGCACATATTTTAGTTCCTTCAATGTATCCATCCATACACCACCCCCTACACTGGAACCCAAGCCATTTCCACCAAATCTAAAATACTCATACATGTTAAGTGGTGATAGATTACATGTTATCATTGCTAACAATATATCTTTTGAACATGAAGAAAAACATCTGAATCTTTGGAGGGAGAACATCAGGGAAATCAGGTGGACCTTGGCTGACATATCACATATTAGCCCCTCCATTTGCATGCATAGGATTCTTATGGAAGATGGGTCTAAACTGGTGTGGCAACCACAAACAAGACTCAATCCAACCCTTCTGGAGGTTGTTAAAAAAGAGGTTGAAAATTTTCTCGACGTAGGTATAATCTATCCCATTTCAGATTCTTAGTGCGTATGTCCTATTCAGGTTGTGCTTAAGAAAATATTTGTTACTATTGTTAAAAACGATAAATATGAGTTAGTTCCAATGAGGGTGAAAAACAGTTGACATGTGTGTATTGATTATAGGAAACTAAATCAATATGCTCGCAAGGACCATTAACCCCTCCAATCAATTGATCAGAAGCTTGAGAGACATGCTGGGAAAACAAATTATTGTTTCATGGATTTATTTTATATATATTTTCATGTTCTTATTACTCTAGAGGATTCATAGAGGATAACATTCACTTGTCCTTTCAGTATGTATTCCTACCGAAGGATGCCACTTGGACTATGCAACACCCCAGGTACCTTCCAGAGATATATGGTGGGTATTTTTTCTGATTTTATTGAAACATACATGGAGGTATTTATGGTTGGTTTTACAGTGTATAGGTCTTCATTTGATGAATGTATAAGAAGTTTGGGAATGGTGTTGAATCGTTTTATTGAGAAGAATCCGGTCCTGAACATTGAAAAGTTCCATTTCATGGTAGGGCATGGAATTTTCATATCTCATGTAGTGTAAAACATGGGATAGAGGTTGATAGATTTAATAAAGACATTATTTCATCCTTAACCTATCCTTCGTGTGTGCGTGATGTTAGATCTTTCCTAGGGAATACAAGATTTTATCGGCACTTCATCATGGATTTTAGTAAGAGTGCTCTTACTATGTCACAATTACATCAAAAGGACTGTGATTTTGTGTTTGATGATTTTTGTAGGATTACCTTTGATGAGTTGAAGAATTGTCTGACCACTCCACCTATCATACATCCTCTATGGTGGGAGATTCCTTTTGAGCTTATGTGTGACGCCTCCAACTTTGCGGTTGGAGATATCTTATCTTATAGGGTGGAGGGAATTTCACATGTGATCGCTTATGCATCGAGGACACTGGATTCACCCCAATAAAATTACACAATCAAAAAAAAGGAGTTTCATGCAATTATATTCACTTTATATAAATTCTGTTAATATTTATTAGGCTAAAAAATATGTGTTTTTTATAACCATGCAGCTCTGAGGTACCTCTTAAAGAATCCAGATGCAAAGACTAGGATGATCTAATGGATGATCCTTCTTAAAGGATTTGATATTGAAATAAAGGAAAAAACCGGGTTAGAAAACTTGGTGGTGGACCACATGAGTATGATTACTCACACACTAGAGGATGGCACCTTGGACCGGGTACCAGTTCGGGACACATTCCCCGATTAGTATCTTTATTCCATATCAGGTACGCATCCTTGGTTTGCAGATTTAGTTAACTACCATGTTGCCTTTGAAATCCCGGAAAATTGAGAGAAACTTCATGTCCAAAAATTAAAAAGTGAGTCTCGGTATTATGTTTGGGATGATCCATACCTCTGGCGCATGTGTAGTGATCAAGTTATTACGAGGTGTGTTCTTGATCATGAGTTGGAGTCTATTTTACATTTTTTTCATACACTTTCTGGTGGTGGACACTTTGGACCCCAACAGATAGCTAGGAATGTGTTGGACTCTAGATTATATTGGCCTAGCTTATTCTTTTATGCCCATATGTTTTGTAAGTCAGGGTCTCATTGCCAACACAATGGTAACATTTCTAGGAGACATGCGATGCCCCAACAACCCAAACTATTCTGTGTGATTTTTATTGTATAGGGAATTGATTTTATGGGCCCTTTCCCTAGTTCATTTGAATTTTTGAATATTTTTATTGTTGTTTTTTATGTGAGTAAATGGTTGGAGGTAAAGGAAACTAAGACTGATGATTCTCATGTTGTTGTTGACTTTGTCAAAGAACAGATTTTTTCCACGTTTGGAGTACTGAAGGCCATCATCAGTGACCAAGGGACACACTTCTACAATCAGAATTTTTCATCCGTTCTTCGGAATTATGGGGTGACACACAAAACATCAACACCATACCACCCTCAAACAAATGGCCAGGCTGAAGTTTCAAATCGGGAGTTGAAACAGATTTTAGAAAAACTGTGCGGCCAAATAGGAAGGATTGATGCAAGCGCTTGGATGATTCATTGTGGGAATATAAGACAACATACAAAACTCCCATCGTTATATCCCAATTTCAGATTGTTTTTGGGAAAGCGTGTCTTCTCCCCATGGATGTTGAGCATCAGGCTTATTGGGCTACAATGAAATGCAACATGGATTTATCCCAAGCTGGAATCCAAAGGAAGCTGCAAATTCAAGAGCTTGAGGAGATTTGATTGTCTTCATATGAGAACTCAAGGCACTATAAGGAAAAATCCTAAGCATCACATGATATAATGATCCAAAAAAGGAGTTTCATGTTGGAGAGAAAGTACTTCTCTAGAGTTCATAACTGAAGCTAATGCCTGGTAAGTTGCGTTATAGATGGTTAGTTCCTTAAGTTGTGACTAATGTTTTTCCTTATGGTGTAGTAGATATCACACAATAAAAAACATGAAAGATCTTTATAGTTAATAGGAAACTTCCGGAGAGATATATTGATGGACTTCCTACTAATGTTGTGGATTTTATCACCCTGCATGACCCCATCATCACTTGAGCACATCAGGCTTTTCCTAACCCTTTATGTTTTTTATTCTTTGTCATATTTAAAATTATACATTTGATGTGAATATATAATCACATGGGTTCAAATTGAGGAAAATGAAATATTTTACTTTTGGGGGAGGGAACCTTTTAGTTTAGTAATTTCAATTGTTTTCTTGTTTAAAAAATCAAAAACAAAAAAACATTGTGTGGTTTTCAAATTTTTTTGGGTTATTTTTCAATTTTCCGTGAGTTTTTTAAACTTTTGAGATGAAATGATTCTCATCATCATTTTGAAATCCATATCAATAAGTGAAAAAATTTATCCCTTGGAACTAAGAATAAATGAATACTTAAATGACATTGTTTCAAGTTCCAATATTTAGTAATTTCATAAAAAGTACGCTGAATTTTTAATCTCATGCCACATCTCATTGACTTTATATTTGAACTCACATTCTTGTGAGAGTTCTAAACCATTATTTTCATATTCTTTAAATTTACCTCACTTCTTGAGTGAACCAAACAATGCTTGATTTAACCAAAATTTGATTTATTCAGGTCAAAACATAAGGATTTGAGGTATTTATGTTTAAATGATTGAGGAATTTGTTTGGTATTAAATCCCATATTTCAATGAATCCTTTTTTATAATGGACCACCATCAACATTTAATCAATGTAGCCCTTAGAGTCCATGAATATCTTATTAGGTTAGCCACATTACAATCCAATTTTCCCAATCCAACCAACTCTTGAAGTGAAATTGCATAATCTAGTTGAACTTAAGTGTGGGGGAAGCTTCCTTGTGTTGTGCTACCCCATTTTGTGATACTTCGGGTGAAAAATTAAATTCTAAAGAGATATTTTTGTTACTAAAGAAAATCATTATCTTGGAATCTATGACTTTATGGAGATTTCATGATAAAAGAAGTTGTGCCTTTCGAGAGCTTCTAATAGAGAGGGAAAGTTGTGCCTATCTGGAGGTTTTAAGAAAATCATGTTCGAGAAGATTGGATTTTAACTACTGAAATGTTGAATGGTGTGAACATTAATTTATTTATCATGATTATTAACATGAATCTATTCAATGTCGATCCTGGAGGAGACAATATTTAAGTGAAAATTAGATTAATGCAATTTTTCTTAAAAAAGAGTCAAGCCCTCCTCATTCAGCCTAAAAAATTTCACATCTAAATCCCCCCAACCGAAAGCCACAGAACAACCCTGAAAATTACCCATGATAAAATTATGTCATTGAATTACTTTGGGTGGAGTTGTAGGAATTTATCAAGCGTATGGTGATCGTTGTATGAGTTTGGATGAGAAAGACATTGTAAAAAAATAGACATTTGTGTGATAAGAGAAATTTCAAGAGAGGTAAGTGTTTTGTGCAGTAAAGGATAAATAAAGTGGAAATACATTGAATGATATAAATGGAGAACATGAAATAAGGGTTTTCTATGAGTCATGATATCTTTTTTTCATGTTTTGGAATTGTTGGTTCTCAATGATATGTGTTTTAAAATTTGTTTGATTTGATATTGATGTTTACCTGATATGAGGTTTTTCCCAGGAGTGAAAAAGGGTAAGTGTAGGGGTATTGATAAAAAAGAATTTTATAGAATATATTATTTATAATAGAAGATATAATTTCCTCACATTATGCTAAATATGTTCAATTTTGAAATATTTTAGATTAGATCATTTATTTACAAATTAGATGAAAATTCCAGTTTTACACTTTTAAAATTCACTGTAGTATTTCGGGTTTAATATTATTCTATAAATTATTTTGACTTAAAATTTTGTAACTATGTTCCTGAAATTTTGGGATACAAATTATATTCAATTCATGTGAGGTGGATCTTCATTTGATTGGAGTAAATGGGCCATGAAGAAAAAGATGGACTGAACTATCCAGATTGGACATCACTTTACCATTTGGGCCATATCATCTTCATCCTGTACTTGATTTATCCCAAATGTTGAGGGAAGCTCTGGGACATTATTATTCACAAATAATCCTTCTAGAAGTATGGAATATTCAGGCGTTTAGGAGGTCAACTATGAAGTTCAAGTGGGATTAAAATATTTTTCTGAATTTCCCATTCACATTTAATAATGTTATGTAACCCTAGCCCTCACAAACTCTATTTAAAGGTAGTTTTCACTCATTGGGAGGTATTTTAGAGCTTTTGGGAAGGTGTGGCCTAAAGGATATCTCTTGGGATCCCCACACAACTCTTTGGAGAAGTAAGGCTTTGTGAAAAACTCTATTCCAAACAGGATATCCTCTCACACCTCCCCTTTGTATTTCTTTTCATTCACGTTAGTATCATGAATTTTTTTCAAATAATATTATGTGTTCTTCCATTTTATTATTATATTAATATTCCTAATTTGTTTGGAATAAAGAGTGGAGACATGATTGGGTTCTACCCTTTCAATATTTTGATCATGAAAAACGTCTCTACGATGACCACACCACCCATGGAAGTATAGTTTTTTAGTGATTGATCTATCTTCTACCCTATTCATTTATTTATTTTCAATAATTGAGCTAATATAATTCACATAATATGATAAATCAATTGTGTTTTTGAATTAGAAGGAACTAGGAAAGGAATTGAACAATTAATACAAAAACAAGCGAGGTCGAGATTTTGTGTAAATTGTGAGAGCGCGATCTTAATCAGTAATACAAGACCACAAGGTATAAATTTGTAGAGTTAAAATATAATCCCTAAACAAAATTCATCCACATTTCAATAATGGATATGTCCTATATCTAACCACTAACCATAAGCTATCCTTAGTTCAACAATAAAAGCAGGGTGTTTCAATTTAGTGTTCCAAACTAACCTAGGGTTTAAGTAATTTTAATCTTTGTGGTTAAGTTAACATTCATAGGGTTCGAGGTTTAAAAATAAGAGGATCATAATTAAGTGGATATTTATTTAAATGATAATTATTAATAAGTAAATTAATAGGTAGATTTTGATTGATTACACCTTTTAAATATATTTTAAAAAAAACATCTTCTAGTTGTGTCTTTTTAATCAAACTTCATTTAAATGTTAAAAACTAAAAAATGAAATATTCTTCTTGGAAACTTTTTCATGATTTATAAACGATAAAAAACCACCCCATCATTTCATGTAGTGCTTTAATTCTATTGTATTTCACTTTTAGAATACCTTTTATAAGTTTTTTTAATTTACTTCTTCCTTTGAGAGATGACCTTGGTCAGCCACTCTGTTGCATCTAAGTATCCCAAAAACCACTAATCATTTGAGGGTTCCACAAAAGCACTGATTCAAATATTCCAAAGGATAGTATATACACAATATAAGAGTGAATTGGTTCATATCAACAATGAAGTCTCAATGGAAATGTAAATTGAGACGAAATTCCTTATAAAGATGGTATCATTAGATTAAGGATAAATCAATTACATAATTATGTGTGAAAAATATAAATACACCCAATATAAGTGGATAATAATTGTAAATAAATCATATTATATTCAAAAATAATTATAGCATGACATAATCAAGAATTAGATGTTTTACCCAAAAATTGAATTTGGGTTAAGAAGTTTTCTTACAGAAATTCGACAGCCTAATGACATCCCATTAAAATTCAAAAAATAAGTTGATGAGAGAGAAAAGGATATCTCATCACGTGGACAAAGACATTGCATCTATAAGAATATATAAGATCATATCCCAACATAATAATTTGTAAATTAAAGGACATAACAAAAATAAGTTTTATAAAAAGTGGCGGGTGAAAGTTTCACTTACCGAATTGGTATCTTACGAAATATAGACCTCATGAAAGAAAGATCACACAATGAATATGTAAATACCAATTAATTATAGTATATTACACAAATAATACATTTAATGTCCAGTAAATTTCAAGGGAAATTTTTTCTTAATTTTCTTTGGATTTCTACAAGTACACAGTTTCTGACGGTGCCTGATTCTGAGGCCCGGTGTTCACGAAATAATTTTCCAATGTTTAGATCGGGTACGTTCAGTGAAAGAACGAGCGAGTTTTCTAAATTTTGATCTGGTGATCGGAATTGAATTCTGAGGGCACTGATGAAACTGCAATGCAGGTTATTTCTTAGGAAGTCTTTTTCTGGAGTTGTGTTTGCTCCGGATGAGATGTTAAAAATGTGAGGAATAAAAATATAGTTGTTTTACAATTATATTTTTATTACCCCTCTAGTGGTTATTGAATTATGGGAAAGGAATTTGTGACGAAGTGGGGTGGGGTCCACATGAGCCCCCACCTCCTTAAAATTCCTAAAACCCCCTTAAAGACCCTCTCCCTCTTTAATACATGTCAACCCCTCATGTTTATGATGAACCTTCACGCCCTCTCATTAGTTAAATGCCAACGTGTTTAATTAATGAAGATCTATCCTCCCTTTTTAATGTTCCACCGCATCGGATTAAGTGAGTGGGGCCCAATTTCATAAATCCCCCATTTATGACATGCATGACATCGATGAACCCACCACTCCTATTTAAAGGAGGCCAGGGGGAGGAGTTCTGGACGACTTCTTCAAGCGGCGGAATGCTAGAAGTGAAACACGGCGCCCAACACTTGGAGGGTTTTCCTCTTCCTCCAATGTGAAATGAAGAATGTCGACGCCACCATCAGCATCATCCTTCCCGACATTGAAGTAATGATGCACGTCTACCGCGACACCATCTACAACGACATTAACGAACACCTTTTTCGAAGTAGGGGTTTGGTTTTTGTTTGTGAATATTCTTTCTCCATCCAACGTTAATTTCATTAGACGCTTGACGTCGAATTAACGGGAGGGGGCCGCAACACACGAACACCACTGACCCTCCCGCCCCTATGTTGTTGTACTCACTGCAGCTTGATCGAAGGCGACGCGGTGCAATGGAATTGCGCGGGAATGAGGAGGAATGCAGAGAAGGAGCGTGGCGCCGTCACGCTGCGCCGTTGAGGATGAAAGAAGCCGCAGACAGAGTCGGCCCACAGCAGAGGGGCGCGACGCCGTCGTGCCGTGCCGGTCGGACAAGGCCGGGACATAATTTCGCGGTGGTGTAGGGAGTGGTGGCCGAAACAGCCGGCCGCCAGCGCATGGAAGGTGGGACATGCGGGGGTCCCGCGGCGGCACACCGGTCGGCCAACTCGACTGGCCGTTTTGGAAATCTGGGGGTTGTAACCCCCAACAGGCAAAGTGGTGGGCCCCCCCATGTAGGGATCGTTTCTCAATCAAGGGGGGCAGCGCCCCCCCCCCCTTTCCGCGTCCGCTTGGCCAGCGCCGAGCCACCAGCGCCGGGCCGGGCCGCCCGTGCTGGGCTATGCCGCACCATCCGGGTCGGGCTGCACCCTAATTGGTCGGGGTCAGACCTGGGTCAGGTCGACCTGGTTTGGGCCAACCCAGGGGGTTCTGGGCCTGGTCGGCCCGGGCCCAAAACCCCCTAAATTCAGACAGGTTCGTCAAATTCCCATATCTCGGGCTACTGACCACTGATTGATGCACCGTCATTTGAGATACAATCCTTCGATCGAGATGGTCATTTCAGTATATTACACTCAATGTTTCGGAGAAATTTGGGTATGGTCGGGTTTGTTCAAACACGAAACCAACCTGGCTCACGGAGCAGAAACACATATAACTTGAGCTCCGGATGTCTGATTGATGTGCCGCTGACTATGTTGGTTTACTCTTAGTGAGAAAAATCTTTTGGCTTACTCCACTCCAGATTTGGACATAGTTGGAGTACGTTCAGGTTGGTTTTGACTTAAAAACAAACCTGGCCCCTAGGACGAAAAAGCAAATAACTCTCAGACCAGACGTCCGATTGAAGCGTCGTCTGACGTGTTGTGTTTCTATTGTCAAGACGTAACTTTGGTATACATCAACTCTGGACTACATGTCAGTAGATGTATCGACCCCCCTTGGATCGTGGAGCGGACCCTCCAGGAATTTTGCAATCTGTGTGCGGGAACCCTAGAGCTGGATGCGACTGTGATGATGACAAATATTGTACTAGAATCCACCATGGGTTCGATGAGGATGACTACCGTACTAGGATAATCTGTGGGTTCGACGAGGACGACTACCAAACTGGGATCTTCCGTGGGTTCGACGAGGATGACTACGTACTAGGATACTCCATGGGTTCGATGAGGACGACTATTGTACTGGGATCCTCTATGGGTTCGACTACCATGCTGGGATACTCTGTGGGTTAGACGACGATGACTACTATACTTGGATCCTCCGTGGGTTCTGCAGTGGTGACTACTAAACTTGGATCCTATGTGGGTTCGGCGGAGGAGATGATTCAGAAGCTACATCTAATCATCTCCACCCCTCGTTGTGAGTAGTATAACTGTGTGGGGTGAGTCTTGACTTTCAATCATTATCTTTGTTGTGATTGACTTGATATCCTACGTGGATTGGTTATGTTATCCTGTGTGGATTGGTTCGTACTTTTCTATGTAGATTATGTTATACTTTCCTTAGTGGATTGGGTTGTACATGAGCTCGTGAGATGGAGTTGTACTGGATTTGATGACATAGGTATATGTATGGGAATACACCTAAGTAGTGTTGGATGATACTTCGTGATTGTATATTTTCTTTGGGGTTAATACTTTGTGGATTCAGGGAGACCTTCGGGGGTCTTGGGGTCCCTACTGAGTATCTTATACTCACCCCTACAAGGTCATTGACTGCACTACATTGTGTTGGACGCAGACGATGGACATAACTGATCGTGGTTGAGGCTTGTAGAGCTAGACGGTACCTAGAGGTGGACGTGATGATGAGATGGTACCTGGAAGTGTATTTCATGAAAAGAGGGTACCCAGAGGTGGACTGGATGACGAGAGGGTACATGGAGGTGGACTTAACGATGAGACGGTACCCAGAGGTGACAGACGGACGTGGAGAGCAGAGGTGGCCATATGTACCTACCCATCTGGAAGGGACATCGGAGGAAGATCTAGGAGAATCTTGAAACCTTCCTGCTGTTTTGTCTGTTTCTTGTACTTTACTGTTGGGCTTGTATTTCGGTCCTCCTTTGTATTTTTAGCAGACCAGCTATATTTCTTTACTTAGTGTTTTCATCCTCTTGTACTCTGGTTGTGTGTGTGTTTACGTTTTATAAAGTCAATGCCTTCCCAGTTGTAGGTATTTACGCCTTTGGTGCTAGTCGCCAGCCCCTGGACAATGGAAGGTGGGCTTGGGGTAGTTACGACATGGGCCCCGGGGGACGGGTCGTGAAAAATTGGTATCAGAGGAGTTCAGTTCTACAGCAGAACTGAGAACTCTGATCTTTCTTATATGTGAAGTAATAATATAAAGGGTATTGATTGTGTTTATTAGTCCAGGGATTCCAGTGTTGTTGTGGTGGCCGACGTATCCATACACCAAGACCCTGACATCTGATTTCTGACTCAGTGCACAGAAACATTGATTGCATGTGTGATTAAAAAGTTTTCTTTATGATTACTTTGTGTCAGCTCACCAGGTATACTGTTTTGACCATGGAACACCTGTTTTTTACAAGATGGCTCCACTAAGGCAGCCAACTAGGGTTCTGAGCATTGTGTGAGACAACAGCCCACCGAGTGACAAGTCCTCGGTACAGGGCCATATTACAGTGGAGACACCGGTGGAACCTCTACCCACCGAGCCACCAATGCCACCAGCCCCAGCCGCTAAGTGTGAACGTCTTATTACTGCATTTCACGAGTTTCAGTGTCAGAGACCACCCATGTTCCGCAGGGATACAGATCCTCAGGCAGCCGAGGATTGGTTGGAGGCAATTGTACTAGTTTTCAGGTTATTGGGGACACCATCTGACCTCATGGTGATCCTAATAGCGAGTCTCCTGCACATGGAAATAGGCAGATGGTGGAGCCTGATGCTCCATGTTCATGAAGAGGCATCTCTCCATTGGTAAAATTTCGAGAGCCTCTTTCGCTCGGATTTCGTCCCAGCCACCCTCCGGGCGGTGCACATTTAAGGGTTACTACAGCTATGGAAGGGCAGCATGACCATGGCCCAGTACTCGGCGAGGTTTATTGATCTATCGCTCTACTCCACAGACATGTTATGAGACCCATTCTTCCTAGAATGGACCTTCGAGAAGGGACTGACGCATGAGATCAGGGCATTGATGATCTCCCTCAGCATTCCGACGCAGTCATGGGTGTTGGAGGGAGCCCTTCTAGTGGAGAGTTTTCTCTCCGTACAGTCACCCGCGGCAGGACCCTCCGCAGGATGACCCGTAGAGGAGTCTTCTACAGATGGAAGTAGACATATGACGTAGAGGTCTATGCGGGCCAGACCATCAGATGATAAATCTCCAGATGCATATTCGGTTGTGCGGGGAACACGAAGGAGAGCCAGCCACACGAGGAGCATTCAATGTTATGCATGTGGCGAGCAGGGTCACATGGCTCGAGGCTGTCTGACTTGTCCTGCAGATGAGCAGTAGGTAGTAGAGGGACCTCCCAGGAAGAGGTTCGACCATGGTGGTCCATAGGGATCTGGCGGATGAGGCAGATGAGCTATCCGAGCAGCGGTTGGTGGGCGATGCTTTGAGGCCCTACCACCACCCCCACTAGGAATACCTCCCTGACCGTAGGGAACAGCTGGACAGGGGGGAGCTGAAATTTAGGAAGCTAAGGCTTACGACCATGGAGCTCTAGGATCTGGTGGACTGGAGCAGGACTAGCTCCAGTCATGGAGACTTTTTTCATGTTGCTTCTGGCCTTGTTGATGTTGTGTTTGTGGATGTTTTGTGTCTTTGTACCTTGAGCTGCAGTAATAAAAGAAACTTGTTCTTGTGATGTTTTCTACCCAGTCCTTTTTATGTAGTTGATACTAAGAGGTTCTGGTTTAAAACTATTTTCATGACCCCCACATTCAAGATTCCTACTGCGGTAGACCTAGTGACCACACACTGCTGTCGAATGTGTGACTCTACCCTTGGAGACGAGAGTAATGGTTGGATCTCTTGGAATTAGCGTTGAGGCCTTACGACATCATCCATGGCATGGATTAGTATCATTCATGTCAGTATTGACTTTATTAGGCAAAGAATGTGGTTCATCCATGGAATGAGACCAGATTTCTATTATCGGAAAAGAAGAAATCATAGCAGCTCTTGTAGGACTAGAGAAGGTTCAGGACATCTAGGAGGCGGAGACCACTAGATTTCGAGGATGGCGACCACATTTTCTTATGGGTCTCAACTCGACGTGGATTATGGAGATTTGGATGGGGTGTAAAGATATCTCCACGGTTTATCGGACCCTTCTAGGTCCTCAACAAGGTAGGTGAGGTGGTTTACCGCTTGGCCCATCCACCTCAGTTGCACCAGGTGCATGAAGACTACCACATATCTCAGCTGAAGAGATACGTGCATGAACCGACTCATATCTTTGTTGATGGGGTGACATTTGAAGAGGTCTCGGTGGAGATCGAGGATCGATAAGAGCGAGTCCTATGTGGATGGTTGATTCCTTTAATGTGCCTCAGGTGGTAGCACGTGAACCTCAAGGAGAGCACTTGGGAGTAGGAGGCTCTAATGCATGCTCAATACCCTCTTTTGTTTCCCTAGTTTGAGATGTATCTTTACGGGGATGTAAATCCCTAAGGTGGGAGTAATGTAAAGACCATAAAATTTCATGGGATATTTTTTCTTAATTTTCTTTGGAATTCTATGAATAGGCAGTTTCTAGCAGCGCCTGATTTCGAGGCCCGGTGTGCCCAGAATAATTTTCAGAATTTTTGCTCGGGTACGTTTAGTGAACGAAAGAGGGGGTTTTATAACATTTGATCCACTACTCGGAATTGAAATGTAAGGGCACCGATGAAACTGCAGCACCGATTATTGCTTAGTAAGTCATTTTCTGGAGATGCGTTTTCTCGGGATGAGATGTTAAAAATGTGAGGAATAAAAATATAGTTGTTTTAAAATTATATTTTTATTATGCCTCTAGTGGTTTCTGAGTTATGGGGCAGGAAGTTGTTAGGAAGTGGGGTGGGTACCACATGATCCCCCACCTCCTATAAATTCCTAACACCCCATTAAACACCCTCTCCCACTTTAATACATGTCACCCCCTCAAGTTTATGAGGAACCTTCCCTCCCTCTCTTTAATTAAATGCCAACATGTTTAATTAATGAGGATCCATCCTCCCTCTCTATTTTTCCACCACATCGAATTAAGTGAGTGGGAACCTATGTCATAAATCCCCCATTTATGACTTTCATGCCAACAATGAACCCACCACTCCTATTTAAAGGAGGCCAGGGGGATGATTTCTAGACAGTTTCTTCAAGTGGCGGAATGCTAGCAGCGAAGCACGGTGCCCAACACTTGGAGAGTTTTCCTCTTCCTCCAACGAGGACCGAAGAACGTTGATGACACCCTCAGCTTCATCCTTCCCGACGTTGATGGAACGAAGACCGTCTACCGTGACGCCATCTACCGCGACACCAACGAATGCCTTCTTCGAGGTAGGGCTTTGGTTGTGTGTTCGTGAATATTCTTTTGCCATCCAACATTAAATTCTTTAGCCGCTTGATATCGAATTAACGGGAGGGGTCCGGACTGCACAAACATGGCCGAACCACCTCCCCATTTGTTTTTGTACTCATTTCAGCTTGAAAGAATGTGGCATGGTGAAACGGCACCACATGTGAACGAGGACGAACGCGGCGAAGGAGTGGGGCGCCATCGCGCCGCGACGTTGAGGCCGAAAGAAGCTGCGGCCATAGTTGGGCAGCGGTGGAGGGGGGCGGCGCCATTGAGCCATGCTGGTCGGACAAGGCCACAGATTAAGGCCGCGGTGGTGTAGGGAGTGGCGGCCGGAACCACCAGCCGCAGGTGTAGAGAAGGAAGGACCCGTGGGGGTCCTGCGCCGGCACACCAGTCGGCCATCTCGGCCGGCCGTTTCAGAAATCCGGGGGTCATAACCCCCTGCTAGAAAAGAGTTGGCCCCCCTCATGAGGGGGACATTTCGCAATAAAGGGGGGTAGCACACCTCCCCTTTCCGCATCCGCTCAGCCAGCGCCGAGCCGCACCGCTCGGCTAGTGCCGAGCCGCCCTGGCCGGACCGGACGCACCGGGTCGGGCCGCCCGCGCCGGGCTTGTCCGCGCCGGCTGGGTCAGACCATGCCGGCCGGACCAGGCCGTGCCCTTATGGTCTAGACCCGGACCCGGGTTATGTCGACCTGGTTCGGGCCAACGCTGGGGGTTCTGGGCCAGGTCGATCTGGGCCCAAACCCCCCTGAAATTGGATAGTTTCGTTCAAATGCCCATATCATGGGCTGCGAACCTACGATTGACGCACCATCAGTTGCGATGCGATCCTTGGATCGAGACATTCGTTTCAGTATATTAAACTCAAGGTTTCGGAGAAATTTGGGTATGGCCAGGTTGGTTCGAACATGAAACCAACTGGTCTCTCGGAGCGGAAACGCTTATAACTTGAGCTCCGGACGTGCAATTGATGTGTCGTCGGCTTTGTTGGTTTTCTCTTAGTGAGACGGACCTTTTGGCTTACTCCACTCGAGTTTAGGATGCAGTTGGAGTATGGTCGTGTTTGTTTTGACTTAAAAACCAACCAGGCCTCTGGGATAAAAAAGGTAATAATTCTCAGACCATGCGACCGATTGATGCGTTGTCTGACGTGTTGTGTTCTTATTGTCGAGATGGAACATATGGATAAAACAACTCTGGAATATGTGTCAATTGATGTATCGACCCCCCGTGGCTCATGGAGCGGACCCTCTCAGAATCGAGCATACTTTGTATGAGAACCCTAGAACTGGCTGCAACTATGACGACGACGATGATTGTACTGGAATCTTCCATGGATTTGATGAGGATGACTACAGTAATGGGATCCTCCACGGGTTTGATGAGGACAACTACCGAACTAGAACCTTATGTGGGTTCGACGAGGATTACTACTATATTGTGATACTCCGTGGGTTCGATGAGGACGACTATTGTACTAGGATCGTCTGTGGGTTAGACTACCGTGCTGGGATCCTCTGTGGGTTCGATGACGATGACAACTATACTTGGATCTTTCGTGGGTTCGGCAGCGACGACTACTAAACTTGGATCCTACGTGGGTTCGGCAGAGGAGATGATTCAGAGGCTCAATCTAATCATCTCCACCCCTCTTCATGAGTAGTATAACTGTTTGGATTAAGTTATAATTCCCTGAGTGGACTGGGTTGTACATGAGCTCGTGAGATGGAGCTTTACTGGATTTGATGACTTAGGTATATGTATTGGAATATACCGTAGTAGTGTTCGATGATACTTCATGATTGTATCTTTTCGTTGTGGTTTATCCTTTGTGGATTCAGGGAGACCATCAGGGGTCTCAGGGTCCCTACCGAGTTTCGTATACTCACCCCTGCATGAGATTCGCCCGCACTACATTGTGTTGGTTGTAGACGACGGACATCACTGATTGTGGTTGAGGCTTGTAGAGATAGATGGTACTCGGAGGTGGACGTGACTACGAGACGGTACCCAAAGGTGGAATTCATGACGATACACTACCCGGAGGTGGACTTCACGATGAGAGGGTACCCGGAGGTGGAATTCATGGCGAGATGGTACCCGGAGGTGACAGACAGATGTGGGGAGCTGAGGTGGCCATCTGTACCTACCCTCCAGGCAGGGACTCCGGAAGAAAATCTTGGAGCAGCTTGACACCTTCCTGTTGTTTTGTCTTTTTCTTGTACTTTACTATTGGGATTCTATTTCCAGCCCCCTTTGTACTTTTAGCACAACTGTTATATTTCTTTACTTAGTGTTTTCTTCCACTTGTACTCTGGTTGTGTGTGTGTTTACGTTTCATATAGGCAATGCCTTCCTAGTTGTAGTGATTTACGCCTTTGGTGCTAGTCGCATTCCCCTGGACTATGGATGGCGGGCATGGGGTTGTTACAACACGGGCCCCAAGGGACGGGTCATGAAAATACAATCATGGGCAGTACATCCACCACAAAAAATTAAATAGTGTCTAATATTCCATGAATCTCACTGGAATAAAAAGTGAGAGGGAAAACCCTTACCACGTTGTAATCAATCGTGTCGTATTAGAAAAACATAATAACCACCAAATGAATCACATAATAACATGAATATAAATAGAATCAATGTAATATATTTAAAATTTCAGTACACTATACACCACATGCAATAAATAAGTGGTGAACAATGGAAATCTCACAGAATTAAAAGTGAGATAAGAAATCTCTTACATCGTATCTGACATAATTTGATCATTCATTGATATGATAAATAATAAACTAAAGTTAATTTCTACATTCCTACGAACCTTTTTCAAGTTTATTATTAATTTTTTAGAACTTATTATCATGTTAGAAAAATTATGTAATCATTTATTTTATTAACGGTTGATTCGTCGATATTTGGTACTTGAGTAAAAGGTAACAACTTATAATTACATGTTTTCCATGTCGTCAACAATCCATTGTCACCAGAATTATATTCAGGATTTAGATATCATATAAATCATATATATTTGGAATATATATGTATTTATAATAGTACATAACATTTGGAGATAAGAAGTGAAATGCACTGTTCATGGAGACGGTCAATTATACATACAGATGACCACTATATTCATTTATATTTAATTATTTAATGGAATTAAAACATAATGATACATATTTATATTGTAATTATAGTATAATATCATATATAATATAATTAGAACCATCCTTTATTCATCACACATAAGGAATTAACGAGTCATATCACTTTGAGGGGTGGTAGTCCGCACATCATAAAATGAAATTATAGCGTTCACCCATTATGGAAACCATAAAAGTATGATATAAATGAAAAATATAGAAGAATAATGAAACCATAAACATAATATAAATCATATATAAATTCATTTCTATCATAATTTCCACCATGAGAGGCTGTAGGAGTTAATTGAACAATCATCATTTCGTGAGAAATTAGTTTGCCATCCATAGAAACATTATGTTCTTTATCCAATAGATGGTGGTGTGTGTAAGTGTATTTTGAATACTAATCATAACAAAATAATATTATATTAAGGATATTTATGTTTTAATAAAATAAAGGAATAAAAATTTTTTAGGGGGTTGGAGAAGTAAAATAAAACAAAACAACATAAGAGAAGACGTTACATTTAAATCAGGTAACTCTCTTTGGTTTGAACCAAAAGGGTTTCTTGAAGTGTTTTCATCCTATGTTAATTAATTTTAATGTAGATATGGATCATTATATCTTATTGGAGCATAGGGTTCAAGATCCAATGTCTTGAGAAGTGTGGGAAATGGGTAGTAAGTGAGGGCTTTTTATAAGGGAGAGGAGGGGCTCTTTAGAAATGTTTTGAAACAGTTATTTTATAATAACCTCATCATTAGTTTCAAAAGGAAAAATAATTATTAATGTAGAATTTAAGATGACTCATGGTCGAAATAAAATCACCACATAAAAATTTGACAGGTTTTGGATATTGTTTCTATATATATAATCTTATTTATTTAAATCATTTATTAATGAGGTATATATTGCATCATTATTGTGTCATAAATAATTTAATTTTTTTGATGTCAAAAAAAACATGATATTGAAATCCTTATATATTTCTAATGAACATTTATAGTTGAAAAGATAACTTATATTACCCCATATAAAAATAGATTTATTAAATGATATTTGTTCATGTCATTTTTTCTTTATTTTCAATTAATTAATATAACGTATCATTATTACTCCCATGTGTCTCCAAGGGGAACCAAATTAGACCCCCAGATGCCCATCATCATATATGCATTAGAAAATAGGGTTAGTACAGATGTTTGGGTAATTTAATATTACAATAATATTATATTTTACCCATATTTACTATATTTACCCTTTAATCATGGTAAATAAAATATTTACCGAAATAAATATTTTAAATGTCTAAAAATAAAAGTTACCCATTTATACAATTTTCAACTATGGATTTCAAATATTAAATCCATTTTTATAAATTCAAAACACATAAGTGGCGGAAATTAATTAAAAATGAATCCCCGCTTTCAAAACAAAAACTGTGTTTTTATGAAATAATAACTATCAAAAGATTGACACTGGTTTATGTCCAATTTAAAAGTGAAATTAATTACAATGTCCAATATTGGATTAAATGATAAATATATATTCTAATTAAACTTTATAACCAATTAAAAAGATAATCTACCATATAAATAAAGTAGATTAAATGGCACTTTTGAATTAACATACTGTACATTACACTATTCATTAAAAAATGAACATTATCAAAAAAATACAAAAAATATATGTAACATAAATTTTGATATCATGAATCATAAGAATATTTTTATTTTGTAAAATAGAACATAAAAAAATTACCAAAACTAGATTTAAAGAGGGTTCGACATCAAAAGGCGGTAAATATACATTTTAAAAATATTAGAGTATTTATGCTTAGATTCATATACATTTTAAGCCTCTAACATTTATTGGATAAATGTAAAAACATTTAACAAACATTTATAATCATATTTTTTTATTTCTATTTATTCCCGCCATTTTAATGGCTAGTCGTAAACTACCATTTAAAATTGTAATATTATATTATTAGTTTGCAACCTAAGATTTCAAAGAAACCTATTGTTGCATATCGGGTACGACATTGAATATAACATCCCCTTTAATATAAATTAATATCTAATTCAAAAATATTAATAAATATGAAAAATTTCATGTTCTTTGTTTTCCCAGGTTGTTACATCCTTCCAACCTTTTGGGAATTTGGCCCGCTCAATTTTAAAATTGGGCTCACAAACGTCATTTAATGTCCCTCATGGGAAAAAGAGTCAACCAAACTATCACTTTAAAAGAATGAAAATGAAATTCAAACGTTTCCAGAGATAACCTACACTAGGATTACAAGTACGAAAACATAGATATGGAAGGGAAAACAAACCATCAAATTCTGATAGAGAGTGATATAAAACATGATTAGGAGAAAGTTAACCACCAGAAAATCACAAACTTCTAATGTGTTAAGTAGTCATTAATAACCCAGTAGGAAACGTAAACTGAGAACATTTTTGTTTTACGTTCCTTTTGAAATTTTTTTGAGTTTATTTTCTATATATAATAATATCATAACAAAATATAATTACCTTCAAGTGGAGTTTCATCCTTTAATATGTTTCAACCCAAAACTAATATTTTCTCCAAACAATGATTATTCAAAAAAACATGTTCACATCCAAAGCACAAGAATCAACATCTAGAGAATCACATCATCCAAAAAATAAGAACTATAAATTTCCCTTGTCTTTAGACATCAACTAAAACCAAAATGGTTAGTACGAGATCATATAATCCCCAAAAAGGATAATCCTTTATAAAAATAAATACTACTCAAAATCTCCAAAATTCAAAAAAATAACCAAAGTTCAAGAAAGACCATTAAATACACAATTGGCCTAATTTTTTTCAAAATAATCTAATCTAAGATTGAAACCCAAAACATAAACATATTTAATCATATTGTCTTCCATAGTAAATATAAACATTTATCCCCAAAAACATAGACTACACTTAAAGTCTCATACTGACACATAATTAGCCAAATAACATATTATCTATGATAGGTTTATCATTTCCATAAAAAACCTAAATCACTATATGTCCACACAAAAAATTCTTCCAAAAATAAAATTCCACCATTACAACAAAATTGAAATCCCAAAGTATTCTATTTTCTATAGGCATATACGGTTTCCCAAAAATAAATAACATCTTATTTTATCAATTAATCACCAAATCATTTTCTTGTATTAAGGATATCCATTTAATAAAACATAAGTTCCCAAAATCAACATATTCTAGAACCATAAAATAATTTTACTAAAAAGAATAAGTCATACTAACCAGGTACTTCACATAGTCTAGTGGTAGGTGATAAATCCCAATCGCACGTTGGTTGTAGGTTCGATTCTCGCTACATTTTCTGACGTGATGGGTTTTCACAAGGTCTACGTGGTGTCGTTTTTATATAATTTAAGAAACCCCAAAAATGTTTTAACCTTAATGGTTTCCTTATACCTCTCATTTTCATGCCAAATCATTATGATCATCACATCTTAATTCATGATGTCTTATATATATTGTCAACTTTTTTAATTTCACCACCTTATGTTAAAAAGAAATGATCCCTAGAATAAATAACATCATACCATGATCATGATGTCTAAATGGATTCATCATTATATTGTTCACATATGCATTAGGTCCATGAATTGCAACAATGATTTAGATATCCTTCAAAATCATTTTCATCCATCATCTAAATACACTGTGTACAACTTGGGTCATAAGGGTGTTTGTAGAAAAATAGTTTTGTAAAATAATCAGGTATGACATATAATTTCAAAACATCGGATAAAACATGATTTTAATAAAATAGCCAGACCGAGTTTGAGTTGAAACATTCAATATGTGGTCCTTTTAAAATACCATAAGTATGTTATGGGAGAATATATTTTAAAATAAAATATAAATAGGTTGTACAAGGTTCTCCTTCATTGGCACCTTTTTCAATATCATAATATGCTTCAAAATTTTGTGACAAGGAAAAATATTTGAAAATTTCTTGAAAATATTTACCTATATTGAAAATATGAGAATTTTGTGAAAATAGGATTTGATTGAATACAATCCATGATCCACAATGGTTTTGGGGTACAATGGAGGTGTTAGATATCTCAAATAATTGCTTGCAAGTGAGTTTGTTAGAAAATGTTTCACAATCATCTGAACCTTATTTTTAAATAATTATTACAGTCAAGTCATCAAGAAGAGATAGGAATTTTATAAGAGATCCTCCTCATTCAATTTGTTACATACTATCATTGATCTGAAAAAGTTTCAAAAATAATGATTTTACATAATGAGTAGACAAAGAGACTAACCATGTGTCAATCAAAAACTCCTAATCCCTAAAGGTGTATGAACCGTCCTTTGATACCAACTATAAGGACTAGTCCTTAGACATTAAATAATCTTGAATTAAATGGATAATTCATATTAAAGATCTTTTCAGGTTTATATTTTTAGAGAATTAGGTCATAAAATTTACATAACAACATGAATAATACATGTAGACAATTCTACATAGTACCCATTTTTTCCTATATTAAACACTCTGGAAAAAAATAGTCATGTGTAGTTCCATGATTTATATAGAATGACTTTTCCTTGATCCCATCCTTCAAACTTATTCATATTTATTTCAAGTGGAAAACATTTCAAATACTTGTGATGAGCATAAAAATCTCAGTAAGGGATATGAAATAAATAATGAAAACATTATACCATCAATAAATACAAAAAAATGAAACCATACTTTTCAATCATAACCAACCTCATGAAATCATAAGATTTATGAATTACACCGAGAAATCATAAATCATAAAGGTAACTTGTGGAATCCATATCAAACATAAATTGTAGCTATCACAGCAACATTGGGTGTCACATTTTGAATAACTGACATAGTATATTCCCTAAATCTCTTAGGAGAAACATTCACGTTTACCTCCATCACTTTACCTAATGAATTGGAGAGCTATATCAGGATGAACCACCCTAAGATTATCACAAAACCACCTGTATATGTAAACAATTCTCAATATCCATAAAATTTTCATAACCCATAAATCAAACAGAATTGAAGGATAACATTTCCACATTGCAATAAAAATATATCAATTCAAAATATTGAAAAAATCAATGCTTTTGTCAAAACATTTTCAAATCCTTTTATAATATTAAATAAAGATATTGTTGAATCAAAATGTCCCATACCACATTGAATCATTTGAAATAGATTTAAATTACAAAAAATTCTTGTCCATATGAATAAATCCATAAAATCATTTTTAGAACATGGACAAAATTTTGAAACATTTAGTAGAATAAATCTTTAAAACATTTAAAATGATATTTTAGTATTTTAAACAAAATAGTTGATCCTAAAATAAAAATAATTGAAGAATAACATAATAATAACATAATAATATCATGAGAATAAATTTATTCATGATATAATATGACACAGGGTATTATATACACCATATAATAGCGAATTAGTGCATATAAACAATACAGTCTCAATGGAAATGTAAATTGAGATGTAATCCCTTATAAAGAAGGTATCTTTAGATTAATGAAAATTAAATTACATAACTATGTGTGACAAATATAAATAAACCCAATATTAGTGGATATTATGTGTAAAAAAATCAGATATTATTCACATATATTTATAGGACGACATAATCAAGAAGTGGTTGTTTAACCCAAAAATTGAAATTGGGTTAAGAAGATTTCTTACAGAAATTTGACAGCCTAACGACATCAATTTAAAATTCAAAAAATAAGTTGATGAGAGATAAAAGTATATATAATCACTTGGTACTAAAATTTACATCAATAAGAATATATAATATTATATCCCAACATAATAATATGTAAATTTAAATACATAACAAAGAGAAGTCATTTAAAAAGAGGAAGGTGAAAGGTTCCATTACCGAAATTGTATCTTATGAAACATACACCCCATGAAAGATATATCACACAATGAATATGTAAATACACATAAATTAATGTTTATTAAAATAATAATACAATCATGGGTCGTAAATCCACCACAAAAATGAAAATAGTGGCTAATATAGCATGAATCTCACATGAATAAAAAGTGAGATGAAAAAACCTTACCAAGTTGTAATCAATCGATTCGTATGAGAAAAAGTTAATAACCACCAAATGAATCACAGAATACCATGAATATAAATATAATCATGATTATATATATAAAATTTCAGTACACAATACACCACATGCAATAAATAAATGGTGAACAATGGAAATCTCACAGAATTAAAAGTGAGATAAGAATTCACTTACATTGTATCCGACATGAATCGATCATTCTTTAATCTCCTAAATAATTTACTAAAGTTAATTTTTAATTTATTATGAACCTTTTTCAGCTTTATTATTTATTTTATATCACTTATTACCATGTAATAAAAATTATGTAATCATTTAAGTTATTAACAGTTGTTTCGTCGATATTTGGTACTTGAATAAAAATGAACACCATATAATTACATGTTGTCTATGTCGTCAACAATACATTATCTCAAAATTATATTCATGATTTACATACCATATAAATCATATATATCTGGTATAAATATGTTTTTATAATAGTACATAACATTTAGAGATAAGAAATTAAATACACCATTCATGGAGATGGTTAGCCGTACGTACGCATGAACGCTGCAATCATTTCTATTTCATACATTAATGGTATTAAAACATAATGATACAGAATTATATTATAATTAAAATATAATATCATATATAATATTATTAACTCCATCCATTATACATCCCACATAAGGCAACAACGAGTCATATCCCTTTGAGAGAGCGGTAGTCCGCACTTCATAAAAAGAAATTTTCGCGTTCACCCTTTATGGAAACCATAAAGGTATGAAATAAATGAAAAATATAGAAGCATAAAGAATCCATAAACCTAATATATATCATATATAAATACAGTTCAATCATAATGGACACCAATGAGAGGCGGTAGGAGTTAATTGAACATTCATCATTTCGTGAGGAGTTAGTTTTCCATCAATAAAAACATTATGTTCGTTTCCCATTAGATGGAGGTGTGTGTAAGTGTACTTCAAATATTTATCATAAAAAACATGATTATATTAATGATACTGGTTTTGTTATAAAATAATGGATTAAAAAGAGTTTAGGGGTTTGGAGAAGTAAAATAAAACAAAAGAACTTATGAGAATACGTTACCTTTAAATCATGTAACTCCCATTGGTCTGAACCAAACGGGATTCCTGACGTTTTTTATGCCTATGTTAAGGCTTATAGGATGTATAGAGGGATATTGGGAGCTTATCAGAGTAGATTTTTCATGAGACCAAGGCTTGAGAAGTGTGAGAAATGGGTAGGAAATGAGGGAATTTTATAATGGAGAGGAGGGGCTCTTTATGAATGTTTCTAAACAATTATTTTATTATAACCTCATATTAATTTTCAAAAGGTCAAATAATAGTTAAAGTCAAAGATATAATGACTCATGGTAGAAATAAAATTATCAAATAAGAATTGTTATGTTTTTGGATATTGTTATAATATTTATAATAATATTTATTTAAATCATTTATTAATAAGGTAAATGTTGCATCATTATTGTGTCATAAACAATTTAATTTATTTGATTCAAAAAAATTATAAAAAATAACATGATTTAGAAATAAAATTTAGGTTTCCAAATAATATTTATAGTCTGAATGATAACTTATATAACCCCATGTAAAAATTGATTAACTAAAAAATATTTGTTTATGTCATTTTTTTCTTTATTTTAATTAATTAATATAAAGTGTCATTATTTCTCCCATATGGATCCATAGGGTACCAAATTCTACCAAAGGATGACCATGGTATGATATTTATCGGAAAATTGGTTTAGGAGACATTTTTGGTTAATTTATTATTAATATAATATTTTATTTTACCCTTATTTACTATATTTACCCTTTAATCATGTTAAATAAAATATTTTCTGAAGTAAATTTTTAATATGTCTAAAAAAAGTTACCTATTTATAATATTTTGATCTACTGATTTTAAATATGGAATTTATTTTTCAAAATTTAAAACACAGAATTTTCAGAAATTAATTTAAAATGTATTCCCACTTTAAAAAAAACGTGTTTTTTAGAAATTATAACTATCAAAGGTTGACACTTGTTTATGCCCAATTTCAAAGTGAAATTAATTTCAATGTCCAATATTGGATTAACTAGTAAACATATATTGTAATTACACTTTGGAACCAATTAAAAATATAATATAATTGTATAAATAAAGTAGATTAAAAGGCACTTTTGAATTAAAATACTGTATTTTTCAGTATTCATTAAAAAATGACATTTATCAGAAAATTACGAAAAATTTACCCAACGTAAATTTTATATCCCAAATCTAAACAAGAATTTTATTTTATCAAATATAACATATAGAAATGACCAAAACTAGATTTAAAGAGAGTCTCCATCAAAAGGTGGTAAATAGACCTTTTAAAGAATATTAGAGTATTTATGCTTAGATTCATTTATGTTTTAATCCTCTAACATTTATTGGATAAATGTAAAAACATTTAACAATCATTTCCAATCATATTTTTGATAGTTATATATTTTACTTCCATTATAATGGCCTGACATTAAATACCATTTAAAATAATAACTTTATTTTATTAGTGTGAAACGTATGATATAAATGAAACTTGTTGTTGCATATCGGGTAAGCCATTGAACATAGCGTCCCCTTTAATGTAAAATTTATATTTAATTCAAAAATGTTAACAAATATGAAAAATTTCAGGATCTTTATTTACCCATGATGTTACACTAAGATATCATTTTCTTACATATTATCTTTTCCCTAATGTTGATAAATGAGAATAAATACTTACTTGATTTTATTATAATCTCACTATTGTCATGCCTTAAACATCATCCACTTCATCGTTTATTTAAATAAATGAAGTTGAATTTTCCAATCTTGAAGTGATAGTAGATCATGCGATAGAATTATGGGTCATTCCATCTGTCTCGTCAAAATGGTTAGAACAAGTAATCAAATATGAATAATTCCACCGACATTGAGATAATACATTAATCTAACAAATATAAAACATAATATAACTTATACTATCCATAAATGGATAACATTAAAATACTTCAAAAAACAAAAAATATAAAACATTAGAAATAGGTGAACAAAATCAACATAACATTTATCTCCAATATCTCATAGGGTAGTTCTTGTTTATCTTTTTCCAAAACTGTTAATACCTTAATCATGTATTCTCTTGAGACATGGAAATAACATGAATTATCATAGAACATTAATGAAATCCTACATTCTGTAAAAATTAAATCTTTCCACAAACCATAAATATATGAAATTCTATATACTCAAACCATGATATCAATTTGTCCTTATTTCAGTCATAGGATCGTTAATACTATCAAACATCGCATTATCTCTTTATCCCTTCATTATTCCCATATCATGTGCTTTCCAATAATATTTCAATCACTTTTTAGGGTAATTGGTACCATATAATTATGGAAAATGACAATTCACCAATACGTAGATATTCCAATATTCCATAACACTATAAAATAGATTCAACAACAGTATTTTGGAATTATATTATATAGACACATAATCATTCCACCACTTCGTTGTAATACTCAACATCACCAATAATGATTGCATGTGATTCTCATTTTCCATTTTCCTTAAGAGGTTGTTGAAATTGGTCACCATCATTAATGCATGTATTTGGGAATTAGATAGCATGATTCTTTATTTCCTTGCACTTGTAGAATATAAGTATGGGTGGTTTATTCTATTTAGTATTTCCCCTATTCAAATAATCAAGTACCTTTTTCCCATTACATTAGTAGTAAACTACACAATGACCTTATTTTGAAAAATTAATAATTTTTCTAGTCCCATTAAAAAAATAACTACCATTATTCCTTCCGCACTTTGAGCATAATTAAACATTCATATTATTTTCACCATTGTTTTTAGATTTTACCTTGTACCCCATCTTTCATTTTTTTCAAAACATGATATTGATATGTAACACCAACTTCTAGTTATACCATGATACAATTATGAACAACATCATTATAGCTACCAAAGTATCATATAACTAATTACCTTCAAAAAACATGGTTTTAATCCATTGAATAATTGATCAACTTTATATTCAGGCTGGATCATAAAACCAGAAGCAAACCTCACATGCCTTGCAAAACATTCCTCGTATGTATCAAGGATTCATCATCATTGTGCGTAACCTCAACGAACTCCTTTTCCATATTTTTTCAAATTATAAGTGGGATGTACATGTTGAGAAATATGTTCATGAACTCATCACATTCCATGGATTCAATTTTATCTTCCTTCTATGTTTTCTTGAATTGAGTCCACCACAAGTCTACTTCACCATCTAAATGATAAACAACCAAATTAACTTTTTATTGTTCCAAATAGTGAATGATGGAAAATATATATTCAACAGTAATGATCCATTGTTTATCAAAAAGTGGATCTGAAGACCCATTGATATAAGTTGTATGTTTCTTTATATAGGATTCAATAGAATTTTGTATAGTTCTCTTCTCATATGGAAGTACAGAATTATTAATATCTTTTGTATGTATAGAAATAAGATATTTAATTCGGTCTCCTATAACATTTGGTTTTTCAGGAGGTAAATCAGCGAATTTCCCATTGTATTGATCATTAACATGGTTATTTTGTGTTTCATCCATTTTCTAAAACCCAAAAATTATACTGTGAGAGGAAAAATCATACTAGGAAGATAACATAATCAAGGAGAAGTAATTTCAATCTCTAACATCTTATGTTTAATCCTTGGTTATTCATGATTATTGCAATAATTCTAGGATTGTATCCTATATGAATACATACCATCAGGGATATCCCTATACATACCTTAGAAATATCTCATTGGATCTCACTAATGTTTTCACATCCTAGTTTCCTATGGTAAATTAAACCTTATATCTGATAACAACTCTAATGACCGAAGCGTGACCTACATGAACATGAAATATATTTTGCGGAGTAATTAATACATTACAGAAATATACACCAAAAGTTCATATTAGTTTATTATCTATGGAATGTTGTAACATAATATTCTAAATTGGTGATTGATCTTCAACATCTCCCATTAAAATCACTCCCATTTTTTCCTAAATAAAACCAGTATTTATATAATAGGGAAAAGAAAACATAAAAAGGGGGATCTCAAATGATATTTAAGGGTATATATAGAGGACAAAAAACAAACCATAAACACAAGAATGTAAAAACAATAACATAATATTTTTTAATCAACTGTTGAGTTCTAAAGTAAATCTTGGTTGTACGTAAGGCATGAATCATAAAGTATCATTTACACGGTAAAATAGAATTGTACTAAAATATGGAATTGTGGGAAAAAATAATAAAATAATATGATTTCCGTAGTATCCAAGTAATTTCTTCCAAGACCATCATAGAGGAAAAAGTTCATTACCCAACTGAGTTTATTTTTCTTTCCAACCAAATATTACTGAAGAGGATTTTCTCGTCATTCTATCCCTATAGCACTGAACTAGATTTACATGCCATTCCAATCATGTCTATCACATGAGAAATAAATATTTACCCAATTTCTAGGATTTTGATATAGGTCTCACCAATTTCATTTTTAAATCATTATTATATGTTCTAAATAAATCAGTAATTATAGGATCACTCATGAAATAAAATGGGTTTCTTAAACATCATTACATCATAACATAATCTAGATAACATAAATGGGGTTTATAAAAACAATTACCTCATAATCACAGAATTATCAATGTAATGATATTGATAGTAACATGACCCTATATTATCCTAGTTGGATAAAAATTAGGATAAAATAGTTGAACATAGTTCATGAGGGAAATATACTTTCCTTATCAAAAATGTTTTCTTTTCTCAAAATGAAACTGAATTTTCAATGAAAGGAATTATGCAGAAAAAAATATTGGAATCATGTTGAGATAGAATCATGAAAATAAGGTATTAGGAAACCATATAGTTAAATTCTTTCCATATAAGTTATAAAAAACATTCTCCACATAAATTTAATGAAAAAGTAAAACAATACCTCAATTCAAATGACAAAAACATATTCCTCTCATATCATTGTGTAAAAATTCTCAAAATGATATAATTTACTTTAAAATTTTTTTTAAAAATTTAAATATAATGTAATAGTTTTGAAATAGAGATTTGGATGATAAATAGACAACAGTAATTACTTATGTATAATCAATCTTAGATAATAATGATATTGGAAAATTATTCATTACCTTATGTCCAATTTCGTCAATTTGATTCTAAAACTCTTATATAGTGGGTATAAAAATATTATTAACTTGTAATAAAAGAATATTAATATATTTAATATCAATTATAATTCACTTATGTTATTATATTACACATTTATTTATAAATTCCATTTTAAGGAATGATTTTTGTAATAATCATTTTATTTGTCATATGTGTTTTGACTTGTTATTATAAACGTTATTAAAATGATCATGATTTACATACTTCACGAATTTGAAAAAAATTTAATATATCATAATATACATTATAGAAATATATATATATTAGAAATATAAATGAAACAGAATACACTGTTCATGAAGACCGTTGGACGTAAGTACACATGAATGTAATTTCTATTTCTTTATTAAATTGATTGGAAGAAATTAATAAAATATACATTTACCTCAATAAAGAAGCATTATTTTATCATATATTTCATTATTATTCAATATATATACATTATAATCATTCTTGAATGGTTAATGTGGATAATGAATCTCATCGCATCGTTGAGACGGTAAGTCGTTCATATGCACGAGCGACAATATCATTACCTTAATGGATAAATGGTATGGAATAAGATGGTATATGAATTTTAGAGAAATAATATCTGTTTATATTCATTATTTAATTCCATTATAATCATCAATATACCCATCAATATAATGTGTTATTGAATAATGAATTACACCACGATGTGGAGATAGTAAGTCGCACGTACGCACACATAGTAATATTGCTATTGAAAGGAGGATAAAAGTAGGTATAAGTTCGTCTCATAATAATAATAACATATCATAATTTTTAATATACAATAATTATTATTCTATAATGGTAACAACATAAGAAGAAGAATTATAATAGAAATGAATTTTGAAAAAGGTTACAAAACCACTACCTCTTTTTCAGGTATCATTTTTTGGTATGATAAAAGGGAACCTTAATATGGATTAATTAACAAATAGCGGCCTCTAGGATGAAATTTTTGATGTTAGGTGGATAATATTTTAGGGGTTGGCTGAGCTAAATCACATTAGATGTGTGATTAAAAGTGAATGATATGTGTTCTTTTATAAGAGAGAAGAGGGGCACCTTGGGAGAGTCTTGAAAAATTACATCATTATGAATTCACATTGGGATTATAATTCTCTAAAAATTATTTTTCTAAAAGATAATATGATTATGGGTCTATGTAATCTCAAATAATAAAATTTGACATTTTTGGATTTTCATCAATGGCGTATCAATTTTATTTATCCAAATTTAATCAATTTTATTTTATTTGAGGTAATAATATTATAAATATTAAATGGTTATTAATATTTATTTATTTTTATTAATTGTAAATAACTAGATATTTTTTGACATATTAGACAACATAATTTTCACTTTTTAATTTTTAAAATCTTTTTTTTGTTTTTTAAATAATTTATTAATATGTTATTTTTAACAAATTTCAATATTGTCAATTTTGACAATATAAATTTATTTGAATTCAAATAAAATCCAAACAGAAGATAAATTAGATACAAAATATTTAATACACTCTTAAAATGTCATAGTCACCTATAAAATTCATTTACTACATTAATTAGTTTATATGATATTTTTCTTAATATTTTTAAAACCATTTATATGATATTTCAATCAACAAAAAAATTTCTATATCCTCATTGTGTTATCATGGATTATAATTATTTAATGTCTAAAAATTCAAAATAAATTAACATGATATAGATAGTTTCATTATATTTTTGTAGACTATTTAGGTTCTTTGTTTTAATATGTTTGTCACTATATTAAAATTATTATACTTATAAGATATATTAGAGTGACATGGTGTCACTTTATTTTGTTTTAGTTATAATTACATCACTATCATGATAAAAAGTCCATTAAATGATTCAATTATGACCCATAGGTGATATTTGTAGACATTAATTTATATAATAGGTTTTTGGATGATGGTTGGGTAATTTTATTATGTTTATAATATTGATAGTTATATTAATTGACTAGATTTACCTCTTTGTGTGGTTAAAAAAATTAACGTTATTACTATTCATAATTCAAAAAATGTAACATATTTACATAATTTGGACCAACATATTGAAAATATTGAATCCATTTTGTATAATTTGAAACATATAATTTGTAGTAATAAATTTAAAATTTATTCCCGCTGTAAAAACAAAAATGTGGGTTCTTTAGAAGTGAAAGCATATCAAAAGATTGTCATGTGTTTATGTTGAGTTTATATATAAATATTACATTAAATGAAAAAAATTTGATTAAATGATAAAAATTATTCAAATTAAACATTAATACAAATTAAAAAGATAATCTAACTATATAAATAAATTATATAAAAAGGGCAGTTTGAATTAAAATGAAGTATTTTTCAGTATTTATCCAAATATGAATAAAATTATACAAATAATGAAATTTAATCCAAGTAAAATTTTTATGTCCCACGTCCAAATAATATGATTATTTATCAAAATATAATATATAAAATTGTTAAAAACTAGATTTAAAGTCAATGTGCCATCAAAAGGCAGAAAAACAGCATAACTTGAAAAAGACTACATTTAAAAGAAAAAAGAAAATATGATCATATATCATGATATAGAAAAACACATAAAATGAATTTCAATGTTGTATTAATTTTAAAATTCGTATAATACTATTCATAATAGATAGTTCATATAACATTTTAATAATATGACGTTGTTTATTGAAAAATTTTATTACGTACAATGCAAGATATTGTGGAAGGACACATTTTCATGTATTGAATGAACATTATAGTGTTGAAAATACTGTAAACTAATACAGTGTTGTGTATAATATAAGATAATGATTGTATAGTTTATATAAGAATAAATCAATGAAATTAAAAAAAATCAATCACATAAAATCTCAGGGAGTTGAACCTACCATCTAGAAATGGAATGATTTCATCGGTAGTGATGCTTCTTTAATAGTAATTGGTTGTGTTTTGATACAGAATGATCAAATGATTGCTTACCCATCAAAAAAACTAAAACCACATGAGCTAAATTATACCCCACTTGATTTCGAATTAGAAGTGATGTTTTTATCTTTAAAAATTTACAGACATCATTTATATAAATCTATGTGTGAGATATATACTGATTATAAATGTTTGAAGTATTTATCACATAGACGGAATAGAACATGAGGTGGAGATGATGGCTAGAACTGGAAAATCATTATGATTTCATGATCGATTACCATCCTATAAAATAAAAATATTATCAGATGACTTGAATAAAAAAAAATCATGCTAATTTAACCATGTTACATTTATATCATAACCCATTGGTTAATGATTTGATGAATTATGGATTTGATTTTTCTAGTGTAGGAAATTCCACTATTTTTTCGTGTGTCAGTTTGGTCATCCCTATCAGATAAAATTAAGAAAAAACAGAAGGAAGACAGGGGGATATAAAAATAGGTAGAAATAGTTAAAATGGCATGTTTCTGGATTTTAACATTGATACTTATTGTGTTTCTTGATTTGGAAAGAGATTATGTCTTCTTTGTGATTTAATTTTGAATAAACCGTCATAATATGAAGCTCATAGTTATTTATTTTTAGTTCATCCTAGAATCAGTATGCTATACTAAGACCATCATGGGTATTACTAGTGTGAATTAATGAAAAGAGATATATCTGACTTTACATTGATTTGTTTGACTTTTCAACAGTTAAAAGAAAAATTACAATTACCAAAGGGGATGTTTCATAATTTTCTAGAGTCAGAGTGAAATTGATAAAATATATTGATGGTTTTTGTAGTGGCATCACAAAAAACATCCCACGGTAAAAATTTGATTGGGTTTTTTACTTATCAACTGACTAAATATAACCATTTTATAAAAAATTTAGAAACATTGTCTCAGTATCAACTTCGTCGGTTGTATCTTAATGAGATAGATAGGATACATGGACTTCTTGTGTCCAATTTATATGATCATGATCCTATTGTAACATATATATTTAGGAAGGGAGTTCAGAAGTAATTTGATCATAAATAAATTTTAGAACATTTTTTCATCCTCAATATGACGGAAAGTCAATGTGAACAATTCAAACATTGTATGATATGCTTCTAGCTGGTTTAATGGATTAATAGTTAAGTTAGGATCAACATTTTTCATTTGTTGTGTTTTTAAATAATAGTTTTTATTCTAGTATAAAATGGTGTATGTTGAAGAATTATATGAAAATTAGTGACGGACTCCAGCATTTTAGGATGATGTAAGTGAAATAATGTTTACACGACGATAATTTTTAGATGAAGAGGTGGATTAATTTTATAATTTTAACTGACACATGATTACAACAAAGAGCATGTATAAATTTATGTGGATAACCAGAAGAAATGTGATTCTATTGAGGTTGTTGATCATGTATTTATCAACGTGTCTCAATTGAAAATTATGATGTGTTTTGGTAAGAATAAGAAGCAGATTCCACAGTTCATTTGACCCCTTCGAAATCTTCAGGAAAGTCTGATCAGTTGCGTATTGAGTAGATTTGCCTCTTAGTTTTTCCCATGTACATAATCTTTTTCCTATTTTGATGTTAAGAACGTATATGCTATATTTATCTCATGTCTTGAGCCCTGAAATAGTTCAGTTTGAATTCAAATTTTTTTATGAGGAAAGACTTATTTAGATTCTAGATCGATGCGAACAAGTATTGTGAAATAAGGTAATTTAATATGTTATGGTTTTATGGAGAACCTGCATGGTTGAAGAAGAAACATGGGAATTTGAAAATTCTATGAGGAAATTATCCTCACTTGTATAATATGTGAATAGAATAGTTAGGATGGAATTTCCTGAGGGGGAGGGGGTTGTATCAATCCTTCTACTTATAGAATAATCTGTTTACATTATTAAATATAACAGTAAAAATCATTATAAATATATAATACAAATATGTTCTATTTTTAGAAATCAAAGTATCTATACAAATGAAATAGTAACATGTCTATTGGAATAGTAATGCGACTATTAGAAATAGTTATATGGCCAACAGAAAAGTATCATCACCTATCATATAAATGAAAATGTGATATATTTATATTATGGTATAATTAAATAATTGGTTTCAAAATAATAAATCAAATGCTAGTATTTTTGTATATGTAAATGTTTATTTTAAATTTTATAATTAATATAATTATTTTAGAAAAAATTTATTTTCATAAAACAGATTCATAAATTATCATTTTTTACTATAATCATATGATAATATTATGTGACCATAAATAATTTTTTAATGTGTCATAAAATATGTTATAATATTAAAATCAATATTTTTGTATAAATGATAATTTTTATAAAAAATAAAATTTCCAATATATAGAAGATTATTTTTAAAAATTAGTTTCCATTTTTAAAATACAAACATTGAAATATGGTTAGTGTGGTTTTTGGGTATTTTTCGAAAATAGTGTATTTTTTTAATAGTGGAGTTTGATAATTTATAGTATTTGACCTTATAAGTAATTAAGTGAAATATTGAGTCATGGATGATGTATGGATAATGCAAGGACCGAGTATTTCATTGTGACATGCACTATTTTGTGTACTTATTTACAAGAATCAGCACTATTGATAGTCTTGATCCAAAATAATAAACATATGAATAAAATAATAAAAAACACCCCTATCGTCACCATATAAAAACAACCCCTCATCACCTCTTTTACTAAGAAATTCTTTGAATTAAATATTTCATTGATTTAACCCAATACCATTTCCTTTCTTATTTTCAATGATGAAGACATTCCAGTCTCAGAAAAGACCAAAACCAAGTTCCATAACAATGTTCTCAAGGAAAAAACATTCGAGAGGTAAAATCCTCGATACATTCTATTTTATATTTCCTCTTTATTTATTTCATTATACCATATCATCATATCCCCTATCCAAGCTGACATGATAACTCCATTATAATAAATTTACTATAATGTTATTTTTTTATTGTAATATCCATCATCAATCCTATTCTCCTCTCTACGTACTATAAAAAATGAAAACATCATCCCAGACTTGTCGATTAACAACCATCAGGGATGATGCGTTTTTATTTTATGTTACCACCTTCAAGGATAGTAAAAAACATATTATTATAGTCAAAATATAATTAAATATTTATATTATAACATTGTAATTCTATTCAACTAATTTATAGACATTAAATTAAATAAAACAAAACTAGTTTTTTATTGTCAGAAAAAATACAGGAAATACACCAAGAATTTATATAAAATATTTTATAAAATGAATCATCATCATATGAGAAAAAATAATATAAATTATTATTTAAATATTTTTATGTATATTAATAACTTTGAATTATACATCTAGAGTTTTTCTTCCATTTGAGTAGAAATCCAAAAAATTTACTCAAGGGAACCTACCATAAATCCATTAAACGAATACTCCTTGACTAATGATTATGAGTTTTATAACTCATTGAAAGAACAATAAATGAACACTTTAAAATGGTGAAAAATAAAATATATGTTGAAAACTTTATGGGATTTGTAATTAAAGAATTTAATTTTATTATGTTTGACATTATGTATAAGTGAAGATATCTTTCAAATATAATGTGGGAGAAATTTTAAAAAAAAATCTCTTTTCAATCTAAAACTAGTTTTATTAAAGAATAGTTTTTTACATATACAGAAAATGAATATTTACCCAATTTCATGATGTCTTATTTATTTTTGGCATCCTTTAAATGTTTTAAATTTTAATTTTATATAAAATGTGTTCATTTATAAGTGTTCAAATTCTTAAAAATGAAAATTGATTTCAAAATAGAAAATTAATTTTCCACAAGAGTGCTTCTTTTATGAAATTTTAAAGTGTTATTATCATGTTGTGGTTCTTGATAATTTTTATGATGATGTGTGGTTCCATGATAAATCGAGGGTGGATGAGCCCATTATATCTTTTCAATGAAATTGATAAAGAGATAGAGTTACCAGGTTAGGTTTCCCCTAAGAGATTACATGTATATTTTATAACTGTTATTCCTAGCGTAACCCTGGTGGTTACTCCCTTTACAGCCAGGGAGATAATTTATATGAAAGGGTGACATAAAAATGATGCCAAATGTTATAATTTATGATTTATGTATTGATGAAATGATTTTATAGTAATATTATTATTTCATATGGTAAGATAAAGTTCATCTATTTTAGGTGTAGAAGTTATAAATTTTTTAAAATGTTTTCATTCATGGACTAAAAATTAATTTCTTCCTTTTAATGTAACTAACATATATTTTTATTCACATAATAAATTTTGAAATGTTATTCACATGATTTTTGGATGGTTAATGAAGAGTAGTAATTCATGATTAATGTCATTAATTTTTGTGATGAAAAAAAACATGTTTAATTTTTTAAAAGTTTTATATTAGAAAAAAATTTATTTAGGGTAAAAGTTTATATTCTATAATATATGAGTTTCTATGTATGAGGTTATGATCTAATTCTCAATAAAAGTAATCCTAAAATATCTTTGAGATTGTACGAAATGTTATTTCATGTTGAATTATCTAGATTATTTAATGTGTATAGATGAGTACTTATAGGTGCCCCTTGTTGTCATTTGAAACTCAATGTAATCAATGTGACCCATTCATGGGATGTAGGAATAGTTGGGGGTGATTATTTCATTTGAACTCTGGGGTGACTTGTTTCATACAAATTCAAGTCGTTATGTCCAAGGATGAGTAGATCATAGGATATATTAATCAAGGAATGTTTCTTGGGTGTGAGGATATGGATGATGAAATAGTGGGGAGCATGATGTATTTCACTGTTAGGAGACCCTAATGTGTAAAGGGTCATGGGTCCATGAGACTAATTTTGTGATTTTCATTTTGAATCTCAAATTTTTTGGAGAAATGTAACAATTTACAATTATACATTGTGGTAAAATCTAGGTATATGATAAAATATTGATTTTGGATGGAGTCCTACTGTGAGTGTCATTACAATAATGGATCATGGTGATCAAAGTGTTTTGGATTGTTAATGTGGAGGTGCCTTTATTTCAGCATGATAAAAGTTGTGAGAAAGGGATTTATTAGTCACCAAATGTCACTAGTAGCTGATTACAGTTATTAGTAATAATGTTCGAAGTGATATTGGTATTTCTTTAACTAGAGGTCCAGAAATTTTCTTTTAGTGACGTGTCAGCTATAAAGTCAAGCATTATTGAAAATATTCATCCAATAATGGTTCTACATGTGTTCTGTTAGTAATATATATGTGTTCGGTGAGAAACTACATCTATCATTCATTTGTGATTAGTTTAGTATAGTATAATACTAGCATTGGATTTAATGGAAAATCCTACATGAACGGTTTATGTATAGTAGATTAAAAATAAAAAATATCAATAAAATTAATAAATATACCAACATCATCATTGAGATGTGAAGGATGTGATTCAATAAGAAATTATGATGGTGGGAGTACTTTGACATAAAATAGGCCATTAAGGGTCAAAACAATTGTGGAGATCACCATAGGATAGTGGATGGAAGATAGGACAACATGATAGTGTCTCATGTTATATGGGCTCGAGTAATAACCATCTTAGTGTTTTTTTTGTGGTTTTGAGTGTTGTCTTGAGTTTTAGTGGTTTATGTTATTTATAATAAAAGTGAAACATGGATGCACATTGGGAATTTGGAAATGTAATTTGGCCATTTGAGTAGAAGTACAGAGCCAAAGTAGGTCAAGTTGTTCATTTTGATTCCCACCACGGTTTCTCAAGAATTAGATGTTCTATTATGGGGAGGTTGTAAGATATCATCTTTTGGTTGGGATGATATTTACAAAGGATGTAGATTTTTTCTTTTTTTGATGGTACAAATCATAAACCGAGATTCAAAATTAGATTCTGAGAGTTGGGAATATTTAAAATGTTGTTTTTTGATGAGTTTTAAGTCAAGAATGTTTTATCACATGCCTAGATGAGTTTTTATTGCTTCGATATTTAAAATATCTTTTTCATGAGAGATGGCCTTTGACACATGGTTAGTACTTGGTTATTCGTAACAATGTAGAAATATCATGTGAACATATTTGTATAGGGAAATCATTTATTCTAACAATGAGAAGGTCCTCACTAGACATGAGTTTTTTTGAATTAGTATAGAGGGAATCAGATGGTGTTATCTTGGTTTATCTAACTGTGCATTGAAAATTGTGTGATGTGAGGGTGTGCGGATAGTGATTCTCATACGATTGGTACATAGTCTACGTAAATATATAGCCCTACCATGCAGTGAAGGGTGCTTTGGAAGTGAGTCTTGCATGATTGGTATTCGAAATTCCTAACTATGCATCACATTAAAAGAGGTAAAATTACCATTTCCCCCCATAACTAAAATGTGTTTTACCCCATTTTCTTCCAGATTCATGCCCAACAGCTACCCACAAATGGCCTCATATTTCTCTCCTCCTTTATATGATATTCACATCAATCTTGGTCTAATTTTACCACCTTCATATACATTGGAATACTATAGTGAATTCTATGAATACTCTTACTTATTTTTTTTGTTTCCCACTATTTTTTAGAGTTTCATAGTGTGTGATAATACAACCTATTTTATGGGTGTTCATCTATTTCTTTCATTTTTATCATTCCACCCTAAATCAAAGTGAGAAAATATATGAGTAATGACTAGTATTACTATCGAAAGTTGTCTAAAATTTTCTCCATAATGCATTTCTGTTTATTAATTGTTTCCATTGGGGCCCACATCAGGCTTCTATTACATTTCCCTAAATATTGAAAAGCCATAAATAAATTTTCCATTCCTTGACATAGTACCCTCATTAGACTAGTTGATTTTTTTGGAGGACTGTGACCTCATTTTGGATCACACCCAAGGGTGTGTCCTATTATTTATCCTAAATGTACATTACATGTAATTGAAAAAAACACCACATATGTGTGTTTGGATTGAATATAAAAAGGGAATTAATTAAATGATAATAATTGATTTGATTAAATTAAAATAGTGCATGTATACATAGTTATAACTTCATCAATTGGGAGTGGAATTACTAATGAAGTTGAATTATTATATAAATGGAATAGAGATGTACATTCCCACTGTTGGGTCATCAGATTATCAATTATGCATCATGAATATACCAAAATATTGGTGTGTTCATCTCGTCATTTACATGTGGTATTCCATAATTAAATTAAATTGATTGAGAAAGGGTATGAATGTATCACATTTCATATTTTAACATGTGAGTGATTTTAATATTAGGGGGGAATATCTCTTTTCAACCTTCATCTTTTTCTAATTAAAGGGGTAATGGTTTGAAATAATTTGAAATTACAGATTTGAATGGATATTTATCATGGAATATATTTAATAATTAAATTAAATGTTCTATAATACGATATTATTCCACCATTGATACTTGAATTCCTTCTAAAATTCCTTGTAAGGGATGATAAGGTACATTGAATTTATTTAATTATAAATGGTCATGTGATATTTGACATAGAGATCTTAATTTTTTATTTGATATTATTGTACATGGTTTTCCTAATAATTTATTTGAGATTCATGGATATGTCGCTCCTAATTTTTTTTGGAGAAATTTATACATGAACCTTCTAATAATTTATTAATATCTGTTGGAAATGTTGATCATCATCATTTATTGAGAATCGATGGACATGATACTCTACATCCCCTTGGTTTTGTTTCTTGGAATGATGCCCTTATTTAAAAAAGGGACTATTATTATATATGGTTCAAAAAATTAGTTTAGTCTGAAATATGTATAACTAGATAGGGATCTTATTAAGAACATGATTTCAACATGGTTTATGTTTACAATGTTTCAATAAATTTCATATACTATAAATAATTGATTTTATATTAACAAAATATATAGTATTAGACACCATTGCTAGTAGCATATTATGTTTTACTCACACCCTATTAGGGTGCTTTTTTGTACCCAAATAGATCTTCTGATTGTATATTAGTACTTTTCTCATTCTTATTTGTTGTTTTATATTATTGTATAATACTTGGCATGAGTATAGACATCGGGAAGTTACTCAAGATACCTTCTAGAGTATGGGTATTTATTAGTATATCCCTATCACATATATTACATGTTATATGATAACTTATTTTTATTTATTACATAACATGTTCATCCAAGTGTGGATTATTTTTCACATGCCTTATTATATATTTATTATTGTTGGGATGATTTTACTTTTTTTCAGGGTAATATATTCAACTTCTATTTTTTCATTATTATGCTTCCGCATATTTATTATCATTTCGTATCCCAACTCCACTCCAAAAAAGATTGTGTAGTCTCCCCACCATACCACTATGGATCCGCATTATGTGTTTGTAGCCTCTGACATAGAATTATTCATGCTTGATGGTATTGTACACTTGGGTCTAGTTACATATGAATAAATTGTTCCTGAGAAGTTACATACTTATTTAGAAAAGAGACTCTCAATTTAGAGAAAATGTGCATTTATTCTATTCAATGATAAATCTTTTCCCTAGTAATATTCATTTCAAGTTGATTATACAATTCTTACTAACCAATGCATTTACTTTTGGTTTATTTTAAATCAAAATAACTAAATTAAAACACCCATTAGTGGTGAGTAGATTGATGTTTAATAAATTTCATTAATACTTTTTTATGTAACCAATTTAGGATTATAATATTCCACTTATTAGTTTTGAATAAGGATCTACAAGGTTATCGCTTTCCCTAACACATTTTAATATAATTATTTATTTTATTTTTTTTATTTTTGTGAAATTCATGCTGAAATTCATGGAAAGTGATGTCTTAGATAATTTTTGGGGATAGGAATAGTAAATTAGGATATACATACATTCTATGACATTTATTTATCTATTTATATGTTATTTTTTACCAATATAAAAAAATAAAAGTGATTATAATATTTTTTAAAAATCCGTTTTTGGAATTATCCATACCATTTTCCATTGTTTTTAATTTTTTTGAGTGTTTCTAGAGTTGAGTTGAAAGAATACATTCAACATCATTTAACCTTACTATTGGAAAACACATTATTTTCTTCTTAATATTTCATATTTATAAATTATATGTTTCCCAAAATATTATTTTGTTATGTGTGAAAATTAATATTTTTACTAGACATAGATTCATAGATCTAGTAGATGAAATTTTGTTGAGTATAGAAGAAGTACACATACATTTTACATCAGATAAACTTATAGAAACATCATAGGAGGGATGGTTTATATATTTTATCTAATAGAGTAAGACAATGTCTGCTAGAAGATGTTATACAACATTTATAGAAATTCACTTATAGAATGGTGGAAACCGTGATTTATTGATAAACTAATGTTGACGCTCATTTTATTCATAGATTCTAAACAAATGCAAGGGGAAATTCCAGTGCACAAATTGATTCATCCTTTTAAGAAAACATCAAAAATCAACAACGGAATGAAAAAGGAGACAAATACCTTTGGGGCGCGCAAGTTCCCTCACTGTCGCGCAAGTACACTTGCGCGCCGCCTAATGGCTGTGCAAGTGACATGCACGCCCTCTTTGAAAACTGCCCAGGGTCTTATCTAGCCTATAAATACCCCCAGTGGCCCCTCCATTTTAGGGAGGAATTTTTCCAGAATTCAAATACAGAGCTCTGAACTCCCAAGTCTCTTCTTCAAGTCTTCCAAACACTTCTATGGCAATTCTTTACATAAAATGGAAGGTCTAAACAAGAGGAGTAAGGACTAAGTTTTAGAATTCACTAACACTTGCGTGCCTAAGAGTTTTACCTTTAAGGGAAATGGACACACTTGCGTGCCTCCTTACCTACTAATTGAAACTTGCGCTCCACTCTTCTGGAAGAACCTCTGGATAATTCTAAAGTATTTGATCAAGGATCGTCCAAGTATTACCCTACTGGTTAACAATCACACATGTACCCATGTGCCGCACAGGTATACCTGCGCGGCCAGGACTTGTACGCCCACGAAGTACCTGCGCGACCCTCCAGGACTTGCACGCCCTTCTAATTTTAGGTGCCCTTCCTGCCCATTTCACCCCTCTTATGCCATTCCACCTATCATATTCAAGATTCATTCTTCATGATACTCTTCAAAGCCATTTATGGCATGTTTTATTGATTGAATTCCTTATCCGAAAGGAATTTTGTGGAACATCTCTCAAAACCTAGTGATTTACACATCTTTATGTCACTAAAATTAGATATTTCATTCATTAAACCTCATCCTTTAAGATGAGAAAACCCTATTATTGGGCATCCTCCTTAGGAGTAATCCCCATTTCCACATTAATTTGGGAATCCTTATTAGGAGTAATCCCCAGTCATAATTTCCTAGACTTTGGTGTCCTCCTTAGGAGTAAGCCCCAGTCCTAATTTCCCATATTTTGGGCATCCTCCTTAAGAGTAAGCCCCAGTCCCTTAATTTGGGAATCCTCCTTAGGATTAAGCCCCACTCCCCTAATTTGGGAATCCTCCTCAAGAGTAAGCCCCAACCATAATTATCTTAACTTGGGCTTCCTTTCCCAGAGTAAGCCCCAGTATCAAATATGGGCATCCTCCTTAGGAGTAATCCCCAAGTCCCTTAATTTTCAAATACCTTTAACCTGGTCCTTCTTCATAGGAGTAATCCCCAGCCTTAATTTAATTTTGATTTAGACTTCGTTCTCAAGAGTAAAACCCAATCTTGAGTCCCTTGCTAATTTGGACTTCTTCCTCAGGAGTAAGCCCCGTGTTTGAGTACCCAAATCTCCATGAAGTACATATACTTTGATGGACCATGTTCCTGGATTTATTCCCTAAAGTAAATCTTAATCCTCATTTATTTTGGGCAGTCATACATACATAAGCACCACATAAGCCCTATATCCATCTAAATGACAATAAACTTCATGTGACCCACTGAGTGGATATAAAACCAGTATGGTCATCATAGTGACCAAGATACTTTTATGTATTGAGGATACCATTGACTAAAAATCTCTAACAAACAAAGATGATTCTCTATCGATGATGAACCTCAAATACATATAAAAGATTCTCTAAATATCCTACATATCACTCATTGATTGTCAAATCTAAATGAAAGAACATTTTATACTTGGTAATGTAATAAGGATTCACGAACATAACATAAAATTATAAAGAGAGCCCCGGAGTAGACAATAATTCCCCTAAAAATGGTGTGATGAGTCTGATCTCCTATCCTCTCGACCAATGCAAATTCCTAAGCCTCATAATTCCACAACTAATGAGTGCCTACCTTTGGAAAGTATGTCCAAATGTATGTGGAATCCTTGGATGATTCCGGTTCTACAAACAAACCCATTAGAAACTAATTGGAATGTTTGAACCTTCAATCAACAAGGTCATCCCCAATTCTAGAGGGAAAACCAAATGGTGAACCCGACGTAAAACCTTAACCAAGTTAAAATGATGCTTTGCTTATTTGTTAGGCCACTATTTAAACTCAATGAGAGGGCCAACAAAGCAATAAGTAACATATTTGCTCATCCAAAAGATGTAGTGGCCAAAATTATCTTGATTCTGGATGTTATATCAAAATGGAACTCTTTTCCATGATCTTATTCATTACCAAAACAGCTTCTCTCAAGATTACACGGTGAATACGTCTGCTGTGAAAACTTCTGCTACAAATTCCACTGCTGCTACTCCTACTAGATCGTCGTCCGCTCTGAGGACGACATCACGTACTCAGCATCATCAACACTGGGTATCAAATGAGATGGTTAAGGAGTACCGTAAACATTGTACCATTCCAACTCTGGAGGATGCTCAACAAGCCTTATAAGTCAATAATTCAAACTGGTCATCCGGATATTGACGACTAGTGATCAAGAAGCAGGTGGTTCTAACCACCGTCTCCAACCGTTTTGGGTCATTATCCCCAGAATTCAATCACCATTCATTCCCATATTCTGAGTAGGTGAATGAGAAGGTCCCTCAAGGCCTTAATTCATGGAGACATGAGTCCTTCCCAAGGTCTCCCATCAACAATCGCCGCCAGAATCATGTGGAAGTGCACCCTAAACATGATGAGGGTATCGAATCCAGGCGTTCGGCTCAGCTTCCTCGAACCCGAGTAGGAAAGGTGAATCTCTAGAGGCGAAATTCGGTCAATAGTGAGTAGGTTCTCATATCTGCCATCTCCAGAGAAGTCCACAAACCTAACAAGGTGGAAAGCAACGAACGGGAACACACACCCATCTGTTTTAATTTTGATGTCCAACAGACTCAACTGGAATCCTTACGCCAATCCCGCCAGGCAGTTCCGGTGGAGTACTATAGATAGGAACATACAACTATTTATAAATAATCATCTAGTCATCAGGTTCATATGACTACATATGACAGAGCTTGTCAACCACATTCGGAAAAGTGCAATCAGTAGGCACATAAACCTACTATTATTGATCAAATCATACCAACAATATCATTTGGTAGCATTCAGAGAAATTAGTCGGAAATCTCCGGCGATAAATTGGAGGCAGGCCCTACTCTCTGCCCCCACACTTGAGTACTTTCAGGATTCAATGACAGGAAAAGGAGGACAAGAGCAGGCACATACACCTACTCCAAGCATGGAATTGACATATATCCCCGTTCCGGCTTCTGAAGTCACCAATCATATTCTTTCAATGGTGAAAGAGAAGAAGAAAATCCCTACGCATATTCTGGATGCCTACATGGATATTATAACAGCCTCAGTAGCATCTCAGGGAATGACACATAAATCTATCCCTACCAGTTGAGTGACACATCAATAGTTCACTTCATAATAGACACACGCATCTGTTCCAGTCCAAGAGGGTTGTGAGGATTACTCCCCAATATCATACGGACAACAATATCAGGCACATACAATTGGTTTGAGAGGGGATAGTTAGCCTAACCTGATCATTTCTCTTGAGTAGGAAAACACACCAACCAAATTGAGTAAGATGGAGTCTAAGAAAAGGACCCGCCCATCACAGTCATGAAATGAACGACCAATTTGTAATAAGGCCTTACTCGATGCTGGAGTTCTTGATGCAATCAGACAACTATCTGTTTCAACTCAAGATTATTCTCTCTCAATTCCCAATAGTGGGAACACAAATTCCAAAGTTCATCATCAGACCCATCCTCATGAAGGCTTGCTTCATGACAATTCGATCGATCTTGAGATTTCATATTCATATGAGAGCCATAAGAACCCTTGGTGTGGTCAGAAGTCCAAGGAGGAAAATGCTTCATCTTTTGTTGTAACCCCCCATGGTGGTCCTTCCCATGATGATGAATTTCGCTGCAAAAGTCCTCTCTGTAGTAGTGATTCACATTTTCTAGAAAATTATTCAGAAGAAAATGCAGTGATGAGAATGCCCTCTTATCTTAAGGCACTTGAAAATGTGATGCCAGTCATGTCTGATGCTTTACCATTAGCAGGTGAAATACTTTCCAACCAAAAGATAGCCCAGGGTGTATGCCATTCTCCAAACCACCCCTAATTCATTCTTCTTCTAGTTTGATCAGTGATTTCTCTACCAGTCTTGTAAAATTCAATGAAGCAACAAGAATGAACCAGCTCTGGTCTAATTAGGTAGAAGAATCTTCATTGAATGATAAAGAGTAAATGATTACCATAAGAAAACAACTGGCGAAGGGTTAAGTGCCAGTCATGTTCTGGCCTCTGGGTGACACTCAGTATGTTATTCCTGAGATGTTGACGGAAGATGGAATTCATGATATTTGTCTTAACATATGGAAAACTATTTGTCAGTTGAAAAAGAAAGTATTATCTTATGATGAATATGAAAATCATTTTAATATAATAGAAGGGTTACAACATCATATTGATTTGGCATCTCTATCAGTCCCTCGATATCCGAAGGCTGAGAAGCAGTAGAGATCCCTTCAACATTCATGCATTGGCTCACTACGAATATTGTGACAGTTAATTTTCAATGCTCCATATGTTATTCATGTTAGAGGATGAGGTTTTCAAGGAGCACTACATTTCAATGTGCTCTCCAGTCAGCAATGACCGCCGAAAATGGTCTCGCGCAATGTTATTTCCCATGGTCGGCCATCGTCAATGGGTTTTGTTTGTAATCAAAAGCTTTCCCATGAACAGGCTTCAACTAGTTCCTCTCAAAATCAAGAATACATATAACAAGTTGTTGAATTAATCCAACATCAAGAAAACTAAAATATTGAACAGGCCTCTCGTATAGAGCAAGCACATCATTAAGTGACAGAAGTGTCGGAAATCATCCCATGGTCTTTTGAACCAGGTGATAAAAGTGGATGTCGATTGATGCATCCAGATAATTTCCGGACTAAAGTCCAAAATATCAGGAGAGCATTCAAGATGGTCTCAGATATAGCATGTCAGGAGCCACCCCAGATTTCCAGACTGGGGGCTCTTTTAACCCAACCCTCACAATCAAAAAATGGGTTCCGAGGAGTTGAGCAAAGACAGCAAGAACAGCCCCATTCCACCGGACTGGGGACTTTTTCAAATCCTCAATCCCTCCCTCATAGAAATTTAGTCTTCTCTCGATTAGGGAAGAAGCCTCAAGAGGAACGAAGAGCCAAATTATCAGGATATTCTCTTCAAATTACGGTTCGCCAAGAAGTTCCTGATGGATCAAATCAACAAAAGGCAATGTCTCGTTAGGGGCATGGTAGAAGACAATATTACAAAAAAGCTGATAGAAGGGATGCAATGCATTATGAATAAATTAATGACATTAATGCCATTGTTCTTGATCAACCAGATGAGGTTCACTCAGAGGGATCATATGAAGAAGTTCTTGCTCAAGAAGTTGTACGCATAGACATAAATGAAGAAGGTGTGCGTACACGAAATCAACAGTTTACCCAGAATATGGATAATCATTCAAATAACCCACTTCCCCCTCGACGAAAGGGATCCAACAAGGGGAAAGGAACGAATCAGGATATATAACCTTCCACTAGAGAAGGCCAATCGCTCTCACTAGAGCAATGATTTTGACAAAAAGATGAAGAAATGAAGGAATTGAGGAGGTTGAACGCATAACTACTTCAAGGCAGTCTTCCTCCTAAGTGTGCTGGATTCAGTCAGCCATGGGAATTTGTTGCAGGTGCAGAGATGAATCAAGAACATCCTCTTCTATCAGTACTCCCTCACATGTCTAATCAAACAGGTCAAGTGCAACCAAAATTGGTAGTGCTACCATCAGTCGTAGTACCAGCCACCTCATATGTACCAGCGCCAATTATTGCACCAGACCAAGTCCATGTTCAACCAAATGTTTCTCAAAAGTTAATAACTACCATTGATTCATTAACAGCATGGTTAGAGACTATGGAAGTTAAGCGTTAACAGGTTCAACCTGAAAAGAGAGCTTACCCCGAATGGGTAGATTCAATCTCTCCCCCATCAAGTTTTGGGAACCCTATATTCCTTATTTTCAATGGATCAGGCGATACGGATCTTCAATTGATGCATTACGTGTCTTATTGCGATCCTATGACAGGAACTCTGGAACAGAAAGAAGTAGTGAAACTTAGATTCTTCGTGCGAACCTTGCAAGGACCATCTTTTTTTTGGTATACAGGCTTGAAATCCCGGTCAATTACCGGATGGGAGGATCTCCGCCAAAGATTCCTTCTCCAATTCAGCTCAACGTTGCCAAAGACAAAAAATTTTGATCTTACAAACAATAAGATAAGGGGGAATTAAAGGGTCTCATATTTCATTGCTTGCTGGAAGGGATTAACAAATTACCTAAGCTTAGAACTACGTCAAGAAGAACTCTTGCCATTCTGTGTGGAAGATTTAGGTCATGAGTTGCGCACACTGTTGATCCCTGTGAAATACACAAGAGGGTTTCAAGACCTTACTTAAATCTCCTAACATATTGAATATTCTCTTATAAAGACTAAGGATAAATCTTGTGTAATTCCATCAGCTCTAGGAAGGAGGATGGGTAAAGCAGAAACTACTACGGTTATGCCTAAACAAGCACATGTACCTTATTATAATTCAAAACCTTCATCATATCGAAGGTCTCCACCTCCTGAGTGCCATCAAAAAAGTTCGTTTCATCAAGATGATCAAAGAGATCAGAGACAGAAACAATTCGAGGATTTGAAAAGAAAAGTTTACTCTTTTTGAAATAACAAGTTCCTGGTTATTTCATTTTGGCTCTGGAAAATAATTTGGATCAATTGACAAGGCCCAGGAGGCTGAACAAGGACGGAGATGAAGACCATCCCAACTCTTTACAGATTCATCAAATGTTGGGGCATCCCATTCATGTGTGTTTTGTTTTTATGGACCTCCTGCAAAAAATGGTCAATTTTGGACAAGTCAAACTGAAAGGTTCTTTAGCTCTGGAAGCGTGTGTTACTGCTATAGTCCCAGAGGAGGAAAGAGAGTGGCATGATGTTAAGAACAATAATGAACAAAAATATGATGATTGGATGGTCAGAACGACGATCAACCAATCTCATGCCATTTTGAAAACACAATTGAAGAACCCAATTGTGTCTTCCTCTATGAATTCCCCAGTAAAACCCTCTTCATAAGAGGGAAAATCCTAAATGATATGGCACAGTTATATGAAAAAGTAACTATCAGATGAAGATGAGTATTTGTCAAATCCTATGTTGTCTTTGACTTTGGAAGATTTTATGCCATCTACTTCAAAGAAACAGGAACCTCCCCACCAAACGGCACAACCTAAACAAGATAATCAGGTAGAGTCTTCATCAGATGAAGACGTGATCTTCAATTATGTTAATATGATTCAATTAAAAGATTCATATTCCAGTCACAGTTTTGATTTTGATGAGCCTGAATTCCCTATATAAAATAGAGGAATCAGAGGAAGTTCCAAAGGCTCAGGATATAGGGGAAGACATGGATCATTCAGAGGCAACTATTCCAATTCTACCCCTACTAGAACTGTATATGCTGCAGAAACTCATGGTAGAGCCTTTCAACGAGTTCAACAAGAACATGAAAGTTCTTCCACACAAGGTAGACTCAGTCCTAGCACAATTATTTTGGATGATCGGTTAAAGGTTCCATCTTCTTCCACCAAGAATGTATGTAGACCTAATCAGTCTAATCTTCCAAATCCAGGAGTATTACCAATTCCTATCCCAATACATGATGCATCAAATTCCAAAGCTTCATCTTCCAAGGCACATGCTAAACCAAATGTTCTTATTGGGAAACGCCGACCTTTGGATCAAAAGTATGATATATTGAAACACCCAGCCCATATATCGGCCATGTTATCAATTATAGATGACTTTAATTTATCAAAGGATCTTCGGGAGGCACTCATCGAGGCTTTGTCAAGTCCTCAGGAGTTTGAGCCTGAGATTGCTGCAGATGAAGTCTACCATGTAGAGAATAGTCCTGTAGAATTCCATACAATGATATATTTTACTAATGAAGATTAAGATAATGTTGTGCATGGGCACATTAGACCTTTTTACATATCGGGCATGGTCAATGGTGTTGATATCCAAAGAACATTCATTAATAATGGTTCAGGAGTCAACCTCATCACCATTCATATACTTTTTCGATTGGGCGTCAAGGAATCTAATTTATCTCCTTCTACTATGATGTTACAAGGATATGATAAAAATGAACAAGAACCACTGTGTGAGATTACACTCAGAACTTAGTTTGGAGATCTTGTATCTAATTCAGATTACATGGTTGTTGATCAAGACTCAGCCTTCAACATCTTATTTGGAAGACCCTGGCTTCATCAACATGTGGTTATCCCTTCCTCATACCATCAATGTCTAATGTATTGTTTTGATGGTCATGTTGGGACATTGTATGGTGATAAGGCCTCGTTCAAGACATTTGAATCTCAATACATTGAGGTGGAATTCTATCACAAGAAGGGAAAAGAGGAATACACAACAAAGGAGATTACCAAAGTTAATGCTCCATATGGTTTGGAAAAGATTCCAGTAAACCCCTTAGCACATGTGAGAACATATTATGTGTTTCCTATCAGTCAAATTGACAGGATAGACCCAAATAAAAATAATCTTATGTAATGATCCATAATTTCAATTATGGAAATCGAGCCAAATAACATGGGAGACATTGGTGATCCACCAAGAAATGATGAAAGCTCAAATGGATATGTCTTCATTTCATCTACTGAAATTCAGAAAGTCTATACTTCACCAACCAAGCAAGAAAAATTTATAGAAATTTTATAGGTGAATGATTATTTTTATTATCAATCCCTCATCTTCTCTTTATTTCCCAAGGAAGACCATTTATCATCAATTGGGATAAAAATGGATGATTCTTCTTCAAAATGAACATGTTTTGACATCTCTTCTGATCATGGAAATTCTGCTTCATCATCTACTATGCAAGTAGAAATAGAAGAAGTAACACATGTTGAAGAAAAAGTGGAAGATCTCAGAGATGCTCCTCCAACATTTGAAGATGGTATCTCAACCACTGTGGATGAACTTAGAGAAATCAATCTTGGTACAAAAGAACATCCATTCCCCACTTTGATCAGTGCATCCATGAATCTTGAAGAACAAGAGATGTATATTTCTTTTCTAATGAAAAATAGAGATATATTTACTAGGTACTATGCAGAGATTCCAAAGCATGATCCTGATGATGCCACTCATCATTTGGGTTTACCAGAAGAACATTGAGGATTCATACAAGCCGCTAGAATAACACACCCAACCAATGCTTCCAAAATTGAGGCTGAAGTGGATAAGAATATCAAATCTAACTTTTTCAAAGATGTTCAATATCCAATGTGGTTGGATAATATAGTCCCAGTGAAAAAGAAGAATGGGAAAATTAGATTTTGCATTGAGTTTATAATCATAATCGGCATTGTCCTAAGGATGATTTTCCAGTTCCGATTACAGAACTCTTAATTGATGCAATAGCTGGACATGAATCACTCTCCTTCATGGATGGATATTCCGAGTATAATCAAATCCAAATTTCTCCAGAAGATGAAGAATCTATATCCTTTAGTTCCCCTCGGGGTGTGTTTTTCTACCGGGTAATGCCCTTCGGCTTAAAGAATGCAGGCGCAACATATCAGGGTGCTTGTATCATATCTTCAAACCGTTTTTGGGAATTTTTTTTGAATGTTATTTGGACAATTTAGTGTTCAAATCAAAACAAATTTCTAATCACTTGGCTGATTTGAAATTTATATTCTGCAAGCTTCGAAAACATAATTTGAAGATGATCCCCCTAAAATGTGATTTTGGGGTAACCTCAAGAAAATTTCTCAGCTTTTTTGTACGCCATCATGGTATTGAAGTCGATACTGAGAAGAAAAAGTCAATCCATGGTAAGTCACCTCATCAAAATTTGAAATAATTGAGAGGAAATCTAGGACACTTAGCCTATATTTGGCGTTTCATCGCCAATTTGGCAGGTAAAAGCTTACCCTTCTCCAAATTGATGAAGAAGGGAGTCACTTACCAGTGGACTGAAGAATGTCAAAAAGCATTCGATATTCTCAAGAAGTATCTATTGTGTCCACCAGTGTTAATGCCACTTGTTGAAGGAATACCACTTATCCACTATATAACAGCTCTAGAGAGATCATTGGGTGTCTTTCTTGCTCAGATGAATGATTTTGGGAATGAAAACGACCTCTACTATCTTAGTAAGACTATGCTTGAAGTAGAAACCCGATACTCAAATATTGAGAAGTGCTTCCAAGAATTAATCTTTGAAGTTCAGAAGTTGAGACATTACCTGAAACATCACGAGGTCGAATTGGTATCTCATAATAACCCGCTCAAATTCGTCCTTAGTCGTCAATGCTTACAGGATGAATGGAAAGGTGGGGAGTTATTTTGCAGCAATGTGACATTCAATATGTGTCTCAAAAGGAAATAAATGGCCAAAATCTGGCTGATTTCCTTGTTGAACACCCTTCAGTAGAAGACACATCTTCATATATTGAACTCCCTGATGAGGGAGTCATCTCTAATCATGAATGTATTCAAACACGGGAAATGTACTTTGGTGGTGCTTCCAGAAGTACAACAGGGTAGAAAATGGAAATTCCTAAATTCAACAAAGTTGGCTTAGGAATTGTACTCATTTCTCTAGAAAAGGCTATATTACCATATTCCTGCTCATTATTGGGAGGCATCACAAATAATGAAGCGGAATACGAAGCTCTTATTCCAGGATTGGAGTTGGCGCTTTAATCACAAGTGAATCACTTAAAGGTGAAAGGTGATTCAGACCTGGTAATTAGACAAGTCAATGGGTATTATGCTGTCAGAAAAGAAGAACTAATCCCTTTGTATGATTACTTCAGAGAGTTAATGGAGAAATTCCTTTCGGAACCTAAATTTTCTTATTTCACAAGATCAAAAAATGCTCAAGTTGATGCACTAGAAAATATAGCCACATCTCAGGAAGATCCAAATCGAGATTCGACAACCATCAGTATTGCCCATAGTCGTACAATTTCACCTTATGTTCAAGCTAGAATAGTGGAAATCAATGAAATTAGTCCCATCTCTGAACCATACGGTCACACTACGGGATGGACGACATCTATCAGGGAATACCATCAAAATGGAGCACTTCAACCTGATAGAGCCAGGAAATAACAAATCTGGAGATGTGTGGTCAATTTTACTCTTTATGATAGCCTAGATCACCTAGAGGAAATTATCTACAAGTGTGGTTTTGATGAAGTTCTTTTCAGATGCATTGAAGGTGAAGAGACAATGGTTTTCCTGAAATAAGTTCATGCAGGAGTCTATGGTGCCCACCAGTCTAGACATAGACTATCTGATCAAATTTGAAGGCATGGATACTTTTGGCCTTCAATGACACAAGAATGTGTTGATTTCACAAAGTAGTGTCAATCTTCCCAATACATGACAACTTCATTCAACAACCCCCCTGAGTTGCTTCATATAGCTAAATACTCGTGGCCATTTTCCACATGGGGAATGGATTTAGTGGGACCTTATTTTTCATCTACATCCAAGTAGTTTAAGTATATTCTTACTGCTACAGACTTCTTTTCCAAATGGGAAGAGGCAATACCTCTCAAAGAAGTTAGTTCTAAAAGCATTGTAAACTTTATCATGTCTAACTTCATTATGATATTTGGTTTCCCTCATACCATATTGACCGACAATGTCACCAACTTATGTTCATCCAAGGTGAAAAAGTTGTATCAAGAATAAAAAATCAAATACAATCATTAATCTCAGTATCATGTAGCGGCCAACGGCCAGATATAAGCCTTCAAAAATACTCTGTCAAATATACTACAGAAGATGGTGGATAAAGATAAGAGGTCATGGCCGGATATACACTTTCATGCTTTATGGGATTATCGGACCACCACCCGCACTACAATGCGGTCAACTCCATATTCATTGGTATATGGAACAGAAGATGTTTTTCCAATTGAGGTTCAAGTACCCTCGCTCAGGGTAGCCATTTTTGATCAGTCATCTATAGATGAACAATCTCAAAAGCTATTGGATGAATTGGAACAATTAGATGAGAAACAATTGGGCACCATGCACCAATTGGAAGTCTATCAGAATCAAATAGCATGAGCTTTCAACAAAAAAGTTTGTCTTTGTTCATTCGTTCAGGGGGAATTGGTATTAGTTCTTAGAACTCCAATGATACCAAAAAAGAAACCACCTAAGTTTGAACCAAAGTGGGATGGACCTTAATAAATACATAAGGTCTACTCAAATTGATCTTATTCTTTAATCTCAATGGATGGAGAACTCATCACTACTCCAACCAAATGCAGATTTTTTAAGAAGTACTTTGTATAAACACAAGATGCCTAACCAATAGTCCATGAATATGAATTTAAACAATTTTCATGTCCCTTCATCCAGAACGACGTAAAACTTCACCATCAACAGTCCATGCATATGACTTTAAACTATTGACACTTACGTCCAACATGACCTTAAACTGTGACGTCCAGACTACATGATACTAAACTGTACAGAAGTCCCTTACGTCTAGCAAGATGTTAAACTGCATAACCAACAGTCCATGCATATGACCATAGACTATTATCACTTTTTCTAACATGAAGCTAAACTGTATTGTTTTTTTTTCTCATCCAACATGACATTAAACTGTGAAAAAGTCCCTATTACGTCCAACATGATCTTAAAATGTGTCCTCTTTTTTCCTTACTACATGACATTAAACTGCACAGTCGTATTTTTGTCCAACATCACATTAAACTGTATTGTCCCCATTGTTCTAACTACATGACACTAAACTGTATTGAAATCCCTTAATACGTCCTACATGACGTTAAACTGTATTTTTTCCTTGCTACATGAAATTAAACTCTCCAACACCAATAGTCCTAACTACATGACTTTTAACTAAATAATCCCTTCATATGTCTTACATGACATTAAATTGTGCATCGTTAATTTTGTTGTTACCTCTTGTTTCTCACACCGAGTATGACTCATGTGAGCTTAGAGATAATTTCAACCATAACACACTCTTTGGGCCGTTAACCACATGTATGTCCCAACATCATATTTTTGGTCCACTGTCCCCAAAACAAATTGACCACTAATTCATTATTTAACTGAACAACGCGGACTTTGATCCTTGCCTTACAGGCTGGGTATGTAGGTATCATCTCAAGGTCCAAGACCAAAACCAATCTCTTCACATCGGTTCACCTTCATCTCATATGATGTTGATAGGTGAAACCGCTCCCAGAATCAATATATTTACATTGGTTCACCATCGTCCTTACTATACGACGTTAAAAAGCACAAATTTTTTTTCCTGTACGACAATAAACTACTATATTCATTGATACCCTCCCCTGATATGGAATCATTATTTATATTGATTTTCAATCATGTTATATTCAAAAAAAATTTATGTGCATACATGGAAATACCTAAACCTTTTATCTTGGGTTTAAACCATCATTGCACAAAAGTCCCCTTTCATCCTTCACATGTACGAGCCAAATTTGTACATAAAGTATTTCTAGAACTACATGGGATTTATTACCATCCTTATGGGATATGTAGGAATGTTCAAGTGTCCCTTGAATCCAGTCCCAAGACTTTTGGGCCTAACCCCAAATTCCACTTTCATTCCCCTGGCTGATAAGTCCCCATGAAAACACACACTGTGTATTTATTATAATGGTTCGGGCACTATCACCCTAAACTAAGATCCCTCATACTTTCATCACGCACGATGTTAAACTGTAGTTTTAGAACTATGTATGGCTTGATTCCCATACTTATGGGATACTTAGTGAAGTCCAACATTTCAATTCAGGAACCATCCATAACATGATTATGGTTAGCATAGATCTGTGTATCTCTATATACATTGGAACATAACCATTTTTTATGTGTTATAATCATAGCTTTAAATATTTTCAGATCATCATAACTCTTTTCTTGACCTCTAGTCACAAAAATGTCCAATATCTATGAGCTCTTTTTCCTGACTATGCAGCATGTGCCATTAGGCATCCTTGCATAAACAGTCTACATAATAGACTTGTCAGCCAAAAGATACTATTATTTTACTATACACCCAATTCCCTTAGGTGGACCTACATAATTCAACCCCCTAATAGGTTTTTTAAATAGTGGTGACTTCATTCTTGGGAGGAAAAAATATTTTTTCCTTATTTGTCTTAAGGACAATATGTAGGGATCCACAAAAATAGCCATCGTTTACCTATATTTCCCATATATTTTTTCATGATCTGAAAATATTCAAGTCTATGGTTTATATTTTCTCTTCACTCCGTTTGGGTCAGACCTTCGTAGGAGTGACATTCATCCAGTTCTAAAAGAATTTTTTTTGGAAATATCTTCTCCATATTCAAGTTCCTCTTTCCATACAGAAAACTCTATACATTTGAAAAGTTGAATCCCCATAATCTTTCACATGATTCGTAGCAATAGAAAAGTATATTTCTGATATTTTATTTCCTGACTATGAAGCACGTTCCTTTTGGGGGCCTTGTATAAGTAGTCTACATAACGGACCTGTTAGACAAAAGATGCTATTTATTTGACTATGTAGTCAGTTCCATTAGGTGGCCCTACATTATTCCACCGCCTAACGGGTTTGTTAAATAATGGTAACATCATTATTGGGAATTACTTCTTCTAATGCCTCTTAGATCTTTTTCATATCATTCCTCAGATTCAAATTTTCTTAAGTTGTAGTTTACATATTTTCCCTCATACTTGAGTGTGGTAATATGTTTTCTAATAAATTGTCAATGAATTGAGTCAATTTTAATCTATTTCAGTCAAAGCTATTTCGACTTTAAACATTAGCCTATTTATGTCTGACATGCATGACTTTAAACTCCCCACAAAAGACAAAGGGAAATATGAATAAAAGTCAAGTTCCAGCTCACTAAACATACATTTTCTATGATTTAGGTTTTATTGAGAAATTAAAAGATTCATTGTTTGTAGGGTTATTTATAATAATCCTCGTAAAAATCAAACTATGCTTAATTGGCCCATTGGCTTAGGTAAAAATTAAAAGCAGGTAGCAGGAAAATACGTGCAGAAGTGATTGAAGATGAAAGTGTTCTATATTTTTGATGAAAAAGAAATAGAAGGACATCCACATATTAGAGTCTCTTCTATTTTCTAAAGAAATTACAAGAAAATGTCAACATAAGTCATCACATGATGAACAACATCACGAGCTTCATCAGCAGCTACTTGAAGCTCATGCACCTGACCAACATCACTATTTTCGTCCTGATGGAGTGGTTTCTTGGCATCTGTGATGGCCTTCATACGATTCGTTTGAGCTCCCTCCAATGAATTATTCAGTTGGTTATGTTTCCCAGTAATAGCGTATAATTGTTGTTGAAGGTACATTTTCTGGACGACTTTATCTTTGATCTTATGCTTCAGCTACTTCATCTTGGTAGCATAGTCAACCTCAGCTCAGGATACCGCAGCCTCAAATTCACCAATATTGGATAACAGTTTCACCCTGGTCAGATCTTCAAGACACTTTTTCTACTGCTCCCTCCTGAAAATGACCTGTTTCACCGTAGCATGGATCTTTTCATACCCAAAACTGCCAAGTCCCAATATGAAAAATTGGGATGATAGCCAGGGAATCTTCGATGGAAGCTTTTATAGAGAAACTTCAGATCTGATTTTCCATATTTTCTACCATGCCTTGCGTCATGAAAATTGGAACTCCTATTGAACTTCCAGGTCCGACTCAGCATCACTGTCACAGGGGGTAGTATAATCTGGGATTAATGCGCATAGGGAAGTGCCATATTCGGCTCCTTCCCCCTAACCTGATCTTCTTCACATTCAATTCCTATTGGGGAGGAGGTTGAGGCCTCACCTCCAGATCTAGGCACTGCAATTGACGGCCCTGTATAATTAATTGAAAGCTTTGGTTAGTTTCAAAGGATAACAAAAGAATCAGTTGTCTTGGAAATTAATTACAATCACAAATATTGTTATTCCATACCCAACGGTAGATCAGAAACTCGAGAAGTCTTCTCCCCATCTTTCCTATCATCGACATGATTTTCAAGATGATTTTGAGGAAGCTCTACTGGGTTCAGCTCCACTTGCACTAATGTATCTGCAATGGTAGAGTTTTCTATACACCCTTCATGCATGGGTAGTTTAGCAGCTTTCTCAGACAAATCTGCACATTTGATCCAATCATGATTAGACATGTAATAAGAAGTTATTCTTAATAGGATGAAGGATAACACTAACGTCCATAATCTTCTAAATTACATGGTAATTTAACATGATTTATAAAATCATCAAAAGATGTTCCATGTTCCATCATTTCATCTAATGTCATCTCAGAATCCTTGTTAGTCTCACCAGTGGGAGCATTTGATGTGTATTCTTGGAGAAATTAATAATGTGGTCCTTGACCCTGGACAACATCTTCCGATAAAATCGTAGCATCAATTGCAATAGCCACCAAATGATCTAATGCAGGGGTTGAACCTGAAGTATCACAAAATGGAAGTCATTCAATGATTCATTCAACATTTTATGAAGCATTGTTAACTTACCAGTAGTTGGTTCTTCTATTCTTTCAACAGTAGCAAGAGGGATATATGGAACATATGCTGGCTCTTCTCCAAGTGCATCCAAGTCAGTCAGAATTTTCAATTGTTCCATAGCATCCTCCGTAGTCCTAAAAGGAGGATCATTCCTTTCCCTCAGAGGGGAAATTGAATTAGACCCTGAAATCCATAGAAATATGAGAATGATTTCCATGGGTATAGATTCATGATTATCTAAAGGACTTACCACTACTAATGAAACATTTAGCTGTGGACTTCATCCTCTGATGCCTTTGCTTCTTTGACTTTTTGGGAGTATCTGCAGTATCACTTACAGGTACTTGAATTGGACAATGGAAGGCCATGTCCAACTCTTCATTCATGGCCTGCTGACCTAGAGATATCTCGCCCGATTCACGAGTAGATTCATCAGCGACCCCAATGGTAGTACCAAAAGGGATATACTACGGTGAAGGAACTTCAGTAGTTACTTTCTTTGCAAGCTATAGGATGAAAAAAATAATTTCCTTAATTAACAAATCAATGACTGAAATCAAGTTTCAAGGAAAATAATGATTGAAAACTGACATCTTAATGGGCCACATAATCATGCCACTCCTCATCAGTCCCCTCAGCGGCACCACGATCTATCATTTCCTTCACCTACTTGGTGATAGTAATAGAATCGTCAGTGGCATATATGAGTATTTACATCTCTCTAATGTAAGACCGCACTTCATTGGGGTTATCCTCGTATTGGATATCTATAGAATCCACAACATTCCATATTCCAGGGAGTTGTAGAACCTTTCACAAATCAATCCAGGCAGTCTCAGTACCACAATATAGACTCGGCCATGTCTGGACAGCCTTTGGTTGTAGATATTCTGTGTGTGTACCAGAAGGCTGCGAGGAAGGTCCTACAATCTCAGACTTCAATTTCATCCCAGCTCCTACACCTATTGATAGAGAATAATAAAATAAGACTTATTTCTTTTTAAAGTTATGGTGATTAAATTAACATGATGAAGTAACTCACCAGGAGTTAATGGAGTAGGTCTTTTGATTCTGATCAGAGGATTATATCGGGTACGAGGCCACTTTTCCACTTGTTGTGCCTCATCATCCCCATCATGGGAATCTAATGTATCAGTCCTAGAGGAGGAATCTGGCGAATCAACTTCAGATGGGGAAGCATCACCTTCATGAGGAAGGGTTTCCTTCTCTACAGTCCACTTCCTTTTCCCCACCTGATAAACTGGGTGATTCAGAACCACTTTAGGGTATGATTCAATCCAGTGCATGGCATACCATGTTGTCAAGTTATGTGCCACTTTTTCAAATGGTAGATCAAACAACTCCCTAGTCTTCTCTCTAGATGTCAGCAACCACAGTTGCCGAGAAAACATCGGATGTTGCTCTAACCTGACATGTACAGGGGGAGATACATCAATCTGTTACAAACACATGAATTGGCGTGCAAATCTACATGTAGCATAGGCTTCACATATAATCTCTCCATCAATCCTGGCGACCAGCACACCATCTCAGCAGGACAACATGTATGCCCTCAAATACTAGTGGGTTATTCCATCATCAACAAACCTCTAGGTTGGAGGATTTCCATTGGGAAAGAACTTGAATTCCTTAAACATGCTCAACCTCACATTCATGTCATTGGAATTAAGATATAATGGAGAAATTCCATAGAATGCTTGCACTGATGGCCTGAATGAACTTCCATGAATTTGTACTCTATATTGTAAATTATTAGTCCTAATGTGAGGGGCGATCCATCCCCAAAAAACATGTAATTGACCCACTATTCTCAAGGGATATTTACCCATGAAAAAATGATGTAAACTCTTGTGAATATTTTCAAAAATGGGGGTAGCAAACCCAACCTTTTTTCCCTCAAACAACTTTTCCCAATAACGAAGGTCCATGGCTTGACGCCTCCCTTCGAGTCCCTGACTGGAAAGAGACAAATGCTGAGCCACAAAGCCAAGAAGCCCGCCTGACGAGTCTTCTTTTGGATCCATTGATTCACCTCATATCCCCATTTCTCAATCAATTATGCTTCTAGAGTTGGCCAGAATGTTCCAGGAGCACCCCTCTTCTTGGTTTTTGGGCAAGTGGTAGGACGAGTGGGGATCTTCTACTTGGTCAACTTATTCTTAGATCCCTTCTCCTTTAATTCCTTCTCCATCGGCTCCTTCTCCCTCCTATTGATAAGAAATACATTCATCCAGTACTTTGGATGAATATCCTTTATAGAATGAGTAAAGGAGGTCTCTAAACACTTGAGCCTGTGGAAGATTTTAAATAATTCCCTAGCCAAAGTAGGAGTATTCTCTTAATCATTCCAAGTCACCTTGAGAGGAATGAATTCATCATACATGTTGCACAAAATTGGATCCCCTGAGATACTGTAGACATCCCATAGACGGATGCCTACTTCTCCATGAGTCAGAAGGAATGAATTGGTTTCTGGGCTCCAGTGGCTGAGTATCTCCGGCACGAAGTTATCATTTCTTTAAACATATATTTGCCCAACCCAGATAACATCATATATCTCCAATTCTTTCAAATCCTCAACAAAATTTGCACAAGTCTGTCGCACCGAGTATTCCCACATCCAAGTTGTCTTCACACCTCCCCCAGGACGGAAGTCCCAACATTTCTTCCAGCCTCTGGATTGATCAATTTGAGCATTTCATAATATTGAAGGATGACAATGTGGTTGCTGCTCCGACTTATGATGTTTAATATATGGCGTACAAGGGCTATGATGCATCATGTGGGCCTTCTCCACTGTTCCAGTAAATATAAATCCTTCTCCACGTGAGATATTTGCAGAAGCAAAGTTGGTGTAATTCTAAAAACATGATAATAAGAGATAGTTCTTTGCTTCTGGAATAGTTACTTCATGCAGATGACCATAACCGTTCAAAGGCAGTTAAGTGCTTTGTGGGAAATCAAATTGATATTTCTTCAGATATTTGGCGAAATCCGGAAGAGTGCTATCACAGACGGTATAATAATAATGGCCAACGATGTTCATCATATCATCAAGACGTTTGATTTCTAGTTCAACATCCATTTCAATTAACTTGGGAGGAAATGAATCTACACAAATGTTGAATAAATTAACTCTTAAATGGGTTTATTTTTCATAATATTTGTGATGGAATTCGAAAAATATGGAAAAGGAATTAAGGCTCGCAAGTCAAATCTTGGCGCACAAGTGTGGATGTGTCACACAAGTGTTAATATGCTGCGCATGTTTTTGGCACGTAGGTACCACCGCGCAAGTCCAAATAACTTGATAGCAGTGCGAAAACAAATGAAAAGCAAAAAAAAGAGCAAACTTGGACTGTGAAGGTGACCAACGCGGTGAGAGCTCTAAAATCTAGAAGTCAGTTTGATGCATGACAAATGGTCACATATTTATAAGCCAGGCCTCCCACCTGCGCACCTAATGCTACCGTGCTCCATCCAGCGTGCTCCTACCCTACCCGACCTGCACCTGCGCGATGAGAGTTGCACGCTAAACAATTGCGTGCCTCTTTCCCTTTGGGTTTCTTCTTTTCCTCAGAGTCACATCCTTATTCATTCGGATCCAACTCTATGGGGGGACTTTTTTTTTTCTCATTTTCGTCACAGAGTCTAAACGAATGCAAAGGGAAATTCCTTATCAAAAATTGATTCATCCTTTGAAGAAAACATCAAAAATAAACAAAGGAATGAAAAAGGATTCAAATACCTTTGGGGTGCGCAAGTTACCACACTATAGCGTAAGTACACTTCTGTACCACCTAATGGTCATGCATGTGACTTGTGCACCCTCTTTGAAACCTGCCCAGGGTCTTCTCCTACCTATAAATACACCCGATGGGCCCCCCAATTTAGGGAGTAATTTTTCCAGAATTTAGATACAGAGCTCTGAATGCCCAAGTCTCTTCATCAAGTCTTCCAAACACTTATAAGGCAATTAATTACCTAGAATTGAAGGTATAAACAAGAGGAGCACGGTCTAAGTGTTATAATTCTCTAACACTCGCACGTCTAAGTGTTTTACCCTTAAGGTAAATGGACACACCTGCGCCCCTCCTTATCTACTCATTGAAAATTGCACGCCACTCTTCTGGATGTTCCCCAGGAAAATTCTAAAGGCTTTGATCAAGGATCTCACAAGTATTACCCTACTGGTTAAAAATCGTGCAAGTACCCATTTGTTGCGTAGGTATACCTACATGGCCAAGACTTGTGCGCTCACGCAGTCCCTGCGCGACCCTCCAGGACTTACGTTCCCTTTTACTTTTGGGTGACCTTTCTTCCCATTTCACCCCTCTTATGCCATTACACCTCTCATATTCATGATTCAGTCTTCAAGACACTCTTTAATGCCATTTATGGCATGTTTTCATAATTGAATTCCATATTCTAAAGTAATTACGTGGAACATCTCTCAAAACCTAGTGATTTACACATCTTTATGTCACTAAAATTTGAGATTTCATTCATTGAATCTCATACTTTAAGATGAGAGAACCCTATTATTGGGAATCCTCCTTAGGATTAATCCCCAAGTCCTCATTAATTTGGGCATACTTCTTAGTTGTAATCCCCAGTCATAATTTCATTGACTTGGGCATCCTCCTTAGGAGTAAGCCCTAGTCATAATTTCCCTTAATTTTGGCATCCTCCTTAGAAGTAAGCCCAAGTCCCTTAATTTGGGAATCCTCCTTAGGATTAATCCCCAGTCCCCTAATTTGGGAATCCTCCTCATGAGTAATCCCCAACCATAATTCTCGTAACCCAGGATTCCTTTTCAGGAGTAATCCCCAATCTCAAATATGGGCATCCTCCTTAGAAGTAATCCCCAAGTCCCTTAATATTCAAATCCCTTTAACCCATTCCTTCTTCTCAATAGTAAGCCCAAACCTTAATTTAATTTTGATTTGGACTTCCTTCCCAAGAGTAAAACCCAATCATGAGTCCCTTCCTAATTTTGGCGTCTTCCTCAGGAGTATTCCCCAAGTTAGAGTACCCAAATTTCCATGAAGTACATACACCTTTATGGACCTTGTTCTTATACTTCTTCCCTGAAGTAAATCTTAATCCTCATCTATTTTGGGCATTCTTACATATATAATCCCTACATCATAGCATCATTCATGGCAAGATTGTCTGGTTTCACAAATACCTCTTGTTTCTCACACCGAGCATGAGACACTTGAGCTTAGAGTGTAAAAGTAATCATGACATGTTTCATTGAGCCTTCAATCATGCATAAACATCATACTCTCTTACCTGAACTATGTGGGAAATGATACCTTTTCGAAAAGAAAGATACGTAGGTAGCCCATCTGCGGGAACGATACCAACTCTGAAATAATCCATGTCCTTCTGAATGAAAATAAACATCAAGAGCCCCACTGAGTGGCTTTAAAACCAGTATGGTCGTCATAGTGACCAAGATACTTTTATGAATTGAAGGATACCATTGACTAAGAATCTCTAACAAACACAGATGTTTTTTTATCGATGAAGAACTTCGAATACATATAAATGATTCTCTAAATTTCCTACATATCAATCAATAATTGTCATATCTAAAGGAAATCTCATTCTATACTTGGTAATGTAATAAGGATTCATGAACACAACTTAAATCTATAAAGAGAGTCCCGGACTAGACAATAATTCCCCTCAAAAAGGTGTGATGAGTTCGGCCTCCCATCCTCTCGACCAATGTAAATTTCAAATCCTCATCAGTCCACAACTAATGAGCTCCTACATTTGGAAATTATGTCCAAATGGATATGGAATCATTGGATGTTTCCGGTTCTACGAATAGACATATTAGTAACCGATTGTAATGTTTGAACCTTCAATCAACGTGGTCATCCAAAATTACAAAAGAGACAACTAACATTCCTAGAGGATGAAGATATTTATATTTTATATTTACCAAAGCTTTTTTCTATTACCTTTCATAACCAATATGCAATTTAGTGGTGAAAATCATGAAAACCCATGAAATAATTAGAGAGAGATACTGATTATAACAATTCAATGGAAAAAGGAATTTATCCAATTATATTGCAATTACTTCTCAGAAATATGTAATTTGACTATTGGAGATATTCTATAATCAAAACTGCATATTTCACGAAAAATATATTTTACAGTCGATTATATAAAGAGGTTATGATGTGTATGTAACATTTTTTCACTTGAGAGTTCTTATTTTTATGATTTAGATAGTTTATCTTAGGCATTAATTTTCGAGTTTATCATTGTATGTAACAGAACATTTCTATTTATAATTTCTATTTGTCTAATCTAGTTTATTTCTAACTCTTAAGGTTAGAATGATAAAGGTTATTAAAATCGTTTTGATCAGGGGTTCTCAAGGCCAGGGAAAAAAAGATTCTCTAATTGTCTAATCATGGTCTTTGTAGATGTCAAAGAAATAACATACGACAGGTTATGTCATGGTCACCTAAAGATATGTTTATATACTATTGGAACCAAATTTTTGAATATTACAGTATGTCGTTGACGATTTTAGATGTTTGAAAATTATGTAAAAATAAAAATATAGTATTAATGTAATCCTTAAAGAATGTTCTTCGATATAGAGGAGATATATTTTTTTACATTTATATTATAATAAGTGTTTTTTTCTTATTTGTTATGGATTTTTCTTTTCCCCATTATAGAACAATGAGGACAATAAGTCCATCTTGACAAGAGGCACATGTGGGGCCAAGGCCATCCATTCCCAGGGGGAGTTGGCCTGATACTGATAAAATATTAGTATAGAAGGAAACATTGCTCACACAACATGTGGGTGAGCATATGGATATGTCCCATGTTGCCCAAGCCCATAGACATGCATAGCCTGATCTAGAGACTCAGTGTGATGAGGCCAGTGGGTTGGAAGTGATGTATAAGGTATGGGTGCCAACTATGTTTTGGGATAAAAAAATAGAATCCATGTAAAGGATTAAATACTGAAGTGGTGGCATAGATATAATTCAATATGGGATTGGATAGTTTCGTGGGACCGAATATGGTCCATCCAATCGTGCCTCCCAATGATATGTGCCATCCAGTTTCGCCTCCTGCTGATCATGGTTGTTTTCTCCAATCATTCAAATTGCTATTAAAATCAATGGTATCACGAGTGAAATATTTTAAAATTAATCAGCCCTTCACACCATAATACAACTAACATTAACACCCCTCTCATCCATCTACCTCCCAAGAGGATGGTTTTACATGGAAAAGTCACATTCTCAAAATCGCCACTGTACCTCCATACCTTCACTGAGATTCACATGACTCTAAGATAAACAATATAATCCACTGCGAGATCTAATAAAGAGCACTTGTGAGATATTGTAGGATCCCCCAACAGTTCTTGGAAGCCATCACATGTTCATACATTGATTATGAAACCTTACCCAAGATGCAAATTTATAATGTCATAATAAGATCGACAACCATGAACCCATAATCTGTTGGTATATTTGTCATCCGAATTAATTCAGATTTTTTTGGGATCATGTAATGCCATCGAATGAAATAAAGGAGTTACATGATCAGATGAAATAATCTTGCGATAAGACCACCACAACCACACTGGTGAACAAATTATTCAGCCCATGAAAATTGAAATGAAACATGGACAATGAAATCATACATTAACCCTTCTATTGTCAAGAGTAAAGAGACAATAGTATAGGGGAGGGATCTCCCAAAAAAGAGGTCAGTGAAATAGAGTCGTTGACCACGACTATCAAAGATCATCTATAAAAAAATCATGTGTCCCTAATCTGAGCTTCTATCCTGAATTCATCACAATATCTCTTCTCTTGATCTTTATAAGATCATGTGATAGCATGAAAGCCTTCCCCTAGGAATTCTCGAAAGATATATTGAAAATACTCTCCTCATATTATGAAATAACATGAGCTATGGATCCACATAAAATGTGATAAAATAGGTCATAGAATACACTGATCACTCATAATTATGCCCATGATTATGATTCTGTGAACATGACAACCCCAATCTATTGAATAATGGGAACACCCTTACTTACTGACCACCACACAACCATTGTGTGAGTTTTTAGTGTGTCTCAAATAATCCTTGAATGATCATGTGGTCACATAATAAAAATGATACTTATATATTTTGGTGCACATATGAAGATCTAATATGGGTATCATGGCCATGTAGAGTCGACTGTGAAGACCCCTTGATCCCATGATGTCCCTTTTCAACCACCATGTGAAGGGATTCATAAATGATCACTCATGAAAGTGTTCATGGGAATGTACTAATAAACATGAAATATTTCATCATATGGCACAAAAACATGATATTGTGACCCCCAAACATAGCTAGAGTAATGGTTTCCCCAACATGCATCATCACCATCAATATTTGTCCATTCATTCCTCCTCTCCATATAATGTATTAATTCACCAACACACAGTGAGGCTTTGATACACAGTCCCTCATGAATGAAAACATGTCATATCGTGAGATCCCATTAGGAATAAATGAGAATAACATGAATGAACGATCCTCATGAAAACCCACTATGGTATGAGATACCCTAAAAAATCCATAATAATGAATGATTCCACATATGGTTTTGACTTCGTAGACAGAAAACCTTCAATGCCCTCCCATGGTCTGGTACATGAGACATTCATGTCTTGTGATGCCTTTATGTTTACTTGGAAGGGTTTCCTCGAAATGAAGTGCCTCCATGGGAACCCCTATCATGTGAAGATAATGATAAACAAAACCCCTCATGAGACGTCTTTTTGATCATGCGAAGAATATAAATGATAGAGTATCATGTTACTCCCTCACACAGACATACTCTAGACTATTTATGGCATGTAATCACAGATGAAATTATGGAAAACCTATTCCATGTTCGTGAAACCCTCATCCTATGAAAATATTTGTCTATATAGACTGGAGGTATGACTCTTTTTGGAATGATCATCAACAATTTGGTGGATGCCTGATCCTAAACATGTCTGTGTAAACCTCTAATGAGATAACATTAAGGACATGTGATTGAAAGACTCTTCATTGGATTCATAATGTCCTTTAATGATATGGGATGCATCATATTGATTGAAATTCAAGTGTTGGACAATCCAGTTTGATATCGCAACACCCAATTCACATGTTTCCATTGTAACAAAACCATCTACGGAAACATTTTGTCAATTTTGAGCAGTGACTCATAGTTTCCCAACTTAGTTATGAATATATGTCATGGAAAATGAAATTTTGAAACGAATAAAGAATATTTGAAAGGTTTTCATGGTCATTTGGTTTACCATTATCATGTAAGCATTGCTAAGGATTTTTCTAGAGATATGTCAGGTCCATCATTTGATAGCGCCTGGTCATGTATACTTCAATAATGTGCAAGACCCCAGAAAAATCAACTTTTTAGAAAAGACCCTTTCACATGTATAATTCCCTAATGTGTATAAATTTGAGGCAATATACTTGATCATACACAATATCTTATCCATTTCATTTTTTGATATACAAATAATCTCATACATGTTTGCTTCACCCATGAGACAGAATCTAAGGCATGCTAATTGATTTGGAATATATACTTGGAAAAATATTCTATGTCAATATGATTCCCCAAAATACCACGAAGATGATCAATACCTGTCCAGTTTACATCAAATACATTTAAAAAATATCCATTATGGGATACCTGCTTTATCTGATAGACTTACATGGATACAATCCATGTGGATCCTGACCAAGAAACTGTAGTCGTATATTCATTTTTTCTGAGAAATGCTCCCAATATGCTAGGGACCTCCATTCATGTGACCCTACCAATGATATTCTCTCAAACATACCATGCATGGTCATCACTATCTATCTTTATTCCATCAGGGGTTGAATAATGAGTATACCAAATAGGGAACTTTAGAGTGTAATCCCTTTCCTTGGAGGAAATCTCTGAGTGTATGCCCCAGCCACATGGGAATCATCAATATGTATGCCCTAATTACTAATATAATATAATATATCCCCAATAAGAAAGCCATATATTTTGGTATAATTACCCTATAATTCCTAATATATAAGGAGTGGACATAATGATTCCAAGCATATTTTTCCACCTTAGCATATCAGTGGGTCAAGGGATAACATAATTATGAGAACTCTGATTCTTATAATAACTAGGATATTTAAGACACCTTCATAACACCTGATCTCATATAAAACACCCATTTTTATTTAATTACTTTTTATGACCCTAACATCTCAGTCATCAGAACCCAATTATTCTCATTAGATAATCTCCTAACCCCAACCATTAGTGGATTGATAAATAAATTGAACAAAAATAACTTTAATTCCATCCATAATTTGGATACATAGTATGAATTCTTAAGGATCAGCACAGATACTATATCATAAATGAAATTTGTAATCATTTCTTCAAAAAAAGTAATATTTAATACATGTATAGATATAATCTCATGAAATATGTCCAATCAAAAGCTACCTATTTTTTATCACACCAATCATAGCTCATGTGGTCTTAGAGAAAAAAATTGACTCAAAAAGAAGTTAGATGATATTTCCCTTGGTGTGGTCCCATAATTTGGATGCAGACATGATTACATATTATCTCAGCTCAAAGGTCCATATTCCTAATGAAGCAATCTGGGGAACCCTTATATGCCTAAGACCTTTCTAGGGCCTCTATATTAGTATCTCTCATGACATGGATGCCAATTACTAGAACAATATGGACATTGATTCTAGTTTCAAACATGATACATAGGATGTCTTATCAAAGAATGTGCTCGATATTCACATCCTTACCTTATGATGTTAATCTTCATGGAGGGTTCCACTCATACAACCATAAACTACTTCAAATGAACTAAATTTTCCCTATTTTGTAGACGATATTTAGGACTCCTAATATTTGTTTAATCCAATCTTAAAGACCCCAAATGCCTATATGTATTATAATAATATCTAGTGTGATAAAACATTCCATAGCCCAAAGAAACATAATAATATAAGAGAGAAATAAATAAACCATTATTTAGAAAAAATTGTTCTTATCAGTGCATGTTCATAATCATGTCACTCAAACAGGGGTAGAAATTCTTGTATCATGGTTTGCAAAGGATTTCATGAAAAAATAATAAATCTATAGGAAAGTATCAATGTAGGTAATAACCCCACCAAATGGTTTAATAAACCTAAACTCAAAATCTCTTGACCAATTTGAGTGCCCAAGAGTCAACGGTCCTAAAATCACAGATTATTGCTAGCCATAGGAATGTTGGTCCATAACTATCTATGGAAGTGGGAACTATTGGGTGTTTTATGAATGGTGAAAAAAATGGAAAACCTGATGCATGAGATATAGCGAGGCCTTAAAATCACTCATCAACCAACCATTGTGTGAAACCCTATCCATTCTTTAAAAACTGATCAAACAAACATAGTAAACCCAATGTGTATTCTATTAGCAATTTCATCGATTTAACGGGGTTAGAATTGGCATATTTTCCAGTTCCCATCACACTAGTTTATGCTATTCCCATTAAACAAAAAAATGGAAAACCTGACACATTTCATTTAATAAAAATAATCATTGTGTAAAAAAATTAGGGACTGACTCTTATTCTGTTAACTATGAATGTTATTTATCTAACATTCACTCTTAAATATGATGATCCAATGATATGGTGTTTTCTTTATTCTAATGGTATTCTCAATATTTCTTACAATCCAAACGAAATCATCAAATATGACAGTAGATTCTATGATTAGTAGACAATCTTCTTTTTCCTAGAGGCTGTAACATACATTTTAACCAAAACAATAAATATAGTATTGGTTTGTGAATTTATTTATCTAGGAGTACTATACCAATTCTTCCACCCCGACTTTGGAATTGTCTCATTAAATAATTTGGAGGATGAGTTTCCAACCGTCATCCCCCCATGATAGGATGTAAGAGAGGAAGTGTCCCTTATAGCTCTATTCAACCACTATGGGGAATACCCCTATAATGAAACAACTCACACCATCCCTACCATAGGGATGTGGATGAGGATTGTATATTTGAATGTTCGGCCACCAAATAGCTTCCTAGGAGGGATCCCATATGCTCTGATCATCATCATTTTCATATAATGACCATGATTCCACAACAATATATAGAGGGAGTGGTGCTTACACAAATTTTTCAAGTTGAGAAACCCTATAAGAGATCCCACCAGGGGTATACAAACGATTCTAATTTAGAAAAAGATTAAATCCATACTACTTCCAATTTACATGAGGCCCTCAAGTGTATCCCAATGATGGCCAAGAATCAATCTCATATAATCACAATCTAAGAGCCTCTATCTTCATCACAGCAAGCCTCAATTATTTTGGAATCCAAAGGAGAACTCAATCAAATTGGGATGGTGTAATTTTCAATAAATATTACCCTAGGTCCATCTTCAGTATGGGTATCGACAACTCAATCTGTATACCAGGAAACAACCTATCAACCATGATTCTATGTTAAGGAGGAGCACCAACCAACACGAGTCTCTATCGTTATTTAATCAATTAGATTCATAGATTCCCCATCATAATTTTATAATAATACCCATAAAGATTACAATCATACCTTATTATAGTCATCTGAGTCAAACCTGTTTTTTATCTCCTACCATTGGCACATGGAAAGAATGACTTAGCGGTATATTTCGATCATGTTCATATGTTATTACAAAAAATGTTGGTATCTCAAAGGGTAATAAAAATAGAGCAAATGAACAATGGTAGTAGTGGATTTAATCATTGGGATCTTTGTCAGAACTCACATAATTATACACTTACCTTGTCAACGATGGAGGAAAGGGTGTTTTCATGGCTCCATCCAACTATCCGCTTGAGTAAGAAAAATTAATTTCTATATAATAATAGATGACTCAACTCCATGAAATGAATAGGGATCACTGGAAGATAACTGAGGGAATATTCAGAATATCTCTACATTGGGATGGTGTACCAATGTATGCCTATGAAATCATGCCTTCTAGTGATGTTCCATAGACCACAGGGCTGTGGTAATTTTCATATATTTCATCACCTCATTTGGATAAATCCAAATACTTTTTTACCTCACCCAATTCTTCAGAGCTGGGGGAATGTTTAAATTCCTATAGGACTAGACACATTTCTATATTTTTTACCTCCCCATTTTTGATATTACCAAAACCATCTACATTCAAATGATACAAAAAATGCACCAAGAGTGTTGGGATATTTTAATCAATAAGATGTTTATACATTATCTTAGACCCTTAATGCTTTAGCACATGCCCTAGTAAAATAAATCATGGTAGTATATACTTCACGCTCCATAATCAACCATGTTCCATCAGCAATGATGATATAGAGTACATACAGAAGAAAATCAAGCTCACCCATCTCATGAAGATATACAAAAAATTGTATATTCCTTCCCATGAAGACATGATCCATGCTATTTCAGATATTCCATGGAAATAAGTTTTATAATGTTCCAAATGATTTTATAAATGATCAAGGGAGTTTCGGTAGACCATGCCGACTTTTTCCCCTACCTTCAACATCCCAGACACACCATAGAATGTTACTTTTACATTAAATATTGGATTCATGTTTAGATGGACATGGGGATACTGGAAAAACCAACACATAAATCACCACTACAGTCATATGATAACACTTAACTGGATTCACCAAATATGTAGTGGATAATGAGCTATATACATTCTAATGATAAGAGATAGTCTTTCAAATTAATATAGAAAAAATATTTTCCAATATAACAAAACATGTCTTTATGTATTATGACTATAACCTTGAAAATAGTTTGATCAAGCCCAAAATAATGAGGATGCTGTATGAGGCAGGGTTGATAGGACATTAAACTATTTCCACTACCATCAATGTATTAGGAACAAAATAGAATGATTCTTTTTCTTCAATGATCAGTTGGTTGAATAGGTATTTGTAGGCCTGATAGTGTTGAATCATCCCAAAAGTCATGAAATATGCATAATAGTCGGCCAAAATCTTCTGGATGAGAAACTATCCTAATATGAAATTGGGTAATGTCATTACCATATAACATTAAAATGCACAATTTATTTCCATACAGAAATATGATGAACATCATGGTTTTCATCCATAAAATAAGACATTAAACTGCATTGATCTTGTCTTTACCGGAAGTTGTTAAACCAAAAGGTTAATATCCTTACCACGTGATGATAAACTACATGAATCTTTTCTTTAACACCGGACATTTAACTACATGGATGATGTATTTAACACATGATGTTAAATTGCATGGATCTCATTCTTACCACAAAACTTTAAACTACACAGTTGATGACCTTACTGGAATATGTAAAATGACATGAAACTTATAGAACAACATATAGCTTGATTCTCATTTCCAATGAGAAATGTAGGGATGACTAGATTCTGAATCCTATACCAACCACTTATATTCGTGTCATTAACATATGAAAATGAATTGGACAAAACACATCCCAATCACATGAAAATAAATTGCATGGCATCTCACTCATTGGGATACATCATTTGAATCATAAGATCAGCATACTACAAAGTGACAACGCCCACTTCAAGACACATGGAACCATATATTCTAAATAATATTTATATAATAATGGAGGCAATCAACCAATGATGGATGATGATATATTTTTTGGAGCTCCCAATGGTGTGGGGACCACCCCCATGAATCATATGAGAATGTTCGATAGTGACTATGTGCTACCCACAAATACGGTCACAGTAGAAGATCTAATCCCTGATTTCCAAGCCCCATATATCCTTAGTGATAGTGTTAAAAAAATATGTGTTTGATATGTCCCTGAATTTCCAGGTTCACCATAAAATTTCACCACAAACTCAGAGATTGAAAAAGATGATGACGATCTCAGGAATGCCCCTAAAAAATTGGATGAAGGTATATCCCCCACAATTGATGATCTCATGAAGATTATTCAAGGAAAGAATGAATACATGTGGCCTACTATGATTGGTTCCACTGTTCCCCTTTTTGATAAAGTGACATAAATTTCATTTCTAAAAAAACAATAACATTTTTTCTCTTGGAACAACATAGTAATTCCCAGGATGATTCCATATGTAGCTATGCACCATCTCATCATTCCCAATTTTCATCGAGCCTTAAAACCGGAATCCAGGAGGATTCACCTATATCATGAAAAATTAATCAAATATAATTAGAAAAGCCTTCTACACAAACAAAATTTGATTCCTCCAGTTAAAGAGAGAATACTTTTCTTATACGTGGCCTTTATTGAATTCTTGTTGCACTCTCTCCTTACACAGAAATATAATGACAGGAGTCAGAATTACATCTACTATTTTATCCTAATGATTCATTCACCATGAAGTCCATATGGTCTCTCATATTGATCTACTCATATGTCACTAAAAATACAACACCTATCTAATTTTATCACATCACATCTACCCCGAAAGATACACCAGAAAACATCATTTTTTCAGATGAGATGATCTTCTATGCCCATGACACTCCCCATACACAAGAGACATTATTTCAATGAATCTCCTTAGGTAATGAAAATATAATGAGAAAATTCAAAAGCTCCACCGAGTTTGTCTTGGGATTGTATGTGTCTCTCTAGACAAGGTTGGTTTTAGCTTTTGTTTCTCACTATGTGAAGGCTGCATGAATAATGATGAACAATAAAAAACACTCATTATTAGATTGGAAATGACCATATAATTTCACATAGCCTACCTGAATATCAAAGGGGACTTTGAATTAGTGGTAAATAAGATCAATGATGAATATTCCATTAAAAACGAACAAACTATCCCCCTCAATGGCTGCAATAGGTGACTGCTGTATGACTTTCCTTTTTACCCAACATTGAATTAATCCTATCTACATGAGGTTACACTATAAAAAAATTCATAAAATCTAGAGCTTAAATTTCATGGTACACCATGTCTTTACTGCATGACCTAATACTACCAAATAAATGATTTTCACGGCCTTCCACATTGGTTAATATTCATCCATAACACAATATGTGAAACTAAATTGAAATTTTCCTTACCCCAAGATATTAAAATATGTTGATCAATTCCTAATAGAAAGACCTATATTTCACAACATCATTCATCCTGACCAGATGATGATTATCTAGATAGATCTAATCTTATTACATCTATTCATTAAGAACTATATGGGTCTTGATTTACATCCACATGGGATACATAGTGACACCCATATTTCCATCCATGGGCCAAGTTGAAATACCAGCATTTCATATTGGGGAATCTACATCCTCACTGAATAACATTAAAATAAATGACTCTTAAGAACTATGTATGGGTTGATTCCCATTTTCAACATATAAATAGGGATGATGGTAGTTCCATTCATAGTCTCTGTTTCCATACCATAATTTCATGTCGGGAGATCCACATCATCGTAGCATGATGAAAAACTGCATGGTTCATCAAAAATACATATGGGATGATTCTGATTTTCATTAAATATGTAGTGAGGCCCATAGTTCAATTAATGAGATGAATACAAATACTATCATTTGATGTCAGGGGATCCACATAATCACTGTATCATGTTAAACTACATGGAACTTCATAACTATATATAGGTTGATACCCATTTTCATGAGATACATAGTGACAACAATAGTTCTATTCTTGGACCTAGTTTCAATACCATCAATTATGGTTGGGGGATATGCATCCTCATCACTTGATGTTAAACTATATGGATATTCAAAACTTTTTACAAGTCGATGGTAATATTCATGAGATATGAAGTGACTCTAAGAACAAAACCCTTGGGCCCAATATCAATATTTACATCCATTCACATCTATTCCCATGTCCTTATAGTATGATGATAAATTGTACTGGAATAACAACATTACTGTGTGATGTTAAACTACAAGGTAATCATCTTGCTAGCATGACATTAAAAATAAACTACATTTACGTCCTTAACTAATGATGTTAATCTAAGAAGAAAACATCATGGTCTCATTTCATTAAAACTACATGCTAAACACACCAAATACATAAAGATAAACTATCCAGAACATCACCCACTTTTCATTCCATATCAATGGACAAATAGAGACCCACCTTTGTCGACCAATTTATGAGGTGCTTCATCCATAATTTTAATTCACCTCAATCCATGTTACCCACTTCCCAACATGTATGCCTTATGTTTCCATAATCCTTTCATTTCTCTTGTAATGAAAAAAATTAATCTCTCAGTTGGCCATGAACTTGAAATATAAATACATTATACCCACCAACTGAGGATATATTTTTTCATTATAATGACCTTACGAGTCCTGTGATCCTGACTTCATCAAGGTGGAACCAAACATCTTTGGGTGTTACAGGACATACTCAATTTTACAAAACCAAATTATTTATCAAGATATAAGCTACTAGATCCCTGATTTACAAATTTTTGCCTCCCTCTAAGATGGATATTGGATTACTCTTCACAGTAGGAATCTTAACTAGGCTATTGTGTAATATATCCAATATTAGGTCCATGTGATTAATGGCCCTAAAATTCTTTCACTTTGGTCCATGATGTACAACCAAAAAATCTATCCTGTAATGGTCTAAATAGAATGAAAAAAATTTCAAGGGAAATAGACACAAAACTTTTCAGATTGAGAACCCACAAAGAGAACCCTGATAAAAATTCAAGTCTTCACTAATTGAACACTTCGTTTCCAGAGTTTAGGAAAAATTAGGGTGAAAATGAAAGGAAAAAATATCATAGGGTCTACCATATAGCCCTAGTAAATGCCATGATATTCTCAATGGACCCCCTTTTCTAGGAAAAATATATAGAAATTATTTTTTGTAATTCCTCACTATGAGAATATGTTCTCTAGTTAGTAGAACGACTTTTAGAGTGCTCAAACCCTTCATGGATCTTCAATTTTCGATAAATCACAATTCATGATTTAAAATGTCTTGGGTCATCTCAAACCATTCATTTACATTGAAAATGAAAAAAAGGTATCTCTACATGACCATGCTATTGATGAAGAAGGGAATATACCCAACAACCAGATACATCATGCTCTGATAAAAGGAGATTTATGATTATTGTGATCCTTGAATAATCAAAATGGAACATAACACCCGATAGTGTTTTAAGATATCCATAGTGTGGATATATTATAGCTTCCTCAAGACACGAGGGCTTTGGAAAATGATTTACAATCATCATACTAGACTTTTAATGAATACTTTGCATCCTCGACATTGAATCACCATGTTTAATACCCTTTCTCATGTTCAGAATACGACACTTCATTCCCAAACCATTGATGGACCAAAACTCATGATTATAAATTGAAGGGTGTAGGGTTTGGGATTCATTAAATATGATTTATATTTTCCTAGGTTTCTATATCCCTTCCTAGATCACTATGCTTCGATAACTAACATCATCATCTAGATGGGGATTTTTCACAATTCATTCATGAAACTTCTAATGGAATGGATATATGCTTTTCTTGGACTTGTTATTGATCTATAAAAGTTTGAACCCACCATCTAAAGGCATACCCCATGACAGAAAGTATATCATATTCATTATGAGCCCAATAAACTCTAAAGATGAACTATTCATCTTGAAGTGTTATGGGACATACCAGGCATGACCACCCCATCCCATATTCACAAAAACAATCATTTCGGTTACGATTTATATCACCCACGCATCAGCTATCTAGGTGGGCCTAGAATACCAATTAGTTACCCCCCATTTATATTTCCATCCATAAATAATATATATCACTTAGAAAATATTGGATCTTATATTTTCATGTCCATGAAATTGATTCATAGTAAAATTCACCCACCAACTAATGGAATATCCTCCATGAATGAATGGGACTCCAATTGTCATGATCCCAAGCAGTACCACAGAAATACACCGCACCACATAGTGTTTTGATTCCTCCATTTCTTAAGAAACCATTATTCAATAGATGTATAGGAAATAATACATTAAACTACATGGCATCCCAAAGGTCTAAGCTATAAGACCTTAAACTAAATTAAACCAAATGTCTGAGATATAAGTCTTTAATGTAAAATACATAAAAGGTATGAACTAGAAGACCATAAACTACACTACAACAATGTTCCAAGATCAAAGACCCTATTTTATAGCACACCAGTGATCTGAGCACAATGAATTCAAAATATAACACACCAATGGTCTGAGCTCAAATACCATAATCTACGACACACAAATGATATGTGATCAAAGACCATAAAATAAAACACACCAAAGGTATATGCTCAAATACCCTAAACTATAAAAAATTCAATGTCCATGATCGAAGAACCTAAAATAAAACACATCAATGTGACGGTTTACCTTGAAATACCTTAAAATAGATTGATATATGATACTCGCTAAGATAATATCACGATAAGGGAATATTTGGAAAATGTTTAGAATCTCCTCAATAGATGTACATTTTGTGTGACATAGTAAATATTGAGAATTTATGAAATGTAAAAGGCAAAAAAGTTATCCTGAAAAAAACATGTAAGAAGGTGTCCAAAGAAAAGCCAAGTCTATTCATGGTATGTTTTCCACCAAATGTAGCATATGAATAAATTAGGGGAAACTAAATAATGAGATACAAATCTTGTGGGGCCCATCCAATGTCCTTAGCAACAATCAAGCCATGATCACTATGTCACTCTGACATAGGAAAAATGTAGAGGCATTGGGATTGATATAATGTCAAAATTGTCATTATAATATAGACCATCTCGAAACTACGGTATGAGTTGAATAAATGATGAATTTATTGTAAGTTGGCATTAATGAGACATTTTTCTATGAGTAACATATTAAATGTCATGGAATCAAAACTAGATGATTATATCTGTTTGGTGTTACACATAAAGGATGATCATCGTGGATGATCTGAGAAATGTCTACAACTGAGCATGGACATTTACCTAAGATTTCATCACAAAATATTGATATCCCCCTTCTACGTATGATCCTGATCTATATAAGTACATTCATCAAAAAGTTATTCATATGTTAAACATTGTCTCTTATGTATGAGTTTGATCTGAATAGTGTTATATTTCAATACAATGTGTTCCTTGATTCATAAAATTAGAGGATATGTAGAGTCATCAATGTGCTTTACATCACATCCATCCACACATTCCATTTCAACAAATCCCTATTATTTTTTGGAAATCATAAAATTTTTAATAAAAATGTATCTATGTAGAAGTTAAAAGATACTTACTATGTCAGATTCAGGATAGAATTTGTGGAATTTTGTCTCATCATTATAATACATGAGTGTTCCTCAACAAGAATCACCATAGATCCTCTCATGATGTTCAGAATCATGATTCATTATATTTTTTGATATATGTTAATGTGATATAAATTTACCATAGAATTTGTTTCTTTTAATTCCAATAAATCATATTCTAATGAGGGTAGTTTTTTTGAATCCAATAATTATGAGTCTTACCCACTACAATTGAATATTTTATAATTTTATAAATTATCTAACAATAAATATATTTCAATGTGGTGTCCTTGAAGAATGTTAAGGATATGAAAGAGAAAAAATTTGCGACTTAAATATTTGACTAATAATTTTATTCTTTGTATTTAATGGTTTTTATTGTTACATTTTTTTAAAAATGTGGCCATCTTGGCCATCTCAATTAGAGGTACATATGGGGCTGTGGCCATCCACACCTAGAGGGTGTTGGTCTGGTCTAGCTAGATGACCAGTAGAGGAGGTCACATAACACCCAAAACATGCTGGTGTTCACACGTATAGGGATCATGATGTGCAATCCTACATGTGTTCACAACCCAAGCTTGAGACATAGTGGTCCAAGGCCCAAAGGATGGAAGTTTGGAATATTTTACAGGTGCTAACCCCATTTGGGGATTAAACTAACAGAAGCAGTCGAAAATCATATATAACAAAGGAGATATGTTGTGAGAATTCAATGTGGGATGGGATATTTTCACAGAAATCAAATCTAGTCCATCATATCATGACAAATAATGATCTTCACAATCCGATCATTCCTCCCCATGATCCTGGTCGTGTGTTCGTTTCATGTCGATCACAAGTTCTAATAAATTAAATGTTGTGTGTTATAATTTTAAATCAACTAGTCCCACCTTCCATAAGTCCCGCATATTTATCCTTTTAGTCATCCATCTCCATCCCACGATACTAGTTCGACATGGAAAAGTCACCTACTCAACATCACCACTGCCCCACCATACCATTGATGAGAGTTCCGCGAGTCAAAGACAACTAACAGAAGTCTCCTTGAGCTCTAATAATGAATGCCAATGATATGTCACATGACCACCCACTAGTGATTTGAATTTTTCACATGATCATCCTTTGTTCATGAGACAAAACAAAAGATGGGTACTAATGACTTCATGTGTAATGACCAAAACATTCATTAATGAAAATTCCTCTTGATATGATTAAATGTCTTATTATGGTTATATAAAATTTAAAATACACTGGTTTTATGTTTCTAGATTTCAAAATACAGTAATAAATTTTGACCATTTCTAATATAGCTGTTGAATAGTGCTCACATGATTAGTATAAATAGAGGGATTTAACTAATCCAATCAACTCATAAAAAGAATGAAATGGCCTCATCCGGTAGACATTCCCTGTATGAATCCCATTTGATGGAGCTAGGAAATGAGGTGGCATCATTGGGATTCTCTCATGATAAATCCCAGGCCGAACATGAACATGTTTAGCTTGACCGAAATCACATACAAGAGATGTGGAAGTTGATAGAGATCACACATTCAATGTCATTCGAGCCACCGCATGAGTCTATCACCATTGTGCACCTTACCATAAGGTCTTATTTGGGTGTTTTAAAGGGTTACGTAACAAGACCCTAGCACTACGATTATAGACTATATTCTAGTATAGAGAATATACATTCATTTTATTATTGTTAATTTTTACATACTTTTTAAATCAAAAATGGTATTTGTAGTTAAAAATAAACTAAGAAATATATTTTGATTATTTAATTGATTTTTGAATTAAATAATACATTATTAAAAATTGTTATTAATAAATTTCTTTTTTTAATACAAATTATCATATAATTTTATGAATGAAATTTTAATTTTTATTAAGGATTGAATGTTGTTTTTTTCAAAACCCCTGAATTTTTTATAAATGCCAGTTTTTCATTTAAAAGTAAAAATTAACATATTTTGAAAATTATTTACATAAAATAAATATTATTTTTGGTAATAGGAGATTGAAATTATCCAATGGTTAATTTTTCATAATTTTCTAAGACAACCGCATTTTTTGGTAAAAAATAAATAACATTAAAATATATAATGGGATTTATGACATCATAATGACCAAATAGTGATGTCAAAAAATTATATAAACATTAGTTTCTTCATATATATGTTTTACCATTAATGTTATGTGATTTTGGTTTTGTTTGATTTATTTTACAATGATTTACTTGACCCTTTAAGGATTATATTACATTTTTTCCTTTTAAATTATTTTCCATGACTGTGTGACTCACCTCCACAAAACAACCACATTATTTTCCGAATATCGGATTTTGGCCTTATAAAATATTTTTTTACACTCCCCTTTGTCAAACAATATGGGCCAAAACCATGGGATGGTTTCTTGTTTTGATTTGTTGAATCTGAGGTGTACGAAACCAAAATAATTATGAATTCCCTCTCCTTTCCTATATAATCCCAACCATGCCCCCCTCCTCTTCACTAAAAGACTTTAGAGTTCGACCTACCTCTTCCCTCCTTTCCCTAGAAACCTTTCAAGGTTCCCCAAGCTTCCATGAATCCACTCTCAAGCCTCTCCCATTATTTTTTGATCACACTTCCATGTAATGGATTTATTACATTCTCATTTTTGACAAATTTTATTTTAGTTATTATTCCTTTTTTTCAATTAAAAATGTTGGAGTATGATTTCACACCTCCCCCATACTGCCGTATTTATTTTTGGATGATGGTATACCCATTTTCTCTCATTAATGCCTCCCATTTACAACCATTAACATGATGAAATTCATTGAGGGATTTATCTCTCCTCTTTTACATCCAAGTAATTATTTTGTATTATGCATATAAATTACATTAAGTTTATTGGGACATGTATCTATATGACCCCATTACATTCCATTTTCTTTAAATATGATGAGACACCCCTTTATCTCTCATCAAATTTTTTTTATGAGTTCTTATTTCATGCCGTTATGCTGCCAAAATTGCACTATGATTTTCCATGCTAGTGTCATTGTGTAGTGAATACCATGCCCATTTATCTATCAAGGGTATTCACCTTTATGAACATTTACTTGTTGATTATAATGCTTCATGTTTTCATTCAACATCCCTTTATCATGGAATACATGATGATTATTGATTCCATGTTGTATGATCCATGTGGAAAACTTATGCATGAAATAAAATGTTTAAGAATTCTATTCCCTGATAGCTCTCCAATGAATTGGGAAAAGTATAGTATCATGAGACATCATGTAGAATGAGTTTTGACTCAGGATAATTCATGTGAAACGAGGATTTACTCTTGCATCATGTGCAATGAGGGTTTTCTCATGCTTCATGTTCTATGATCCATGGCTCATGATAATTCCATGTTAAGTGTTACTGCAACATTTCCGTGTTCTGATTATGATCCTTTATCAAAGCTTTATTTTCATTTTTCTCTTGTGATCCATTTGTATGCCTATTTTATAACATTTATTTTATTCCTCTTGTTATTTCATGTTTATTCCCCAACAAGGATTTATAGCTCACCCTTTTCTTCTGCATTACCTCAGGTTATCCATTACAATCAAAGGTATGAGGGAATGTAGTGGTCATGTAATGGAAGATATCAATAATGATGTTTTATTTCATGTTTTAAGTTTTTATGTAATGATCTGAAGCCCCAAATAAAGTAGATATCTAGATGTCCTATGTAGTATCATGTTATGTTTATGTAATAAAGCATGTTTTAGTGTTTAACAATGAGAAGGGTTGTAATAATTAGTATTAGAGGTTAGGTTTAGTTATTTTTGGCATTTGGAATAGAAATCCCTAGTGATATCTTAGAGACAAGACTATGTATAATAAAAACATACCTATGTTTTGGTGGGTATTGAATAAAGAGATTATCAAGAAAATACATCCCTGTCTAGATATGAGCATGTAGAGGCGGCCTTGGCATAGATGTACCTTTGAGTGAAAAACCCAACAAGGTGTTTGGGGACTCAACTAGGGTATCCTAGTAAACGAAAATAGGCCTTTTTTCACTCTTGGTTATAATATTACTCGGGGATATTCATTGGTAAATTCACAAGATTAGTATGAACCATTATTAAGGGAATTAAAAAACCCCTAAGAATAAATTTTGTATAACATAGATGGAAGTCTATAGATTCATATGTTAAGGAAATAAAATCCGTTTAATATTCATATGTTTTTCCTTTTGAATACACTTTTTTGTTACCCCATACTTTCCTTTTATTCCAACCAATAACCGATAATCAGAGGACTCAGGATAATAACCGATTTAAAGACTATTGTGATGACTGTTATAATAAGATGCCCAATCCAATGGGAGTGGGTACCCCAAACATTGTCAGGATACTCTCTCATTTAGATCAAGAATTGAATAGAAACATGGGTCCTGTAGAACGTTAAACCCCCCTAAAAATGAAAAATTCGCTATCGGGAGCTTCATGAGACAAAGGAATCATTCTTTTAATGGATCACTTGATCACTCAATCACTGAAAAATGGATCAACTCAATTGAAATGATCTCCTTCATCCATAAATATTCTTATCAAGATAAGGTTCTTCTGTTTTCTTATCATAAGGAGGGTGCCACCAATTAATAGTGTACATTTATTAAAAATATAAAACCTGAGGCGGAGATCGAGGTGCTGGAATGGAAGGAATTATAGAATATGTTTTTTAATAAATATTTTTTGCGTACCCTCTGGATTAATATGGATAGGGACTTCCTTGCTCTGAAGAAAAAGGATGATATATCTGTTGGAACATATGAGGAAAACATCATAAGGCTTGCATGATACACTTCCGTCTTTTTTTGTTACCCTCGAATGCATGTTTGATCGCTTCTTTTTTGGGCAGAAACCATGCATGTGGAAACCCATGGTGATCTGTGACTTCAAATTCTTTGACGAAATTGTACGATATGCCCTCATGGATGAAATGGATATAGGCGAACCTCAGGTATATCATTGGGATATGAAGCATAAGATGGATATTAATTCTGGCGGTCTGATGGATAAGTCCCACAATGATAAGATAATCCAACACCCCACTTTCCAATGGTTTGGAAAGAAGCACCCCAGAAATTTGTTGAAGGGGATGAGGAAATTATTTATGTATGGACGAGAAGGGTACTAAGGCATTAACTACCGACGAGAAAAACCAACTATTGCGACATAGGAGTGGAACACTCAATTCGACTCTCAACACATTGTTCATTGCTTCATCTACAATAAACCAGTGAATCATGGAAGTCAGTGCCCTAATCCACAGATTTTTTTAGGATACCAACAACCTCCAAGGTAATAAGGGAATGCTTTTTACACCACAACTGCCGATGTGAACCCCGACAATTATGTGGTGACAAGTACGATAGTTACTCATTCTATAATAGGAAACATACATTTTTATTAAGGTTATAAGAATTATTTTTTATCGTGAATGTTTAGTAGAATAATCCCAACACCACCACAAATCATCGATGTTAATATACCAGTGAGAATGGAAAATGGGGAAATAATTTCATCCTAAGAATATAACTCCTCCCCTATCATAATCGGGGGTTTGAAATTACTCGAAAACCTCATCATACACCCTCTAGTTGAATTTTATGAAATTCATGCCATGGATTGGCTTTCCTAATATAGATCCAACATAAATTTTCATGAGACAAAAATCACTCTCCATGTGGATAATCAACACTGGATTCTATAAAAGTGAATGGAGGAAGATGAAGCTTCATTAGCTTCATCATCTCAAGCATGGATATTACTACCCTATGAACACGAGTATCTAGCTCAGATGATTGAGTCTAAGGGGGCATCCAACCTTTAATACATTCCTATTGTGAGGGAAATTACTGAAGCATTTCCTAAGAAATTTCTTGGTCATCCTTTTAGAAGAGATGATTAATTATCAATTGACCTTATACCAAAAGAGTTACCAGTATCAAATAATCCATATATAATGGATGTTGTTCTATTGAGGAACTGAAGAAACAACTGCAGGAAAATCTGGATAACAATTTTATAAGCCCAACTGCTTTACCCTGGGGTGTACCATTCCTCTTTGTCAAGAAGAAGGATTTTTCAATGAACCTTTGCATTGATTATCGTGAGCATAAAAAATCACAATAAAGAACAAGTATCCTCTCCCATGAATTTATTACTTGTTTGATCAGGTATGTTGAGAACAATACTTTTCCAAGTTAGATATGTGGTCGGGATATTATCAAGTAATGGTGAAGAAGGAAGATATTTTCAATACTGCTTTTCGTACAAAGTACAGGCACTATGAAATCATAGTAATGGATTTCAGACGCACTAATTCACCAGAAATCTTCATGGACTCATCGATAGTGTCCTTTGAGATTAACATGAAAAATATGTTGTAGTATTTATAGATCATATTCTAATATACTCCAAAACCAAGAGGATCATGAGAAGAATATATTAATTGTACTATAGACCATGTGAAAGGAGATGCTCTATGAAAAGTACAACATGTGTGAGTTTTTGTTGAAGGAGGTCTCATTATTTGGACATACCATCACAAGCAATGGGATATTTGGGGACCCCACCAAGACAATTACAATAGAGGGATGGTCGAGGCCAACATTAGTAATAGATATCCATAGCATCAGAGAGTTAGCTGAATATTATAGACAATTTGTGAGAAATTTATCATGATTTTCCATCCCTCTTACTAAGATAACTTGGAAGGGAGTAATGTTTTCATGGAGTGATAAATGTGAAGAACGATTCAAGGAGTTGAAAATGAGGCTTATCACTGTGCATGTTCTCACATTAACCCCACGTAGAGAAATTTTTGTGGTGTTTAGTGATGTTTCAAAGAAGGGAATGGGCTGTGTGTTGATGCAAACTGACATAGTAATTGCCTATGCTTCAAATGTTCATGAGAAGAATTATCCAACACATCTTCTGGAGTTGGTTGCAGTGATCTTCACTTTAAAAATTTGGAAACATTATATATTTGGGGATAACTGTGAAATATATATGGACCACAAAATGCTCAAGTATATATTCACACAAAAAGAGTTGAACATGAACCAACGAAGATGGTTAGAGCTGATCAAAGACTATAACTACTTAATCCATTACCTCCTTAGGAAAGAGAACAAGGTGGAATGTGCTCTAAGTTGAAAGGACCCTGTGATTATATCATTGATGAGAATTTAAAAGGATCCAATATACATAGATTTGATGAAGATGGACTTGAGAATCACAATGAAGGGGAACATCATCAATCCTTTCAAAAATTATTGTTCAACCATCTCTTTTTCAAAAGTAAATGGATGCTCAAAAGGATGATATGGGAATTCAAAAGAAAGTGAAAGATATTAGAAAATAGAAATCCTCAGAGTTCAATGTTAATGAAATAATGGGTTGTGAGATTTGGGAATAGATTATGTGTTCCATAATGTGTAGATCTAAGGAAGGAAGATTTATATGATGCACATAGATCGAATCTCTCTATTCACCCAAAAAATAGAAAGATGTATTAAGATATCCAAGAGCAATATTGGTGGGATAATATGAAGAAAGTGATCGTTGATTTTTCATAAAAGTGCCTAGTGTGTCAGTAAGTGAAGGAAGAGAGGCATATATCTAAGTGGATGATGCAACCATTTCCCATACCAACACGGAAATGGGAGAACATCACCATGAACTTTGTCATAGGAAATCCAATGATATTCAAAGGTAACAATGCAATCTGGGTTGTTGTGGACCGTCTTAAAATGTATGCAAACTTCATTGCAATTAAGGAGGATTTCTCATTAGATCAAATAGCACAAATAGATATCAGGGATGTGGTAAGGCTATATGGAGTACCACGATCTATTATATCTGATTGATATCTATGATTTAACTATATTTTTTGGAAGAGTCTTCAACATGCTCTAGATAATGAACTGAACTTTAGTATGGACTATCATCCAAAAATCAATGGATAATCTGAACAAACTATTTAGACACTAGTTAATATGTTAATATCATATTCTATGGACTTCAAAGGAGGGTTGTACCAACATCTTTACCTTGTTGAATTATCCTACTATAATTATTTCTAGTGGAGTATCCAAATGGAACCTTAAGAAGCCCTTTATGAAAAGAGGTGTTGAACATAAGCATGTTGGGATGAAGTCGGTGAGCATAAGTTGCTGGGACCAAAAATGGTCGATGAAAGGGTTAAAAAAGTGAAAACCATTCAGCAACATATCAAGGTACCCTAGAGTAACGGAATAGTTATGCAGATAACCATCGATGAGAAATTGAGTTTAAAGTTTGAGACACGGTATTTATATGCATATCTACATGGAATAACGTCATGAGGATTGGAATTAAAAGGAAGTTAATTCCAAGGTACATCAGCCCCTCTTAGATTCTTCATCATTTCGGTGCTATGGCCAATCGACTAGAACTTCCACCTACCATGGCCAATGTACATTATTTCTTTCATGAATCCCTCTTAATGAAGTTCATTGCAGACCCTTCACATGTACTCCCTCCAGATGTATTATAATCAGAGGATGATCTTTATTATGAGAAGCAACCAGTGAGGATCTAATATCATAATGATAATGTTCTATGAAATAAGACAATGCCCCTCGTCAAGGTGTTGTGGAAAAATCACAATTTTGAAGTATTGATGTGGGAATCACAGGAAGTGATAAAGCAATGATACCCAAATCTATTTTAGTGAGGGAAATGAAAATTATGAGGGAAATATTTCTTTAGGGGGAAGAGTGTAACGACCCAAAATTTAATTAATGAAAGATATTCTTGATCTAATTAAATGTCTTATTATGGTTATATAAAATGTGAACATCATTGGTTTTATGTTTCTAGATTTTAAAATACTGTTAATAATTATGGACATTTCTAATATAGTTGTTGAACAATGCTCACATGATTAGTATAAATACAGGGGTTTAACAAATCCAATCTACTCAGACAAAGGTTGTGATGGCCTCATCCTGTAGAGTTTCCCAATACAAAGCCCATTTCATAGAGCTTGGAATGGAGGTGACGTCATTGGGCTTCACTCTTGACTGAGCCCTAGATGATCTTGATCATGTTAAGCTTGAACGAAACTGCCTATGAGAAAAGTAGAAGTTGATAGAGACTACCACTCGAGAAAAGTTATCAAAGCCACCCCAAGAGTCTGTCACCATCACGTACCATACTCTATAGTATTATGCTGGTGTTTTAAGGGGTTATGTAACAATACCCTTGTACTATGATTATGTACATTATTCTTGTATAGAGAATATACATTCTTTTTATTATTGTATCTTTGTAAATAATTCTTAATGAAAAAAATGGTAATTTTATTTAATATTCAACTAAGAAATATATTTTGATTAATTATTGGATTTTTAAATTATATAATATTTTAATAAAATTGTATTATTAATAAATTAATTTTAATTATGTAAAAATTATATTATAATTTTATGAATTTAATTTTAATTTTTTTATGGTTTGAATGATGTTTTTGTCAAAACCCCTAAATTTTCAATAAATGGAAATTTTTATTTTAAAAGTAAAAAATTCACATATTTATAAAATTATTTAGAAAAAATGAATATTATTTTTGGAATGAGGATGTCAAAAATTATCCAACAGTGAATGATTAAAAAAATTTTGAGACAGTAAAAGTTTTGTGTAAAAATTAATTACCATTTAAATATATAATGAGTTTTATGACATCAGAATGACCCAATAGTGATGTAATAAAATTCTATAAACATTATATTTGGTCAATATATATTTTACCATTAAAATAATGTGATTTTGGGTTTGTTTGATTTATTTTACAATGCATTAGTGGACCCTTCAAGGAATATAAAACATTTTTTCATATAAAATTGTTTTCCATGAGTGTCACTCACCTCCATTTAAGAAACCATATTATTTTAAGAACACTAGCCATTGGCCTTGTAAAATAATTTTTTCGACTCCCCTTTGGAAAAAATCCAAATACTAAAACCAGGGGATTGTATGTGGTTTTTATTATTTTAATGTGTGGTGTCTCAAACCTAAATAATAAATAATTCCCTTTCTTCCCTATATAAACCCACCCAAGCCCCCACTTCCTCTTCACTCAATGCCTTTGGAGTTCGATGAACTCCTACCCTCCTCTCTATAGAAACCACCAATGGTTATTCAATCTCCTAATAATAATCTCTCAAGCCTATCCCAAACTTTTGTGGTCATACACCATGTAATGGATTTCCTCCTTTATCATTTTTCCCAAATTTCGTTAAGTTGTTATGCACTATTTTTTTCAATTAAAAATGTTGGTGTATGATTTTGAACCCCCCATACTTTTCTATTTAATTTTCAATGTTGGGAGACACATTTACCTCTCATTAATTCCTCCCATGTGCACCTGTTACAATGCTGAGATTCTGTGAGGGATTTCTCTCTCCTCTTTTACATCTAGGTAATTCTTTTGTAAAATGCATTTAAATTCTATTGTGTTGGTTGGAAAATGTATCTATATGACCCCATTACTGTAAATTTTATTAATATTTGATGATACTATCCTTTCCCTATCATTAACCATTTTTATGAGTTCTTATTTCACGTTGTTTTGCTACCGAAATTGCAGTATGATTTTCAAAGCCAATGTCATTATGTAGTGAATACCATGCCCATTTCTCTATCAAGGGTATTCAAATTTATGCACATTTACTTATTGATTATAAATAATCATGTACGTATTCCACATCCCTTAATTGATGAATAAATGATGGTGATTGATTCCATGATGTATTATCCATATGACACACTTATGCATGAAATGAAATGTTTATGAAGGGAGCGCCCAGATAATGCTCCAATGAATTGGGTAAAGAATAGTATCATGTTTAGTCATGTGCAATAAGTGTTGACTCTAGATAATTCATGTGAAATGTGGAATTACTCATTCTTAATGTTCAATGAGGTTTTACTCATGCTCCAGGTGCAATGAGCCTTAGCTTATGCAAATTCAATGTTTAGGGTTGTTTCAACATTTCCATGTTACGATGGTCATGATTTATCACACCATTATATCCATGTTTCTCTTGTGCTCCATTGATATTACTATTGTCTAAAATATATTTTATTAATCATGTTATTCCATGTTTTTTCCTTTATAAGTCTTTATAGATTACCCTTTTGTTATGCATGTCCTTAGGTTATCTTATGCATCAATAAGTACACGGGAAAGTAGTTATCATGTAAATAATGTTTTCAATAAGGATATTGTATTTCATGTTTTATGTTGTTATGTAATGATCCTAATCCCCAAAGACACTAGACCCCTTGATCTTCTATGTAGTATTAAGTGATGTATATGTAATAACTCATGTTTAGTCTGTAATAAAGAGAAGGGTTTTCATATCCTGATAATTTTAGTGACCAAAAACCCTTCAACCTCTGATGTATTTGTCTCTGAATTAATACAATTTTTTATGATCCCTTGATAGAAAAGAAAAAAACAAAGGCATCACATAATCATAAGAGAGGATCATGCGATGAGACCACCACCAACTCAATGGTGCACATTATGTTCATCCCATGTAACGAGGCATCAAACTCAACATATATAAACCCATCTCTTATAAATTATAAGACACAAAAGGAGATGGGAGGGAGCACTAAAAAAAGAGGAAGGAAAAAACAGTCATCGATCACCATAATCATAGATCATTTATATGTAAATTAGGGATCCCTCCCACAATATTCTTCCATGATGGAATCACAATATATCATCATTTTATCTTTATAAGACCACAAAATAGAATGAAAACATTCCTAAATTAAATCTCGCATGTTCTCTTGCAATTTTTCTCTTTGGATCATGCAATCGCATGAGCTATAGAGCCTCATGAAACCTGATAAAACATGTCGTTGAATGAATAGAGAACCCATACTAGTTCCCATGAGTAAATAGTAGTTAACATGCCCTCACCAATCTCATGAATACAATAATAACACATCCTTATAGACCAACACACAACCCTTTTATGAGTTTTCAAAGCCCCTTGATTGATCCTTTGTAGATCATGAATATGCATAATGGAAATCATATATCTATCATGTGGTGTGCCTATGTAGCTCAAATTAGTGTATCTTTTCCATACATAGTTGATAGAGAATATCCCTTGATCCTGCTATGTCTGCATCCATACACCAAGTGAACACACTCAGACATTATCATATGTGTCAGTGGCAATTGGTATGCATGGGTAAACATGCACTCCCTCACATAATTCCACAATCCCTTGATCTTAGGACACTCGAACCCAAATCAATTTACAGTTCCCCGAACATGAAAAATCCCAATGAATGTCCATCCATGCATTAATACACTCCATAAAACGTGTTCCTTCACCCATGCATATATAATATTTGATACACAATCTCATGCGCATGACTGTAGGGCCTATCGTGTGACCCCATTTGGATGACATGAAAATATCATGAATGAAAAAACCTCTTGTGAAGATTATATAGTGTTAGATTACCTCACAAATACATGATCATTATTTATTCCATCATTTGCTTTCACTTTGTAGATAGATAACCCCAAAATTATCCCCTAGTCTTGAATAAGAAGCCTTTTTTCCTCATGATACCTACATGTGGCCTCCTTGACCTGAAACAACCCAATAGAAACACTTATAATGTAAATTAAATGATAAAAACACCCCTCAAAAAACCTCTTTATGATCATGTGAAGCTCATAAATTATATAGTGTCATGTAAAACCATCATACAGACATACTCCATTCTATATCTGGCAATGACTCAGTAAATAAATTAGAATAAAAACATTCAATATTCATTCCCCCCTCTACCTAAAAAAATATTAGTCTATATATAATTGAGGAATGACTCTTTTGGGAATTCAGATCAACACTTAGATGGATACATGAACATTAACATGCCTCTGAGAACTAGCCACATGATTAGATAAAGGACACACGATGTCTGGACTCTTCATAGGTCTCACGATGTCCTTGGATGATCTTGGATGAGTAATATTGATAAAAAAATCCATGGACTATCTATATTGATATCGAAACACCCCATTGTCATGATTTCATTATCACAATATAATCAAAGGATAAGTTGTGTCAATTATGAAAACTGCCTTAGAATTTTCTACCTTGGTTAGGAGTATATGTCCTTGAAAATACATTTTTGATCAGGAAATTGAGTCTTTGACATGTTTTCATGATCATGTTTTTTTACTAATATCATGTAACGATATTCATATGACTATCCAGTGATACATCATGTTGATCACTCGAAAAAGCATGGTCATGTTTAATTTTATCATGTTCAAGACCCCAAAACAAGTTAATTAATAATGAAAAAACAATTCACATGTATACTTCACATAGTATAATATTTCTAAGAAAATCAATTTGAACATCCACAAGACCTCATAAATGACTTTTATGGTTATGAAAAGAATCTTAGACATGTCTGCTTCACCCATGTAATTGAATCCAATGATTGATAATTGATTACGCATTGACGCTTGGATATGTCTTCCTAGTCAAACTAGTGACCCAACATATCAGGAATACGATAGATACATGTCAAATAGACAACTAATACATATCATGACGATCCCATATGACATGAACACTTTTTCTAAGAGACCTACTTGGACTCATACAATTTGAATCCAGTCCAAGAACCTTTGACCACAAACTCCTTTTTCAGGGGAATTGTTGCCGATGATCTAGGGTGACACACTTATAGGACCCTTGTAATGAAATGTTCTCATACATACCTATCATGGTCATTTACATCTCTCATTAATCCATCAATGGATAAATATTGACTATATAATATTGGAAACCAAATTGTTTATGCCTCATCCACATGGACAACCTCATAGTGTAAGCCATGGTTACTCGGGCAGCCTCTGTGCGTAAGCCCCAATTACCAACATGATATTATATTTTCCCGCACAACAAGGAATAAATTCTGGTATAATCACCCTATAATTTCTAAAATTTCATGTATATCTATAATTTATCTATACATTATCATACACCTTAGTATATAATTGGGTCAGGGGATAAGGGAACTAAAATAACTTTGATTCCTTAAATAACAAGGAAACATAGGATGCCCTCCTATGTCTGTAGCTCAAATATAACACCCCTTTTAGTGTAAGACCTTTCATGACCATGAAATCTATTCCCTAAGAACCTAATTATTACCATGAGATGATCACCCTACCTCATCTATTAGATGACTAAGAAATAAGTCAATTTATAAGAACTCTGATTCCCACCATAACCTGGATATGTAGGATTTCGTCCTAATGCCCAAGATCCATACAATATACTAAATGAGAAGGGTAATCATGTCCCTCAATGGTAAATTTTATTTTATTATCCCCATAATGATATTATCTAAGGAAATATTTTCAATTTATTGTTATCTCATATTTCTCACACCAAGAATGTCCTAAATGGGCTTAAAGACCGACATTGATTGTAACAGATGCATGTTGTGATATCCCCATGTGTGGAACCATCACAGGGATTCACACATGATTAAATATTGTTTAAGATCAATGGTACTTATTCAATATGAAGCAATTGAGTGAGCCATATATTCTTAAGTCCCATTTGTGGCCTCTATTGTAGTATCTCTCATGACATAGATGCCCGTTATAGGGACCACGTGGACTCTGATTCCAATTTTAAATGGGATACATATGACGCCTCATTTAGGCATGATCCTAATATTCACGTCCTTACCGTATGATGTTAAACTACATGGAGGAGTCCAGTCATATGTCCTTTAACTATGTTAACCAAACTAAGTGGGTTTTGATTTCTGTTTCTCGCAAGATACATATGACACCACATAGAGGTTCAATCCCATCATCAAGACCCCAACAGTCTCCCTGGATGGTAATAAACTCTAATGTTCTTGAATGTGCACATTACCTAAACATTCATAGTTATATAATAGATCGATAAGGAATCCTTAATATGTACACAATTGTTTATATCAAGGAATGTCTGTAATCAATCGATTGACAAAAGGGTAAAAATTCCTATATCGGGGTCTGTGAATGATTTCACAACCATATCTTAAATCTATAAGATTGTCCCAATGTAGGCAATATTTCTCCCCTCAAAGGGATTAATGATCCTGAACTCCCATGCACTTAACCAATAATTGTCCCCAAGAATTGATGGCACTAAAAACCAAGATTATTTTTATCCCTTGGAAGGATGGTACATACCCAACTACATGTGAAGAAACTATTGTTTTTTTCTAGGAAAGATGAAACAAATGGAAAAAATGATGTATGATATTTAGAGAGGCCTTAAAAACCACCCTCAATAAATCCATCATGTGTATCCCATTCCGCACCTTAAATCATGATCAAATAAATACGTCCTTAACCCTTGAGGACAATGTATAGAACATTCATAGGAATGATTCTATATGTATTTCTTATATGTTTTAAATTAAAATTTGATTAATTATTATATCTTTTATATAGGTTTAATATTATGATTTTAAATATTATAAATAGGTTTTGTGATTATGTATAAAAAATTTCTTACTATGTTGACATAATTACACTTTAGAAATCCTTGTTGAAAAAAATTCATAAGAACACTGAAAAATTGTATGTTTAGTTCATATAAATTACAATTCACCCCAATTTTTATTATATTGTATACTGTTTAAATACAACATCTTGAATAAGAAACTTGAGTTTGAATTATGACATTCATAGAATGAATTACCATTATAGTGTGAATGGATAAAGTTGGTTTATTTTATTTTTTTTGAGATTTGATGATCTTTTAATACATATCGCCATTGATTTCATGGAGGTTTTTGATTTATAACGAGTAAAAATATTTTCATTGAAAAATAACATCGAGGAATCCAGATAATATCCAGAGGAAACTAGAATAATAAACCTATACATAGTGTAACTACCCATTGTCTTTGATTATCACCATAGAAATCCACTTGACAAGGTATTTGTATATTTCTTATGAACATGAGTAAAATAAGAATATGATAAATAATATTGAAGTCTTACTGACTCAACCATATTAGATGTTTGTTTGTTTGTTAACAATCAAATAAGAGTTTAATAAAATTGAGATCCAGCTACCCAAATGTTAGATTAATTCCTTGACTAATAAAAATATTCACAATGGATACTTACAATCTTGTGATGGATTAGTTCTAGATTTCTCTATAATTATCTAATAAGTTCTTTTATTTAGACTTAGATGGAAAAAATAGAATATGGGATAAATGTAAATGGGTATAAAATGATTTGGGAAATTCATAACATTAATGATGAAGGGTTCAGTGATATATATGAATGACAGTTAAGACGTATCATGGTAATGTGTTTTTTTGAAAAGTCATCCTAATGGAGTGGGTTTTTGGAAAGGAAGACTTGATAAATTTTGGATTCTACTAAGGTCAGTGTTTTTTACAGACTTATAACTGGGAATTGTTCATAAATTTATGTATTTGGAATTGGTGTCAAATAATAGAGGAGGAATAATTTTTCAATAAAGGATTGAATATTTTCATTATTTATTCATTATATTTCATATTTAATTCTAAATTGGTCTTTCTTTAATTAAATGTAATGCATTTTATTTCTGGTGATTTTAATAGTGTAAGTGTATGTGAATGATGATAGAAAATATATTCATTTATTGAAAAATATTTTAATGGAAATTAACCCTAAAATGATTTAAAACATGGAAAATTCTCTCACTTTTTTACTTCAATGAATTTAGAGCTTCATTGATAGATTGATTTAATTTTTTTTTAATTTTATTCATTTTAAAATTAAATGCTAATCCATACATGATATTTGAGATTTGAAATGTAATATTAAAAGACGTTTAAAAGTTAGTTTCAATGCTTCAATCAATTTTATATTTTAATTTGAATAATGACTACATTAAATGTTTAATTATTCATTTTTTAGGTATGAAAAGTAAAATAATCAAAGGAATTAGATTATAAAATGACATATTCAACTATATCATATGACATCCCCATAATATAAGACGTCAATCATTATACTTATGAATTCCTCATATGACTCCTCGGTATTACTTCCCTTGTCAGCATATGAATTTGGAATGATCTTAAATGAGGGTTATTTATTATAAGACCTTTCCTGCAAGTCTATAAATTTATAACACGAATTCATCATTTTAACATTCTTAAGAATTTTGTGACTCGTGATTTAATGAATTTGCGAGTGTATTAAATCACTAATGATTTTATGAATCTTTTATAGATTTTAAGACTTCCATAAACACTTACAAATTTAAAACATCTCAAAATTTGGATGAGATCCATCATAAGACTGTAATCGCATGACTTCTTGATAATCAGAGTTTCCATACTCTGTATACATTTATCCAAACATCCTGGTTATAAGGAAATAACCACCCCTACGATCACTAAAACACTATGTGAAGGTGTATCTACCAAACAAATTTGGTGGATTAAATAGTGTATGATTCAAAATGGTGTGTGTTGGAGCTAAATCATGAAATAAGAAATGTGTTTTGATGATATAAATAACTAATTAAATTCTTTAGAATATAGTTCTACAACATTATCAAGGTTCGGAGCCATTATGCTATGGTACCGACATGTTCTGTAAAGGTAGAAAATATTCCCATATAATATATAAAAGTCACTCCATGAAAAACACATGTAATGGTAAATAATCAATCTACATATATGTGAATATAAATATCCACATGAATCATTAGTGAACATCTTGGATCTATTTAAAGGCCATGTAAACTTCAAACGTGTTGTTCTGAGCATCTCCCATGGTTTTGAGTCTTCTTAAATAAAGTCACATGAAATTATTTAGTTATATAAGGGTAATCTTCACTGTTAAAATTAAATATGTTAATACATAAAATGGATAATGGTTGATAAAAAATAAAATACCATTATTTTGGTTTTTTCAAATTAGGAATAACATATAACAATCATTTAAGGACCAATGGACCATGAAAGTGTAGAGAAGACTACTGAAATCTACTTCTTACTAATCAGAACCTTGTTGGTCTTAACATATGTGATCTTACAAATAAATACATATTCATTGATAAGATCTACTATCCTCCCTGTTGATGCAGTACTCCCTATGAGTGCATCCTCTTAATCATTTCCACCTTCTTCTACACCTCTAGATATATAGTAAGCATAAATGAGATGAAGTAATTTTATTTTTTTGGGTGCTACATAACCTCAAAACACTATGATATAGACACTTCATTAGAGAGGAGGCAAGGAGAAAAACACAATATATCCCATAAAAAGATTTTGAGTTCTTGAAAACTCATATTTTCCTACTTAAGGGAGAAAAAATCACACCTCTCTACACACTTCATCATCAATGATAATTACATGAGATTAAAATATTTTTGGAATCCCATTGAAGAAACATCATCCTACCCCACTTACTAAGGTAAATCTTCTACCACAAGAATAATACATTCCACATCGGATAGACTTAAAATGCAACCCAATTCTTGTGTCAATTCTGGATGAAACCAAATATAATATCCATCTCCTCCAGCCATTACTTTGTCTCTAGATCAAAGTCACTATCATCATACATTTCCAGAGTATAACATTTAAAATAACACAACAATATCTAAAACATTTTATCATATATTTACCCTCAATTTTTGAACATTAAAATTATATAACTTTATTGGAATAAATAAAACATTATAAAAAGAGATTCCCAAATATCGTATAAGTCTAGTGTATTTGGAAACATGGAAACATAACAATTAGTACATAAGTGATCAAAATTATCTCAATCCAGATTATTATTGACTATTCTTCTTATTAAATATGTCAAACCTAAAACATATATTCATAATCAAGGGGAATGGAAACATAAAAATTGTTGAGATCTGATGACTAGTAAGGGTAAAAAAGAGAGATATGTAATAAAAATCCTGAGACTAAGGGTATGATAACATGATTATAAAAATATAAGATCATATACTTTATATAAAAAATTCAAGAAATGTATCTTGAAAAAAATATGGTAGTTCATATGACATTATTAATAATGAAATGAAGAACAAAATCTATGAAATCGTAGCACACAAAAAAAATGTGTAATTAGGGAAACCACATAATCTTATAATATGATTTTTTAGTATCCATGACATCGCTTCCAAGACCATATTAGTAGCATGGGTTCACTCCCCATCGGATCATGGTAGTAATTGGACATTCACATGTCAATATTTGTAGAATGAGTTAACTACTTCTACCATCTTGGTAGGCATGGTTCACTTCCATATTCATCTTAGTAGTCAAGGTTCAGGCCGCAGACCAATTTAGTCAATCTCATGGGAAATAAATCATTAACCAATGCATTATAGGGAGACATATATCCCACCCATATCATAATGAAATCAAAAAAAATATTCTTTAAGATCATAGATAAACATATATAAAACCATGAAATTTAATGGATATTACAAAAATGTAATTGTATCATAACCAATGAAAAAATACAGGATTCATAATCATTTAATCATAAATATATCCCTTTAAAATAATAGAGTTTCAAAATCATATAATTGGTTAAATAGGAATGGGTTTCCTATATATCATTCCATTAAAAAATAATTCGTTGAAAGAAGGAATATGAATGGTAACATGGAATCATTTCCCTTGAAACACATGACTAACAAAAATTTCTATTATGGTAGATGGGAAAAAAATTTGAATGATATTTTGAAAAAACTTCTTGTGGAAAATAACCTTTATGTATTTTAAAAAAATTGGAAAAACATTTCTTTGGAAATAGTCATTAAAAACAATAAAAATTTAATAAAATTATTTTGTAATTTAAAATTATATTCAATTCCCATTTGAGAAAATTTTTAAAAATATTTTTGAAAACAATTTATGAATTTTTTTTGTAAAACTATTTTTTTAATAAAATAAATATCCAATTGAAAAGAGAAAAACAGTCACGTTTTCATAAAAACATCTTATTAAATATACTAAGTACCAAATATTTGGTAAATTTTACATAAAAATTAATATATCATGAATAAAAAAATGGGAATAATATTTATTAGTTTTCTTGAGATATGGATCATAATATTTCAATAATTCAAGCATAATCATAAACCATATTGTTAAATAATTTGATTATTTCAATGAACTCTTACCACAAGGTATCTAAGGATCATACAATTCATAATAGAACATGAAATTGAATAAAGAATAAAATTATCCTAAAAATATTTATTTTAATGTTATAACACATCAAATGGAAGTATATCCACCTCAAAAAAGAATAGAGGTGCATAAAAAACTGTCTTAGTGACGTAAAATTTAGATAAAATTGGATTACACATTTGGTAACTCTTAAGACACAATCCCCATGAAGGAAATATGATATAATTGACATATAAATAACCATAAACTTAATAATAATTATAATAATCATATAATATATTCATCAGAATTATTCACAACACACAATTGGAATGGTTGGCGAATAAAAAATGTATTTCCCATAAATAAAATGTGAGATGAAATCCCTTAATCTTGTGCATTGACTCTCATAATAAACATTAAAAAATATTTTATAATAAATATAAACTTATTTTAATTCTATAATATATCCATATTCTTATTTTTTAATCCATATGAATTTGGATTATGAATTTATATTACCTTCTTATTAACAATTCTATGTTATGGTTTCACATTGTATAATATCTACATTGTTTTTTATGAGTCTTAATTTATTATATCACAGGTACTTATAAATTTATAATGATTTTAATTATGTAAACTATGATTTAAATATAATTTATATTTATTATATTGGAATTATAATAATCCTTATAACATAGAATCATGAAACAGAATACCCCATTCATGGAGATGTTTGGCCGTATATACGCATGGATGATATTTACGATAAATTATATAGTTGAAAGAAATAATGTAAAATAAAGATATGTATATATTATAATTAATTTATTTTATATCATATATATCATATAATTTAACTACAAGCATCCTTAATGCATTCTATGTTGTCTGTGAACAAATCACATCTCATTGAGGGTGCAGTAGTCCACACTTCCTCAAACAAAATTATCATATTTAAACAAAATAAAGTGTATAATTATATGTGAGTAAAAAGGATTAAATAAGCTTAAATCTGTAATAAATATGTTATGTAACATATATAAATAAATTTTATATCATAATTTCCACCATGAGTGGCAGTAATGAATATATGAACAATCCTCATTTTGTGAGGCGGTAGTTTACCGTACACAAAAATATATATTAGTTACCCATTAGATGGATGTGTGTTTGAGTGTAGGTATATAAATTATCATAAAAAATTTTATGTTTATTTTTGAATATTTTTTTATAAGAATGGAATAGAGATATTTGAGGTGGTTGATAATGAAAATAAATAATAGAGTTTGAGAGAGGGTGTTACCTCGGAATCTAGTAAATCATTTTGGTTTACACCAGAGGTCTTCTTTGGGAGGATTTATAAATAAATATGGGCTTATATGTGGAAGGGATAGTTTTAAGGTGGATATTTTATCAAATATTATCTGAACATAAATTTTTAGATTGGTGTAAATAATTGATGTATAGGAGGCCTTTTTATAGTGGAGGAGGAGTAACACTCTTCTATTATTTTGAAAATGGAATTGCATAAATGTTTTTCACATGTCAAGTGGATACAATAATGGATAAAATTTGTTCCAATAGTCTATCGGGTATAAATATGGTCATCCAATGGATCTTGTAAAATTTGATAGGTTTTTTATCATATCCTTAAGGTTAAGTTTTTAGTTAAACGTAATTTTACCTTAATTCATGTACTTAAATTTAATTACATTCTATAATATTTTTGGACGAAAACTAAGTAGATATTATTAGATATTATAAATTATTATGAATTAAGATATATAATACATTTTTCCACATTAAAACACATTAGTGGATGAAATGAATTTATTATTAATCCCTCTAATGGGACGATACTTACATGTTTTATTCTAAAAATGATGAAAAACTTGCTAGGATTTTATATCCAATATCAATGTGAAATTCTTCCAAATAAAATACATTGTATTAATTGAGAAAAAATTTATACAATTATAAATGATAAAAATTTAAATATAATCTATTATAATGATTAAATTAAATGAAAAATATGTTTTTGAATTAAAATTTAGTATTTTTAATATTTATGAAAAAATGAAGTTTCTCAGTGAAATCCCAAAAATTTACCCCAAGATAATTTCGACATTATAATTTCCAAAATTATATATATTTCATAAAAATAAATTTCTAAAATTCTCTGAAATTAATTTTATCATTTTTCACAGAGGGATATAAAAATAAGTTTATTTGAGGAAATATTATTTCCAAACACATATGCACTTTTCCAAAATTAATATTTTCCCTTATCTATATGTTATATTCATTTAAAATATTTATAGAAAATATTTGGAAATTAGTTACTAATATTCATATTGCTATGATTAATTGGTAGGTTATAACTACCTCATTTAATTAATTATAATAATAAAATGATGATTTTTAGAAACTCAATGTTTTGTGTAATGCATACCTAGTTGATATTATGTGTAGCATATGCCAAGATAGTAGGGTGTGAAGGGAATGTTGGAATTGTTCAATTGAAGAAGAAATAGGTATACTTATAATTTAAAAAATATTCTTGTGCCCATTTTTCATCATCTAATGTATTATTTTTTCACCAGACATTGACATGGGGAGTGGTATTGTTTCGTAGAAATTTTTATGATTGATCTTGAATTTCATTAATTTCCTCCTCGTATGAAATCTCATGTTCTAGAGGTATGAACACTAATTTTAGTACATTTAAAGGGTAATAAATATAATTCCTTATGTGAAATACATTGAACAAATCCAGGAATTGAGAGAGATTTGGATGAGGGTACTAGAAATAGGATACCATCTTGATACAATCCTGAATTTCCAAGGGACCAACATACATAGGGATTAGATTAGTTTTATTCCTGAATCTCATAACCATATTCTAGGGAGATATTTATAGAAACACCATTTCCCCATCTTAAAATTCAATATCACATAGATGGTTATCAGGGTAACATTTATACCGGTATTGATCTATCATGATGTGATACTGAATGGTCATAAACTTATCTTCCATTTCTTCCACAATCATTGGTCTAAATATATTTCTTTCTCCAACACCAACACATAAAATTAAAGATCTACATTTCTTCCCATAATGGTTTTCAGATGGATCCATCCAAATGATTGAGAGAAATAAATTGTTGTATGAAAACTCTACCAGAGAAGGGTGTTGATACCAACCTCTTATGCATTATATGGAATAAGATCTCAACATATCATCTTGGGATTTAATTTTTTTAAGACTGATCATCTATATGAGGATGATATGTTGTGCTAAAACTCAAATCTCTATCAGGATCTTACTATTGACTTCTAAAGAACATTGAGGCAATCCTCATATCTCAATCTGATACAATAGGATGTGGTACCCCGTTAAACCTTACTAATTCCCAAATGTATATCATGGAATGAAGATCTAGAGTGAAGGCTTCATTGATCGTGATAAAGTTTGATAACTTTTTAATGTGATTTAATATAACCCATATAATAATAAACCCTTTATAGGTTTCAGGTAGTATAATGAAAAAATGATTTTGTTTTTATACCATTTCCATTCCAATATTGGTAATGGATAAAACATCCATTTAGAAATTTGACATTAATCTATAACTTACAGGCATACCGAGAACCTATATACATACTCTAAGCAATCTCTCATCAATCCAACCCAGCATATATATTATCTCAAGTATCTGTACATCTTACTACATCTATTATGAATAGATAATGAGGAAATATGTGCTTCCTCTGATACCTCCTTCCTCAAATCTAGTATATTAGGAACACATACATTGTTCTTGACCCTTATCATTCCAACATGATCAAGATTAAAATAAGAAGCATTTTTGAAATTCTTTTACAGATATTCATCTTCCTTATATGATTCCCTAATCTTTATATGGATAGAGGGATGATCATTAATTGGTGAATGATAATACTTCCCCCTTCCATCTGAATTTATAAATCCATCCTTTTTAAATCCATAATTAATGGATCATTTTTGATCCTCATCATGGATAAGCTAGAGTGATCCTTTTGACATTAACCATTATCCACCTTTTTTGATTTCATATTTTGGGAATGTATTGATAATTAATTATCCATTATCATCTCTAACCATATTCTCTAGAGCCTGTTCCAATCCTTCTATGTGAATATATATTTCATAAATTTATTATTGGTATATATATAACACTTTTCCACTTAATGATAATTACACCATATCTATAAGGAAAAAATTACTGAGTAAAAGTCAAAATAATGTGTTTGGAAATTTTTATCATTAACATTATACTAACATGAGCCATAAGAAATAACCATGTTATTCTTCATAAGAACACTTCCCATTCACTTCACGGATTCATAACTATAGATTATTAACCCTTCTCCACTATAGGGTAATGTATGCACAATTGCACTGACCAACACCCTCTTTAACTCCTTGAAATTTTCTTTACATTAAACTATCCAAAGAAACATGAAACCCATCACATTTAACCTAATAAAATGATTATATAGTAAGGATAAATCCTCCACAAACCATCGATAATATAGAAAAATCTATGAAAGCTTCACAACATAGTTAATATGGTTGGTTTATGCTAGCATTAAATATCCTACATCATTTATGGATCTACTAAAATATCCTCTATTCTGATTTTATGACATTAAAATGAATCCTTTTGTAGCTAAAATTTACACAATTTAAAATTTTCATATATTTTCCTCTTCCTTAGGGTCTTTAGTGATATTCTCAAGTGATATTCATTCTCTTCCTTTCTGTTTTAATAGAAAATAATATCATATATTAGGAAAACAACAAAAATATTGTGGTAATATATAAAGACTATATTCATCAAATACATGAACATAATAGAGTAACTAGAAAGATTAAAATGAATCCCTATATATTTATAGTGTCTATAACTTGTACAAAATTTTGTCATGGGTGTATCATCCGCCCTAACCCTCAATTGATGATATAAAAAATGAAGGTAAACCATGTAAATGTATTGAGATCTGTGTAGTTGGTCAAACAAGTCATCAATAAGGGGACACATATTCTTGTTCGTGGTTGTGATCTTGTTCAACTCCCAATAATAAATGAAGAGAGACATTTATCAATCTTTATTTTTCACAAAAAGAATAGGTTCACAATAAATTGAATCAAATCGTTGAATGAACATCTTATCATGTTTTTCATGGATTTTCTTCTTTAATTCATGAAACTCAATTGGGTCCATTCTATAAGATGTCTTTGAAATTGGTTTGGAACTAGTTTTTAGTTCTATTAAGAACTCAACTTCTCGTTTGGGTGGATGTATTGGAAACAATTCAAAAAATGCATCAAAAAATAATTTAATAGTATGTATATCATGATGTTCAATTTTATACTCTACCATATGAGATAATAAACCCTTCTTAATTAGAATAAATACCCATACATTTGAAGTAATCTCCATAATAATTTCATTCTTATCATCAAACATAATGTTGATCAATGGAGGGTTGGAAATATAAAATGCAACAAACCTTCCTCAAAAATTTATATTGGATATCGAAAAAAAATTCCAATCCATTACAAAAAAATGACATTAAATTAATAAAAATTTATAATGATAAGACATGCAGGAATCACATTTCGACAAACATCAACTGGGGAGGAATCATATACTTGGGATGAAATCATCATACCACTAGTGTTTTGCACTTCTAATTCCACATCCACTCATTTTGGATGAATTTTATCACCGTTATAAAATTATTTAGATATTAAAGAGTGTGTGGATCCATAATTAAATAAGAAATTATCAATTCTAGAGTGTCATGTACCTTTCACCAAGTTGTTACCTCACCACTCATCAGAATTAGTAATTTCATGAGATTTAACCTTATCCATTGGATTAAGAGGTTTCTAATTTTGATAAAAACACTATCCCATGGGATTGGGCACTATTAATAATAATGACCATTCACCTTACACTTGTCAAACTGAAGTGTAAGAGTATCATTTTGTGATGGTTTTTCTCTATTTTCACCATTATCTAATTTATTCCCATCAAATAAACAATAAAATGATTAATTTCCTCCCCATGAACACCTAAAACATTTTCTAGAAACCTTACCGTAATTTATTTCATGATTCTTCCCACACATATAGCATAATGAAAAGATCATCGTATTCTATTAATGGTTTTTAGATTGTATTTAAAATATATCTTCCTTTTCATGTCAAAACCATGACGTTGATACATGACTCCAACCTCCATTTCACCATTTATGGAACAACACAAAATAATATCATATCTACTAACATATCTTATGGAAAACACCCTTTTCAGACTTCTATTTAAGACACTAATGAAACGATCAACTTTACTTTTTTGTTTGGATGATATATCTTGAAGCATACCTCAGAAGACTTGTGAAATTTTCCACATTGGTACCAATATATTAATCATTTCATTAATTCAAATCATGGAAATATTTCCCCATATTAGTATGACGAATCTGAAGAATATACTTGTTGATTATAATGTTCTTTAACTTGTCTCAATCTGTGGATTCATTTTCATCTTGCTGAATTTTATTCTTAATTATAGTCCACCACTAGTCTACATCAGTTTCTAACCAATAATCACCCAAAAGGAATTTCCCATCCTCCGAGCAATAGAGAACAGAGCATATCTTTTCATGTGTAATAATCAACTAGTTAGCAACAAGTGGATCATAAGGAACTCTAAATGACATTGGATGTATCCTCAGGAATGATTCAATAGAATTTTGTTCTCTATTTCTCTCATTTTAGAGTCCACTATGATTTATAGCTTGAGAAAACTGTGTGAGTATATTAATTTGATTTTTCACTCCAATTATCATATATTTTAGTTTCTCAGGTGTAAAATCATCGAATTTTTCTTCACAATCACTATTAATGTGGTTACCTCAGCTTCCATCCATTTAAAATATCCAAAATCCTTGAGTAAGAAACAAATATCTTTAAGAGGAACCACATAATCACTAAAATTCAGTAATATAATGTTTAAATTATGAAACATTCATTAATCTATGTCACATTAGGTTTATCCTAGGTTAATCATAGCCAAATTATATTTAAATCCTTCACAATTGTTCATAGAGAGTTTGTGAATTTTTAAAGAATATACTCCATGGTGTGCAGAAAGACTCGTTATCATGTAATAGATAACCCAGAGTCATGCCCATGACATCTTTTCTAAGTTATTACTCCAATGTACATATGTGATAGAGACACATCCACTTGTATTACCAACATGGGAAATTATTTCTAGGATTTTAATCACTCTATCCATTACCAAAATTCATGGTAATTTTCATTTGGTTTTCCTTTACCTTAGACTAATCCATAGATATTTCATTATGGTTCTAACTAATGTTTTATCATGCTCATTTCCAATGGTAATTTAAAACATTCCAATAATACCAACTATTGTAACCCTCTCTTTTCAAACATTATAGTCACATAACATTTGTGTACTATATAAAACATTACACACAAAAAAGACCAAATTCCATACTAGTCCAGTTCCATTGGAATCATGGAAGCCTAAACACTGGTACAAAAGCAACCAACATATTCAAACAATGTGTTCTTCATAAGCAGTACCCTTCTTAGAAACATAAATCTTATAAAGAATATTCATAAGTTGTGGGAAAGGAAATATAAAAACTAGTGAGCTCAAATTCTCAATAAAGGTAAACAAATGAGACATGTAAGCATAATCATGAGTATAAGAGAAGGATAACATGATCAAAGAAATATAATATCATAACCTACATATCAAAGATTATAAACATGAATCTTGGAATAAATCATAGATGTCCATAATACATGATTTATAAAAAAATAAAAAAATAATACATGAAACCATTACATAAGAATAAAATGTGGAATTGTGGAATAATCATAAGAATTTAATATGATTTCCATAGTAGCCAAGGAATCACTGCTAATACAATCTTAGTATTACAATTTCACTCACTATACTATCTTGGATGTCATGGTTCACTCCTATATCCATGTTAGTAACAGGAGGAAAATCATTAGACCATATTGTTAGTCATGGTTCACTACGAGGGCCATATTAATAGTCATGGTTCACTCCGAAGACTATCGTAGATTATCACTCTATATATAAATATCTACCCAACACATTGGAGATAGATATAAGTCCCACTAATATCATAATGAAATAATACACACATGTTCCATATAATAATAAATAAAATATAATAACCTATGAAATGAAATGGATATTATAAACTTTTATAAATATCATAACCTATGGAAAAATACACCTTCCATAATCATTTCATTATAAACCTAACATGTGAAATGATACAGGTTTCAAAATAATTTAAATCCAGAATGATAAACTAGTTTCCAAAACATAATGACATCAAAACATACACATATAAGAGAAATATTATTAATTGTATCATTAAATCATTTCCCAATAAACAAATTATTGGCACAAAAAGATGTTATATTAGATGGGAAATTATTTTGAATGATCTTTTAAATATATTTCTTTTTGAAAAATATCCAATATTTATTGAAAAAAAAATTTCATTGGATATATATTTACATTATTATTATGGACACATTGATTTCCATAAAAAATTATAATACATTCTTAAATTAAAACAGTCATCATGTATTATTTGAAAATATTTTCGAAAACATGTTTTTTTGAATGAAAACAAATATTCGACTGAAGATTTATATAGAATCAGATTTTTCATAAAAACATTTATTAAATATCATAAGTTCAAATGGGTGGAATAATTCAATTAAAATATTAATATATCATTAATATAAATACAATAAAGAAAAATCATTAGATTTATTGAGATATGTACCATAAGGATTCAATAAGGTACACATAATCATAATGAGTCTCAATAAATGATTAAATTGTTTTACTAAATTCTTACCACATGGTAAAATGGGATCATACTATCCATTTAAGAAAATGAAATTAAATGAATCTTAAAATAATCATTAAAATAAGGATATTCCTGTTATAACATGTAAAATGGTGTTATATAAACCTAAAAAATAGGGGAGTTTCATAACAAAACATGTTTCTCAAATATGGAAAATTCATACACAACTTTTTTACCGATTTGGTAACTATTAAAAAATAAACCACATGAAATAAATATTATATAATTGATACATAAATATAAATAAATTTAATACTAATAATAATATAATATATCCATGGTTAGTATAGACACCATAAAAAAGTAATGGGTTGTGAATAAACAGCTATATCAATGAAATAAAAAGTGAGATAAAATCCTCATACATTGTGTCTTGACACTCATCAAACACATTAAAAACTATTTTATAAAAATATAAATTTATTAAAAATATATTATAAAATAATATTCATACTTCTAATAATATATATGGTTTGGAAATGAATATATTTACCAGTTGTTAATAATTCTATGTTAATTTTTCACTTCGGGTAGTATCTAATTTTTTTTCCATTAGTCTTAATTTGTTATATCATTGGTTCATATACTTATATAATTATTTAAATAAATCGAACAATTATATAAATATAAATTATATTTAATATAAGTGTAATGTATTAATCTATAGAATATATATGTATGAAATGGAATAAACTATTCCTGGAGACGGTTGGACATATATACGCATGAATGTTATTTCCAATTAATTGTCTTGTTGAATTAAATGATAATCATAGTTTAGTGTTGCAGTAGTTCACTATACACATAAAATATATTTTCATTACCCATTAGATGGATGTGTGAGTATGTTTAGGTTGAAACCTCAGCATAAAAACATATAAGTATATTTATGATTCTGGGTTTGTTTTATAATTCTAGAATAATGATATTTGTGGTGTTAGAGAATGAAAATAAAAGAAAGGTGATTGAGGGAGGGTGTTACCTCTTAAAAGGGAAAATAATTTTGGTTTGCACCAGAGGGATTCATGGGAAGGATTTATTACCAAAAGATGGATTAAATTATGAATATAGAGTATTGGAAGGATATTTTATTAGAAATTAACAAAAAATAAGTGGTTTTATGTGTTTAATGAAGTGAGTGAGAGGATGGAATTTATAGGGGAAGATGGAAACTCTAGTAATATTTTTGACAAAGAAATTACATATATGTTTTTCACATGTGAAGTGGAACCAATAATAGAAAAAATAATATTGAATGGAGGACATGGTCAAAATATTTGCGAACAATGGCTCTTGTACAAGTGTCTAGGACGTTTTGAGTCCTGAAATAAATGTTTAGTCCTTATTATAACACAATTTTACCCTAATTGATGTAATTAGTTTTAATTACATTCAAAAATATTTTTGGTAAAAAATTAATTTTACCATATTAGATATTATATGTTGTTATTATTTGAATTCTAGAATTTATATTTTCAAAATCAAATCACCAGAGTTCTAGAAATTATTTTAAATTTAATCCTACTAGCGAGACTATGTTGGTGGGATTTAAAGTAAAAATGATCCAATGTTTTCTATGTTTATATATCTAATTTCAATTTAAAATTGGTTTAAATGACTTAATAAAATTAATTTAGAGAAGATATTTTTCAGATGAACATTGAAGTAAAATTAAAATATATTTATCCTTATAAATAAGTTAAATTAATAAGCCGTTCAGAAATTAAAATTCAATATTTATCACTATTAATCAAAAAATGATGTTTCTTAAGAAAATAAAAAAAATTAACACTAACATTATATGTCATGTGCTCCCATACCTTTGAGGAAATATCATAACACCATATCAAGTAACCTTCTATGTGGGTTGTTTTGAAACAATACCTACCCATCCTCCTATAAGTGAGAGCATCCCATATTGTAATCAATGTAATCATGCACCTATCTCATCCCACTACTACACGATCACATCCACATCAACTCCGTTTCATAAACTAGGAGAGTAGGGAAGTATGAATGTGAATGAAATCAACTTTGATCCCTCCTCCAACCACACATGATACCCACAACATGCCACATCCTCTCATTTACATGCATCACAAACAACTAATCAATCATCAAGTGTTGGGTTTTTCCACCAACAGATTCATTTCTCAATACTACTACTGAAGGAATAGTGTGGAAGAGAGGGTAACTAGCCATTCATTCCCACCATATGAATGTTGTTGAAAACACACCCCAAAACCTCTATGTGTTGGTACACAGTACTCAACACAGGTGGGGTGTGAATCAAAATTACATAAAAATAAAACACATATAAATATTCACATATAAAAAACATAGTTCTAACCCAATGGTTTCACTTCAATACTTCATCACCTTCACCTTATCAAAAACATATATGAATGTTATCACATGCTTCCAACAACTATATGTAACCCATACATAGAAAAACATCACATAGGCCAGAGTTATCTTTTTAAATTAGGAATTAATCAGTATCTAGTTATCATATTGATTTCATATTGGATGACAATCCAGTATATACATCATTTATATTAATTCCCTTTCAATCTGAACTCATTCATTGTATTGCAGTTATAGATTCACCCACCTTTCAAGATTATAACAATAAATTACACAATTCCTGATTAATAAATTATTAATCTAGATACCCCATATACAATTCTATCCCACTATATTGAAAAAAAATCATGCACTATTTAACAGTTTTTATAATAGTATATATTCTACCACTACTCGGATACTACAATGAGGAATCACTCAAAAATTATAAGTATTCCTCTAATATTACACTACCATGGAACATAAAATATCTGAATCATTCCACATGACATAAAAAACCCCAATCTTCCACAAAACTGAAAGGAAAATAAAAAACATTTGATCAACACACCACACCTGTTTTCTAGGCCCCATATCTTTCCACAATTTTCTTTTACTGAGATTTCCCATTAAATAACCTTCATGTGTAACAGTATTTCCACACAAATTTGTAGGTTCACATATAACAGGTCCAATAGTCACATAAAAATGTTTGAATTTTTTTCACAGGGGTGTTGAAGAATTAATCAAAGTGTGTGTCAATATATTGTATTTACTACATATATATAACAATAGTATTTATATTATGAATGATTAATTTAAAAAATATCATAAAAACCAGATAAATAAAATTCAAAAACAAACATCCCCTCTAATTAAATTTATTTCAGTAAATTATATTTATTATTTGATCTATACCACCCACACACATGAATAAAATTATTATTTCCAAAGTGAACCAAAATAAGAGATGACAGTGATCAACTACCTGGAAAGAAAGTTCCCAAACATGTTGCACCAAAAATAGTGGGAAAAGAGGATGATTTCACCACCGGGATATAATTAAGGTAATATAATAATTAACACTTCAACTTTTGTAGAGAATGTGGACTATTAAGGATAAATATTCACCTATCAAAAATTTGACACACTACAATAAAAAATAGAGTGGAAACTATATTTTTGAAAACAAATAGGATTACAGATATTGTAGCTCTGGGTGAATATTGATGGCTTTTAATGGTTCAAGAAAGTGTTTTTTCTGTGTCCAAACTCAATTAAAAAATTAAATACTATAATTAAAAAATTTAAATACTTTTAATATGGTAGATATCTTTTTTGAAATCAAATTTCCTCCTTAATTTTAATTTAATTCGGTTTCCTTTAAAACATATAGAACAAACATTTTGAAACCACATTGTTTAAGGAATTTTATTCCTTTACTTAATCCCCACAAATCTAATTTACGAAATATTTATTGAAATTGAAATTAATTAATTTATGTTAAAAATATATTTCTTGTTATTCATGAAAATATAGGCATTTTGAAGAACTGGGAAATTTTTCAAACAATTGGATTAACCAGGAATGGTTTTATTGTGAGAAGGAAATGCGAGACTATGATAAATAATAGTGACTATGGGAAGGGATTGTCTAACCGTGTAAAAAAATTAATTCCCTGAGATGCGATAGTGAGTCTGCAATAACAATACTTCGACAGTTAGAATGGTTGCTTCCACCATGATTATTCATATTGGTTTGATTAAAAATATTTAGTCACAAATTATTATAGAGTATATATTTGTTGTCTGAAAATTTAAATAAATATTTATTTATCAGTTAAATATTAATTTAATTATTTGAATGTTAAATTTTTATTTTTTTCTAGTTTATTCATATGGAAAAAAATATTAATTTTTTAATAAATATTTATTCACTATGTTTGATAGGTATAATATTTATATATTTATTAGAGAATAATATAGTAATATTTTTTTTCATGAAATCTATATTTATTACTGATGGATCAATATATATTAATGAGGATTTGTGGATTGGGTTTACTATTTCAATGATAAATGTCATTTTAAATTCTATTTTAATAATGTTTTGTATATCTAGAACGAATAAATAATATATATTTTATCTGTGTGATTATCACATGTCAAATAAATAATAATATTATTATTATTTAGACATAGCTTTACTTGGGAGTTAAAAATAATAATAAGACCCATCATGAAATTATTTATTTCAAAGCCTATCTCTATATAAACATAGTTAGGACATATTTTTGGGATCCCTAGTCTCACATTCTGTCATTATGCACGTGTTTTGTAGAGAATTATCTCATGCCCGTAACAGATCCCTCTGTATATTGATCTAAAAATCATAGAAAAACTCTCCTACTCCATGAAGGAAAATTAGTTTTCCCTTGAAGGATTCAATTGTGATTGACTTTGGTCATCTTAATTGATAGATTCATATGTTCTATCACCCAGAGAGTTCTTCGATAGTGAATAGAGGTTCATGGAAGATGCATGGATCATCTGTAGTGGATCTTCACTTCATTCATCTAACTCAATGATGGTACAATAAGAGTGGTCTATTGATCTATCGATGAATAAAAAATTCAATGAATGTTATTTATTTAATTAAAAAAATTAACAACATGTTAAATGTGATATGATCTTGTCTTTATGGATTGTTGAACATAAATATATCATATTTGGAGGAGAAATTTGAAGATTTTGAGGGATGAATTTTTTCAGGATTAAGACCAACCAGTACTTATGTTCCTCATAACAATTATCCTTACCACAACTTCCCATAGAAGAAAATAATTTAAAAGTGTTATTTTAATGAGGATTGATTAATAATGATGAGCACTTACTATATTATTCTTCAATAGGAGCACTGATTGACAAGTTACCACTTCAAAATTAGCATCACTGTATCATGACCCTATATGATTCTTCAAAACATAATTGTGCTATGGGTTTCTAATTTTTAAACTTATTAATATGGGAATATGAAAGTCATAATCTTCTCATAACAACCAATATATTAATGTCCCATAAAATCAACAATTTGGAACCCATCTCTCAATTAAATCAAATCTTGTTAATTGGAATTGAACAGTGGCCCGACCATCAACATCCTATTGAAAAATATACTCATAAAATTAAAACATTCAGTACTTATTATTCAAATTCACACCGCTATTGGATTCATCTTAATCATTCTCTTCTCTTCATTCTTGATTGGACATACCTGACTTCAGATAACCCTATAGTGTTGGTTTTATCTCAATAAAAATTTCTTTATGATTATTCTATACATCAAATAAGATCGACCATGGAATCATCTGGAAGATACTGTGTTTCCATGATTCCATGGTTTCAATAGGGTTTGATATTGGTTTTATTATTTGATCAGTGCATGGATTCAAATATTGAGATGTATTAGTTATCTTCAGTTTCAAGCATCAATAAGCATCTCATTTATATGCTCAATCGCTTGAGATTTCAAATAACAGACTCATGTTATTGACTTATTCAATTGAGATGGTGAATTCTGGGGTTTTTTTATTTCAAAAGATAGTGCTTCATCAGTAGTGACATGGCGGATCATTAGTTGGAAAGAAAATATTTCTCTAAAAATTCTTCATGTAATGTTTTTTGAAGATTCAAAAAATATAAATTTTATTCTAACATGTTTAATCTAACATTTTTTGGATTATTATTATCTTATTCTATGAAACCAATTACTTATTTAATGATTTTCAAGTACTTTATCTTGTGTGAATTGAATAGTTAAGTTTCTCAGAATCAGAATATATCATTTAATTCTTAATCAAATGAAGTTATATTAAATTTATCAAACAGTATACTCTAGTCAGAGTCAGATTACAAAAGGATTTTTTCTTCAGGAAATAATTTATAAAGATAGAATATTTCGAGGAAAAAGAATGTTAAAGGAACACTTTATCTTACGTTGGAGAGTTATCTTATGCTGCATTGAAGATAATTTTTTTATTAGGAATAAATTCTTTATCTAAAAAAAAGATATCTTATAATGATAAATTCTTTCTGTCAATATCTTATGAAGATATATTATTACATAACATCTTGATTACATTTCCATTCTATCAATAAGAAAATTCATGACTTTAGACACATCAAAATGAGATTATCCATTTTGTATAGTTTGGTTTTCATAATTATTTCTAATGTAATAAAATACGAAGAATATTGATAACTGATTAGATAAATCACATAAAGAAAAATGATGATGAACTGTCCATAGCTAATAAAGAAATTTTTTTATGTTATGATCATCAGTTCTTTGAATTTCACTAATGATTAACCAAATATAATTTGTATTCTATCTTTTTCTCACGATTAATTGTCATTCACTGTTAATTGGATCTTACAATGGTGTTCTCCAAACATACCTCTCAAAGATTGTATATATTTCATCATATTTCACACAGTGAAATAGCATTGTTAAGATTATGTGTAGGTCTTGTAAAGGGATATCCTGGTTTAAAAATACGATTCATTTTTACGAAGTGAAAAATTATTGTACTCAGCTAGGAGCCCCCATTGAAATAGTTTTTATTGTAAAAATCACCAGGAATTTATAGAATAGCATTAGAGGAGTATGTTAGGGTATTTTTTTCCCAAAACTACTATAATTCTCTAGGTTAATTTTTTTAGCATGTTTGTATATTTTTGATGCATATATTCTGAAGGAAATAATTAAACATACATACTTCAAAGAGGGTGGTCTAATATTCAAGAAAGTATTATGAACTCAATTCACACCACTGTTGAGTTTTTCATTCATTCATTATATGGGAAATCAATTGGTATCATAGAAACTAGACCTGAAAGTCAAAATTATCTACGTTTGAGTCCCATAGCTCTATATTCAAATGGAATATATATATAATAACTGAGAATTTATTTCAATTATTAGAGTTCCTTACATCAATAGTGAGAATTATGGTTGATGGAAATCTTGTATGATCATTTATCTAAAAATATATTTATCTTAACTTCCCCCTTAAACATGATAATCCCTATATAATTTATAATATTGAACATGAATCCTGAGATTCTTCAGTTATAGAGAATTAATATTTAAACTCAAATGATATGAATTCTATCGTCTATGGGTTTTGACCGAACGATTTAACGAGATATCTTAATGGAAAAAAATACATGAAATATGGAACATTATAGTATTAGAATATGAATGCACTGATAATGGTAAATATCATATATTTCATTCATCTAAACTTATGTTTGATACAATCAAAATTAATTCAGGATAGATCATTACTCAAATAATAGGAAGACATACTGAAATTTTAAACAACATTTCAACTCTAGAAATTCCTATTATTAATACTAAAGAGAAATTGAATGTTCTCAAAGTATTACCACCCATATTATGTGGAATATCATCTGTTATCATACAATCTAAATATGTGAATAATTTCATGATAAAATAGAACATCTAGACTCTAATAATGTATGAAGCTAAAATGGAACCTGAATGTGAAGTGTATAAAATGATCAAGACGTAAAATGTCACCTTAAAATTCACTAATTCTAAAGATGATAGAAAAATAAAAAAGTGTATAAATCCTAGAATTTTCTGATGAAGAATGATTCTATAGAGAATTAGAATAAAATTATGAGCACACAAAAATTTGATCGAATGATAAAAAATTTCTCTAATTAGTGGAAAAGATTTAAATGAACATTAAATAAAAAAATAAAGCATTGTGACAACTATAAAGATGTGAGATGCTATCAATGTAAAACGATGAGACACATCAAGCACGACTGTACAAAAACTAGAGTTGATAAGATGAAAAAACTAAATATTAAAAAAAACTAGATACAATATGTCTAAGAAAGCTATGATGTCCACCTAGTGTGGTTTTAATGATTCTAGAAAATGAATGTCCTTAGAATCAGAAGCTGAAGCTACAAATAAAAAGGAAAACATATTCATTATAGAACAATTAGATAATGTACATTATTATTATTCCTCTAAGCTTGAACATGAATCAAAAAATGAAAAATTTCCCACATAAGTAATTAAATTACTACTTTAATATTTTGGAAATAAAATATGAATTCCAAAAAAATAAAAACAAATCCCATCAAAATTCATATAGTAAGATTATTGGTGACGAAGTGATTTTGAACAATTTTATGAAAAAAATGAAAATAAGCTAGAAAAAATACAATCTTGAATACTATAATGGCCAATAAAATTTAATACCTATTGTAGGATATTGAAAATTTCAAATATTCTGCAAGTGTCTTTATAATAGCAGAAGATTATTGAAAAACAATTTGTGGTCAAAATCAACCAGAAAATGAAAAACCAATTCCAGAATCCAATGTGAATGGTTTATGCCTTATCGAAAATATTTGGTGCCATGATCTAAAAAAATATCATCCCAATGATAATTTTTTTATTTAGGGATAAATAATAAATTCTTCTTATATCTACAATTTAAAAAATCATCATGTCTTTGGAATCAAAATATTTTTTCACTCAAAATATAATTTTGAAAAAAAAATTAAAATTTTATGCAAATCAAAAGAATATCAGAATTACCAGATTTCATGTTGATATCATTTCCAAACCATTGTAAATTTGGGTACAAATTAATTCTTTAATTTGATTTTTCATTTTATTGAACTAATCATATGAATTGAAATACTAAATTTTTTATGGATAGTGGTTATACAAGGAATATTACTTGAGACTAATACAACGTTAATTCTCTCTCCAAATTAGATAGATGATATCTTATGTTTAGTGAAAATGAATAAGTAATTATATAAGGGATTGGATATGTTGGAAATCCTCAATATATTCTCATCCATAAGTAATTTATATTGATGTCTTAAAGCACAATATGATAAGTATTTCTCAACTTTATGATGATGGTTGTTCTATTAATTTTTTAAAAAATTTATTTCATAGTTGTCAAAGATAACATTCAAAAAATTAATCCACACATAATAGATAATATTTAAACAATAGATCTCAATTCCTTGTGTAAAAAAAAGTAAACTATTTAAATGATAAAATTGATGAATCATGGATTTGGCATAGAAGTCTCAAATATTAAAAAATTAATTACAATATATTTTTTCTATATTACATATGATTTTTTGAGTTTTTGGTTCTCAAATTGGATAAAAATAGATTATTTCATTCATGAAAAATGGATAAGAAACCAATGGTATCATTCAAACCAATTATATAAGTTTTTACTTCAAGACCACTTGAGCTTATCCATATTGATATGTTTAGACTAACTAATACAACATGTCTTGTTAGTAATTAATTTATTTATGTGTTAGTGGATGACTTTTAAATATTTACATGCGTTGACATTTTAAGACTTAACGTCTATGCTTTTCATATTTTCAATATCTTCTAAAAAATAAAAATGAAAAAGATGTAAAAATAATGTCTTTGAAATGTGAACATGAAGGTGAGTTTGAGAATTATGAATTTAATTTTTATTTATCTATAAAAGATATTAAATAAACATTATATTCCTTCAGGACACATCAAAAAAATGGTGTTGTTGAATAGAGGAATCAGAATATATAATAAATATCTAGGTCTATGTTACGTGAATATAAAATTAAGACACATTTTTGTGTTCAGTCCATTAACACAACATGTTATATCATTAACTAATTAATAATAATGCCTATATTAAAAAAACACCCTCTGAGATGTAGAATAATACAAAACCCAATTTAGGATACATCAATGAATCTGTATGTAAGGTTTACATCTTGAACAATATTGATAATCTTGAGAAGATTGATCCAATGGCTGAAAATTTTATCTTTATAGGCTATTATCAAACATCAAAAGCATACAAAGTTTTCAAAAAAATGTCAAGGATTATTGAAGGATCAAATAAAGTGAAATTTTATTAAAGTGATCCACTCCTTCACAAAATTATTCAAATTAATGATAAAAATTATTATGTCAAAAAGATGATACATGAAACACTTTTTAATGACAACAAGGATGATTACATGTATTGTGATGGCTTGAAATCAATTCCAATATGGATAGACAGTAGTGATCCATAAACTGTGTTTCCTAGAATTCCTAGAAAACATAAATACTATCCATTAGAAATAGTTATATAAACCTTGATGAATGAGTAATAACTAGAAGAAACGTGGAAACTTTAGTGTTATTATATTCCTTTATATCACAATTAGATCATAAATCTATTAAAGAGGTCTTTTCTGATAGCAGTTGGATCATAGAAATTCAATAAGTGTTAAATATATTCAAAAGAAATAAGGTATGTGAAATAGTTGAAAGACCCTCTAAATACCCAATAATTGGAAAACAAGAGGGTTTTAGAAATGAACAAGATAACCCCAGTATAATAACTAGAAATAATGATAGAATGGTAACCAAATGATACAATAAAAAATAATGAATTGATTATGAAGATACCTTTTATCTCATATCTATATATAATGATATTACAATTCATATAGTATATGCATACTATATGAATTTTATGTTATATAATATTGATGATAAATTATCCTTTATAAATGTTTTTTAAATGGAGGCGGTTTATATAGATCAAAATCCTGGTTTCAAAGATCATTATGTTCAAAATTATATGTTTATGCATACCAATGATCGATATGGACTTAATAAATAACATAGTGTATGTTATGAAAGGCCATGTTCATTATAATGTGTTTCAAAAAAATTGTATATTATGATATGTATACAAGTATTTACTTATTGATATTAATGTACATAATCATATTGTAATTGAATAATATAGTTTCTCAGAATCACAATAAATCATATAAGACATCCTCATCATAAGTTAAACATAGTTTGTAAAAAAATTCAATGGTCATTAGGTTACAATTAAATGAATTTATATTATGAAAAGAATTTCTAAATCCAAAATAAGTTTAGGAAGAAAAATGTTACTATAACACATTATCTTACACTGCTATAATAATGATATTTTAAATCACATGAGCCTCATCCCAGTTGATGAGGACTCGCTATGTGCATCCAAGAGTCCCGAGATCAAATCTGGGTGGAGGCATATTTCTGGGGTACTGTAGTTGTCTTGTAGCAGTCACTGTATTAGGAACTGTTTGGTACTGTAGCAGCCAGAACTATTCATCCATCTTGGCCTTCGGGTCACCTGTTTGGTCCTTGGGACTTGTAAGGCTCTCGGGCCACCCAAGGCCTTCGAGACAGTTTATTCTCTAGGCCTTTAGACCACCTTAAGGACTTAGGGCCACCACAAGGCCTTCAGGCCACATGAATGCATGCCCCAGACACACTATAAAAAAGGAGACTCCCGAGAAGAAGAATCATAGAAGGTGAACTTACCAGAGTTGAGCCAAATGAATTTTCAGAATGGGAGGGTATGGATATGCCATCAGTATCATCTCTTTCTTGCATGAGAAGCCTAGCCATATGGTCATGCAAAGTTGGAGATCTACTATCAAGAAGCAGATGTTGGGGAGGCGAAGTTCCTTGTAGATAATTTGGTTGAATTGCTTAAGTCCTTCGGGTCATGTAATCTCTTATGCCTACAGGTCATGTAATATATTAGCCTATGGGCCTTGAAATGGTTCCCCATCATCCCTTGAAAGGGGGGTTATCAAAAATAAAAAAAAATGAAGGCCTTCAGGCCATTCAGGCAGGTATCCTACATTAATGTTAGTTTATCTTATGTGCATGAGAATATTTATCTTACTAAAGATATATTATGATGAACCATTATATTAGTAGTTATCTTAAAAAGATATCGTATTACATAAATTCATGATTACATTTACAATATATTAATAATCCACATCATGCCTGTGGAGATAATCAAAAGTAGATTATCTACTTAATGAATGTTTTTTCTGTAGAAGAAATTATTGAATTTAAAAATCCAATGAATGAGAATATTTATGAAATATTATCAATTGCATTATTTGGATAGTTTGGATTCATATCCTTAATATCTTGTCTCATCAAAAAAATCTTCACATCTCTTGTGGATAGGATCGAGAAAAAAATTCTTGGCCTATCCCTAAAAGGAATTTCTAAAGCCGATAAAGAGACCCTGATCAAAGCTTTCAGACAATCCATTCCCAACTACTTTAAGTATCTGTTTAAACTCCAGAAATTCATCATTTACCAGATCCACACACGCACTGCCAATTTCTGGTGGGCACAGAATGATGGTTGGAATCGGCCCCATTGGATGGCCTGGGAGAAACTCTGCAAATCAAAATTAATGAGAGGGATGGGATTTGAGAATACGAGTCTCTTCAATGATGATCTTATGGTAAATAAAGGATGGTGGCTCATTAAACTCCAATTATCTCTTTGTGCACAAGTTCTCTGGGCAATGTACTATCCCCATACGGACTTTCGTGCTTCCTCTCTTGGCCCCCGGACTAGATTCCTCTAGAGAAGTATCTAGGGGGATAAAAAACCCCTGAAAAAAGGAAAAGGCTGGAGGATTGGCCCTTGATCATCGGTCAACATCTGGACTGATCCTTGTCATATCGATAAGGAAGGTACGCATGCTACTTCCCCCATTCAACCACGTCTGGAAAACACAACTATCAGTTGCCTCCTTTTCGACCAGGGACATGGGTGGTGTCTAGAAAAAATTCTTGATTGGTTTACTGAAAGGGATCGAAGAATCATCCTTAGCATTCCATGGGTCCCTGATCCAGGCCTCGAAAAACTTTTTTGGATCAATGATTGTTTCGGTGCGGATGTGCGTCGGGTTACGCTGTTCCGCCAGGACGCGTTCGCGCGTGCACCCGTCAACCCGGGGGGATGGGCGCGCGGCTTGTGGTCCCGCAGTCCCGCTTTCCAAGGGCGGGCGGCATCCGTCCCTTATTCAGGGGCGTCTGCTCCTTGATCGAAACCGGGATGATGGGATGTCGGCTTCTCCTTCCTTGGACGTCTCCTCGGAACTTGTCGCCTAATCCGGGTCTCCCTCATAGACTTAAGAATGTTCGTGAATCTCGTTCCCGGCGCCATATCTTCATGGACACCGGTTAATTACGCTGCTTCCGCCCGGACGTTCCAAGGAGTCTGGGCGGGGCAGCAACCTGCGGTGAGAAGGCCGGGTGGCTCTGGGTGCTGGGGGCGTGTCGTAACACTGCGGCTCTGCACGTCTGTCTTCCGTCCCTAATAGGGCTTCTCGAAGGCACGATGGCCTGAGGCATCCCGTACTAGGTGCGGGGAACTGTGTCACCTGAGGTTTTCCTCAGCTTCCCGTGTTTAACACGGGGTATGCCGCGAGTTTAACGTCCAGCGGGGACGGCATCGGACCGATCAACACGAAAAGTGGATCAGATGACGGAACCCCTTGCGGGGAACCTCCGACGCTGGGGCCAGCACATGGGCGGCTTCCCAAGTAACGTGGAGTGGAGTGAAGTGGCATGACCCCACCGGGATGTGGCGGCCCGGGTAAGGATCAGGATGGATGATGGAGTAAAGAGCTTGGACCCCAGGGGGGCTTCCTACGTACCGCGCGTTAACACGGATCAAAGTCAACGTAGTTCGGGCATACAGTTTAACGTCATGCTGGACGTCGGCAGGCCGACTCACGAAGAGGTCGAGGCCGCCGGGCGGAGGATTGAACCGAACCACCTCGCACGGAGGGGGATGGAACGGCCGGGTGGATCACAGTTTCACGTCATGCTGGACGATAAAAGGGGAAATGGAAAAGGGGGGCTGTGGGGAGGCACCGTGGAGATACACACGGGCAGCCTCCCACAGGGGCGGATTCATAGGTGAATCTACGCAAGCGTGAACCCTGGAGGGGTCCACTGATGGACGAACGGACGTAAATACGACCGGAACGACCAGGTGGTGGGCTTGGGCCTCAGGGAGGCTTCCTACGTACCCTGTATAGAAGACAGGGATCAAAGTCCACGTAGTTCATTCTGTCAGGACTTACGCACTTGGGGCAGCCCGGATACTGCAAAACTCAGTTGGAAGGGACTTGGACCGAAAGCAAAAGACACCTCGATCCCAGTCAGACCCTCTACTGGCTTCGGCAGTGGGGAGGTGCAATGGAGATACACATGTGCAGCCTCCCACGAGAAACTAGGGGTTTGTAATACCCTGCCCCCGTAGGGAAAAGCCACTCCCATTAAATCGTCCCAAAAGGGGGACAATCCCGACATCCCTGCAGAGACGAGCGGGTGGGGGCCACGTCCAAACCGGGGGAGACCCTGCGTGCGGAGCACGGGATCAGGTTGCGGACGGTTTAGCGTCTTGCCAGACGAAGTACAGTTTAACGTCATGTGTTGAGGACGAGGCACTTGGCAGTTTAACGTCTTGCAGCACGGACGATGGGGGCTAGGCAGTTTAACGTCGTGCAGCTTGGACGGGTGTGCAGTTTAACGTCATGCTGGGCATAGGTTGCCGGACGAAGCACTTGGCAGTTTAACGTCTTGCAGCGCGGACGATGTACAGTTTAACGTCGTGCAGGACGTATATGCAGTTTAACGTCATGCTGGACGAGTATGCAGTTTAACGTCATGCTGGACATAGGTGCGTGTCACTTCGCGCAAGCCTGGAGGGCCGCACGGGAAGACAACGCACGGTGCGGGCACCCGGGATGAGAATCATCGGGTGCCACACAGGCAGGTACCCTTAGGAGGTCAACGGGGGCGACCCTGGCAGATTGCGCGCAAAAAGGAAGCTTTGCGCGCAATACTGCGGGCCGGCGCGCAATCGGGACGGCTGGCGCGCAATTGGGCCAGCGCCTTGCGCGCGGATGCTTCAGATTGCTCACACCGGGCTTCGGATAGCGCGCGGGGGCAATGGCTCATTCTCTAATGAATGGCCACTTGAAAGAAGGGGGGGTGCGCGCAATCGGGCCGGATTGCGTGCACCCCGGGGCAATTGCGCGCAAGCGGGTTCTTTTGCGCGCAAAGGCCTTAGGGTGAGTGTTTATTCAAATGAAAGGAGCCAGCGGGGATTGCGCGCGAAGGCGGACCCCGAGGCTTTCTTGCGCGAACGAAAGGAGGTTACCTGAAGTTCGTCATTGCGCGCGGAAGGGGTTGAATTGCGCGCACGGGAGACGTTTCGACTTCCAGCAACCTCTGAAACGTTGGGGGTCGCCTTGTATTTATAGGCAACCCCGGGCGCGGAATCCAGGGTGCGAGCGCGAAATTCTTCTCGCGGGCGCGGAATCGGGCGCGGCGCGTAAGGGAGGCGCGCGGACCCGCGGCGCGCAGAATTGCGCGCCGAGCCGGCGCATTGCGCGCATCCCGGGGGTTTTCCGCGCGGGACATCACCTTTGCGCGCGTGCCTCTGAAATTCCGCGCAGGGCCTCCGGGCCCTCCGAAACATCCTTCCGACTCCAAATATGACCTTGCTTTCCGCATCCGGAGCTTCGTTTGGGAGCAACGGACTTTTCCGGCGTCTACAAAAGCCCCCCCTCAGAATCTGATCGGCGAGAGGTCGCAACGATCGGGTTCCGAGGGAGACGCCGGAATGCCGAAGTCCTGGGCGGCGCGGGACTTAGGCGCGCAAAAAGGGGCACCGGTCGCGAAATTCGCCGCTGCGGTCGCGCAAAGCGCTTTCCGCGCAGCGCGGGCCCGGCCTCGCCTATAAATAGGGGCGCTGGGTCCCGCGTTCCGTACTCTGGCCTTCCGCGCGATAAGCTCCAAAGCTCTCGTGCGCGAAATTGCCTCTTCCGGTCGCGAAATTCGCCCGATCGGCGCGCAAAACCGTCCGGATTTCGCCTGCTTTTGCGCGAAAACCCGGAACTTTGCGCGACAGTCTTCCCAATTGCACGCCGTCCACTTGGATTGCACGCCAACCTTCAAACTTTTCCACCAGCCTCGTCCGATCCCGCACTCTTCATCCCTTAACCCGCACGACTCCCGAAACTTCTGAGATGGCCGCGCACAGAGGAAATGAGGGGGATGCCGCCACTCGCAGAGCTGAGATGGCGACGAACGAGGAGGTTTACGGAGCCAAGGAGATTGTTTCCAACAATCAATCCTTGTTCGACTTACTAACGCCGGCCCAGAAGACATATCCACTGTCGGACAACCTGCCGCTCTGGAACTTCGGCATCCTCGATGAGGTTCCGGTGCCAGGGTTCGAGATTGATGCGCCGCGAACCTGGGTGACTCGGGAGGACGAGCTTCACCGCTATAACATCACCAACAATGGGCATCCTGCCAGGGAAACCAGGCACTTGGATGTCTACGTCCTGAACCCGAGGACGCGAACCATTGATGGGGGTGAGCCTACAGCGGAGAATTCTCCAGCCCTCTACTCGAGCACATACCGTTAGAGTGTCACTGACGACACCAAGGGCTGGCTGAAGGACTGGGACTTGCGATCCGGGGGCAACTTTACCAGTGAATGGGCCTGGGCGTTCTGGGTACGCCACACTTGCGATCACTTCGCAGAGGAGCTGCGGTACATCGGCCTGTTCGAGGCGGTGTGGACGTCGCAGTTCCACTTCTACCAGCAGTCTGAGCTCGGGCCGGAGCTGTTCACTCGCTGGTCCCCGGATACCAACACCTTCCATCTTCACCATGGGGAGGTCGGCGTCGGTCTCTGGGACATCCACTGCATCGGAGGTATCCCGCTGGAGGGCTACCAGTACGATGAGTTCCTGCCACCGAAGAACATCTGGGAGGACAGGTCACGGACTCCCATTCTGACCTGGCATCTTCTTGACCTGGCTACGCAGCGGCTCGGGATCCAAGACTTCCAGAAGGACATAGCCTACAAGGATTGGTTCGGCCAGTTCCTGGAGCATGACCCGGCGGTCAAGATGCCAGGCAGGGGGAAGCGGTGCCCGACCGCAGCTCAGAGGAGCCGGAACGGGTCGTACTGGCGGGTCCTGGAGACGGGCGATTACCACTCATGGGGGTACCGCGTCATCGAGGCCCGGGACCCGAACGTCCGGTACGCGGCGTTCCTGGCCGCCTTTCTGAGCGGGTGGCTCCTGCCAGTGCGGGATGCGAGGATGGGCGTCCGTCCGGCGACGCTGGCGATGGCGGGCGCCATGGCTGCCAATAAGAGGTACAACCTCGGGGTCCCAGTACTGGCGAGGCTGTATGCCATTCTGGGACGCATCTCACGAGGGGGGTCGCCACGAAGGATCTGTGGGCCCTTTCAGTTCTTCCACGGCTGGGTGGCTGCTCACCTTGGTGGGTATACGTTCCCAAATGCCATCAGTCCTCCGGGCAACGGCCTGCGACCCTCCCTGCTGAACATTGCGGGGGTCGCTCCGATGACCCTCAGTGAGGAGGGCGTGAGGGTTCGGATTGGCAATCATGCCAATTTCAACTTCAGCCCGTTCCCCACTCCCGTCGGCCAGATGATCGACAACGGACAGGGCCCGCTGGAGCAGCATGAATACTTCCTGAACATGCGGGGCGGGGTGCTCGTGGCTCGGATCGACGGGAAGGTGATCTGCGAGCCTTACGTGCCGACCCGGTTCGCCAGGCAGTTCGGGTGCCTTCAGCGGATGCCGAAGAGGGTATTCACTGCTGTCCGGGAGGAGACGAACCCCGGCGTCCTTCGCCAGATGTGGCTGATGTTCGTCGCCTTCGGCTCTGGCGACGTCATCACCCTCCCTCCTACCGGAGTTAACGCAGGCTTGGCAACCGAGTACGCCGAACACTGGGCCATCGCGTACCCTGAGGGGCTCTTGCGGAAGCTAGTTCGGCGGCTCGAGGCTACCCGTGCGGAGACCGGGCGTCAAGGAAGGAGGCGAGGCGCCGCCACACGGGGGAGAACGGAGGCGCGCCAAGCAGCGGAGCCAGCGCGGGCAGGGACTTCGGCGGCGGGCGCATCGCAGGCTGCCGCCACGACCTCGGCGCCCAGAGAGGGGGCACATGCGGCGGTCGAGGAGCGGCCCGGGAAGCAGGTGAGACGTCTGCTCGAACCCTCCCACGATGCAGTCTTCCCGGCGCTGTGGTCGGCCTGGATGACCCTACGGCAGTCACTGGGGACCGACGTCATCTGGCGAAAGATACTCAGAGAAGGAATCTATCTGCCAGAGGTCGGGCGCCTCCAGATCACCGACAGGGTGGACTTCAACCGGCAATATGCATATCTGACGGCCATGGACGAGTACGCGCGCCAACGTGGTCAGCGTGCGGAGCCATCCCTTCTGGTGAAGGTGATTCTCGGTCTCGAGCCCGCTCCGGAACAGATGCCGCCGGAAGAAGATGACAGTAACGACTCCGAGGAGGAGGAGGAGACGGGGGAGGATGAAGGCTCCGAGGGAAGGTCCCATCGGGGGAGCCCACGGGAGAGCGGCGAGGTGGCCGGCTCTGACAACGTTGATGTCACTGAGCTCCTCGAGGTCCGCTTCTATCCCTACTCAACTTGCTTCATCCATTCTCTTATGCAGCTTCTAACCCGTTTCTCCATCCTTCTCAGGAGCACACGGACGTCGGTCAGGCGTCCTCAACAGGAGTAGGAGAGGCGCCAGCAGGACAAGGCGGGGGCCAGGCACCCATTATCGAATTGACAAGCGCTAAGGGGTCCCCTTCTGCAACTGTTCCTGCGGCGACCGGGGTAGCGGAAGATGATGCTCCGAACTCCCGTAAGTCTCCCTACTTTACTGCTGGTGCTTGCCATTGACGATCCGTGACTAACCATGGCATGCCCTGCGCAGTGATCTCAACATCGGAGGCTCGTCGGGTTGCCGAACCCGGGCCATCTACGAGTGGACCAGTGGTGGACATGCCGCCTGCTCCGGAACAGGCTTCCCAAACCGAGCCGGCCCCACCAACTGCTGATCAAGGGGCTGCGGACGTCGGCGGTGCTGCCACCGGAGAGAGGCTGGGGGCTGACGAGGGTGTCAGCGCCGCTGGGGAGAGAGAAGAAGGTTGCCCGGATGTTGGGGAACCTTTCCCTCGTGAGGACCTCCCAGGGGCGGACCCTGCAGCAGACCTGCTGGCTGCCTTCCCTGCCTACCGGCCTGCCGACCCAGAGGAGATGGATGACTCGGACGCGGAGGCGGTCGAGGATAGCCGGGTAACGCGACGCAGGGGGTGGAAGTGCATCCAGCGCTTCCTCAAGCGAGACCCATCGGAATGGCTGGGGCGCATGGGATCACTTCAGACCTGGCTGCGCTTCCTGTGTGCCGGGGGAGCTGATGCTCAACGCCTCCATCTGACGGTCCGTGATTACATGGCCGAGAAGATGCGCGAGAGCCGCCGGCGTGCCGACGTCGCACAAAGTCGGGACATGTCGGAGAGCACGCAGGCGCTCATCGCGGCAGAGCAGGAAGTCCGGCGCCTCGAAGGGCAGGCGGCAGAGAAGGAGGCCTTCGTCGCAGCATGTACCGAGCTTGTGGAGCAACTATCGGCACAACTGATCGACGCTCAGGTACAGCTGACGGAGGCGGGCCAACAGATGGTCACACTCCAAGTCGAGCGGGAGCGTGCACAGGCCAGGATTGACGAACTGCGTGCTGCGACCGCCGACGAGGAGAGGGCACGCAGAGAACGAGAAGCAGCCCTGGAGGCCGCCAGCCAAAGGGTAGCGGCATTAGAAAGACTCATTCAGCACGCTAATCCCTAAGGGCTGTTTTTTGCCATTCCCAGAACATTTGCTTCCGCTACTTAATATTTGATCCACTTGTACGAATCGCCATATTTATCTGCGTCTTTTGGTTTAACATGCTCAACCACAAATTGTCTCGTGGGAGCGTTAACCAAGCATCAGGCATCCATAATTGGGCCTGGGTTTCTGGAGAAAAGAGGGAGGTCATTCCTGGGAAAGGAGACCTCAGACCTAACCAATGTATCGTCCCCCAACTTGTTCCAACACACGAGCGGGACAACGCTAGGGGCGTTGAGATTTTATCCGAACATAGGGAAATGAGAAAGGGTGAATCGCGTGTCCCGAATCCAGACATCCACAACGATCGGCCTTCCAGGAAATGCCCAAGACGGTAGGCGGACAGTGGATCGACCATAACAACTGCAATAGACGGACCGAAAAAGGCCATCATTCATATTGCAGGAGGCGGACCACATGTCATCATGAATACCGCTTTGGGGTTCCTTCAGACACAAGGGTGGAAAATCCAGATCAACAGGGCATGCGAAGCGTGGGGCGAAGTGACGATTTGTTCGGACAGAATCCAACGCTCTCAAAATTGCGCCACCGTGGGGGAAGCGTATTAGGCGGATGCACTAATCTGGCCGTGAGTCACCTCAATTCTCAGACAGCACCTCTCTGACGAGGAAACCGTCGCTTCCCATCCTTGCGATGGGGCATCCCGGGCTGAATCGGGGAGAATATCACAACTGCACCACTCTACCCGAAGTCAGGCCAGACGGCCGGCGACGAGGAGGGGCGGGACTTAACGATCCCTGAGGCTGGACCCGAGTCGAAATGCCCGGGCGTTCCTACGTACTCCATCAGGCTGGAGATCAAGCCACACGTAGTTCTGTGAGTGCAGTTTAACGTCATGCAGGACGTAGGACCCCATTTGGGGTAGATCTTAGTTTAGGGTCTTAGAGCTCGGACCATAAGGGCTGGATCTTAGTTTAAGGTCTTAGAGCTCGGACCATAAAGGTGGAGGATCTTAGTTTAAGGTCTTAGAGCTCGGACCATAAGGGCTAGAGGATCTTAGTTTAAGGTCTTAGAGCTCGGACCATAAGGGCTAGAGGATCTTAGTTTAAGGTCTTAGAGCTCGGACCATAAGGGCTAGATCTTAGTTTAAGGTCTTAGAGCTCGGACCAGAAGGGGAGATCTTAGTTTAAGGTCTTAGAGCTCGGACCATAAAGGGGGGATCTTAGTTTAAGGTCTTAGAGCTCGGACCATAAGGGGAGATCTTAGTTTAAGGTCTTAGAGCTCGGACCATAAAGGGGGGATCTTAGTTTAAGGTCTTAGAGCTCGGACCATAAAGGGGGGATCTTAGTTTAAGGTCTTAGAGCTCGGACCATAAGGGGAGATCTTAGTTTAAGGTCTTAGAGCTCGGACCAGAAGGGCTCAAAGCACGCCACATCGTGGTCATATCCCCTGGATATGCGAAGATGCACTGAGGGATAGTGTCAAGAGTGTCGAGGTTTCGCCTGGTCAGAATGGGAGGTGGAAAATGTGAATCATGCGGCCATTCACTCGAGGACCGGGAGCACCGGCGTGACGATATGAGAATACTGCCGACCGTGGCGGAAAAGCAGCATCAACATCGCACCAACCGTTGGTGGAATGAGGCAGCAAACGAGCATCGACCGCTCAATCGCAGGATTTATATCAATTTGCTGCCCGAGGCCATTGGGGGTACCGGCCCGAGTCGGTGGGAGAGCACTGAGGCATTGTGTCCGAACCGTTCACGGGGGCTCCACCCAGGGCGTAGACGATGGGTCCGAATGAAAGGGAGCACGAAGCCTGAAAAGTGGAGGAAACCTGACCAAGCGGATCCTGACCCTCCTGGCAATAAACCAGAGTACTCTTGACACCGGTGGACCACGGCAAGGGGTCGGGGAACACGCCTTGAGGGTGACCTGAAGGCGGCGGATTCCCCAGAGAAGGGGGAATCTCTAAGAGGTGGGGGGCTGGACCCGAAGTTTCAAACATCCGGGCGTTCCTACGTATCCCATAAGGATGGGAATCAAGCCGCACGTAGTTCTTGAAGCGCGGTGCAACACAATCGGGCACCAGCGCGGGGAAGAGTGCGGGTCTGACCCTCGCACACAAAAGGAGCGGCATTTGATATTTCTTGTTTGTCCTTAAAGATGAATGGTTTTTCTTTGTGCGGCGACATGCCCGTGATTGAGAAATCTCTGGCGTCGCCACAATAATCAAGCCATGGAAGGCATTGATGAATGGCGTGGTCATTAACCAGCGCCCAACATGAGTGTCCCCTGAGGAGGACATCACGATGTAGTGCTGTTTCTCGTCGGGCGGCCAAGACGATCACAGTTTACGGTCGTGTGGTAGGACCAGACAACACAGTTTAAGGTCGTGTGGTTCGGACCATGGAGGAATCCGCTTACCGCGGTACGGCGGACACGGCGGAGGTGGGAGCATACCCAGCCCTGCGGTCACGCACGATTCCAGGAGAAGAGTCTTGGGATGGGGGTCTGCGTATGTCCATCACCCGAGGGGCAGAGATGCTAGCCTCCAGATATACTGGGCCCAGAACGCAATTGTTCGGGCGACTCCCTCCTCCTTATGGGGACGAGGGTCCAGCTACGCATGGCCCTTAGGGAGGATATCTGCATATATCCTTGGTGCTCAGATCATGGGAGCCTCGAACGACATCATTACCCTGGTTGGTCTGCCTAACGTGTAGAGGCGTACCGGAGGTCGGTATGAAGAGAGTGTCAAGATCCCACTACAACGCACAAAGGCGGAGTGTGATGAGGACTGCGCAACCAATGTTCAGAGCCCGAGAGAGCTGACATGGCGATCAAGGACGTTGCTGACGCATTCGCAACACAACATCCGATCGCGTCAGCCTAAGACGGGGCAAGCAAACGAGCATCAACCGCTCAATCGCAGGATTCATATCGATTTGCGGCCCAAGACCCGCCGGTAAATCGACCCGGAGCGGTGGGAGAGCACTGAGGCATCGTACCCAAACCGCTAACGAGGATCCCTTTGAGTGAAGGCTCGAACAAGAGGAAGCGCGAGGCCTGACAAGCAACACAGGACTTGTCGGGATTGAATCTGACACTACGAGTCATAGACCGAAGCACCCCAAAACATGTTAACAGATCTCCGGAAAGGGTCGGAGGACTCACCCTGAGAGCAACCGAAGGGGGGCAGGTCCCCGTGATCAACCAAGAGACGGGGCTGGACCTGAGACACAAGCGTCCAGGCGGTCCTACGTATCCCATAAGGATGGGAATCAAGCCATACGTAGTTCTTGAAAGGCAGTTTAACGTCATGCAGGACGATGAGGAAAAAAGAAGGGGGGAGCAGAAGGCATCCCCAAACGTGGAGGGGGGCGTACAGCGTGACGAACAAACCGACGTGAATGAGGGCATAGCCCCGCACTCACACCATACGCCGCACACCCCGGGGCAACTGGGCCAAGGGCCCGAGATGGGATGGAAATTCCCGAAGGATGGGGCTGGGCCTGAAACACAAGCGTCCAGGCGGTCCTACGTATCCCATAAGGATGGGAATCAAGCCGCACGTAGTTCTGGAGAGGCAGTTTAACGTCATGCAGGACGAATGCTGAACAGTTTAACGTCTTGTAGCTCGGACGTAGTGCAGTTTAGCGTCATGCGGGACGAAGCACTTGGCAGTTTAACGTCTTGCAGCGCGGACGAATGCTAAACAGTTTAACGTCTTGTAGCCTGGACGAATGCAGTTTAACGTCGTGCAGGACGTGGTGACACTCAGGCAAAGTATTGCTTGAGGAACCTAGCGTTGGTGGGAGGAGTGACACGCTCACCATCCATAGTCGCTAGGGAGTACGCGCCATTGGGATAGACCTTGTGGACAACAAAAGGTCCCTCCCACTTGGGCTCCAACTTGGGCGGCTTCCTGCCGGGGATCATCGGTGCTCTTAGGGCTAGCACTAGATCACCCTGTAGGAAGGAGCGGAGGCGAACCTTCTTATTGAAAGCTCGAGCCATCCTGCTTTGATGCCTCTCCAAGTTGTGCAAAGCGCGAAGTCTATTCTCATCCAGTGCTTCCAACTCGACTAGACGGGCTTCAGCAACTCTGTCCGGCGCTTGCTGGTCGTAGACCGCAGTGCGCAAGGACGGTAACTGGATCTCGATGGGCAGGACGACCTCAGCTCCATACACCAGGGAATAAGGGGTCATCTGGGTGGAATTGCGAGTCGTCGTCCGATAAGCCCAGAGGGCGTTGGGGAGCTTGTCCGGCCAACTCTTCTTGTTCTGACCAACCATCTTTTGCAGAATGTTAGAGAGGGTTTTGTTAAACGCCTCGATCTGTCCATTCGCCTGCGCATGATAGCGAGATGTATGGTTCGAGCGGATGTTATACTTGGCGTACAACTTCTTCAACTCGGCTGCTCGGAAATTGGTTCCGTTATCCGTGAGGATAGCGTGAGGCACTCCAAATCGATAGATGATGTTGGAGGTCACGAAGTCAGCGATCGAACAGGATTTGACCTCTCTGAGCGGAATCGCTTCTGCCCATTTGGAGAAGAAGTCCGTGGCGGTCAGAATGAACCGGCACTGGCGAGCTGTCGCCGGCGGGTAAGGTCCCACAACGTCCAGTCCCCAGACTGCAAAGGGCCAGGAATACCTTGTGGTATGGAGAGGCTCCGGAGGCCGATGCACAAAGTTCGCGTGAACCTGGCACGCATGGCACCTCCTGGCGTACTCGATGCAGTCATGGATCATAGAGGGCCAGAAGTATCCCAACCTCCGAATCTGGTGGGACAGCTTCGGCCCAGTTTGGTGGGCGCCGCATGAACCAGCATGAACCTCTTGCATGACTCGTGGGATCTCAACTCCCTGAAGGCAACGGAGGAGAACACCATCAAACTCGCGTTTGTAGAGGATCTGCTCCAGGCCGGGACTGCTCTGGAGGACGAACTGCGATGCGCGGCGTCGAACTCGCTCGCGCTCGGCCCGATCTGACGGAAGAATGCCATGTTGGAGGTACTCAACCAAAGGCGTCCTCCAATCAGGGGCTGATCCGACTGCTATATCTGGGGTACTCGGGGCTCCGGGCATAGGGGCAACCGTGGTGAGATTACTTACCAACGGGCCGCGATCTTCTTCCGGGATAACGGGAGCGATGAGCCTGCGGCGCGTCACGCGGACGATCAGGTTGTCCTGTTCAGGTTCCGCAAGTGACGCAGCCAGGCTGGCCAAAGCATCTGCTCGACCGTTCTGCGACCGGGGAATATGGACAATTTCTGGCCGAGAAGGGAACCGGGCCATCAGAAGGAGGGTGCACTCCAACAATGGCACAAGTTCCGGCTTCCTGACAACATAGTCGCCATTGATCTGCTTAATGACCAGCTCGGAGTCCCCTTTCACACACAGATGGGGCACGTCGATCTCGAGAGCTAACTCGAGGCCGGTGATGAGGGCATGGTATTCCGCCTCATTGTTGGTACAGCCCTCTGACAACAGGAAAGAGTATGGCAGCACGGCTCGCTCCGGGGTAATGAAGACGATGCCCAAGCCCACTCTATTGAGCTTAGGATTATCGAGTCTTCTACCGGTGGGGCTCCGGGAGGCACCGTCAAAGTGCATCTGCCAGCATGGATCGGCTCGATCAACCGAGAGAATGGTCTCATCAGGAAAGCCTAGATCCAGCGGCTGATCCGCGGAGGTCGGGTGAGCGGCCAGAAAGTCTGCCAACGCTTGCCCTTTGATGGCCTTCTGAGACACATACCTGATGTCGAACTGCTGGAGAATCACAGCCCACCGCGCTAGACGGCCAGTCAACATAGGTCGGCTCAGGATATATTTCAACGGGTCTACCCGAGAAACCAACTGTACCTCATGGTGCTGCAAGTAGTGCCGTAATTTCTGTACGGCAAATACGAGCGCCAGGCAGCTCTTCTCGATGGGGGAATACCTAACCTCCGCATCGAGGAGCATGCGACTGAGGTAATAGAGGCTATTCCTTGTTCCCTCGTTGTTCTTCTGGGCGAGAAGGGCACCCAGGGACCGTTCCAGGGCGGTCACATAAAGGACCAGCGGCTTTCCGGATACGGGCGGCATCAGGACCGGAGGTTGAAGCAGGTACTGCTTGATTTCCTCGAAAGCGGTCTGACACTCTTTATCCCATACATAGGTGACACCCTTCTTCATAAGCCGAGAAAAGGGCTTACACTTGCCGGCCAGATTCGCGATGAATCGGCGTATATAGGCTAAGTGGCCTTGGAACCCTTGCAGTTCCCGGACGGTACCCGGGGGAGGCATCTGGCTAATCGCCCTGATTTTCTCTGGGTCGATCTCAATACCCCGGTATCTTACCACAAATCCAAGGAACTTTCCGGAGGTGACCCCAAAGGCACACTTCAACGGGTTCATCTTCAGGCAGCGAGACCGGAGGAAGCTGAACACTTTCTCAAGATCTTTGAGATGGTCCTGACGCTGGCGCGATTTGACAACCAAGTCGTCGACGTAGCATTCCACCAGTGTGCCGAGGATTGGCTTGAATATGCGGTGCATCGCCCGTTGGTAGGTGGCACCTGCATTCTTCAGGCCGAAGGGCATGACCCGGTAGCAAAAGGTACCTTGGGGGGCCCTGAAGGCAGTGAACTCCTCATCCTCAGGGGCCATCCGAATTTGGTTGTATCCGGAGTATCCATCCATGAAGGAGAGGGCTTGGAACCCTGCTGTGGCATCAATCAACAGCTCTGTCACTGGAAGGGGAAAATCATCCTTCGGACAGTGGCGGTTGAGATCGCGGAAGTCGATGCAGACTCTAATCTGCCCGTTCTTCTTCCTGACCGGCACAATGTTGGCCAGCCATTTGGGGTACTGAACTTCCCTCACGAAGTTGGCTTTGATAAGCTTGTCAACTTCGGCCTCAACCATGGCACCATGGGATGGGTGCATTTTCCTGGGAGGCTGCTTGAACCCGCGATGGTTCGCCGGGAGACCTAGGCGGTGGACGGCTACCTGAGGATCTAGCCCCGGCATCTCGTCATAGCCCCAAGCGAACACATCACGGTGCTGCCTGAGAAAGTCCACGTACTGCTGCCGCTCCTCAGAGGGCATGGCGGCACTAACCAACGTGGGTCTTGGATCGGCCTCGGTTCCAAGGTTCACCTGTATTAACTCATCGACCGTGGCGGGGACGCCCTCCTCAAAGGCTGGGGGTGCGTCTTCCATACCCTCTCCACTCGGGGAGGGATCATCCACGGGAGAGACTGCGTTGGAAACTGCATTGGGGCTACCAGATCCTGCTGGGCCACTGGTGCTGGCGCGGGCGGTCGCGGCCGTCTCATCAGGAGACTCGCGAACCGTCAAGACCATGGCGACGTCCAACCGGTGAATCGGGAGGACGTAAGCGTCATCCAGACTTGCCCAGGGATCGCTTGCAACAGTGACAGGCTCAACCTCACCTGCCAGGATCTGCTTATCCTTGCTCTTGTAATAGTCCGCGTCCAGATAGCGGGCTTCACATGAGGCAAAAGGAGAGGCATCTCCTTGAAGCACGCCTACTCGACCATTAAGGGAGTATTTGAGGCATTGGTGGTATGACGAGGGAACCGCCGCATGAAGGTGAAGCCATGGCCTGCCCATCAATGCGTTATACGCAGTGTCCTGAGAGACTACCATGAATTCGGTGTTGGCAACCAAGTCACCGAACTGGGTCTTCAAACGTATCTTGCCGACCGGGGTTTGCTCGGTGCGGTCGTACCCCTGGATCCTGAGGTCGGAGGGAATCAAGTCATCCTCAGACAACCCCAATCTCCGGAGCGTCCGAGTTGGAATCAGATTAATCCCGGACCCCGTGTCGACAAGACAGCGCCGGACTTCAAGGCCGTTGAACTGGCCGGTGACATACAGCGGACGAATGTGTCCCTGTATAGGAGGGTCTTCATCCTTACCAGAGAACGAGATAACTGCCTGACATTCGGCGTCCTCGATCGTTTCGGCGTGAAAGGCCTCTGCAGCCGCAACCTCTGTCTCAAACTGGAGGGGGCTTTTCAGGGCTTCAGCGAGTGCCTCGCGCATCTCAGATGACATGCGCAGAGCCTCAAGGATGGAGAGCCTTGCTGGGATGTCGGCCAAGTGCTTCAGGACATCATACTTTTTGGCCAAGCGCGAGCTCCTGGTTGCAGGAGATTGCTCTGCGGTTGGTGGCATGACGGGCCTTACCGGTTGGATCGGCGGCCGACTGGTACTTGGCGCATCTCGCTGTTCACTGGTCGCAGTCCGGGAAATGGTCACCGTACTGGAGTCAGGAGGCCGGGATGGACTTGTGGCAGGGCGGAGCTGGTCGCGACGCGGCTGAGGCGGTTCTGCCCGGTCCCATACCACAAACAGTGGCGGAGGCGAATCCGTCATCCCCGGATGGGGAGCCTGCGCACGTTGAGCTCGATCTTGAGCCTGCCGCCTAGTCTCAGTGGCGTGCACGGCCTGGCCGGAGGTACCGACGGCTGTGCCCCGGCGACTCCTGCTGCTGCGGTTCTTCCGACGGTGGCGACGACCGGGGACGCTAGGGAGGTCCACCTGGTGTTCTTCAACGTCGGGAACCGAAAAGGGATTTACCAGCTCGACGGTGTTAACCGAAGCGTACCCACTACCGTCATCGGACGAATCATCCATCACCGGGCGGATCCGAGGAGGGACCCCCATCTCCGGGGGCATGAAATCGCCGAGAGTACGGGATAGTGGCGGAACTGGCGGGGCGCGCTCTTCCTTCTTGCGCTGCCGCCGTTTGCTCCTCTTGGAGGAGGCAGACTGGGACGACGATGCCGAAGCAGCACCCGCAGGTTCTGGGGGCTCAGGCCGATTCAAGTGCGCACGGATGATTCCCTGGGCGCGAATGGTCGTCTTGCGGGCCATCCAGTTATTATACTTCTGGGACCCGCGGTCGGAGACCAGTTGCCATTCGTCCTCGTTGCCACTATCGTCATCTGATCCCACGAACACGCCCGCTACATGTGCTGGAGCTGGGCCCAACCTGATTACATTGTTGTTAATCTGGTCTTGGAGCCAGTCCTTAAACACATAGCACCGCTGGATGGTGTGCCCCAGGGCCCGATGGTAGGGGCAGTAGCGGGGGTTATCCGTGAGATGTGCCTCCTCTGGCCTCCAGCACTCAGGCAATCGCACAATCCTCTGCTCCAGGGCGCTCCGGAAATAACCGGGGACCTGATCCTCATGGAATGAGTACGTCAGGTGTCGCGGGCCCCTGGGAGCGCGGTCTTGACGAGGGGCCAGAGGGGCCTGCCGAGGAGGTGGACCCTGATTATCTCGCCGGGGTTGCGGCGGTACATTACGCGGAGGGGCCGGCCGGTTCTGAGGCTGCCGTTGCTGGGCCGGGAACTGAGCCCGTGGAGGCGGATTCCTGTGAGGCTGCGGAGCTGGCCTCACCGGCAGCAGCTCCAACGGCCTGGGAGCCTCTATCTGGGCCACAGCAGCGGGCTCAGCCCTGCTGGCTCTCCTTGCAGGAATCATAGGAGGCAGCGGGTGTGCCTGGCTGGCCTGTTGCAGGGCTTCCTCAAGACGTTGAGCTTTGTCTGAGAAGTCCCTGAACCCTCCGGGGTAATTCTGAGTAATCAGGGAAGGGACCAGCTCGGTCTTGACGTTCCCGACGCACATTGTCAGCAACTGCTCCTGAGTCAATGGCATGTCAAGGGAATACGTGAGACCCTTCCATCGGGCGACGAAGTCCGCGACTCGCTCATCAGGCCTCTGCTTGCACTTGAAGAGGTCTGCGATACTCGTCTTCCGGGTCGTGGAACTGAACTGGTAGAGGAACTGTCTACGGAGGTCCTCCCAGCTGGTTACCGACCCGACGGGGAGCTGGCTGTACCAGACAAATGCTGTCCCTTCCAGTGTCTGGACAAAGCAGCGAAGCTTAGCGGCCTCTTGCTGCGCCGGAGTCCCCAACATAGGCCCGCACCTCGAGTTGAAATGGGCCAAATGTTGTGGCGGATCTCCGGTCCCGTTGAAGGGGGCGAAAGTGGGATTCCCGAATCCCGGAGGCGCCGGCATGTCATCCACCCATGCTGGGTATGGCTTGCCGTCCGGTGGGATCGCCACCTGCCGAGTCTCCAAGGCTTCCAAGCGGGCGATGAGTGCCGCCATCGGATCGTCCGGACATGGGTTCCAGTCCTGGCGAGGATCTCTAACCACGAGCGCATTGCATGGCCCTTCAATCGGGTCGTCGACCGGATCGTCGAACTCGGCAGCTCGTGGGATGGCTGGCGGAGCGGCCCTTGGGGCAGCGGGAGGAATCCGAGCGGGATCTCTCGGGTAGTCGCGCTGCTCGGGAGGGTGTGGCGAAACATACCGCGCCCTCTTTCCGTAGGCAATGGCCTCTCTCCTGTCGGCGAACACGGCGTAATCACGGTTGCCCGGGAGAGTCTCATCGAGGGGTGGTTGTTCCGGTCCCTGCTGCCCTGGCCTGGGATCACCGTAGTCAGGCCGCCGTTCTGCAGCGCGCTCGGCGAGGAGCTGGTCAACCAGCCTCTTCTGTTCGGCGAGCTGCTGACGTAGCGTAGCCTTCTCGGGATCCTCCTCTGCCTTCCGCATGGAGGCAGATGGGTCGGCGGGCCTTATAGCCTCGCTGTGCTCTTTTCCTTTGCTGACGTTTCGGCTCAACGTCAGTGCTTCAGTGGGTGCGGGGAGCCCCAGGAGGTTCCTCTGATGACGAGTAACTCTCACTGATGGGTCTGACGACGGCTTGTCTTCGGGGGGGAAGCCCCTGTCGAGAAGTTCCAAGTCGTTCCCCTCTCCCGACAGGTCAGCCATATTGACTGTTCCTGTCCCTGGGGATATACCCTCAGGGCCACCCAACGAATCGGGCTGTCGGCGAATCACACTGAAGCGTAGGGCAGCGTACTGCCCCCATCCACGGATATACACGTGGGGAGTGGCTTCCTCGATAACTTTGCGGAGTACTTGAAAGCACTCAACGCATCGTTGTTGGAGGGCCTCGTGGTGCCCAAATGACCCGGGGTGCCGAACCGCGGGGAGCATGGCCAGGTCAATTTGACGGCACTGCTCACCAATATCCTCCAGGTGTAGTTGACTCCCGGGGTATGGCATTTCTAGGCAGTGAAGACGGGAGTGAGTCTCCCGGAGAGTTCGGCGGAAGCACTCGAACTCATCCGGGGTGAGCGATTCGGGTGCATCAAAGCCCGGTCCTGCGACTGGCCAAAACTTCTCAGGGAAGTGGCCCTCTGCAAGGACGGTCCAGAAGCTCCACGACTCAAACTCGGGACCCAGATCTCCTCGGTCCTCTTCCATGGCTGGGAACGGACGGGGAACTGGTAGTGGTGCCGAGGCGGGCCGTCGGGCCGACGGGCTGGCCGGCGGTGAATACGGCGAGCAGGCCGATTGGCCTCCATATCCCGGGCCTCCCCCTGAGGGTGGCGGTGCCCCAGCTACCACATCACGATAGGACGGGCCGGCGAGCGAACATCCTGCCGTAGCATCGGTGCTCGCCGAGGGCGCACCAGATCGTGGTTCGACCGTCGGTCCCCAGAAAAAGTCTCCGGCTTCTCTGATCGAGACGGAAGGCACTTCCGGAGGGGCCGGTACCAACCGCAAGTTTGATCCTTGGGGGTCTACCAGGCCCTCGTTACTCCGGATATACCTTCGGAGAGACGCGGGGATCACATCGATCTCGCTCTCGGGGAGCACGAGGCTGACGTGCCGCATTCCTACCCCTGCCCTTGACTGGCGGGATTGGGGAAGGGGCTCTGTCGCCGAATCGTACTCTGCCTCTGAGTCAGAGAAGCAAACCGGTCGGATCTCTGTCCGGAACTCCGCAACATTCTTCCCTCGGCGTCGACGCCTTGCCTTCCTGCCCCTGGGTGGTTCTTCGGGGCAGGGCTGATCTCTGTCCTGGCGTCCTCCGGCCGCACTGGTGCTGGGGCCGAGAGGACTGGGAACCAAGGTGCGAGGGGCACCGGGACAGATATCAAAGGGGACGCAGGGAGAGATGATCCCGGGCAGGACTCCGGGCCGGGATCGGGAGGTGGGATGACCCATGCCTCCTGGATCGGCCACACAGAGTAGATCCTGCCGGTGAATAGCGCTACCGCGAGGTGGTCCGCGGTGGCTACTGCCAGTGCCAGTAACCGGGAGAGTCAACCCAACCTGCCTTTGGGGCGGTCGGGGCCTCGATCCGGGTCGGGCATAGGAGTTCCCCCGCTCAGGATGCGCAGAGGCCTGGCGACTGGAGCCAGCAGTGGCTTGGGCCAATGCGGCCGCTGTTGCTAGAGCCCCAAGGTGGGCATCCTCTTCCGCTCGTGCCCGACGTTGGCGTCGAGACAGACGAGCCGGGATGAGCGGCGCGGGCAGGTGGAGAGCCTGTTCCTCGACTTGAGGGGCCTGGCGGCGATGTCGCCGTGGCCTGGCGGGAGCCCTTATCGTGGATCCCTGGAGCGGACCTCGGATAGGGTGATCCTGGGCATCTTCCACTTCATCCGCATAGGGAAGGGAACTGTCAGAGCGCTCCGGGGATAAGCTCCCGAAGCGGTTTGGACGTTGAGGTGGGCGGCGGTGCCTCCCTGCGCGGCCCTCGGGGGCGGCGGTGGTGGCGAGGCGCAGCCTCCTCAAGGTCTAGGCGAGCCATTTCCCTAGTGGGGATGACTCCCTCTTCCTCGTATCTCCGCACCAGGGTGTTGATCACCCTTCTCTGGATGACCTCCGAGGGGGAGAGAGGGCGTGGTCGTCCCGCAATTGCGGCTGCTGGGACGGCTGTGGAACGGGCGGGACCGCGCGGAGTAGCCGCGTCGGTGTTTCCCCTGTCCCTGCGCCAGTGGGCGGGTGGCGTTCGGGCACTAGATCGGGCGACCTGATTTCTGAAAGCAGGGAGAATGACCCATTAATACTGACAGGAAAAAGGAATCGACAACCAACCATTAGCGCCACGACGCCTTCCGTGGGGGGAACCCAGGCCCTCGACGTTGCGAGACGGAGTGCCCGATGTCCCTTCCCCAGCCCCTGGCGGGTAAGACTGAATGCTTGGCCGGGCAACACGCCGGTCTTCCAACACCTCTGAAAGCCATCGGTCTTCGTATCGAGGAGAAGAGATTCACGTCGGGTTCACCATTTTTCTGTTTCGGTGCGGATGTGCGTCGGGTTACGCTGTTCCGCCAGGACGCGTTCGCGCGTGCACCCGTCAACCCGAGGGGATGGGCGCGCGGCTTGTGGTCCCGCAGTCCCGCTTTCCAAGGGCGGGCGGCATCCGTCCCTTATTCAGGGGCGTCTGCTCCTTGATCGAAACCGGGATGATGGGATGTCGGCTTCTCCTTCCTTGGACGTCTCCTCGGAACTTGTCGCCTAATCCGGGTCTCCCTCATAGACTTAAGAATGTTCGTGAATCTCGTTCCCGGCGCCATATCTTCATGGACACCGGTTAATTACGCTGCTTCCGCCCGGACGTTCCAAGGAGTCTGGGCGGGGCAGCAACCTGCGGTGAGAAGGCCGGGTGGCTCTGGGTGCTGGGGGCGTGTCGTAACACTGCGGCTCTGCACGTCTGTCTTCCGTCCCTAATAGGGCTTCTCGAAGGCACGATGGCCTGAGGCATCCCGTACTAGGTGCGGGGAACTGTGTCACCTGAGGTTTTCCTCAGCTTCCCGTGTTTAACACGGGGTATGCCGCGAGTTTAACGTCCAGCGGGGACGGCATCGGACCGATCAACACGAAAAGTGGATCAGATGACGAAACCCCTTGCGGGGAACCTCCGACGCTGGGGCCAGCACATGGGCGGCTTCCCAAGTAACGTGGAGTGGAGTGAAGTGGCATGACCCCACCGGGATGTGGCGGCCCGGGTAAGGATCAGGATGGATGATGGAGTAAAGAGCTTGGACCCCAGGGGGGCTTCCTACGTACCGCGCGTTAACACGGATCAAAGTCAACGTAGTTCGGGCATACAGTTTAACGTCATGCTGGACGTCGGCAGGCCGACTCACGAAGAGGTCGAGGCCGCCGGGCGGAGGATTGAACCGAACCACCTCACACGGAGGGGGATGGAACGGCCGGGTGGATCACAGTTTCACGTCATGATGGACGATAAAAGGGGAAATGGAAAAGGGGGGCTGTGGGGAGGCACCGTGGAGATACACACGGGCAGCCTCCCACAGGGGCGGATTCATAGGTGAATCTACGCAAGCGTGAACCCTGGAGGGGTCCACTGATGGACGAACGGACGTAAATACGACCGGAACGACCAGGTGGTGGGCTTGGGCCTCAGGGAGGCTTCCTACGTACCCTGTATAGAAGACAGGGATCAAAGTCCACGTAGTTCATTCTGTCAGGACTTACGCACTTGGGGCAGCCCGGATACTGCAAAACTCAGTTGGAAGAGACTTGGACCGAAAGCAAAAGACACCTCGATCCCAGTCAGACCCTCTACTGGCTTCGGCAGTGGGGAGGTGCAATGGAGATACACATGTGCAGCCTCCCACGAGAAACTAGGGGTTTGTAATACCCTGCCCCCGTAGGGAAAAGCCACTCCCATTAAATCGTCCCAAAAGGGGGACAATCCCGACATCCCTGCAGAGACGAGCGGGTGGGGGCCACGTCCAAACCGGGGGAGACCCTGCGTGCGGAGCACGGGATCAGGTTGCGGACGGTTTAGCGTCTTGCCAGACGAAGTACAGTTTAACGTCATGTGTTGAGGACGAGGCACTTGGCAGTTTAACGTCTTGCAGCACGGACGATGGGGGCTAGGCAGTTTAACGTCGTGCAGCTTGGACGGGTGTGCAGTTTAACGTCATGCTGGGCATAGGTTGCCGGACGAAGCACTTGGCAGTTTAACGTCTTGCAGCGCGGACGATGTACAGTTTAACGTCGTGCAGGACGTATATGCAGTTTAACGTCATGCTGGACGAGTATGCAGTTTAACGTCATGCTGGACATAGGTGCGTGTCACTTCGCGCAAGCCTGGAGGGCCGCACGGGAAGACAACGCACGGTGCGGGCACCCGGGATGAGAATCATCGGGTGCCACACAGGCGGGTACCCTTAGGAGGTCAACGGGGGCGACCCTGGCAGATTGCGCGCAAAAAGGAAGCTTTGCGCGCAATACTGCGGGCCGGCGCGCAATCGGGACGGCTGGCGCGCAATTGGGCCAGCGCCTTGCGCGCGGATGCTTCAGATTGCTCACACCGGGCTTCGGATAGCGCGCGGGGGCAACGGCTCATTCTCTAATGAATGGCCACTTGAAAGAAGGGGGGGTGCGCGCAATCGGGCCGGATTGCGCGCACCCCGGGGCAATTGCGCGCAAGCGGGTTCTTTTGCGCGCAAAGGCCTTAGGGTGAGTGTTTATTCAAATGAAAGGAGCCAGCGGGGATTGCGCGCGAAGGCGGACCCCGAGGCTTTCTTGCGCGAACGAAAGGAGGTTACCTGAAGTTCGTCATTGCGCGCGGAAGGGGTTGAATTGCGCGCACGGGAGACGTTTCGACTTCCAGCAACCTCTGAAACGTTGGGGGTCGCCTTGTATTTATAGGCAACCCCGGGCGCAGAATCCAGGGTGCGAGCGCGAAATTCTTCTCGCGGGCGCGGAATCGGGCGCGGCGCGTAAGGGAGGCGCGCGGACCCGCGGCGCGCAGAATTGCGCGCCGAGCCGGCGCATTGCGCGCATCCCGGGGGTTTTCCGCGCGGGACATCACCTTTGCGCGCGTGCCTCTGAAATTCCGCGCAAGGCCTCCGGGCCCTCCGAAACATCCTTCCGACTCCAAATATGACCTCGCTTTCCGCATCCGGAGCTTCGTTTGGGAGCAACGGACTTTTCCGGCGTCTACAATGATTCCATGGGAGAATACACAGTGAGGTCCGGCTACAGATCGACCCTCAGAAACCGCTCTTTTGGCCGGGATGAGGTACCATGGAATTTTGTTTGGAAGATCAACGTTCCCCCTAAAATATGAAAATTTTGGTGGCAGGTCTGCACGGGTACTCTCCCAACCATGAACCTCCTCACTTACCGACATATGGAAGGTACTACCTTTTTCCCTTTCGGCCCGAACATTCCAGAAACTCTTCTACACGCCATCATTCACTGCCCGGAACTGAGCAAATTTGGAATAAATGGGGCCCAACTTCTGTCACATCAATTGAAACGTCATCTGGCCTTCCCGATCATCTGATGTGTTGCTGATCCTATCTTTCCTCATCTTCATCAGGTTCACTTTTCACTATGGCATGGAATATTTGTGTCCAGCGCAATGATTCCATTTTCCATCAAGCTCAAAACCCCCCTAATTCTGGATTGAATAGGCCACCTCTTGGATTGAGGGATGGAAAGACCATAATGGATCTTTTATTCCAGGTTCTACCCTCTCCTTACCACCTCATTGGACTCCCCCAACGGAATGGACCCTTAAGATTAACGTGGACACATCTCTCTAAAAGGATGGGCTATTATCCCTAGGCCTCCTAGCCTGAAATCATCTGGGGAAAATCCTTGCTGCAAAATACGAACCACATCCGGCTTTCTGGGAACCTACAGTTGCTAAGGCCATGGCCATCCTTGCAGGTGTGTTTCTCACCTTGAAATGTGGTTGGATTGATGTCATTTTTGGGTCCAACTACCTTACAGTCAATGATGATATTCACCACAATGATAGTGGGCTCTAGTATTTTGGCATCATCATAAGGGGAATTCTCTAACATTGCCAATGTTTCTATATATGCACCTTCTCCTTTACCAAAAGGGAATGTAACAACGCGTCCCATCAGCTAGAGGCCTCAGGCCCATTTGACTCCTATGAGCTCTGGCTAGACAATTTCACATCTTGGCTTTGCTCATGTATTTCTTTTGACTTTGGTAATTAATGTTCCCTGTTTTACTCAAAACAAATCTTCTCAAATCATCATCTACAGTTAATTGCTACTTGGAACTGGGTGTTGTGAACATACCACTAAATTTTTCTATATATTTCATTCTTATTCATATAATTAAATTTTGTGGTTAAGACCATGGATATTTATAGTAAAGGGATATCCGGGTCGAAAATTTTTGTACATTTTTACTAAGTGAAACCTTATTGTACTCGGATTGTAGCCCCTAGTAAAATTCCTATAACTGTAGAAATCACCAAGATTGCAGAGTAGGGAATTGGTGGAGTAGACTAAGTTATTTATTTTCCCTGAACAACTATAATTATTTATGTTCAATTTTCTCAATGAATTTGTTTCCCACACTACAGAATATATTCTGAAGAAAATAATTGAAAATACATTCTTCAACGTTGTTTGTCTAATATTCATGAAATTTTTATGAACTCAATTCCCCCCCTCATTGAGTTATTTATTCTATCATTGTCTTGTAAAACAATATCCTCCAAGGAAATATTTGGGTCTCTACATGTGGCACAACTCCACTAGCTCAAAGAACTTTTGTTTCAATTTTTTAGAGATCTAAGTGTGATCTGGTTAAACTCCAAACTCAAATATGTCAATTGTAGATTATCATTGGACGATAATCTATCATTAAAAGTAACAAGGTTTCACGAAATAGTTGGTGAGATTTAAACTTTATGTGTTGGTGGTGCATCAGTTTTAGTCTTGAGTACTTAGCAGTATCTTCATTGACAAAAATTGGGTGTCAACAACAAGATCAATATTAATCGTCATTCATGGAATGACTTCATTAATTTCAATGGGGTTTGATCTCATGTTTTTCATTCAATCATCCCAAGCATTTTATTTATCTTTGAGAATAAAAATAAGAACAACTTTTGATGATTTTTTATCATTCATAGAGGTATTACATTTTTTGGAATGCTTTCAAGGCCTTGGTTGATGTTTCATTGTCAATAGTGGAGAAATGTGTATGTGGTGGATCTATCCCTTTATTAATTTTTATTATTTCCAATCACATAGGTATAAGATAATAGTCATAGTAAATTTCAACCTTTTATTAATATGTTTGGGTGTGGTCGATTAGAGTAATATTCCACCACTATCTATTTGAGTGTTTTCCATTTTTAAATTTTCAGATTCTAGATTGACCAAATGAAAGATTTTGTTCTATTTCTTCATCAATTTTACAAAACTCATTATTACATTTCATTAAAAAATTATTGGAACACAATATTTATTCTAATTAGTTATAGAAATAAGGAAAACAATCATAATTCAAAATATAAATCATATTCACAACTTCAAATCCAATATTAAATTCTATTTTTTCAATTTAAATCATAATTTTTTTAAAAAATATAACTAATTTTTAATTTCAATTATTTTCAATGTCAATATATTGATTTAATTAAAATCAAAGAAAATAATAATAATTTAAACTGAAAAAAATACCCATGAAAGAATATTAATTCAATATAGAATGGGTTAATTATATTTTAAAATAGATATAAAATATTTGCCTTCACATTATAAATCAAAGAATTAATAATTCTCTAAAAACATTGTTGTCATCGAATATAAAATAATATATAGTATTAAAAAAAATAAAAAATCCTAAATTAACCTTATATTTTAATTTAATTATGTGGTATTTTTAATGAATAATAGAAAAAAATAGATTTTTTGGCTATAATAAATTTTCTCTATGATATCTCAAACAAAGTCGTGGGAGAAGTTCTATCTCATATGTTTGATGGGAACACCCAAGTGATATATTAAAATTCATATACAATTTTATAGACCTAAATCAATCATGATACAAAAAATATGTAGTTTTAGTCAGTTTTTGTATTATTAGAGAAATTTATGACATATAAATTAGGAAGTAAATTGTAGTTGGGGTTTTTATTAGTAATTAACACCCTATAATCCTACATATAAAATGGGTGTTCAAACCCCATTGAGCATAGAGACTGTAGCAGTGCCAGCACTGTAGCAACAATAGGAACTATAGTGGCGGTAGGTCACAATAGCGACGACAGGGTACTGTAGCAGTAGATACTGTGCAGTACTATAGTAGGAATAGTACTATAGTTTTACTATTAATAGAATGGTCCTTGGGCCAAAAATTTGTACATACATGCCATGTAATGGGATAAATAAAAACTGGGCCTTCGGGCTATGTAATGGGTCTCCCTCTACCATGTTTAAAAAGGAATTTTCATTGCTTTAAATAATAAATGAGACTTTGGCCCCACCCTTTATAAAATTAGGAAGTAATGTAACTATTATTTTATGAATAATTAGCACTGTGTTTTTTATCAAAAAATTTGAAACAATGTAGGTTTTTTTCATTTGAGTATGATGTTAATAAATTTAAAAATAGATATTAGGGATAATAAGGGTTGTGAAATTTTGGTGGTTGACTGCATGAGCAGGTTTTCCAATGATGCTATGATAGAAACAATGAAAAGAAAAACTGTAGTCAACTCCTTCATTAGCAAGCTTCTGTAATGATTTCCCAAAGTATATTGGTGTACTACCTTGGGGGAATTTTTTAGTCACATCAATGGTACCCTACTTCTTTTGCTAGTATCATAATTTTCATCTAATGTTCAAGTCAATGTTTTATATGTATGAGGATTTTATATATGGAAGATATTTTATGACCAATTGATTAATATTTGTAACCCTAATGAATATGTTTATTATATAAAAAAAATAACAAAAATTTGTATGTGGAGGACATTTTAATTATAAAAGAACAACCATTATGGGTTTATATGTTGGATTTTTTCCCTAAATTTTTAACACACTTATGTTTTTTAAAACATGTGTAAACTATAATGTTACTAATAGAGTTTGCAAGTGATAATAATTACCTAAAAACATTTAATTTTTTATGATGTATTTGATGTCCGGGGATTATGATTCTATGAATAAAATTTTTATTGGCTTTTATTGCTTTGACCATTAATCAGTGACAAAGGAATATATTTATATAAAAAGAACATGGTATTTATATGAAGAAATATGTATTACACCACAAGACCCCTACTTCCTACCACCCACAAGAAAATTATTAGTTTTCATTCAAAAGTAGAAAAATAAAGAGTATTTTATAAATTTTTGTGGATCATAAACAAATTGATCGTAGAAAAAATATTAAGGATGCACTGTGGGTATACCAGATTTCATTCAAAACCCAATGTATGTCCCCTTGTATAATTGTATAAGGATTTATTTTTCACCTCCTTGTGCAGTAGTATCACAAAACCCAATAGGATTCAAAGATGTTAAACCTAGAGTTAAACAACGATTGAATATTATTACTATCCAATAATTTTCCATTTATTGGAAATAATGTTATGTTATTATCTTATAGGATGAAGATCATGTCTGGTAAATATCATTCCATATTTTTCAGACTACTCATAGTAACCAATACATTTCCATTTATTGGAGTCAAAATCAATAGAGATGAATCAATACTACCCTTCAAGGTGAATTTACAATAACATATGAAATTTCATAAAATAAATTCATAAAGACCTATATATGTGTCCAAAATAAACCATGTTACTTTTGATAAAGTTTGTTCTATGATGCATTTTTCCTTCACATGTGTCTAGATACATCATTATTTTATGTTTTATATTCATTGATATTAATGAAAACAATTTATGGGATGTGATTTCAAAGAAATGAGTGGGGATGGGGAAAAGTATATAAGAATTTAAATAAATTATTATTATATTTTTTATTTTTATATAAGTGATTTTGTTCCAAAATAATATAAATAAACATGACATGAAATTTATTTTTAACCCATTTAGAAATTCTGCATGATTTTTGACATTGATGTTAATCATGGAGTGTTTATAGAATAGGGAACATTAGTTGGAATGATAAATTCCCTAAAATTATGTACGATTCTAGTTTAATGGAATTGTATTACATCAATTTATTTGATATTAGATGGGTTATGAGTGAATTTCGACACAATTTCATGGATTCTTTTGATTTAGAATCACAAAAATGGTTATTAATGACAAAGATCTTGGGTAAATCAACATAATAGTATGAGGAAAACAGAATAATAAACATGAACATTGATACCCTACAGAACATTACTGATTAGAACCTCAGGGTACCAAAAAAAATGTTCTAGAAATTTCTTATGAGATAGAGTAAAATAAGTAGACGTGGACAGATCATGAAGTATTCCTAAGTCAACATTATCATGTGTGTGTGTTAGCTATTGAATAATAGTTATAATGACTTCAGATCCGTCTTCCATGTGTTTATTCTATCTCATTGCTATTACTATTAGTCTCAGGTGATACGTTCTATCTAGGGATTATTTTGTTTGGAGTTTATCTGAACTAATCTAATATGTTCATTACTTAAATCAATGATTATAAAAATTCAGTATGTTCTAACTAAAAAATAGGATAAAAATATTTAGTGAATTTTGATCATTATGAAGAAGGGGTATAGGATATATCTGAATGGCATATAGGATGTATCGTGGATGTGTGAAATAGGACCTTAGAAAAGGAATCATAGTAGAGGTTGATTTAAGAATATAACCATTGATAAAAAAATTATTTCACAATGATCTATTTTTTTTAAATAAGGTATTGGGAAAGTCTCTTAAAATGAAGTGATGAATGTTGAGTAATTTCATTACAGAGAAATTATAAATTCACGAAATGATTGAATTTTCCCTTTGATTATTCTATAAGATATGAATTTCTGTCAGGATACTAAAAGATTTATCCAAAAAGTTAAATGAAATTTTTTTTCATCCAATGAATGCAATTATAGATGTGCGATGGAGTTATAAAAGCCATTATTTACTAATTTTGAACCATTTATTAGTGGGAATTAACTCCATAAATAATTTAAAATCTTCGTAATTATCACAATTTAATTACTTTTCTAAATCTATAACATTAATGAAAAATGGATTCAATATAGATATTTTACTTATTTTATTGATTTTGGAATTAAATGGGAATCCATTCATTGATACTTGAGTTTTGGAATTATATTTCTAATGGCCTTCAAATATGGTTTTAATTGTTTTAAATCATTCTGATTTTATATTGAACAAACCCCACACTAAAATTGTGATTTTTTATATTTGTAGGGCCAATGATATATATTAAAAAAGTCATGAGACAATTAAATAACTTCACTATCAGGATCATATAACTTATAGATATAACAAGACTTTTTCCAGAGAGTGTACAAATTAATTATACGATGACACTATATGTTTTAAACATGAAACATTTAACTTTACCCTAATCCTCAATTTTCATGATTAGTATTAACAATTTTTTCATCATGTGTACAAATAAATCATTTGACTTTATTCCTTGAGTAATCATAAAAATTATGTGACTCCTGATTATTGGATGTTGCGAGAATACTAATTCAATAATAATCATATGTATGTTGTGTCAATTGTATGACTTCACCATCCACTTTATAAATCTAACAATATCCTAAATTTGGATGAATTGGATCATCAAACTCTGATCAAATGACTTCTACACATTACCCACTTCATAGGTCTTCTTCCTAACCTTCTTATCACAAGGAAATGACTACCACCATGATCTATAAAACTATATGTGAGGGAAATGTCTTACAGTGAAGTTCATAGGATGATACCATGCATGATTTAGCATGGTGGACAATGTTTCTATAATGTGAATGGAGAAATATGTGATGATGATAAAATTGATCAGTGTAACACATGATGATACTAGGATTCCCCATTATCACAGTTTCAATTTGTTTCATCATGGTATCAATGAATTTTGTAAATGTAGAAACTCCTCCTACAATCTGTGTAAAGAACACCCCCTAAAAACATTCATAAGGGTAAAAATTGAGGCTATATTAATTTGAAAAGTAATATCCATAGACTTGGTAAGGGTACTAAAAGGAGATTCATAATGTCCATCAATTCTTCCACAGTGTATCATGAAGGTACACCCATGGTTCTAAGACCATGAAATAGTAATTTCCTTCCCAAATGAACATGTGTGTTGTTCATTTTCACCTTGGTAATAAAATATAGAAATATATAAAATAGGTTGGTTTCAAAAAAATTAAATTCTGTTTATATGGTTTTTCAAATTACGAATGAGCACTAATAATCTACTCAGGTGGAAATCATCCTATTAATGAGGAATGATATTTATCATAGATGAAAAATTTGAGAAAGGAAATGATTTAAGAGAAGTGGATAATAAATCATGAAACTTATCCTACCCATATTTTGAAAATCAATGAATACAGAACTATAGATTGAATGAGTTAAATATTTCAAAGTTATTGTAATATTTTTGAGAGTTAGAATAGATCTTCCAACTCTTATTAGAGAGGTATTATAATACCCAGTAAATTAAAAAACCAATAATTAAGTGAATTATGATACGTGTTTCACTTTCTTACATGTTAAAGATATTTAATGTTTAGATTTTTATTTAAGAATGAAAAAAATTACATAAAAGAGTTAAAACATCTGTATATCATGGATTTTTTCAAAAAAGAGAGGCTTTAATTATACTGTTCTATTTCATTCAAGAAAGCATTTATTTCTTTAAGGTGATTCACCATAGGAGAAATATTAATCTTCATAAAATTTATACTCATATTTATATCATATGAAAACCATATGAAAAGGTTGGATGAGAAATATATATCTGAATAAGGGATATAAAAATAAATCAATCCCATTAGTCATGTGAAAAACATGGAAACTCATGAAGAAGTTTATGTTTTTATCAATAAGACATTGACACATAAATATTGACTTACCACTTATGAAAAAAAATTACTCAAATGAAATATTTATGAACATATATATATTAATTAGAAAACCATGAATTCATCTTGATGCATGTGGTAACTCATAATTTTTTTATAACCATTCACCTTAAAAAAATTATAAACATTACTTACCTCATGAAATCAATCTATTTCCGTAAAATATCCTTGTGAAAGTATAATATTTGTATCTCATAGAATAATATTCATTGCACATATTTATTAATTTATAATATATTCTAAAATAACTCAATTCTAGATAATTCCATATTAGTAACCTACCATGTTATCTCACTCAATTTTCACATTTTTATACTATTCATTACCTAATGCATTGAAGAGTTATATCTGGACCACATATCATTATGAGATATATTGGGCTAGCATATTAAAAAATTTAATTCTCAACTGGTTTATTATATAAATTAAATAAATTATTCAATATTCGCATCACAAAATCTAGGAAAAAGGAATTTGAACCCATCAGCAATGTATATTACATTTTTTCATAAAAATAGTGATAAATATCCTTTTCATTTTAAAGTATTTATAATTATAACATTAATCAATAAAATGATAAATGAATTTTCGTTGTAGAAATATGAAAAAATGAATTATATGAATTATATTTTAGAAAAATACGACTACGGTAAATTTAGTTCATATTGTATATGATAATAAACATTCTTTTTTCACTTTGGTAAAAAAGTCAAAGAATTGCCACTATAGAATATATTAAAAACATTCTTTTTTAATTTTTTTTAAAGAAAATTAAAATATGTATAAAATGAAATTTAACCATCTTTTATGTATACATATGAAAATTCTTAAATGGTTAGGAGAAGAAGGATATGGATGATAAATACCCTAAAACATTTAAAATATTAGTTTAATGGAAAATATGTTATGAATTTAATATTTTTTGAGTAAAAAGAATATTAAAGGATAGAACATCAAAAATAATATAAAGTCAAATTAATTTTAGTAAATTAGTTATTAAATATAGTTGTATTGTAGTATATACACCAAAAAAATATTACATGTGTTTAAAATAGGATAATTAAATGACATTAAAGGGATGTCATGTCCAAAAATAACATAAAAGGGATAGTGATATATTTTCTAGTGGAATACATTATTTAGTTTATTAATTTTATAATTATATTAGTTATTTACTTTTTAAATATACATTTATTTTTTTTCATAATAATTATCCTGTTTATGTCATTTATTAACATGTATTATTTAGTAACATAATTTTCTAAATTTATTATTTTCTTTTTGAGGATTATTGATTCATAATCCCAAACTAACATTGCTAGTATATATGTTTCACATGGGTAATTATTGAATCAATAACATAACATAAATCTTGAAATTATTATAATTATTTATTATTAAATATATAATTTGAACCATAAATTGAAGGCATGTCATGAAAACACACAATTCGACCATGAAACCATCACTGACTAGATCTATAGCTATGCTCAATGGTCATTCCTGATCACCAAAGGTTTGAAACAAGTTCTAGAAATCAATACAGTAAAAAATTGAATGCATTATCCCAATATAAATAACTACAATTAACTGTGTAAAGTAAGCAATGAAACCCAATATATATATATCAATATCTAAAGTAAGAGTCATTTACATAGAGATTTAAATAAAAAAACTAAATTACAAAATCAAAATACACATGATGACCACAAATCAGCTTGTGACCCTGAGGGTCATTCTCTGATTCAAAAAACAATCATCACCCACGATGATCAAATCCAAGCTGATCCTACACCACAATCTAATAACAAGAAATACTATAGGCTTGAGATTAAAACTCAGTAGGTATTCTTGAAAAAATAATTTCCCAAAGAACTTATTTTAAAATAAAAGAAACGTCAACTTTAGATTTGAAACACAATATATAAAAGTAATATTTATCCACACATCTTTCTACTTTACAATAAATCATCATCCATTTCCCATTTCCCATTAGAAGCCACATTCTTTTTTCAATAAGGAAAAATTAAAATTTTCCAGAAAGAGGGTGATGATTTAATTACAAAACTGAAGGAAGATGACAAAAACATTTTTACGATAAAACTATACATAAAGATAATTGAATTGATTTTTAGCATTTTCCAAATAATCCACACTATTCAAGAAATAAAGACAAAACTTATATGACATTGTTTTTAATACCCCATCCCTATAATCTAGGAGACGGTGCATTATTTTAATACATTGACATGATTAAAAAAATCAAGTCCATATGGAAAGATTTGTTTAGTTGTCTTGGAAACAAGATACATGCTTAAGTTTAACATTGAAACGTGAAAAGAAAAACTACACAAATTTATTCCGTTAGAAACATCCAATCTTCCGTGATTATTAATACATGTCACTCATAACTAACATTTTTATATCCTAGGAAAATGAAACAAGAGAAAGGGGTGAGCTCAGATGCTCAGTAAGATTATGAAATATAGCGGATGATAACATATAAATTAGGGATGGTGAATAATTGAAAACACACTCCTTAACCAAAAATAATCATGAGCACTTTATTGAAGGAATATTAGATGAGTTAATAGTTCCACAATAAAACAAAGTCTTGGGTATTCTACTATTAGAATAACAACATGAAATATCAATAGCTAATCTAAATAATTATGGAATGCATAATGCCGGTCATTCTGAATAAATTTGTCAAGGCCTCAGCAAAGACATCTAATAATGATTAATTACTTAGCCAAAACCATATATCAAAAACAAAGAAAGGTCTCAGCTAATTTAATTTCTAGTTGCCTCATGAGACTTACCAATGCCTTGAGGAGCTATAGAAGGCTCCACCCGTCACTTACTATGTCCAACACATTCCTCATATAAAAAGGTTAAAACATAACATAAACATTTGTATTAAAACTAGCATTCGAAATGTCAATACCTTATCCATAAACCATGAATGGTAAAAAAATAAAACATCCACAGTCAAAAATTATTAATTCAATAAAACATAGAATATTGTATTATAATAAGTTAACCTCAATAGATAATAATGAATAAAATTGACACATATTAAATAATCATCAAAACTATTTGAGAGAAATTCCCCCCTCTTGAAAACATTTAAAAGTATCACTATTTATCAAGAAGTCGTTTAAAATATATTTTTGAATCAAAGTGTCCCATACTACCTTGATACTTTTTAAACTAATTTTAATTTAAAAAATTTAATATCCATATAACTAAATCCTTATTACCATTTTTAAAACATGGACATTAATGAGAAACATTTAGAAGAATGAATCATTAAAAGATTCAAAAATGATATTTTAGTTAGAGTTCCTAACCAAAAGAGAGATGCTTGAATACAAATAATTGAGGTAATAAAAATTTTATAATATCAAGGGAATAATGGGATTCAAGATATACTATGTCAAAGGGCAGTATATACACCATATAAAATTGAATGGGCATATAACTACAAATAAGTCTCAATGGAACGTAAATTGAGATGAAATCCCTTATAAAGACCGTATCTTAAGGAAAAAGATAAATAAATGACATAATTATGTGTGAAAATATAAATACAGAAAATATTATTGGATATTATTTGTCAATAAATCAGAGGACATTCACACATATTCTTGTAAAAACAACACCAATGAATTGGATGTTTAAATCAATGAATATAGATTGAGGGAGAATTACTCTTATCAGGTTCATATCTATGACATGAGAAATTATCAATGAAGTGATTATGTTTATCAGAATTATATCCAAATATAAAGGGGAGTGTAAATTGCTACAAAAATAATATATAGTGATTCCACACATAATCGCGGTGTAAAATAATCTATGAAGTATGCATATAACCCAATGAGTGGAAATTGAAATTTGAAATTCCTTTACAGTTTTGGTGTCATATGAAACATACACCCCATGAAATAAAGATCATAAAAGGAATATTTACACACCCATAAATTAAATTATATTTCACCAGGAATTAATTTACGGGCAGTACATACTCTACACAAAATGAAATAGTAGCCAATATTGCATGAATCTATAGATAATAAAAAGTGAGATAAAAAACTCATTACCACATCTTAATCAATAGAGTCATATGACTGAAAGTTAATAACCTCCAAATGAATCACAAAATACCATGTATTTGAGTATATTCATGATAATATATATCAAATGGCAGTGCACAATATACCACATAGAATAAATAAGTAGTGATCAATGGAAATCTCACAGAATTAAAAGTGGGATAAGAAATCCCATTTCTCAAGTCTGACATGTTTTGTATGTTCCTTGTTCTTCCCGAATACTAAAAATAATTTAATTTTTACTCGAATAATTAAATTTTTAATGTTTATTATTCCTTTCATATCACTTATTACCATGCTATAAAAATTATTAAATTATTTGAGTACATATTAGATATTTTATCGTTGTTTGGAACATGAGTAAAAAATGAACTTGTTATAATTACAATTCTTCTGTGTGGTAAAAAGTGAATTATCTCCAGATTGATATAAATGATTTAGATATCATATATATATGTTATATATCCATTATAGATATGTATTAATAATAGTTCATTACATTTGTAGATAAGAAATGAAATGCACTTTTCATGGAGACGGTAAGCAGTACGTACGCATGAACGCTGCGTTCATTTCTATTTTGTATTTTAATAGAATTAAAACATAATGATACATAGGTATATTATAATTACATTATAATATCATATATAATATCATTATCTCCCTAATTTATACATCCCACAAAAGTTAGTAACGATTCATATAACTTTGAGGGGGCGGTAGTCCTCACTTCCTCAAATGAAATTATCGTGTTTCACCCACATTGAAAACCATAAAGGAATGATAGAAATGGAAAAAACAGAATCACAAAAAAAATAAACAAAAAATATATCATATAAAAATAAACTTCCATCTTAATGTCCACCATAATAGGTGGTAGGATATAATCAAAAAATCATCGTTTCATGGGGCGTTAGTTTGCCAAGCACAGAAACAATACGTTCTTCACCCATTAGATGAACGTGTGTGTAAGTGTAGTTCGAATAATACTCATATCAACATCCTAATATATTGAGGATACTTGTGATGTTATTAAATAAAGGGAATTTTTTATGGGGGTTGGAGAAGTAAAAAAAAAAATTGAATTTAAGAGAAACAATTACCTTTAATTTGGGTAACTTACTTTGGGTTGAACGTAAAGGTCTTTCTAAACAGAATTCTGGAAAAGGTAAGGCTTCTAGGTCTAAGAGAGGGATATTTAGAGATTACATGGACAGGGTTTGGACGAGCCAAGGGGCTTCAGATGTGTGTGGAATGGGTTAGAAGTGGTGTCTTTTTATAAGGGGAGGTTGTTCTCTTTAAGAAAATGTGAAAATATTATTTCATAATATAGTGATATTTGGTTTCTAAAGATCCAAAACTAATTAAAGATGATGATAAGATTCCTAACAGTATTTCCACACAAATTTGTAGGTTCACATATAACAGGTCCAGTAGTCACATAAAAATGTTTTAATTTTTATCACAAGGGTGTTGAATAATTAATCAAAGTGTGTGTAAATATATTGTAATTACTACATATATATAACAATAGTTTTTATATTATGAATGATAAATTTAAAAAATATCATTAAAACGAGATAAATATAATTCAAAAACAAACTTCCCCTCCAATTTAATTTATTTCAGTAAATTATATTTATTATTTGATCTATACCACCCACACACATGAATAAAATTCTTATTTCCAAAGTTCACCAAAAGAAGAGAAGACAATGATCAACTACCTGGAAACAAAGTTCCCAAACATGTTGCACCAAAAATAGTGGGAAAAGAGGATGATGTCACCATCGGGATATAATGAAGGTAATAGAATAATTAACACTTCAACATTTGTAGAGAATGTGGACTATTAAGGATAAATATTCACCTATCTAAAATTTGACACACTACAATAAAAAATCGAGTGGAAACTATATTTTTGAAAACAAATAGGATTACAGATATTTTAGCTATGGGTGAATAATGATGGCTCTTAGAGGTTCAAGAAAGTGTTTTTTCTGTGTCCAAACTCAATTAAAGTATTTAAATACAATAATTAAACAATTTAAATACTTTTAATATGGTAGATATTTTGCTTGAAATCAAATTTCCTCCTTAATTTTAATTTAATTCGGTTTCCTTTAAAACATATAGAACATTCATTTTGAAACCACATGGTTTAAGGAATTTAATTCCTTTACTTAATCCCCAAAAATCCAATTTAAGAAATATTTATTGAATTTGAAATTAATTATTTTATGTTAAAAATATATTTCTTGTTATTCATGAAAATATAGGAATTTTGAAGAACTGGTAAATTTTTCAAACAATTAGATCAACCAGGAATGGTTTTATTGTGAGAAGGAATTGCGAGACTATGGGAAATAATAGTGACTATGGGAAGGGATTGTCTAACCGTGTAAAAAAATTAATACCCTGTGATGCGATAGTGAGACTCCAATAACAAAACTTCGACAGTTAGAATGGTTTCTTCAACAATGATTATTCATATTGGTCTGATTAAAAATATTTAGTCATAAATTAGCATAGAGTATATATTTGTGGTTTGAAAATTTAAATAAATATTTATTTATCATTTAAATATTAATTTAATTATGTGAATGTTAAATTTTTATTTTTTTCTAGTTTATTCATACGGAAACAAAATATTAATTTTGTAAGAAATATTTATTCACTAGGTTCGATAGGTAAAATATTTATATATTTATTAGAGAATAATATAGTAATATTTTTTTTCATGCAATCTATATTTATTACTCCTGGATCAATATATATTAATGAGGATTTGTGGATTGGTTTTAATGTTTCAATGATAACTGTCATTGTAAATTCTATTTTAATAATGTTTTGTTTATTTAGAATGAAAAAATAATATATATTTTATCTGTGTGATTATCACATGTCAAATAAATAATAATATTATTATTATTTAGACATTGCTTTACTTGGGAGTTAAAAATAATAATAATACCCATCATGTTATTATTTATTTCAAAGCCTAGCTCTATATAAACATAGTTATGACATATTTTTGGGATCCCTAGTCTCACATTCTGTCATTATGCATGTGTTTTGTAGAGAATTATCTCATGCCCGTAACAGATCCCTCTGTATAGTGATATAAAAATCATAGAACAACTCTCCTACTCCATGATAGAAAATTAGTTTTCCCTTGAAGGATTCAATTGTGATTGACTTTGGTCATCTTAATTGATAGATTCATATGTTCTATCACCTAGAGAGTTCTTCGATAGTGAATAGAGGTTCATGGAAGATGCATGGATCATCTATAGTGGATCTTCACTTCATTCCTCTAACTCAATGATGGTACAATAAGAGTGGTCTACTGATCTATCGATGAATAAAAAATTCAATGAATGTTATTTATTTAATTCTAAAAATTAAAAACATGTTAAATGTGATATAATCTTGTCTTTATGGATTGTTGAAGATAAATATATCATATTTGGAGGAGAAATTTGAAGATTTTGAGGGATGAATTTTTTCAGGATTGAGACCAACCTCTACTTATGTTCCTCAAAACCATTATCCTTAACACACCTTCCCATAGAAGAAAATAATTTAAAAGTGTTATTTTAATGAGGATTGATTAATAATGATGAGCACTTACTATATTATTCTTCAATAGGAGCACTGATTGATAAGTTACCACTTCAAAATTAGCATCAGTGTATCATGACCCTATATGATTCATTAAAACATAATTGTGCTATGGGTTTCTAATTTTTAAACTTATTCATATGGGAATATGGAAGTCAAGATCTTCTCATAACAACCAATATATTATTGTCCCATAAAATCAACAATTTGGAACACATCTCTCAATTAAATCAAAGCTTGTTAATTGTAATTGTACAGTGGCCCGACCATCAGCATCCTATTGAGAAATCTACTCATAAAATTAAAACATTCAGTACTTATTAGTCAAATTCGCACCCCTATTGGATTCATCTTAATCATTCTCTTCTCTTCTTTCTTGATTGGACATACATGACTTCAGATAACCATATAGTTTTGGTTTTATCCCAGTAAATATTTCTTTATGATTCTTCTATAAATCAGATAAGATAGACCATGGATTCATGTAGAAGATACTGTGTTTCCATGATTCCATGGATTCAATAGGGTTTGATATTGGTTTTATTATTTGATTAGCGCATGGATTCAAATCTTGAGATGTATTAATTATCTTCAGTTTCAAGCTTCAATAAGAATCTCATTTATACACTCAATCGCTTGAGATTTCAAATAACAGACTCATGTTACTGACTTATTCAATTGTGATGGTGAATTCTGGTGGTTTTTTATTTCAAAAGTTAGTGGTTCATCAGTATTGGATGGGGGATCATTAGTTGGAAAGAAAATATTTCTCTAAAAAAGATTCATGTAATTTTTTTTGAAGATTAAAAAAATATGAAATTTTATTCTAACATGTTTAATCTAACATTTTTTCTATTATTATTATCTTATTCTATGAAACCAATTATTTATTTAATGACTTTCAAGTACTTTATCTTGTGTGAGTTGAAGAGCTAAGTTGCTCAGAATCAGAATATATCATTTAAATCATAATCTAATGAAGTTATATTAAATATCTCAAACAGTATACTCTGGTCAGAGTCAGATTACAAAAGTATTTTTTCTTCAGGAAACAATTTATAAAGATAGAATATTTCGAGGAAAAATAATGTTAAAGGAACACTTTGTCTTACATTGGAGAGTTATCTTATGCTTCATTGAAGTTAGTTTTTTTATTAGGAATAATTATTTATCTAAAAAAAGATATCATATAATGATAAATTCTTTCTGTCGATATCTTATGAAGATATATTATTACATAACATCTTGATTACATTTCCATTCTATCAATAAGACAATTCATGCCTTTAGACACATCAAAATAAGATTATCCATTTTGTATAGTTTGGTTTTCATAATTCTGTATAAAGTAATAAAATACGACGAATACTGATAACTGATTTCATAAATGACATAATGATAAATGATGAAGAAGTTTCCATAGCTAATAAAGAAATTTTTTTATGTTATGATCATCAGTTCTTTGAATTTCACTAATGATTATCCAAATATAATTTGTATTCTATCTTTTTCTCAAGATGAGTTTTCATTCACTGTTAATTGGATCTTACAATGGTGTTCTCCATACATACCTCTCAAAGATTGTATATGTTTCATCATATTTGACACAGTGAAATAGCATTGTTAAGATTATGTATAGGTCTGGTAATGGGATATCCTGGTTTAAAAATACTGTGCATTTTTACGAAGTGAAAAATTCTTTTACTCAGCAAGGAGCCCCCATTGAAATAGTTTTTATTGTAAAAATCACCAAGAATTTGGAGAAGAGAATTAGAGGAGTAGGTTAGGGTATTTTTTCCCCAAAACTACTATAATTATCTAGGTTAATTTTTTAAGAATGTTTGTATATTTTATATGCATATATTATGAAGGAAATAATTGAACATACATACATCAAAGAGGGTGGTCTAATATTCAAGAATGTATTATGAACTCAATTCACACCACTCTTGAGTTTTTCATTCATTCATTATATGGGAAATCATTTGGAATCATAGAAACTGGCCCTGAAAGTCAAAATTATCAACGGTTGAGTCCCACAGCTCTATATTAAAATGGATTGTCTGTATAATAACTGAGAATTTAGTTCAATTATTAGAGTTCCTTACATCTATGGTGAGAATTATGGTTGATGGAAATCTTGTATGATCATTTATCTAAAAAATATATTTATCTTAACTTCCCCCTTAAACATGATAAGCCCTATATAATTTATAATATTGAACATGAATCCTGAGATTCTTCAGTTGTAGAGAATTAATATTTAAACTGAAATGATATGAATCATATCGTCTATGGGTTTTGACCGAACGATTTAACCAGATATCTTAATGGAAAACAATACATGAAATGTGGAACATTATAGTAGTAGAATATGAATGCACTGATAATGGTAAATAACATATATATCATTCCTCTAAACTTATGTTTGATACAATCAAAATTAATTCAGGATAGATCATTACTCAAATAATAGGAAGACATACAAAAATTTTAAACAACTTTTCAACTCTAGAAATTCCTATTATTAATACTCAACAGAAATTGAATGTTGTCAAAGTATTACCACCCATATTGTATGTAATCTCATTTTTTATCTTACAATCTAAAGATGTGAGTAATTTCATGATAAAATAGAACATCTAGAATCTAATAATGTATGAATCTGAAATGGAACCTGAATGTGAAGTGTATAAAATGATTAAGAAGTAAAATGCCACCTTAAAAATCACTAATTCTAAATATGATAGAAAAATAAAAAGTGTATAAATACCAGAATCTTATGATGAAGAATGATTCTATATAGAATTAGAATCAAATTATGACCACACTAAATTTGATCGAATGATAATAAATTTCTCTAATTAGAGGAAAATATTTAAATGAAAATTAAATAAAAAAAGAAAGCATTGTGACAACTATAAAGAGGTGAGATGCTATCAATGTAAAAAGATGAGACACATCAAGCACGGCTTTTCAAAAACTAGAGTTGATAAGATGAAAAAAATAAATAATAAAAAAACTAGATACAATATGTCTACTAAAGCTATGATGTCCACCTAGTGTGGTTTTAATGATTCTAGCAAATGAATGTCCTCAGAATCAGAAGCTGAATCTACAAATCAAAAGGAAAACATATTCATTATGGCACAATTAGATAATGTACATTATTATTATTCCTCTAAGCTTGAACATGAATGAAAAATGAAAATTTTCCCATATAAGTAATTAAATTACTACTTTACTATTTTGGAAATAAAATATGAATTCCAAAAAAAATAAAAACAAATCCCTTCAAAATCCATATAGTAAGATTATTGGTGACGAAGTGATTTTGAACAATTATATGTAAAAAAATAAAATAAGCTAGAAAAAATAAAATCTTGAATACTATAATGGTCAATAAATTTTAATACCTATTTTAGGATATTGAAAATTTGAAATATTCTACAAGTGTCTTTATAATAGTAGTAGATTATTTAAAAACCATTTGTGGTCAAAATCAACCAGAAAATGAAAAACCAATTCCAGAATCCAATGTGAATGGTTTATGCCTTATCGAAAATATTTGGGTCCCTGATCTAAAAAAATATCTTCCCAATGTTAATTTTTTTATTTAGGGATAAATAATAAATTCTTCTTATATCTACGATTTACAAAATCATCATGTCTTCGGAATCAAAAGATTTTTTCACTCAAAATATAATTTTGAAAAAAAAATTAAATTTTTCTGCAAATCAAAAGAATATCAGAATTACCAGATTTCATGTTGATATCATTTCCAAACCATTGTAAATTTGGTTAAAAATTAATGCTTTTATTTAATTTTTCATTTTATTGAACTGATCATATGAATTGAAATACTAATTTTTTTATGGATAGTGGTTATTCAAGGAATATGATTTGAGACTACTACAATGTTAATTCTCTCTCCAAATTAGATAGATGATATCTTATGATTAGTGACAATGAATAAATAATTATATAAGGGATTGGATAAGTTGGAAATCCTCAATATATTCTCATCCAGAAGTAATTTATATTGATGTCTTAAAGCAAAATATGATAAGTATTTCTCAACTTTATGATGATGGTTGTTCTATTAATTTTTTTTAAAATGATTTCATAGTTTTCAAAGATAACTTTCAAAAAATTAATCCACCCAAAATAGATAATATTTAAACAATAAATCTCAATTCCTTGTGTAAAAAAATGTAAACTATTTAAATGATAAAATTGATGAACCATAGATTTGGCATAGAAGACTCAAATATTAAAATATTAATTACAATATATTTTTTTATAAATTACATATTATTTTTTTGAGTTTTTGGTTCTCAAATTGGATAGAAATAGATTATGTCATTCATGAAAAATGGATAAGAAACCCAAGGTATCATTCAAACCAATTATATAAGTTTTTACTTCAAGACCACTTGAGCTTATCCATATTGATATGTTCAGACTAACTAAAAAAAAATGTCTTGTTATTAATTCATTTATTTATGTGTTAGTGGATGACTTTTAAATATTTACATGGGTTGACTTTTTAAGACTTAACGTCTATGCTTGTCCTATTTTCAATATCTTCTAAAAAATCGAAATGAAAAAGATGTAAAAAAAATGTCTTTGAAATGATAACATGAAGGTGAGTTTGAGAAATATGAATTTAATTTTTATTTATCTAAACAAGTTATTAAATATACATTATATTCCTTCAGTTAACATCAAAAAAATGGTTTTGTTAAAAAGAGGAATCAGAATATATAATAAATATCTAGGTCTATGTTATGTGAATATAAAATTAAGACACATTTTTGTGTTGATTCCATTAACACAACATGTTATATAATTAACTAATTAATAATAATGCCTATACTAAAAAAACACCCTCTAAGATGTGGAATAATACAAAACCCAAGGTAGGATACATCAATGAATCTGTATGTCAGGTTTACATCTTGAACAATATTGATAATCTTGAGAAGATAGATCCAATACTGAAAATTTTATCTTCATAGGCTATTATCAAACATCCAAAGCATACAGAGTTTTCAAAAAAAAAGTCAAGGATTATTGAAGGATCAACTGAAGTGAAATTTTATTAAAGCGATCCACTCATTCACAAAATTATTCAAATTAATGATAAAAATTATTATGTCAAAAAGATGATACATGAACCACTTTTTAATGACAACAAGGATGATTACATGTATTGTGATGGCTTGAAATCAATTCCAATATGGGTAGACACTAGTGAACCCTAAATTGTGTTTCCTAGAATTCCTAGAAAACATAAATACTATCCATTAGAAATAGTTATATAAACCATGATGAATGAGTAATAACTAGAAGAAACGTGGAAAAGTTAGTGTTATTATATTCCTTTATATCACAATTAGATCATAAATCTATTAAAGAGGTCTTATCTGACAGAATTTGGATCTTAGAAATTCAATAAGTGTTAAATATATTCAAAAGAAATAAGGTATGTGAAATAGTTGAAAGACCCTCTAAATACCCAATAATTGGAATACAAGAGGGTTTTAGAAATGAACAAGATGACCCCAATATAATAACAAGAAATAATGATAGAATGGTAACCAAATGATACAATAAAAAATAATGAATAGATTATGAAGATACCTTTTATCTCATAGCTATATATAATGATATTACAATTCATATAGTATATGCATACTATATGAATTTTATGTTATATAATATTGATGATAAATTATCCTTTATAAATGTTTTTTAAATGGATGCAGTTTATATAGGTCAAAATACTGGTTTCAAAGATCATTATGTTCAAAATTATATGTTTAATCATACCAATGATCGATATGGAATTAATAAATAACATAGTGTATGTTATGAAAGGTCATGTTCTTTATAATGTGTTTCAAAAAAATTGTATATTATGCTATGTATACAAGTATTTACTTATTAATATTAAAGTACATAATCATATTGTAATTGAATAATATAGTTTCTCAGAATCACAATGAATCATATAAGACATCCTCATCATAAGTTAAACATAGTTTGTAAAAAAATTCTATGGTCATTAGGATAAAATTAAATGAATTTATATTATGAAAAGAATTTCTAAATCCAAAATAAGTTTTGGAAGAAAAATGATACTGTAACACATTATCTTACACTGCTATAGTAATGATACATTAAATCACATGAGCCTCATCCCAGTTGATGAGGACTCGCTATGTGCATCCAAGAGTCCCAAGATCAAATCTGGGTGGAGGCATATTTCTGGGGTACTGTAGTTGTGTTGTAGCAGGCACTGTATCAGGAACTGTTTGGTACTGTAGCAGCCAGAACTATTCAATCATCTGGGACTTCAGGTCACCTGTTTGGTCCTAGGGTCTTGTAAGGCACTCGGGACACCCAAGGCCTTCGAGCCAGTTTATTCTCAAGGCTTTCAGACCACCTTAAGGTCTTAGGGCCACCCCAGGGCCATCAGGCCACATGAATGCGGGCCCCAGACACACTATAAAAAAGGAGACTCCCGAGAAGAAGAATCAGAGAAGGTGCACTCACCAGAGTAGAGCCAAATGGATTTCCAGAATGGGAGGGTATGGATATTCCATTAGTACCATCCCATTCATGCATGGGAAGCCTAGCCAGATGGTCATGCAATGGTGGAGAGCTACTATCAGGATGCAGATGTTGGGGAGGGGAAGTTCCTTGTAGATAGTTTGGTTGAATTGCTTAGGTCCTTCGGGTCATGTAATCTCTTATGCCTACAGGTCATGTAATCTGTTATCCTATGGGCCTTGAAAGGGTTCCCCATCATCCCTTTAAAGGGGGGTTATCAAAAATCAAAAAAAAAATGAAGGCCTTCAGGCCATTCAGGAAGGTATCCTACATTAATGTTAGTTTATCTTATGTGCATGAGAATATTTATCTTACTAAAGATATATTATGATGAACCATTATTGTAATAGATATCTTAAAAATATATCGTATTGCATAAATTCATTATTACATTTACAATATATTAATAATCCACTTCATGCCTTTGAAGAGAATCAAAAGTATATTATCTATTTAAAGAATGCTTTTTCTGTAGAGGATATTATTGAATTGAAAAATCCAATGAATGAGAATATTTATGAAATATTATCAATTAAATTATTTGGATAGTTTGGATTCATATCCTTAATATCTTTTCTCATCAAAAAAAGCTTCCCATCTCTTGTGGATAGGATCGTGAAAAAAATTCTTGGCCTGTCCCTAAATGGAATTTCTAAAGCCGGTAAAGAGACCCTCATCCAAGATTTTAGACAATCCATTCCCAACTAATTTAAGTATCTGTTTAAGCTCCCGAAATTCATCATTGACCAGATCCACACATGCACTGCCAATTTCTGGTGGGAAATGAATGATGGTTGGAATCGGCCCCATTGGATGGCCTGGGAGAAACTTTTCAAATCCAAATTAGAGAGAGGGATGGGATTTCAGAATCCGAGTCTCTTCAATGATGATATTATGATCAATAAAGGATGGTGGCTCATTAACCTCTAATTATCTCTTTGTGCACAAGTTCTCCGGGCTATGTACTATTCCCATATGGACTTTCGTGCTTCCTCTCTTGGCCCCTGGACTAGATTCCTCTAGAGAATCATCTAGGGGGATACAAAACTCCTGGAAAAAAGACAAGTCTAGAGGATTGGATCTTGATCATTGGTCAACATCTGGACTGATCCTTGGCATATCGATAAGGAAGGTATGCAAGCTACTTACCCCATTCAACCACGTCTGGAAAACACCACTATCAGTTGCCTCCTTTCCGACCAGGGACATGGGTGGTGTCTAGAAAAAATTCTTGATTGGTTTACTGAAAGGGATCGAAGAATCATCCTTAGAATTCCTTGGGTCCCTGATCCAGGCCCCAAACAACTTTTTTGGATCAATGATTCCATTGTAGAATACACAGTGAGGTCCGGCTACAGATCGACCCTCAGAAACCGCTCTATTGGCCGGGATGAGGGACCATGGAATTTGGTTTGGAAGATCAACGTTCCCCCTAAAATATGGAAATTTTGGTGGCAGGTCTCCACGGGTACTCTCCCAACCATGAACCTCCTCACTTACCGATATATGGAAGGTACTACCATTTTCCCTTTCTGCCCGAACATTCCAAAAACTATTCTACACGCCATCATTCATTTCCCGAGAGCTGAGAAAATTTGGAATAAATGGGGCCCAAATTCTATCACATCAATGGAAACGTCATCTGGCCATCCCGATCTTCTGACGTGTTGCTGATCCTCTCATTCCTCATCTTCTTCAGGTTCACTTTTCACTATTGCATGTAATATTGGGGTCCAGCGCAATGATTCCATTTTCCATCAAGCTCAAAACCCACTAATTCTGGATTGAACGGGCCACCTCTTGGATTGAGGGATGGAAAGACCATAATGGATCTTTTATTCCAGGTTCTACCCTCTCCTTACCCCCTCATTGGACTCCCCAAATGGAAGGGACCCTTAAGATTAACGTGGACACATCTCTCCCAAAGGATGGGCTATTATACCTAGGCCTCCTAGCCCAAAATCATCTAGGGAAAATCCTTGCTGTAGAATACGAACCACATCCGGCTTTCGGGGAACCTGCAGTTGCTGAGGCCATGGACATCCTTGCAGGTGTGTTTCTCACCTTGAAATGTGGTTGGAGTGATATCATTTTTGGGTCCAACTTCCTTACAGTCAACGATGATATTCACCACAATTATAGCGGGATCTAGTATTTTGGCATCATCATAAGGGGAATTCTCTAGCCTTGCCAATGTTTCTATTTATGATCCTTCTCCTTTAACAAAAGGGAATGTAACAACGCATCCCATAAGCTAGCGGCCCCATGACCATTTGACTCCTACGAGCTCTGGCTGGACAATTTCTCATCATGGATTTGCTCATGTATTTCTTCTGACTTTGGTAATTAATGTTCCCTGTTTTACTAAAAAAAATCAGCTCAAATCTTCATCTACAGTTAATTGCAACTTTGAACTGGGTGTTGTGAACATACCACTAAATTTTTCTATATATTTCATTTTTATTCACATAATTAATGTGTGTGGTTAGGAACATGGATATTTATAGTAAAGGGAGATCTGGGTCGAAAATTTTGTACATTTTTACTAAGTGAAACCTTATTGTAGTCGGATTGTAGCCCCTAGAAAAATTCCTATAACAGTAGAAATCACCATGATTGTAGAGTAGATAATTGGTGGAGTAGACTAGGGTATTTATTTTCCCTGAACAACTATAATTATTTATGTTCAATTTTCTCAATGAATTTGTTTCCCTCACTTCATAATATATTCTGAAGAAAATAATTGAAAATACATACTTCAACGATGTTTGTCTAATATTCCTGAAATTTTTATGAACTCAATTCCCCCCCACCATAATTGAGTTATTTAGACTATAATTTTATTGTAAAACAATATCCTCCAAGAAAATATTTGGGTCTCTACATGTGGCACAACTCCACTAGCTCAAAGAACTTTTCTTTCAATTTTTTAGAGATCTAAGTGTGCTCTGGTTAAACTCCAAACTCAAATATTTCAATTGTAGCTTATCATTGGACAATAATGTATCATTAATAGTAACAAGGTATCAAGAAATAGTTGGTGAGATATAGAGTTTATGTGTTGGTGGTGCATCAGTTTTAGTCTTGAGTACTTAGCCGTATCTTCATTGACCAAAATTGGGTGGCAACAACAAGATCAATATTAATCATCAATCATGGAATGACATCATTAATTTCAATGGGGTTTGATCTCATGTTTTTCATTCGATCATCCCAATCATTTTATTTATCTTTGAGAATAAAAAGAAGAAGAACTTTTAATGATTTTTTATCATTCATAGAGGGATTACGTTTTTTGGAAAGCTTTCAAGGTCTTGGTTGATGTTTCATTGTCAATAGTGGAGAAATGTGTATGTGGTAGATCTATCCCTTTATTAACATTCATTATTTCCAATAACATAGGGTAAGATAATAATCATAGTAAATTTCAACCTTTTATTAATATGTTTGGGTGTAGTCGATGCGAGTAATATTCCACCACTATCTATTTCAGTGTTTTCCATTTTTAAATTTTTAGATTCTAGATTGACCAAATGAAAGATGTTGTTCTATTTCTTCATCAATTTTACAAAATTAATTATTCCATTTCCTGAAAAAATTATTGGCACACAATAGTTATTCTAATTAGTTATATAAATAAGGAAAACAATCATAATTCAAAATATAAATCATCTGCACAACATCAAATCCAAAATTAAATTCTATTTTTTCAATTTAAATAATAATTTTTTAAAAAATATAACTAATTTTTAATTTCAATTATTTTCAATGTCAATATCTTGATTTAATTAAAATCAAAATAAAAAATTATAATTTAAACTGAAAAATATACCCATGTAAGAATATTAATTCAATATATAATGGGTTAATTATATTTTAGAATAGATATAAAATATTTGTCTTCACATTATAAATCAAAGAATTAATAATTCTCTAAAAACATTGTTGTCATCGAATATAAAATAATATTTAGTATTAAAAAAGATAAAAAAACCTAAATTAACCTTATATTTTAATTTAATTATGTGGTATATTTAATGAATAATAAAAAAAAATAGATTTTTTGGATCTAATAAATTTTATCTATGATATCTCAAACAAAGTCGTGGGAGAATTTCTATCTCATAAGTTTGATGGGGACACCCATGTGATATATTAAAATTCATATACAATTTTATAGACCTAAATCAATCATAATACAACAAATATGTAGTTTTAGTCAGTTTTTGTATTATTAGAGAAATTTATGACATATAAATTAGGATGTAAAGTGTAGTTGGGGTTTTTCTTAGTAATTATCACCCAGTAATCCTACATATAAAATGTGGGTTCAATCCCCATTTGGCATAGATACTGTAGCAGTGCCAGCACTGTAGCAACAGCAGGAACTGTAGTGGCGGTAGGTCACAATAGCGACGACAGGGTACTGTAGTAGTAGATACTGTGCAGTACTATAGTAGGAAGAGTACTATAGTAGTACTATTCATATAATGTTCCTTGGCCCAAAAATTTGGGCATACATGCCATGTAATGGGCTAAATACCAACTGGGACTTCGGGCTATGTAATGGGTCTCCCCCTACCATTTTTAAATAGGTATTTTCATTTCATTAAATAATAAATGAGACTTTAGCCCCACCCTTAATAAAATTAGGAAGTAATGTAACTATTATTTTATGAATAATTAGCACTGTGTTTTTTATCAAAAAATTTGAAACAATGTATAGTTTTTTCATTTGAGTACGATACTAAAAAATTTAAAAATAGATATTAGAGATAATAAGGGTTGTGAGATTTTGGTGGTTGACTGCATGAGCAGGTTTCCCAATGATGCTATGATAGAAACACTGAAAAGAAAAACTGTAGTCAAATATTTCATTATCGTGCTTCTGTAAAGAGTTCCCAAAGTATATTGGTGTTCTACCTTGGGGGAATTTTTTGGTCACATCAATGGTACCCTAATTCTTTTGCTAGCATCATAATTTTCATCTAATGTTCAAGTCAATGTTTTATATGTAGGAGGATTTTATATATGGAAGATATATTGTGACCAATTGATTAATATTTGTAACCTTAAAGAATATGGTTATTATATAAAAAAAATTTACAAAAATTTGTATGTGGAGGTAATTTTAATTATAAAAGAACTACCATTATAGGTTTATATGTTGGATTTTTTCCCTAAATTTTTAGCTCAAATTTGTTTTTTAAAACATGTGTAAACTATCACGTTACTAATAGAGTTTTCAAGTGATAATAATTACCTAAAAACCTCTAATTGTTTTTGATGTATTTGATGTCCGGGGATTATGATTCTATGATTAAAATTTTTATTTGATTTTATTACTTTGACCAATAATCAGTGAAAAAGGAAAATATTTATATAAAAAGAACATGGTATTCATATGAAGAAATATGTATTACACCACAAGACCCCTACTTCCTACAACCCACAAGAAAATTATTAGTTTTCATTCAAATGTAGGAAAATAAAGAGTATTTTATAAATTTTTGTGGATCATAAACAAATTGATCGTAGAAATAAGATTAAGGATGCACTGTGGGTATACCAAATTTCATTCAAAACCCAATGTATGTCCCCTTGTATAATTGTATAATGATTGATTTTTCACCTCCTTATAAAGTAGTATCACAAAACCCAATAGGATTCAAAGATTTTAATCCTAGAGTTAAACAAGGATTGAATATTATTACTGTCCAATAAATTTCCATTTATTGGTAATAATGTTATGTTATTATATTATAGGATGAAGATCATGTCTGGTAAATATAATTCCATATTTTTCGTACTACTCATAGTAACTAATACATTTCCATTTATTGTAGTTGAAATCAATAGAGATGAATCAAAACTACCCTTCAAGGTGAATTTACAATAACATATGAATTTTCATAAAATAAATTCATAAAAACCTATATATGTGTCCAAAATACACCATGTTACTTTTGATAAAGTTTGTTCTAAGATGCATTTTTCCTCCACATGTGTCTAGATACATCATTATTTTATGTTTTTTATTCATTGATATTAATGAAAACAATTTATGGGATGTGATTTTTTAGAAATGTGTGGGGATGGGGAAATGTATATAAGGATTTAAATAAATTATTATTATATTTTTTATTTTTATATAAGTTCTTTTGTTCCAAAATAATATAAATAAACATGACATGAAATTTATTTTTAACCCATTTAGAATTTCTGCATGATTTTTGACATTGATATTAATCATTGAGTGTTTCTAGAATAGGAAACATTAGTTGGAATGATAAATTCCCTAAAATGATGTACGATTCCAGTTTAATGGAATTTTATTACATCAATTTATTTTATATTAGTTGGGTTATGAGTGAATTTCATCACTGTTTCAGGAGTCTTTTGATTTAGAATCACAAAAATGGTTATTAATGAAATAGATCTTGGGTAAATCAACATAATAGTATGAGGAAAACTGAATAATAAACATGAACATTGATACCCTACAAAACATTACTGATTATAACCTCAGGGTACCAAACAAAAACTATTCTAGAAATTTCTTATGAGATAGAGTAAAACAAGTAGACGTGGACAGATCATGAAGTATTCCTAAATCAACATTAGCATGTGTGTGTGTTAGCTATTGAATAATAGTTATAATGACTTCAGATCTGGCTTCCATGTGTTTATTATATTCCTTTACTATTACTATTAGTCTCAGGTGATATGTTCTATCTTGGGATTATTTAGTTTGGAGTTTATCATAACTATTCTAATATGTTCACTACTTAAATCAATGATTATAAAAATTCAGTATGTTCTAACTAATAAATAGGATAAAATTATTTAGTGAATTTTGATCATTAAGAAGAATGGGTATAGGATATATATGAATTGCATTTAGGATGTATCATGGATGTGTGAAATAGAACCATAGAAAAGGAATCATAGTAGAGGTATATTTAAGAATATAAGCATTGATAAAAAAATATTTCACCATGATTTTTTGTTAAATAAGGTATTGGGACAGTCTCTTAAAATGAAGTGATGAATGTTGGGAAATTTCATTACAGAGAAATTATAAATTCACGAAATGAATGAATTTTCCCTTTCATTATTCTATAATATATGAATTTCTGTCAGGATACTACATGATTTATCCAAAAAGTTAAATGAATTTTATTTTCATCCAATGAATGCAATAATAGATGTGCGAGGGAGTTATAAAATCCATTATTTACAAATTTTGAATCATTTATTAGTGGGAATTAACTAAAAAAATAATTTAATATCTTGGTAATTATCTCAATTTTATTACTTTTCTGAATCTATATCATTATTGAAAAATGGATTCAATATAGATATTTTACTTATTTTATTGATTTTGGAATTAAATGAGAATCTATTCATTGATACTTGTGTTTTGGAATTATATTTTTAATGGCCTTCAAATATGGTTTTAATTGTTTTAAATCATTCTGATTTTATATTAAACAATCCCCACACTATAATTGTGATTTTTTATATTTGTAGGGCCAAGGATAGATATTAAAAAAGTAATGAGACAATTAAATAACTTCACCATCAGGATCATATAACTTATAGGTATAACAAGACATTTTCCAGAGAGTGTACAAATTAATTATATGATGACACTATATGTTTTAAACATGAAACATTTAACTTTACCCTAATCCTCAATTTTCATGATTAGTATTAACAATTTTTTCATCAAGTGTGCAAATAAATCATTTGACTTTATTCCTGAGTAATCATAAAAATTATGTGACGCCTGATTAATGGATGCTGCGAGAATGCTAATTCAATACTAATCATTCGTATTTTGTGTCAATTGTATGACTTCACCATCCACAGTATAAATCTAACAATATCCTAAATTCGGATGAATTGGATCATTAAACTCTGATCACATGACTTCTACAGATTACCCACTTCATAGGTCTTCTTCCTAACCTTCTTTTCACAAGGAAATGACTACCACCATGATCTATAAAACGATATGTGAGGGAAATTTCTTATAGTGAAGTTCATAGGATGATACCATGCATGATTTAACATGGTGGACGATGTTTCTATAATGTGAATAGAGAAATATGTGATGATGATAAAAATGATCAGTGTAACACATGATAATACTATGATTCCCCATTATCACGGTTTCAATTTGTTTCATCATGGTATCAGTGAATTTTGTAAATTTAGAAACTCTTCCAACTAGCTGTGTAAATGACACCCCCTAAAAACATGCATAATGGTAAAAATTGAGGCTACATTAATTTGAAATGTAATATCCATAGACTTTGTAAGGGTACCAAAACGATATTCATAAAGTCCATCAATTCTTCCACAGTGTATCATCAAGGTACACCCACGGTTCTAAGACCATGAAATAGTAATCACCTTCCCAAATGAACATGTGTGTCTCTCATTTTCACCTTGGTAATAAAATATAGAAATATATAAAATAGGTTGGATTCGAAAAAATTAAATTTTGTTTATATGGTTTTTAAAATTACAAATGAGCACTAATAAACTACTCATGTGGAAATCATCCTATTAATGAGGAATGATATTTATCATAGAAGAAAATTTTGAGACAGGAAATGATTTGAGAGAAGTGGATAATAAATCATGAAACATATCCTACCCATATTTTGAAAATCAATGAATACAGAACTATACATTGAATGAGTTAAATATTTCAAAGTTATTGAAATATTTCTGAGAGTCGGAATAGATCTTCCAACTATTATCAGAGAGTTATTATAATACCCAGTAAATTAAAAACATATAATTAAATGAATTATGATACGTGTTTCACTTTCGTACATGTTAAAGATATTTTATGTTTAGATTTTTATTTAAGGATGATAAAAATTACATAAAAGAGTTGAAACAACTATATATCATGGATTTTTTCAAAAAAGAAAGGCTTTAATTATACAGTTCTATTTCATTCAAGAAATCATTTATTTCTTTAAGGTGATTCACCATAGGAGAAATATTAATCTTCTTTAAATTTATACTCACATTTAGATCATAAGAAAAACATATAAAAAGGTTGGATGAGAAATATAAATCTGAATAAGGGATATAAAAATAAATTAATCCCATTAGTCATGTGAAAAACATGGAAACTCATGAAGAAGTTGATGTTTTTATCAATAAGACACTTACACATAAATATTGACTTACCACTTATGAAAAAAAATTACCCAAATAAAATATATATGAACATATATTTAATAATTAGAAAACCATGAATTCATCTTGACGCATGTGGTAACTCATAATTTTTTAATAACTATTCACCTTAAAAAAATTATAAACATTACTTACCTCATGAAATAAATCTATTTTCGTAAATAATCTTTTTTTATTGTATAATATTTGTATCTCAGAGAATAATATTCATTTCACATATTTATTAATTTATAATATATTCTAAAATAACTAAATTCTAGATAATTCCATATTAGTAACCTACCATGTTATCTCACTCAATTTTCACATTTTTAGACTATTCATTACCTAATGCATTGAAGAGTTATATCTGGACCACATATCATTATGAGATATATTGGGCTAGCATATTAACAAATATAATTCTCAACTAGTTTATTATATAAATTGAATAAATTATTCAATATTTGCATCACAAAATCTAGGAAAAAGGAATTTGAACCCATAAGCAATATATATTACATTTTTTCATAAAAATAGTGATAAATATCCTTTTCATTTTAAAGTATTTAAAATTATAACATTAATAAAAAAAATGGGAAATGAATTTTCGTTGTAGAACTATGAAAAAATGAATTATATGAATTATATTTTAGAAAAATATGACTACGGTAAATTTAGTTCATACTGCATATGATAATATACATTCTTTTTTCACTTTGGTAAAAAAATCAAAGAATTTCCACTATGGAATATATTAAAAACATTCCTTTTTAAATTTTTTAGAGAAAATAAAAATATGTTTAAAATGAAATTTAACCATCTTTTATGTATACATAAGAAAATTATTAAATGGTTAAGAGAACATGGATATGGATGATAAATACCCTATAACATTTAAAATATTAGTTTAAAGGAAAATATGTTATGAATTTAATATTTTTTGAATAAAAAGAATATTAAAGGATAGAACATCAAAAATAATATAAATTCAAATTAATTTTAGTAAATTAGTTATTATATATAGTTGTATTTTAGTATATACACCAAAAAAAATATTACATGTGTTTAAAATAGGATAATTAAATGAAAAAAATGGATGTCATGTCCAAAAATAACATAAAAGGGATAATTATATATTTTCTAGTGGAATACATTATTTAGTTTATTAATATTATAATTATATTAGTTATTTAATTTTTCAAGATACATTTATTTATTTTTTTCATAATAATTATCTCGTTTATGTCATTTATTAACATGTTTTATTTAGTAACATAATTTTCTAAATTTATTATTTTCTTTTTGAGGATGATTGATTCATAATACCAAACTAACATTGCTAGTATATATGTTTCACAGGGGTAGTTATTGAATCAATAACATAACATAAATCTTGAAATAATTATAATTATTTATGATTAAATATAAAATTTGAACCATTAATTGAAGGCATGTCATGAAAACACCCAATTCGACCATGAACCCATCACCGACTAGATCTATGGCTATGCTAAATAGGCATTCCTGATCACCAAAGATTGAAAGAAGTTCTAAAAATCAATACAGTAAAAAAGTGAATGCTTTATCCCAATATAAATAACTAAAGTTAACTGTGTAAAGTAAGCAAAGAAACCCAATATATATATCAATATCTAAAGTAAGAGTCATTTACATAGAGCTTTAAATAAAACAACTAAATTACAAAATCAAAATACACATGATGACCACAAATCTTCTTGTGACCCTGAGGGTCATTCTCTGATAAAAAAACAATCATCACCCACGATGATCAAATCCAAGCTGATCCTACACCACAATCTAATAACAAGAAAGACTGTAGGCTTGAGATTAAAACTCAGTAGGTATTCTTGAACAAATAATTTCCCAAATAACTTATTTTAAAAAAAAAAGAAACGTCAAATTTAGATTTGAAACACAATATATCAAAGTAATATATATCCACACGTCTTTCTACTTTACAATAAATCATCGTCCATTTCCTATTTCCCATTAGAAGCCGCATTATTTTTTCAATAAGGAAAAATTTAAATTTTCCAGAATGAGGGTGATGATTTAATTACAAAATTGAAGGAAGATGACAAAAAACATTTTTACGAGGAAACTATCCATAAAGATAATTGATGTGATTTTTAGCATTTTCCAAATGATCCACTCTATTTAAGAAATAAAGAAAAAAATTATATGACATTGTTTTTAATACCCCAACCCTATAATCTAGGAGTTGGTGCATTATTTTCATACATTGACATGATTAAAAAAAATCATTTCCATATGGACAGATTTGTTTAGTTGTCTTGGAAACAAGATACATGCTTAAGATTAACATTAAAACATGAAAAGAAAAACAACACAAATTTATTCCATTAGAAACATCCATTCATCCGTGATTATTAATACATGCCACTCATAATTAACATTTTCAGATCCTAAGAAAATGAAACAATAGAAAGGGGTGAGCTCAGATGCTCAGTATGATTATGAAATATAGCGGATGATAACATATAAATTAGGGATGGTGAATAATTGAAAACACACACCTTAACGAAAAATAATCATGATCACTTTACTGAAGGAATATTAGATGAGTTAATAGTTCCACAATAAAACATAGACATGGGTATTCTACTAGTCGAATAACCACATGAAATATAAATAGCTAATCTAATTAATTATGGAATGCATAATGCCATTCATTCTGAATAAATTTGTCAAGGCCTCATCCAAGACATATAATAATTATTAATTCCTTAGCCAAAACCATATATAAAAAACAAAGAAAGGTCTCAGCTAATTTAATTTCTAGTTGCCTCATGAGACTTACCAACGCCTCGAGGATCTATAGCAGGCTCCACCCGTCAGATACTATGTCCAACACATTCCTCATATGAAAAGGTTAAAACATAACATAAACATTCGTATTAAAACTAGCATACGAAATGTCAACACCTTATCCATAAACCATGAATGGTAAAAAAATAAAAAATCCACAGTAAAAAATAATTAATTCAATAAAGTATATAATATTGTATTATAATAAGTTATCCTCAATAAAGAATAATGAATAACATTGACACATATAAAATAATCATCAAAACTATTTTAGATAGATGCCCCCCTCTTTAAAACATTTAAAAGTATCACTATTTATCAAGAAGTCATTTAAAATATATTTTTGAATCAAAGTGTCACATACTACCTTGATACATTTTAAACAAATTTTAATTTTAAAAATTTAATATCCATATAAATAAATCATTAATACTATTTTTAAAACATGGACATTAATGAGAAACATATAGAAGAATGAATCATTAAAATATTCAAAAATGATATTTTAGTTAGAGTTCCTAACCAAAAGAGAGATGCTTGAATACAAATAATTGAGGTAATAAAAATTTTATAATATCAAGTGAAAAACATGGGTTCAAGATATACAATGTCAAAGGGAAGTATATACACCATATAAAAGTGAATTGGCATATAACCACAAATAAGTCTCAATGGAACGTAAATTGAGATGAAATCCCTTATAAAGACCGTATCCTAAGGTAAAAGATAAATAAATGACATAATTATGTGTGAAAATATAAATACACTAATTATTATTGGATATTATTTTTCAATAAATCAGAGGACATTCACACATATTCTTGTAAAAACAACTCTAATGAATTGGATGTTTAAATCAATGAATATAGATTGAGGGAGAATTACTCTTATCAGGTCCATATCTATGACTTGAGAAATTATCAATGAAGTGATTATGTGTATCAGAATTATATCCAAATATAATGGGGAGTGGAAATTACTACAGAAAAAATAAATAGTGATTCCACACATAATCGCGGTGTAAAATTATCAATGAAGTATGCATAAAACCCAATCAGTGGAAATTGAAATTTGAAATTCTTTTACCATTTTGGTGTCATATGAAACATACACCCCCTGAAATGAAGATCATAAAACGAATATTTAAATTCCCATAAATTAAATTATATTTCACCAGGAATTAATTTACCGGTAGTACATACTCCACATAAATGAAATAGTGGCTAATATAGCATAAATCTATAGAGAATAAAAAGTGAGATAAAAAACTCCTTACCAGATCGTAATCAATAGATTCATATGACTGAAAGTTAATAACCTCCAAATGAATCACAAAATACCATGAATATGAGTATATTCATGATAATATATATCAAATGGAAGTGCACAATATACCACATGGAATAAATAAGTTGTGATCAATGGAAATCTCATAGAATTAAAAGTGGGATAAGAAATCCAATTTCTCAAGTCTGACATGTCTTATATGTTCCTTGTTCTTCCAGAATACTAAAAATAATTTAATTTTTACTTGAATAATAAAATTTTTAATGTTTATTATTCCTTTCATATCACTTATTACCATTCTATAAAAATTATTTAATTATTTGAGTACATATTGGATATTTTATCGTTGTTTGGAACAAGAGTAAAAAATGAACTTTTAATAATTACAATTCTTCTGTGTGGTAAAAAGTGCATTATCTCCAGATTGATATAAATGATTTAGATAACATATATATGTTATATATCCAGTATAGATATTTATTAATAATAGTTCATTACATTTTTAGATAAGAAATTAAATGCACCTTTCATGGAGACGGTAAGCAGTACGTACGCATGAACGCAGCGTTCATTTCAATTTTGTATTTTAATAGAATTAAAACATAATGATACATAGGTATATTATAATTACAGTATAATATCATATATAATATAATTATCTCCCTAATTTAAACATCCCACACAATTCAGTAACGATTCATATAACATTGAGGGGGCGGTAGTCTGTACTTCCTTAAATGAAATTATCGTGTTTCACCCACATTGAAAACCATAAAGGTATGATAGAAATGGAAAAAACAGAATCACAAAAAAAATAAAAAAAATATATCATATAAAAATAAACTTCCATCTTAATGTCCACCATGAGAGGTGGTAGGAGATAATCGAAAAATCATCGTTTCATGAGGCGTTAGTTTGCCAATCACAGAAACAATACGTTCTTCACCCATTAGATGAATGTGTGTGTAAGTGCAGTTCGAATAATACTCATATCAAAATCATAATATATTGAGGATACTTGTGATGTTATTAAATAAAGGAAAAAATTTTTATGGGGGTTGGAAAAGTAAAAAAAAACAATAGAATTTAAGAGAAACAATTACCTTTAATTTGGGTAACTTACTTTGGGTTGAACGTAAAGGTCTTTCTAAAGAGACTTATGGATAAGGTAAGGCTTCTAGGTGTAAGAGAGGGATATTTAGAGATTACATGGATAGGGTTTGGATGAGCCAAGGGGCTTCAGATGTGTGTGTAATGGGTTAGAAGTGGTGTCTTTTTATAAGGGGAGGATGGGCTCTTTAAGAAAATGTGAAAATATTATTTCATAATATAGTGATATTTGGTTTCTAAAGATCCAAAAATAATTAAAAATGATGATAAGATTACTAATTGTTGAAATAAAACCATCCAATAATAATTGGATAGGTTTTAGATACTATTTTAATATTAAAAATCTTATTTATTTAAATTATTTATTATTGAGGTAAATACTACATCATTATTCTATCATAAATAATTTAATTTATCAGGAGACTAAAATTTATGAAAAAATACCATAATTTAAGAATTATATTTATATTTCAAATGAATAATTATAGTCAAAAATATTACTTATATAACCCCATGTAAAAAATTATTTACTAAAAGATATTTTTATGCCATTTTTGCCTTTACTTTATGTTAATTAAAATATAGTGTCATTATCATTCATAAGAGGCTCCATGTGTTCCCAAAATTGATCCAAGGATGACCATGGTCGGCCATGAATCATCCAATAAGGTTGAGAAAAGTGTTATGGTAATTTTTTATTATTATAATATATTTTTTACATTGAATTACCATATTTACCTTTAATCGTGGTAAATAAAAGACAAAATCTACTATTCACCAAAAAATATTTTCATCTTATTGAACCACATTTTACATACTAATAACAACTTTTTGTCTCATATTTTTTAAATTCAATTCATAGAAGTGTAAAAATTTCATTTAAATGAAAAAGTCAGATTTTTATGTACCACTTTGTGGTTTCACCATTCATAAAAAATTGATGTTTTTCAGAAACATACCAAAAAATTAGCTTAACCTATATTTGATATTCTAAAATAAAAAATGATGCCTATTTTACCAAATTTAAAACATTGAAGTTGTATTAAATAATTTAAAATTAATTTCCATTGTCAAAACAAATAGCATCTTTTTAAGAAATAATAACTACCAATGATTGACACTAGATAATGTATAATTTCAAAGTAAAATTAATTACAATTACCAACATAGGATTAATGGGTAAAATTGTAATACAATTATATTTCAAAAAAAAAATTATATTATTCAATTATAAATAAATTAAATTAAATGGTTGTTTTGAATTAAAATACAGTATTTCTCACTATTCATAAAAATATGAATATTATTATAAAAATAAAAAAATTTCACCCAAATTAAATTTTGATGTCCTGATTCTAAAGAAGAATTTTTTTTTGTCAAATTTAATATGTAAAAGGGTCAAATATTTTATTTAAAAAGGGTTCTCCATTAAAATGTGGTAAATTTGAATTTTTTTGAGAAATACATTTTTTATCTAAAAATTATAATTTCATCTCACAATATGTCTAAGAAACACATAATACATAAGTTAAGATTATAAAGATTATATAAAATTAAAAATCTAGTTAATAATATTCATAAACGCTTTCAAACGGCTAGTTTGGTAAGTCATGGTGCTCTCGATCTCAGTGTTGTGTGTAGCAAAATTTATTGAATTTAAAGAAAATAACTTACTATGAAATCTTGGGGTGTTACATTCTCCCATAATTCAATAAATGGCATCCTCACAATTTGAAATTATTCTTAGAAAAAGAAGGTTAAAAATAGAAAATACCATTGTGGAAAACCCACATCAGAAATTGGGTGAATAAAATTTAGTCTTAATAAGATGGAATAGGAGATGAAAAAGTCACCATGAAATTATGATCTCTATAATGAGAACATTGGTGGAAAATAGAGAGAAATAATAGAATTAAAAATGTAAATATTTATAGGGAGTGATCGAGGTCATAAATCACAAAAAAGTGTAAATTTGAGGGCCTCAAAGCCATCAATCTATGAAGATTTAAAATATCATAGGCTCAACAAAACATAATTCATTAGGATAACAAATTTGTGGATTTAATATATCTTCCTAAATATTAATAATTAATTTATTCATAGTATACGAAAATAGAAATATACCTGATATGTAGAGCTTCATCTTTCATCTCATTCTTACTACAAACTCATCTTTCACTCAAAATGATGAGTATTAAAGATGACTTGGTCCCACCTAATGCATTAGAATCAACTTATAGAGAATCGCATAATCCGCAATGTATGAACTATATATTTCCCTTTTCATTAGAGATTACTCAACACCAAAATGGTTAGTAAATGATCTGATGATCCCAAAAGGATAATAATTTAGAGAAATAAATACTGATCATAATTACCAAAATTAAACCAACAATACCCAAATTTCAATAAATACCTTTCAATAAACAATTTTCCAAAAAATCGTTCAATATAATCTAAACTAATATTGAATCCGAAAACTCAGAAGAATTTTATTACATAGTCATCCATGTTAAATTATATCTCCAAATAATATTGACTACTCTTAATGTCACATACAAAAAAGTAATTAAGCCAATCACATATTGTCTATGATAGGTTAATCATTTCCATAAATAACCCAAATTTCTATAAATCCAAAATTAAAAAAATAGTTAAAAAAACTATTACTCTTGCAATAAAATCCCATAGTATTCTATTTTACCTAGGAATATTTTATTCCAATAGATCAAATGTCTTCTAAAATAACATTTATCACATAATCACTAAATCATTTTACTATACTACGGATATCCATATGATAAGACATGAGATAACAAATCAACATATTATTGATCAATAATATCATTTAACTAAAAACAATTAGTAACACTAACTAGGGACTTCACGTAGTCTAGTGGTAGGCGATAAATCCCAATCTCACTATGGTTTTGGGTTCAATTCCCGCAGATTTGTCTGACATAACAGGTTGTCACAGGGTCTGGGTTTTTTCCGTTTTAAAAAACTATATAATTTTATAATATTCCCAAAAATTTGATAGATTCCTGAAAGTAACTATAACATAATTTCATCACAAATGTTATCTCATACCTTCTATTTTTATCCCATAATTTAATAACATTTAATTGCCCCAAACTCAATGATCATATCAAGCCAAATCGTTATTTATAACTATATCCACAAGATAAAATATAATTCTTCCTCAAATATCATTTTCAGAAGACAAACTCTATGGTTACAAATACAAGAGAAAAGTCTTCCAAAGAAATCCCCTCAAGAAAGAAACTAATACTTTTTAAACCTTTTTCCATCCATTTATTTTCACATAGATTCTTCCTTTATCAAGAGGATATCCTATATAAAAGGGAATTCATTCAGGTAATGGGTAGATCCCCTACATTTACACCAAATGACTGTAAATGGATTATTGGGACCATTTTTATTTTCTTCCACAGTACTCTTCATTATTCCTCTGCAATTCTTTGCTTTATGTCCTTATTTACCACAAATATAGAATTTATTGGTTCCAATAAGACAACTCCCTATGTTTATACTTCCACAATTCCTGCATGATGGAAAATGAGCTTTCATTTCTCTATGGTCATCACTGTTGGAGATCTTATCATTCTACACTTTTCTCTTCTTTGTTGTGTCTGATAGTTGGTTAATATATATGTTGTTGACCTTACTTTTGGAATCCTGAATTGTCATGAACAACATATCTTTTATACCTATCAAAATTCTATTTTGTTGCTCATTTCCACCATTGTGGATACCTTTTACATAATCTTGAATGTTACTATGACATCTTTGGATTCCAGCCATTGACTTACACAAGTAAGCATGATGTGAGTCATAAAATCATTTAAAGAATATCATAACACCGTATTTTAAATCTAAAAAACATTAGAATTAACCAAGGTTATTTATTCTCATATAATATTAAAATCCTTAAAATCAGTTTGTAATGAAAATGTGAATTATCCTATGCATATCCCACGGGAGTGTCATAACCAAAAGTGATCCAAGGCCCATTGTCGTGTACCAGGATACCCTGAGTCATGTCGGAAAATCCTTGTCAGAGTTCTAAATCATATGTATACCTGTGCTCGAGTAGCCTCTACCTGCTCGTATCCAGATAGGGATGCATTTCATGAAAAATACACAAAATCTCCACATTAACAAAATTATAGTAAGTTCTTCTACAGTAATACTTAATTTTTATCTTACGATAATTTTTCCTAATCATATTTAAACTTAATATAGTTTCCAAGGTTTTTACTAAACTTCCTCTGATACTAACTATTACACCCTGACCCCAGAATCTAGGAGCAGGTGCATTATTTTAATACATGAGCATTATTACAAGGAATCATGTCCAGAAGGACCGATTAGTTTAGTAGTTTTGGAAAAAAGATACACACTTAAGTTCAACATTACAACTTCAAAAGAAAAAGAACACCAATTTATTCCATCAGAAACATCAAAGCCTCCAAGATTATTCCTCCAAGTCACTCATAACTAACATTTTCATATACTGTAAAAATGAAACATGTGAAAGGGGTGAGCTCATATGCTCAGTAAGGTAATGAAATAAAGTGGAAGATAAAAAAACGTTAGGCATGGTGAATAATTTAAAACACATTCCTTAAAAAATAGTAAACATGAGAACATTATGGTAGGAATATGAGCTGAGTATATAATTCCATAATAAACCATATTCATGGGTATTATATTAGTCTAAAAAACACATGAAATTTTAATATCTAATATCATAATGATGGAATTCATAATGGTGGAAATTCAGACACATTTTGTAATGGCCTTAGCCAAGACATCTAAAAATGATTAAGGCCTCAACCAAAACCATATATCAAAAATTGTTAAAGGCCTCGCCCAATTCCATGTCTAGTTGCCTCATGATACCTATCTATGCATCGATGATTTATAGCGGGATTCACCCTTCACATACTGAGTCCAACACGTTCCACATATGAAAAGGTTAAAACATAACAAAAACATTCGTATTAAAACTAGCATACGAAATGTCAATACATTATCCATAAACCAAGAATGGTATAAAAATAGAACATCCGCAGTCAAACATAACACATTGAATAAAATATAAAATATTTTATTATAATATATTAACATCAATAGATATTAATGAAGGATATTGACATAGATGAAAATAATCATCAAAACGGTTTGAGAGAAATGCCCCCATCCTTTTTCATGAAAACATTTAAAAGTCGCACTATTTATCTAGAAGTTGTTTAAAATATATTTTTGAATCAAAGAGTCCCATAAAACATTGAAACTTATAAAAATAATTTTAGTTTTTAAAAAATAATGTCCTGAAAAAAATCCTTAAATCCATTTTTAAAACATAGACATTAATGAGAATGATTTAGAAATATAAATCATTAAAAAATTTAAAAATGAAACTTTAGTAAGAGTTCCTAATCCAAACAGTGACGCTTAAATAAAAATAATTGATGTAATAAAAACATTATAATATCATATGAAATAAGGTAATAATGATATTCTATATCAAAGTATAGTATATACACCATATAAAAGTGAATTGGCATATAACAACAGAGAAGTCTCATTGGATTGTAAATTGAGATGAAATCCCTTGTAAAGACTATATCCTTAGGTAAAGCTAAATCAAAGACATAATTATGTGTGAAAAATATAAATACACTCAATATTATTGTATATTCGGTATAAATAAATAATAGTACATTCACACATATTCTTGTAAAAACAACACCAATGAATAGGATGTTTAACTCAATGAATGGATATTGTGTTTAAATTACTCTTATCAGGATCATATCGTTAACTTGAGAATTTATCAATGAGTGATTATGTGTATAAAATGTATATCCACATAAAAGGGATTATAAATTACTACAAAAATACTAATTAGTGATACCACACATAATCATATTGTAAAATAATCAATGATGTATGCATAAATCCCAATGAGTGGAAATTGAAATTTGAAATTCCTTTACAGATTTGGTAACTTATGAAACATACACCCCATGAGTGAAGGATAATAAAATGAATATTAAAATACAATTAAATTTTATTATATTACAGTAATAATACAATCATGGGCACTACATACTCCACACAAAAGGAAATAGTGGACATTATAACATGAATCTCTCGGGAATAAGAAGTGAGATAAAAACAGATTGCCAGATTGTAATCAATCGAGTTGTATGACAGAATGATAATAACCACAAAATGATTCACAAAATACCATCAATATTTGTACAATACTGATAATATATATCAAATGGAAGAACACAATATACCACATGGAATAAATAAGCATTGAAAAATAGAAATCTCAAGGAATTAAAAGTGAGATAGGAAACCCCTTACCTCAACTCCGACTTGTCTTGTATGTTCCTTGTTCTTCCAAAATAGTAAAAATACGTTAATGTGTACTTGATTGAAAAAAATTTAATGTTTATTATGCCTTTTATATCACTTATTAACTTTCTATAACAATTAAATAATTATTTGTGTTCATGAGGATATTTTATCTATGATCAGAACTTGAGTCAAAAATGACCTTGATATAATTACAATGTTTCTATGTGGTCAAAATTACATTTTCTCCAGAATTATATACATGATTTAGATATCATATATATATATATATATTATATCTATTATATATGTGTATTTATAATAGTACATTACATTTGGAGATAAGAAATGAAATGCACCGTTCATGGATACGGTAAGTCGTACGTACGCCTGAACGCTACATTCATTTCTATTTTTTATTTTAATGTACTTAAAACATAATTAAACATAGGTATATTATAATTATAGTATAATATAATATATCATATAATTAACTCCATACTTTATATTTCCCACCCAAGTGATGAATGAGTCATATCACTTTGAGGGGGCGATAGTTCGCACTTCCTCAAATGAAATTATCGTCTTTTACCCATAATGGAATCCATAATGGTATGATATAAATGGAAAATACAGAAACAAAACATAAAAATAATATATATCATATATAAATACAGTTCCATCTTAATGGAAACCTTGAGAAGGGGGTAGGATATAATCGAACAATCATCCTTTCGTGAGGCGTTAGTTTTCCAACAATAGATACAGTATGTTCTGTACCCATTAGATAAAGTTGTGTGTATGTATAGTTCGAATAATTCTCATAAAAACATCCTAGTATATTGAGGATACATTTGTTTTTATAAAATAAAGGAATAAAAATAGTTTAGGGGGGTTGGACAAGTAAAATGAAACAAAATAAAACAAAATGATTTAATTGAAACTGTTACCTTTAATTTGGGTATCTTCTGTTGGTTTGAACCAAAATGACTTCTTAAAGTGACTTATGCATAAATTAATGGATCTAGGTGTAATAGATGGAACTTTAAAGCATATTGGGTTAGGTTTTGGATGATCCAATGGGCTTTAGAGTTGTGTGTAATGAGATAGAAGTGGTGTCCTTTTATCAGGGGGAGGAGGGGCTCTTTAGGAAAGTGTGAAAATATTATTTTATTATATAGAGATATTCGGTTTCTAAAGGTCCAATCCTAATTAGAGTGTAATATAATATGACTCATGTAGATGAAAAATCATACAATAAGAATTGGACATGTTTAAGATATTATTTTCATAATAATAATAATATTTATTTAAATCATTTATTAATGATGTAATTACTACATCATTTTTGTGTCATAAATAATTTAATTTATTTGATGTCTAAAATTAATAAAAAAAATACCATAATGTAGGAAATATTTTTATATTTTGAATGAATATTTATAGTCAAAAATATGACTTATATAACCCAATGTAAAAATGGATTTTCTAAAAAATATTTCTTTATGTCATTTTTGCTATTAGTTTATGTTAAATAAAAAATGTGTCATTATCATTCATAAGTGGTTTCATGGGCTCCCAAAATCGACGCAAGGATGCCAATGGTCGGTCATTACTTATCTAATAAGGTTAGGACAAGTGTTAATATAAGTTTTTATTATTATAATATTTTTTTTACCAATAATTACCCTATTTATCTTTAACCATGGTAAACAAAAGTCCAAAGTTACTATTCACCCAAAATTATTTTCATCTTATTGAACAACATGTTACTTAAAAATTAAAACCATGATCCTATGATTTTTGAAATTCAATTTATATAAGTTTTAATGTTTAATTTAATTGTAAAATTCATATTTCTAACCACTACATAGTGGTTTCACTATTCATCAAAAATTGAAGTTTTTCAGAAAAATACCAAAAATTCAGCCTAAGATATATTCGATATTCTAAATTAAAAAATGATTTTTATTTTAGAAATTTAAAAACATAAATTTTTTATTAATTACTTTAAAAATAATTCTCGTTGTCAAAACAAATAGCATGTTTTTAAGAAACAATAACTATCTAAAGATTGACACTTATTTATGTAGAATTTAAAAGTAAAATTAATTCCAATGACCAACATTGGATTACTGGGTAAAAATATAATCTACTTAAAAATCAAAACCAAATTAAAATATAATATAACCTTATAAATAAATTATATTAAAAGGCAGTTTTGAATTAAAATATTGTATTTTTCACTATTCAAAAAAAGATTATTATTAGAAAAATACAAAAATTTCATCCAAAGTAAATTTTGATACCCTGATTCTAAGGAAGATTTTTTTTTCCATATTGAATGTGTAAAAAGGTAAAATTTTGAATTTATAAAGGGTTCACCCTTAAAATGTGTTAAAATTGATTTTTTTTTTGAAAAATTCATTTTTATCTAAAAAATCGAATTTGTTCATATATTAAGTTTAAGAATCACATAATATGTAAGTTAAAATTATAAAATTCAAAATCCATTTAATAATATTCATAACTGCTTTGGAATTACTAGTTTGGTAAGTGGTGAGGTGCTCATACTCGATGTTGAATGTAGCACTGGCTATTTAATTTAATGAAAATAACTTACCATGAAATCTTTGGGTGTTACATTGTTAATGGAAGATATCACATATGAGAAGACAGCTAATTAGGCATATCTAAGATCCATGGTAAATAACCATGTACCGATAGAAATGGGTGAACCTATGGGCTCATGAATAAACTAGAACATACTAATAAAATTTTATTCATTCAAGAATGTATTCCCCATAATAGGAAACAATTATTTCCTACACACATAGCCATCCCCTTCTTGGTAAAAACTCGAGGGCACTATCCCATCATAATAAAAATAATTATATCCCCATATTGTGGTCTACAACATAGAGTGGAATCCTAACTAGTGAAACAATTTTTCTCAAAAAAATGCACTCATAATGCTATGTTCCTAGATCAATAATATATAGATAGTGATCCAACTAATTCCTACCGAGAATCCAATCACATGCGCACATGTAATAATAATTCACTCAACATGCATCATCCGAGTCACCCCATGTATCGATCTATTTCCTTAAACACATAGATCACAAAGGAGACAACACTGAGGATTTCCTATTTCCACACCAAGTAATTTTTTACAATGATTCCATGGTGATAATATCCCACCAATTAAACATTTACATAATCATGGAATGATGATTATCCAAAGACAGTTATCATTATAAACATTTCCATTATTTTTACAAAATTTCCAAAAAGGACTCATGTTTTTTTTCACAAAAATTATCAATTATTTAAAAACCAAATCCACCTTTAAAAAAAGTGAAGAACACCACACTTTTAATTTCACAATATTTTTGAAAAAAGTCTCTCAAAACACTCACATCACATTTACATGCCAAATCCATTTTTATCAAAATTCCAAAGACACATTTCTATAAAATCCAAAAACTCTTTGAAAATCCATTAAAGGAACCAAAATAATTATTTCACATATAAAAAAAATATTTATAAATCCAAAACACTCTATACATACCAAAAATTACTCAAAAAAATACAACAGGGGCATATTACCGAACACTTGGTCTGCAAAATTTAACAAAACAATGTAATTTATCACAAAACAAGGAACAAAACTCAACTTTTCACAGAAAAATATTTATCCATCGATCACATGTTACCATTTTATATTCATAGAATTTGAGAAAGAAATGATTTAAAAAATGAAAATTTATAATGGCAGATGCAAAGGAAAACCAACATCCATCCCATCACTCTTCAATAATGCATGCCCAAAACAACCTCACCATAATTCCAAGAGCCATGAACTACAAAGAGGATCGTTAAAAAAACCCCAAAACATAAATAGGGGAAAACCAAATGTATAGACCCACTAGAACTATGAAGAATAATATATCAAAAGAAAAGGGAGGAAATAGTTAAAGGGAGATTAAATAATTTGATTACCATGAAGATTTCACCCCAATCATTGTTAAAAACCTAGACCCAGATAAAGGGAGAAGATGATATGCTTAGAGAGAAAGGGAGGGGCTCCGTTTGGGTCACACGAACTAGGGAACAAAGGGGGGAGGCGTTTTGTGGATAAAATCCTGAGAGGGTAGTTATGGAATTTCACAAATTTTTAGATCTGGGAAACTCACATGGTCTGGCTGCACAATTTCATATTCATTATGCAAACTATGTTCCCCTTACTGGAAAACACTAAGAACCTACAATGTTAAACAAAATGGTTTGAAAACCGTGCACCAACTATACCCAAGGAAACAAACCTAAGAAAAATCCTCCACACTCACTATTGAAACGATTTTACAAACCACACATAATTTGTGTACCATGCCTCTACCACTAACACTTGAGCTGCACAGTTTCCTGGAGAATGATTCATGGGTTTTTCAAAACATGGGTTGACCATTCACCAAGATAAAAACACACTAAAACTCAATACATAAACTCATCTCACCCAAAACGCGGGAGTCAAACCCAAGTATGGAAGATAAACTATATCAAAGGATATAAATAAAAATATATGTGTGAAAATTATCCAAAACATAACAATTTCTACCAACAAAATCCAAAAAATCTTCCAGTATATTGATCACTTGAAATTTTTTTCCATAAATTCATAATCCATCCTCTTAAAAAAGAACATCTAAAAAACTACCAAAGGGAACATAATCCCCTAGACTCGAACAAAAAAATAATCCCAAACCACATCCATAGAAATGATGGGAATGATCTTGCCAAAAAATCATAAACCATTCCTCAAACATGGTCATTTAGAATACTCCAAAATCCAATACTCATAAAAATATAAAGGAAACTAGAAAATCATAAAACACTAAAAGAAGGGCACTTCATATAGGACCAATAACCAAAAAAACCCAATTCATCAACATGGGAGTCCTAAATTTACTCCCAACCATTAAAAAATATTTAACACTATTCAATTATAGAGGAAATGTCAATGTGACCCATGGTGGGTCTCCCCACCATTAAAAACCAACAAGATTAATCCAATGACACATGTCAAAATTGAAAACCCAATAAAATACATCACAGGAACGTTCCAAAACATGACAACCAACCCATCCACAAGGGGACCGTCAAAAATAAACTCAAGTCAATATGTAGTCAAAAACATTACGGGAAAATATAACAGAAGCACAAAAACCGCATAGTCACCAATGGTGAAGTAAAAAATTATAAAAAGGATTACCACTCACGAGTAGTTCATAAACCCATGAATATCATCACATAGGGACCTATGGTTGGATTCAAGATGAATTAACGAATCAAATACCCCACAATGAAGAGATAATTATCTTTTATTAAGAAGATAGTAATGCAAAAAACAAATAAGCACTAGGACACCGCCATTCAAAATAGAGAAATATTCAAAATTTACAATAGTTGAACAAACCTCTATTAAAACAAACTTTCTCAAGATATCCACAAAGTACCATTACATACAAAAATAGAGAACACCAATGGGAAAACCCCATCATGTTAGAAGGAAAATTTAAAACAAAAAAGAAAATTTAAACCAAGACCAAACAATTCTCTACTCCTACAAATATTCTATATGTTGCTTCCTAGAAACACACTGAGAGAACTGTTGTAGCTAGACTAATCACCCCCAAGCATGACAGGTCTTTGGTGAACTTGTAGAAAATGACTTATTATTATCTAGGTTTCCACACTAATGAAACACTATAATTCTACACCAAAAATTAATTGACATAAGATATTGGTGCATATTAATCCAACGACTACCTCCAATAGCATCCAGCCACATCCCGACATCATTAATGGAATTCCCTTAACCACCTCTAGGGACTAGACAAAATTTATCTATATTAAAAAGTCTTTATAGAACAACATCCACATGAACAACTTTCCTCAAAACAAAAAAAAGTTGTTAAATTGAACTCCAAAACCTTAGACTAAAGATCAGGCTGACTCCCACACTCGAAATTTTTAGATTTCAAGGATTCATCAACAATATGCCATAGATCAGATGAAACTAGGTATATAATGACAGTATAGAACTCAAACACTGACCCATCACCCTATAGAAGAAAAAATTCTCTTTTCCCATCCATACAGTCATCATCTCAGAGATGTACTTTCAGAGGAGTGAAGCCTTGATGAACTGCCAAGTAAGATCTTCAAAAGTCTTTTTCTAATAGACCGACCTCCACAACTTCTAGGGAGATCCATTAGGCATGATTGTAATGAAATTATCCTTTAACGACTCAAAAATCTAAACTAGGCAGAAGTTCCATACAATATTATTCTTCCACTCTAATGCTTTGAGAATATCCATTTAACCATGAATTGGAGTATGATTTACATTTGAAATTCATGAAAAAAATCCATAGTTTGATACACATGAAATCCTTCTAATAGAGAATCACCTGTACATTCACCTTGGACAATCATCGAACCACCATGGGGGAAATATCTGTGAAATAAGAAATCCAAGAACTAAATAAAATTCATCTTCTCAAAAAAACTTCTCATGCTCAAAACACCACATAGAGAAGACTTCCCAAATCATGGTAAAATAAACCACACAATTGTCAGTCATAAAAACATCACAATTATCCTCTTGAAAATTCATTTAAAAGAGAAAACAAGAGGTAGATATAAACACTCATCCCTGATATTCCTTGGAGTCTAATTTACATACACATTCCCTTGCCGCCCGGGGTACTATCAATTAATGCCATACTGGAAGTCATCCACCAACATCATCAGCCAAGAAATTTCCACACACATATAAGCATGAGAGATCCCAATGAGATACAATAGGTTGAATCAAGAAATTTCCATTTTAAAAATCAAAACATTCCACCCATGTATTCAAAATCTCAACACCCTTATCATATCAATAGAGTAATAAAACTATTACAATGATCACCAACCAAAAATAAAAAACTGATTTTGAAGTCTACACATCAATATTTTTTATTATGTTCAAAAATAGAATTCCATGAATTTCCATCAAAAAATATTTGTCATCTCACTAAAAACATTTTCATAAATGAAAAAAATTCTATTTTTTTCAAAACAAATTTCATTCCAAGAAACCAATTCTATAAAACTGGAGAAATATTTTTAAAAAAATCCACTTTTCAAGGATTTGATCATAATGAAACCAAAAATTCATTTATAATCTTCTCAAAACCAAACCCCTTCCATTTCAAAATATATTTTTCATAATCCGAAAGAATGGTTACCCAAAAAAGTATTTATAATTGAAGAAGATCCCAACAACACATTAGGGGAAACTACTGTCAATGGGTGACTTGGGAATATGGATAGTGTCCACATTACAAACTCACCACTGTCATAGAGAGACTTATAAAACTTTATCCATGGCTTCACATACATTTCTAGGCCAGGTAAGAACAAAAAGACCACTAGCCCAACTCCCATTCTATATCCCAAATTACAAACAACCCATAATAACCAAATATCCCAAATAAAACTAGACATCCTATAGAAATTCCATGTCTTGGTACAAAATGTGTTAGCAAGACATCCTTCATACCTACAACTTGAGGTCCGGAGTATCAGACTCCGTCTAAATTCACATTCTTAAATAACATAATGTGTTCTAAATGAAAGTTCATCCATGGGATAACCTCCATTGATACAAATATTTCATGATCCATTATAGGATAACACCATACCGGTCAACCAAGCAAATTCGTTGGATGGCCCGAAGGGCGTTCCAAATCCCCATTCGCTGGAAACTAGTTTCGTGCATCAAGAGAGTAATAAAAGGGAATGATTTTACAAAATATATATAAGTAAACTAAATACGGGAAAGTAAAAAAAGAATCCTAGTTTATATATTAATATACAAACTAAACATATTGTATACATAAATGGAAATACATAAACTAAAAAAATTAAACTACAGTAATCATAGGTACCAAACATCTCTTCCTCACCATGAGGGTCACTCTCTAATAAAAAGTAAAATGATCACCCACAGAGATATATAGCATTATGAACATTAACCACATGATAAAAATAAGAAATTCTATAGGAGTGGGTATTAAAATAAATTAAACATCAACATTAGGTTTGAAATACAATATATAAATGAATTCCTTCTCAAAAAACATTTATGATTTAAATAAAATATAGCTACATAAATCTTTTCCCATTAAAACCCACATTCTTTTTCCAATAAGGAACCATTTACATATCCAATAAGAAAATTGATTTTTTTCATTACCAAACTAGAGAAAGACGATAGAAAATATTTTTAAGAGAAAAGATTCTACATGTACACATGTAACCAATTTATCATTTTCTAAAGAACGAAACTATTCATGAAATAAAGAAAATTATTATACAACAAGGGAAATGGAAAATATCAACAAAATGCATCAAACCAATCATGCATCTCAATCATACATTATATGTGACAAAGTTCCAAAAGTATGTGGGAACCTAGGATATCAGGAATAATCTTGAACAAACTAATTCATGTTGATTCATCTCATAAAGTATGCATCACTCAATAAAATCATTCACTCTCATATTCCCAATCATCCCCTTTGTGGTATAGATTAATGGGCACTATCCCATATCAATAAAACTCTATATATCCTCATTCTATGGGCCACTAGTTGAAGCGTAATCCTACCTAGTGCATGAATCTTTCTCAGAAAACTCACTTACTAGGCCAGGTTCCCTTGTCATGAGTATAAAGAGGGTGAGCAAATTGATTCCAACTAAGAATGTAATCACATGCACACATATAATAATAATTCACACAATAGCCATCACTTGAGACAGCTTATGGATAATTCAATTACCATATACACGAATATTACACTGGAGTACACACTGAGGATCTCCACATATCCACAATATGCAATGGGTCATGTGGATAACTCAATTAAGAAATCAAACAAATTCAATATTTACATAAAAAATTCAATAATATCACCCAAGGAGAGTTTTTATGATAAATACTATCAATGGTTTCATAAAATTTCCAAATGGGCCTCATGCTCATTTATAGAAAAATCATTAATTTATTAATGAACAAAAACTAAATTTTTAAAATGTAGTAAATTAAATTCTTGTCATTTCTAAATCATTTTTAATTTTTTTTAAAACACGCATATAACATTCAGAAGACAAATAAATATATATCTAAATGCGAAATACACAATTCATTTAAATCCAAATCCACATTGAAAACCCATTAACAGAACCGAAATTATCATTTCAAAAATCAAAATAATATATATGAATAAAAATAATGTTATAAATACCACACGTTACATACAAAATCTAAAATCAAATTCTATCGAACACTTTGTGTGCAATATTAAAAAAATGTCTATTTATCAAAAAATAATGAACAAAACACCACAATTCACATCAAAAAAGTTATCCAATGATCACAAATAAATATTTAATATTCAATGAATGTGTGAAAGGAATGAAACAAAATAATATCAAAATATAACGGGAAGGGAAAAGGGAAACAAACCTCAATGTCATGGTGCTTCAACAATGCATGCCCAAAGGAACCTTTCCAAGGTTCCAAGAGCTAATAACTACTAAGAGGAACATTAAAAGAAGAAAAACCCCTATTATAAATTAATGGAAACACAAAACATAGATCCACCTAAACAATGATGAATAATATATCATGTGAAAATTGAAGAAAGAGGAAATGGTAGAAGAGAGAAGAGGAATACCCTAAATATTTCTCCCCAAAACTATGATGTAATCCTATATCCACACCATGGGAGAGGATGAATGATTTGGAGAGAAAGGGAGGGGATCAATTTGGGTTTCATGAACTATGGAAGTAAGGAGAGTTTTATGGGATAAAATTATGACATGGTGGTTTAGTCATTTCAAAAAAAATAGATAGGGGAAGCTTTCACAGTTTGGTCACACGGTTTACTATACTATGTGCCAATCGCATGCCCCTAACTAGAGACACCTGATCACTAACACAGTTTGGACACAAGGTCTTCAAACCATGTTTCAGCCATGCCAAATTCCAATACCATGATATAGAACCTCTATTCACCTCTTCTTCATGGTTTGAAAAATCTTTCACATTTCGTGCACCATTCCTATTCTAAAAACACACGATCAACACCGTTTCCAAGAGAAGGCTGCAAGGTTTTCCAAGACCATGCACCGACCATGTGCCATGATAAAAGCACCCAAAAACAAAAAACATAAATCCATCACACTAGAAACTCAAGTTAAAAACAAAATTCAGAAGGATAAACTAGATCAATCATTAAAAAAATATACATGGTGTGATATGGTACACATGAAAAAAATGTCATATCACGGTTAAGGTAGTCTGTACATACACACGACCGATGCTTCCATTTTTCTATTGGGTGGAATGGAAATAAAGTATATAATATATTAATTTCAAAATATTTTAATAATTTTACACATGTCATATGTATTTTTTAGTTCAATCTTTATGAACAACCATGCGTGACTGTAACGTAAAGTGAATAACAATGCCTCTTGGACGTGGTAGTTCATGTACACCTATGTGATATTATAATTATAAAATTGATAGAAGGGTAACAAATTTAATAATATATTATATTTATAGACTCATAATTATGTCATAAATATAACATATATTAATTTTATCAACAAATTTATCCAGACATAGGAAGAAGGGATGAAAAATAATTAGATAACTATGTGGAGACAGTAGTCCATTGATATGCTTGAGAGAGGATTTCATTATCCATTGGATGGAGAAATAGATTAAAATGTGTTTTAATATAATCATAATAAAATTATAATATATGTAACAATCTTATGTTATTATCTCAGAAAGATTAATAAATATTTTATGGAGGTATATGAAGAAAAAAACATGAAAACTCTCAGTTCCGAGTTATACAACTTATTTAAGAAATCTGCTTTTGATTAAACCTTAAGCATTGGAGATTGGGACATTTTCCTAGTACATGACAACTAGTATGTTAGAAGATAAGTTTAGGAGATATTTATTTTTCTATTTTCATTATTATTCCTCCAATAAGTTATACGGAATGTTGGGTAAAAGATGCACTTCTATAATTGAGAGAGGTGACACACTTGTAATTTTTCTAAATTTTTTACTATTATAAATGACTTACTCATAGTCCAGTGGATCAAAAATTATTCAATTTATAAGATAATATTACAATGTTTAAATGAAATCATCTAAAATATATTAATATAACATTGTGTGTCCTAATCACTTCATGTTTACCCTAATTATAATAATTTACTCTTTATTGTGTTGAGACATTTTTACAATAACTACTATTTATAATGACCATAAATGAAATTTAAATAATTACTAAATTTTATCCTCATAATCCAAAATATTGAATTCATTTTTAACGATCCAAATTTTATATGTTCAAAATTTTAATTTTATTATATGTGTGCCTTACGCAGTGAAAAACAGTTTTTAAAAAATTGTATTTTAAGCATAGAAATAATCTTATACAAAAATTAAATATAATGTTGACTACTTTATAATTATTTATATTATTTTTTATAAAATTATTCTTCTTTTATATTAAAAAAATCTGTTAAATAATTTTACCTTTAAATTAATTGGCTTAAGAAAATGAAAATATTGATTTGAAATAAAAAACCCATTTAGACTTTTCACTCAGAATTCAATATTTTTATAAAAATCCCAAATTTTAATAATATTATTATTAATATTGTATGATTTGAAAAAAAATCAATTTTTTATAATTCAATTTCAAAAATTGGGAAAATCAGTAATATTATCTGAGAAAAAAATGCAATAAAACAGTTTTTAATGAAATTGTATTTTTAAGGAATAAAAGACTTTATTCTCATTAATTGACTAATGGATAAAATTTTATGAATTATAATTCACTTTTTTTGATTTATTAAATAATTATTTAATTATATTAAATAATCAATATATATTAATTTAATCAATTAACAAATAAATACATTACACACATAAAAAATTTTTTATGAGAAATAATTAGTTATTCCTTCGAAATAATTTTTCCATTAAAACCCAATTTATAATAAATATATGATTTATTATTAATTTATTATGTAAACATATTCTAAAAATATTTTATAATATAGTTAATCCTATTCAAACTCTTCAAACCAAGGGTCATTTTATTATATTTATAACAACACATACATTACTTACATTGTTATTACATCAGAATTGAAGCACACTTATTACAAAATATAACAAAACCAAGAATGGACCGTATAGGTATAGTGTCTTTAGAAACTGGGAAACATAAACAACTTGTTCATAATGTATCTACATTGTATCCCATTTATTTCATCAGATCTATAGTCCCTTTTTAGCATATCTTACTTAATAACCTTCTTCCTGACCTAGGTAAATAAAACATACAAAAGGGTGAGCTCAAATGCTCAGTAAGGGTAAACAAAAGAAATATCAATCACATCATATACATAAGAACATAACTTTGGGAAATATTAAACTGCAAAAGACATCATATTTTCATAACATGGGATAAATCATGGTAGAGAAATGTAATCACAATAGTCATAAAATAAAACATGAAGCTTTGTGGAATACACACATAATCATATAGAATCCTTTCTTATTAGTCAAGACTCATTGCTAAGACTATCTTAGTGGACAAAGTCCATTTCTGAACTAAGTTCATTCCTTATTTCTGTCCTATTTCACTGAACCGGTTTAACCTTCCATTCCAGCCATGTCTATCTCATGAGAAATAAAATCCATACCCAATGCATTGGAGGGAGATATAGGTCCCACCCATCTCATAATTATACCATTCTTATGTGTGCCACAAAATCATAAACCATACATCATAGCATAACCCATATAATAAAAATGGGAATCTTAAACATCGTGACATCATAAAACAATTCATATAAGATAAAGGAATTCATAAAAATATTTCCATAACAACATTATCAAATCCATGTAATAATAGGGATAGAAACAGAACCCTATATTATCTTAGATGGAAAATAATTTTGATAAAACTCTTGAACTCCATTCTTGAGGAAAATATCCTTTCTACTTAAATTTTTTTTCCGTTCTTAACATGTCATACCATTTTAAACTAAAATAAGTTGATTAAAAATAAACTTGAAAACTTGTAATGGAAGCTTCTTGGAAATAATTTTTTAAAAATCCATTCATTCCATATAAGTTAAAAAAATATTCTTCTCGTACTTTTTCCAGAAAAGTCAAAACTACCTCGTACGAAAAATGACAAAAGATTCCTTTCATTTCTTTTACTAAAAACTCACTGAAGGGTAAAATTGGATATAAATTATTAAATAAGGATAGAAAATATTAAATAAGGATATAAATATTACATATTGAGGAAACATGGATGTGGATGATAAATATTCCCCAGAAAATTCTGAAGTATAAACAATCTCAGATAAAAATTGAGATTGCGATATTTTCCCTTACCTTATGTCTGATTTGCTTCGTAAGTGTCCGAAACTCTTGTATTATGATTTAAATAATGTTATTTACTTATTACAGAATCATACATATTTTTATGATATCATTTATTGTCATATTCATATCTTCTTATTAGTAATATTTCATTACTACTTGTTATTCTATTGTTTATTACTTTTTTTTCTTATGCGTGTTTTGTCGAATAAATTCTTATTTTTCTTTTTAGGTTATAGATACCTCATTTACAGAATGGTATTAGTGTAATATATATCATTTTCATTCACTCAGTTCATTTATATAATCATTATGCAATGAAGATCATGTAGAACAAGTCGCATCACATCGTGGAGACGGTATTCCGTATGTACGCACGAGTGATGATATCGTTCCTATGATCATGGAATTGTATTGGAGTGTATGTATACTATTTCAGAATCAATATCACCTCACAATAAACATATATATTCATTCTTTACACCATTATACCCATCCAAGTAACGTGGTTGTGGAATATAGATTACACCACGGTGTGGAGACGGTATTTCGTACGTACGCACGCGCGGTGATTTCATTTTCCGTAGGATGGATAGATGGTTAAAAATGGTTGTTTCATAATTATAATAACATATCAGTTTATTAGTTATAATTATGTTATTACTTTATAATGAAACATCATATTAAGAAGAAGTGGAAGAAAAAATAAAGTTGAAAGAATTGGTAACGGAAATTACCTCTTCTTTGAAACGCCTCTTTGAGACCTCCTTTTATGGCACTAAAATTGGTCCTTGAAGAAGACCAGGACCTATAGGTTGTCTCTAGGGACGTAGAGAGGATAAATTTGCAGGGGTTGGCCGAGCTTTAAGGCTCAATGTGGTGTGATAAAGAGGGGGAGGAGGTTCCCTTTCATAAGGGAGGAGAGGGGCTCCTTTGGAAAAACTAAAAATATTATTTTATTATAAAGTCGAGTTCGGTTTTAAATAGCTCCAAATTGATTTATTTATAAGATAAGCTGGGGATGGGTCTAAATCTTCTCATCCTATAGAATTTAGACAATTTTTTGTTCCTATTTTAACCATATCATTTAGATTTAACATTAAGTTAAATAATTTTACTTTTACCGTGTCTTCTTGTGTTCTTATACTATAAGGTTAATAAACTTACTATAACCAGCCAAAAGAACCCCAAGTTGTTTATTATTAATATATATAACATTATCTAAGACATTTGGTCGAACCATATATTTTTACGAATAAAATAACAATTAATAATATAATATTTGTTTTAAATACTATTTTATGTCAATTTTGAAACTATTTAGTAATTGATTTATGTGAAAATCATAACAGAGTTATTAGTTAGAAAAAAGTTAATTAAATCAATACTAACATGTCATATTAACCTAGAAAATTGGTGGAATTCAAAAAAGTTCTCAAATTAAATTTATTTGGTTATTTATAATATCAATTATGTCAATATTTCATTAAAATGATAATTACTGCATCATCTTTGTGTCATAAATAAATTAAATTATATAATGTATAAAAATTAAAAATAAAATATCATTATGTAGGAAATCATTTTATCTTTCTGATGAATATTTATAGTCTAATTTATTTTATTTATAAGACTATATTAAAAATGATTTTCTTATTAAAGATTTATTTTAACTATTTTAACCATTCCATGGACTCAATTTCAAACCTTTGCCTCGTATTCTTAATAAGACTCCACCATTGATCAGCATCACCTTCCAAATGATACACTGCTAAGATTAATTTATAATGTTCATAACATTGAAGAACTGAAAATATCTTTTCAGTAGTACTAATCCATTGTTCAGCAACTAATGGATCAGTAGACCCGCTGAATGAAGGTGGACACTGCCTCATGAAAGATTCAACAGAATGTTGCTCCTTCCTTTGCTCGCTTGGAAGTCCTACATGATTCATTGCTTGAGAATGTTTTTTGAGAATGGCTACATGATTTTTCATTCCAGCTCCCGTAACGTTTGGTTGCTCTGGGGGACAATCATTGCATTTCCCGTCGCATTCTGCATTAACATGGTTCCTTCGTGTTCCAGAAATTGACTAAAACCAAGAAGAATAGTGTGAGCGACACTTATTATAATAGGAAAAACACATAATCCAGAATAAAGTTTCACACTTAAGGTCTTATCCTAGGTTATTCATGTCCATTTCTAAAACACTAAGATTGTGTTCTATGCTTAGACTTATCCTTAGGGTTCTTACTAAGGCTTTCACATCTTAGTTTCTAATGGTTGACTATACATTTCCTCTAATACCAACAATAACGACACATACATTATGTACATTGTTATTACTTCAGAATTGAATCACACTTATTGGGACATATAACAAACCCAGCAAAGGACCGTATAGGTATAGTGTGTTTAGAAACAAGGAAACAGAAACAACTAGTTCATAAAGCACTTGCATTGTCTCCAATTTATTTCACCAGATCTATAGTCCCTTTTTGGCATATCTTACTTAATAAACTTCTTCCTGACCTGTGGAAACAAAACATACAAAAGGGTGAGCTCAAATGCTCTATAAGGGTAAAAAAAGAAATATCAATCACATCATATACATATGAACATAACTTTTGGAAATCTTAACCTGCAAAAGAGATCCTAATTTCATAACAAGGGATAAATCATGGTAGTGAAATGTAATCACAATAATCATAACATAAAACATGAAGCTTTGTGGCATACCCAAATAATAATATAGAATCATTTCTTATTAGTCAAGACTCATTGCCAAGACTATCTTAGTGGACAAAGTCCATTTCTGAACCGAGTTCATTCCTCGTTTCAGTCCTGTTTCACTGAACCGGTATAACCTGCCGTTCCAGCCATGTCTATCTCATGAGATATAAAATCATTATCAAATTAATTGTAGGGAGATATAGGTCCCACCCATCTCATAATGATACCATTATTATGTGTACCACAAAATCATAAACCATACGTCATAGCAAAACCCATGTAATAAAAATGGGAATCATAAACATCGTGACATCATAAAACAATTCATATAAGATAAAGGAATTCATAAAAATATTTCGATCACAACGTAATAAAATCCATGTAATAATAGGGATAGAAACAGAATCCTATATTATCTTAGATGGAAAATAATTTTGATAAAACTCTTGAACTCCATTCTTGAGGAAAATATCTTTTCTACTTAAAAAACATTTTTCCTTTCTTAACATGTCATACATTTTTAAACTAAAATAAGTTGATTAAAAATAAACATGAAAAATTTTAAAGTAAAATTCTTGAAAGTAATGCTTTAAAAATCAATTCATGTCGTATAAGTTAAAAAAACATTCTTCTCGTACTTTTGCCGGAAAAGTCAAAAAGTACCTCGTATGAAAAATGACAAAAGATTCCTTTCATATCATTTACTAAAAACTCACCGAAGGGTAAAATTGGATAAAAACAATTGTAGAAGGATATAAATATTACTTATTTAGGAAACATGGATGTGGATGATAAATATTCTCCAGTAAATTCTGAAGTATAAACAATCTCGGATAGAAATTGAAATTGCGAGATTTTCCCTTACCTTAGGTCCGATTTTCTTCGTAAGTGTCCGAACCTCTTGTATAATGAATTAAATAATGTAATTTACTTATTCCAGAATCATGCTTATTTTTATGATATCATATATGGCCATATTCTTAGCTTCTTATTAGTAATATTTCATTACTACTTGTTATTCAGGTGTTTATTCCTTTTTGTTCTTATGCGTGTTTTGTCGAATAAATTATTATTTTACTTTTTAGGGTATAGATACCTCATTTACAGAATGGTATTAGTGTAATATATGTCATTTTCCTTCATTCAATTCATTTATATAATCATCATTCAATGAATATCATGTAGAACGAGTCACATCGCATCGTGGGGACGATATTCCATACGTACACACGAGCGATGATATCGTTCCTATGATCGTGGAATTGTATTGGAGTGTATGTATAATATTTAAGAATCAATATCACTTCACAATAATCATATATATTCATTCTTTACACAATTATTCCCATCCATGTAAAGTGGTGGTGGAAAATAGATTACACCACAGCGTGGAGACGGTATTTCGTACGTACGCACGTGCGGTGATTTCATTTTCCAGAGGATATATAGAAGGTTAAATACGGTAGTTTCATACATATAATAACATATCAGTATATTAGTGATACTGATGTTATTACTTCATAATGAAACACCTAAATAAGATGAAGTGGATGAAGAAATAAAGTTTAAAGAATTGGTAACGGACATTACCTCTTATTTGAAACGCCTCTTTGAGACCTCCTTTTAGGGAACTAAAAGTGGTCTATGAATAATACCAGGACCTATAGAATGTCTCTAGGGAAGTGGAGAGGAGAAATTGGAAGGGTTTGGCCGAGTTTCAAGGCTCAAAGTGGTGTGAGGAAGAGAGGGAGGGGGTGCCCTTTTATAATGGAGGAGAGGGGCTCCTTTGGAAAAACTAAAAATATTATTTTATTATAAAGTCATGTTCGGGTTTAAATAGCTCCAAATTGATTTATTTCGAATCTAAAGTGGGGATGGGTCTAAATACTCTCATACAATAGAATTTAGACATTTTTAGGTTCCTATTTTAACCTTATCATTTAGATTTAACATTAAGTTAAATAATTTTACTTTTATTGTGTCTTCTTTTATTCTTATACTATAAGGTTAATAAACTTACAATAACAAGCCAAACGAACCCCAAGTTGTTTATTATTAATATATATAACCTTATCTATGTCTTTTGGACGAAATTTAGATTTTTAGGAATAAAATTACAATTAATAATATAATATTTATTTGAAAACTATTTAATGTCAATTTTGACACTATTTAGTAATTGATTTTTGTGAAAATCATAAAAAATTAATAGTTCATAATATGTTAATTAAATCAATATTAACATGTCATATTTACCTAGAAAATTAGTGTAATTCATAAAAAGTCTAAAATTAAATTTATTTGGGTATTTATAACATCAATTATGTCAATATTTCATTAAAAAGATAATTACTACATCATCTTTGTGTCATAAATAAATTAACACATTTAAAGTCTAAAAATTACAAATAAACTATCATTATGTAGGAAATATTTTTATCCTTATAATGAATATTTATAGTCGAATTTATCTTATGTATTACCCTATATTATATGTTATTCTCTTATTAAACATTGGTTTTAACTATTTTAACCCTTCTTTAAATAAATTAATAATAGATGTCCTAATCTAATCGAAGTGGGCCTAAATGGTCATATTTTATTCCTAAGGTTGTTTGTGGTCGAATTAAACTTATCTAATAGAATTAGGACATGTGTTAGGGTAATAATAATATCATGCTTACCCTTAATTACCCTATTTACTTTTAACCATGGTAAATATAAGTAAAAAGTTACTATTCACCAAAAAATTATTTTCATCTCATTGAACCACATTTTACTTACTGACATCAACCGTGTCTCTCGGATTTTTGAGATTCCACTCACAGAAGCGGTAAAATTATGTTTTATGAAAAATTCAGTTTTTTTAACTACCACTTAGAGGTTTCTCTATTCATCAAAAATTGGAAGTTTTCAGAAAAATACCAAAATTTCACCCTAGGCTAGTTTCGATATTCCGAATCCAAAAATGATGTCCATTTTGGAAAGTAAAATTTACAAAATTTCAAAAAGTGGTTATTACTGTTCAAAACGGCTAGTTTTAATAATATTTTAATAGCATATCATTGTTTAGTGAAACTTGGTATTGTGTACGACGCAAGCTATCGAGGAAGGTCGCGATTGCGTGTAAAGAAATCCAAGCAAGTGTTGTGTGTAGTAAAATATTACTTTGATGATTTATATAACATAATAGTCTCAGGTGTTACATTCTACCCCCCTTAAAATGAATTTCTCCCTTGAAATTCGTCACCTTGTAACAAACAGATGAGGATACCTCTCACTCATCATATCCTCAAGATCCCATGTAGCTTCTTCTAATTGGTGGTTCCTCCATTAAACATTCACCAACCGAGTGGTCTTGTTTCGTTGGAATTTTTCACTACGATCTAGAATCTCTATCGGCAGTTCTTCATAAGAAAGATCTTGCTCCAGCGGTACAACTTCTGAGCTGAGTACATGTGAAGGATCAGATATGTACTTTCTCAGGAGAGATACATGGAACACATCGTGATCATGAGAGAGATTCGGTGGAAGCGCCAATTGGTAAGACACCTTCCCAACATGATCCAGTATTTCGAAAGGACCGATATACCTAGGGCTCAACATTCCCTTTTTCTAAATCTCATTACTCTCTTCCAAGGAGATATTTGTAAGAACACTTTATCACCCACTTCAAACTCTAATTCATCTCTTCAGTTGTTGGCAAAACTTTTTTGTCGACTCTGAGATGCTCTTATGTGTTGTTGAATAGATATGACCTTTTCTTCCATCTCATCAACAAGATCAAGTCCTAAAAGCTTTCTTTCCCCAACATCATCCCAACAATTTGGAGTCTTGCATTTATTTCCATAGAGAGCTTCATAAGGAGCCATCTGAATACTGGAGTGAAAGATATTATTATAAGAAAATTCCACCAAATGTAGGTGTTGATCCCAACCAACTTTGAAATCCATAGAGCAAGCTATCAACATATCTCCTAGAGTTTGAATTGTTCTCTCAGACTGACCGTCTGTCTGAGGATGATAAGCAGTGTTGAAACTCAACTCTGTATCCAGAGTATGCTGAAGACTTCACCAGAACGTTGATGTAAACCTCGGATCCCGATCAGATATAATAGAAAGTGGTACTCCATGCAATCTTAATACTTCCTTTACATATATCCTGGCAAGCTGATCCAGAGAGAAATCCTCTCTAATAGTGATGAAGTGTCCAGACTTTGTAAGACGATCAACTATGACCCAGATAGCATTATTGCCTTTGGATGTTTTAGGAAGTCCAGGACAAAGTCCATAGTGATGTTTTCCCATTTCCATTCATGTATGGGTAATGGTTGTAACATCTCCTTAGACTTCTGTCTCTCAACTACAACTTGCTGACAAACCATGTATCGAGAGACATATTCATAAACATTTCTTTTCATGCCATCCCACCAGAAGTACTCTTTCAGGTCCCTATACATCTTCGTGCTTCTAGGATGAATAGAGAATGAAGAACTATGAGCCTCATCCAGTAGCTCCTTCTTTAATTTGAGGATTGGAGGAACACAAACCCGATTCCTGAACTTTATTATCCCATCACAATCAAGGTTGAATTTAGGACCATTTCTCACCATCTTTTGTAACTATTCATCTTCTTTTTGTGCCTCTTTAATCATCACATGTATATATTGTTAAACATTCATTTGAGAAAGATATGATTTCCATTATAATTCCAACATCTATCCTTTGTAAATCCATAAATATTGGATCTTTTGTGATCCTCTTCATTGATAAACTGGCATGGTCTTGTCGACTTCATGCATCTGACACCTTGTTTGCATTCCCAGGGTGGTAATGAATTGGAGGAGTCGTAATCCTTAATCAGCTCCAACCATCTTCTTTGGTGCATATTAAACTCCTTTTGTGTGAAAATATACTTTAATCATTTATGATCAGTGTAAATGTCACACCTTTCTCCATAAAGATAATGCATCCAAATCTTTAATGAAAAGATTACCGCAGCTAACTCCAAATAATGATTTGGGTAATTTTTCTCATGTATTTTCAATTGTAGTGAGGCATAAGCTATCACCATAACATTTTTCATAAGAAAACACCCCAATACATTCTTGGATGCATCACTGTAGATCACAAACCTTTCTCCACTACAAGGAAGTGTGAGTATAGGTGCACTGGATAACCATCTTTTCAACTCCCTGAAATTCTCTACACATTCTTACATCCACACGAACTTAACTCCTTTTCGAGTCAACATGGTGATTGGATTAGATAATCATGAGAAATCATTCACAAAAGGTCGATAATATCTAGCCAAACCAAGAAAACTTCGGATCTCAGTCACTGTTGTTGGTCTCAACCATATTTCGATAACTTCTGTTTTTGTTGGATCAATAGATATCCCCTCTTTTGAGATTATGTGACCCAAAAATGCAACTTTTTGAAGCAAAAATTCACACTTGGTAAATTTGGTATAAAGCTTCTCCTTTCTCAGGGTCTTAAATATAATTTTCAAGTGATCTTCATGTTCTTCCTTGCTCTTTGAATATACCAGAATATCGTCTATAAAGACTACCACAAAATGATCAAGATAGTCTCTAAAGACTCTATTCATCAGATCAATGAAGATAGCAGGGGAAATAGTAAGACCAAATTGAATCACTATAAATTCATAGTGTCCATACCTTGTATGGAAAGCCGTATTTGGTATATCCTCCCTTTTGACCCTTTATTGATGATACCCTAAACGAAGATCAATTTTGGAAAAGTATTGAGCTCCCCGTATTTGGTCAAATATGTGATCAATGTGCGGGAGATGATATTTGTTCTTGATAGTGATATTTTTAAGTTCTCGATAATCAATGCAGAGTCTCATTGATCCATCTTTCTTTATAAAAAACAGAACAGGTGCTCCCCAAGGTGACGCACTAGGGCGTATGAACCACTTATCAAAATTCTCTTGGAGTTGCGTCTTTAATTCCTCCAACTCATCTGGGGCCATTCTATAAGGTGTCTTTGAAATAGGCAAAGCACCCAGTACGAGTTCTATTGAAAAATAAACATCAGATTTGGTGGAAGACCCGGTAATTCCTCTGGAAAGACATCATCAAACTCTCGTACAATGGGAATATTCTTAATCATGAGTTTCTCACCGACCATTTGAGATATATAACTTTCATTTAGTGGAATAAAGACCCATAAGATGGAAGAAATTTTCACTGGAAGGTTATGTTCATCCTTGCATCGATAGACGATCACAGATTGATATGAAATGTGACTTCCCTTCATTGGAAATTGATATGAGCTCCATGTAGATAAATCCAATACATTCCATGAATCGCATCAAATTCCACTATAGGAAGGATCCCACGATTTGCAGGAAGCACTTTCCCAAAAACTTCAATCGTAGAAGAATTATAAACTTCTGATGCGAGTACTGTGCCATTATGGGTTTTCACTGCTAACTCAACATATAATTGTTGAGGTAATACAGTGATATCCTTAGAAAATTATTCAGAAATAAAGGAGTTGGTGGATACAGAATCAAATAAAACATATTCGAATTTATAGTGGATGGTATGTTTACCTTTCACCACATCGTTATCATACTCCACATCACTGATTGAGATTTCATGTGAGTTTCCTTTGTCTTTAGCCTTAAGAGTTTTTCTGACGTCAACCATCATCATCAACCCTTGGATTTGGGCATTGATTGGCATAATGACCCATCTCCTTGCACTTGAAACATTGTAGTATAGTAGGTTCATTCTGTGTATCCCTTCCTTTTTTTGCATCATTAGACAATTTCTTCCCATCATTGCGGCATTAAAATGCCCGATGACCTTCGTTTCCACATTTGAAACATTTACTTGTCCCTTTAAGGCAACTCCCTCCATGTTTCATTCCACACTTTGAGCATAAGGGAAAGCTCATCTTCTTTTCAGTGTGCTCTTTAGATTTTCCTTTGAATTCCATTTTCCTCTTCTTATCAATCCCATATGACTGATGGGTTACTCCAATCTCCATCTCGACTTTGAGAGCACATCGAACTATTTCCTCGTAGCTATTGAAGTCCCTTTTGGCTAAAGCCCATAGAAGACTTGGTTTTAAGACACTAAAGAATTGATCGATCTTACTCTAAGGTTGATAATAATACCAGAAGCATACCTTGCAAGTGTAGTAAAATTTCCTTCATATGTACCAACATATTCATCATCCTTTTTCTTTAGTTCATGAAACTCTTTCTCCATCTTTGTTTGGAAAATACGAGGGAAGTACTTATTGAAAAATAAGTTCTTGAACTCGTCCCATTCCATGGACTCAATTTCATCCCTTTTCCTCGTATTCTTAATAAGATTCCACCATTGATCAGAATCACTATCCAAACGATACATTGCTAAGATGTATTTATCATGTTTAGAACATTGATGAACTGAAAATATCTTTTCAGTAGTACTAATCAATTGCTCATAAACTAATGGATCAGTAGACTCGCTAAATGAAGGTGGACACTGCCTCATGAGCGAATACAATAGAATGTTGCTCCTTCCTTTTCTCGTTTGGATGTCCTGCATGATTCAAATCTTTAGAATGTTGTGTGAGTATGGCTACAATATTTTGCATTCCAGCTCCTATAATGTTTGGTTTCTCAGGGGGGACAATCATTGAATTTCCCGTCGCATTCCGCATTAACAGGGTTCCTTCGGGTTCCAGCCATTGACTAAAACCAAGAAGAATAGTGTGAGAAAAACTAATTATAATAGGAAAACCACATAATCAAGGATAAAATTTAACACTTAAGGTCTTATCCTAGGTTATTCATGGCCATTTCTAAAACACTAAGATTGTGTTCTATGCTTAGACTTATCCTTAGGGTTCTTACTAAGGATTTCACATCCTAGTTTCCAATGGTTGATTATACCTTTCCTCTGATACCAACTATAACGACACATACTCTACATATATTGTTATTACTTCAGAATTGAAGCACACTTATTAAAACATATAACAAAACTAGGAAAGGACCGAATAGGTATAGTGTCTTTACAAACTGGGAAACATAAACAACTGGTTCATAAAGAATCTACAATGTCTCCAATTTATTTCATCATATCTATAGTCCCTTTTTGGAATATCTTACTTAATAACCTTATTCCTAACCTGGGAAAATAAAACATACAAAAGGGTGAGCTCAAATGCTCAGTAAGGGTAAACAAAAGAAATATCATTCACATCATATACATAAGAACATAACTTTTGGAAATCTTAACCTGCAAAAGAGATCATAATTTCATAACATGGGATAAATCATGGTAGTGAAATGTAATCGCAATAATCATAACATAAAACATGAATCTTTGTGGAATATACACATAATCATAGAGAATCATTTCTTATTAGTCAAGACTCATTGCCAAGAATATTTCAGTGGAAAAAGTCCATTTCTGAACCGAGTTCATTCCTCGTTTCAGTCCTGTTTCACAGAACCGGTTTAACCTTCCATTCCAGCCATGTCTATCTCATGAGATATAAAATCATTACCCAATGCATTGTAGGGAGATATAGTTACCACCCATATCATTATGATACCATTCTTATGTGTGCCACAAAATCATAAACCATACATCATAGCATAACCCATGAAATAAAAAATGGGAATCTTAAACATCGTGACATCATAAAACAATTCATATAAGATAAAGGAATTCATAAAAATATTTCCATCAGAACATAATAAAATCAACATAATAATAGGGATAGAAATAGAACCCTATATTATCTAATATGGAAAATAATTTTGATAAAACTCTTGAACTCCATTCTTGAGGAAAATATCCTTTCTACATCACAATCATTTTTCCTTTCTTAACATGTCATACAATTTTAAACTAAAATAATTTGATTAAAAATAAACATGAAAACATTTAAAGGGCGCTTCTTGTAAATAAGGCTTTAAAAATCCATTCATGCCGTATAAGTTAAAAAAACATTATTCTCGTACTTTTGCCGAAAAAGTCATAACGTACCTCGTACGAAAAACGACAAAAGATTCCGTTCATATCATTTACTAAAAACTCACCTAAGGGTAAAATTGGATATAAAATATTGTAAAAGGATATAAATATTAATTATTGAGGAAACATGGAAGTGGATGATAAATATTCCCTAGTAAATTATGATGTATAAACAATCTCAGATAAAAATTGAGATTGTGAGTTTTTCCCTTACCTTAGGTCTGATTTGCTTTGTAAGTATATGAACCTCCTTTATAATGATTTAAATAATGTTATTGACTTATTCCAGAATCATAATTATATTTATGATATCATATATGGTCATATTCTTAGCTTCTTATTAGTAATATTTCACTACTACTTGTTATTCGGGTGTTTATTACTTTTTGTTCTTATGCGTGTTTTGTCGAATAAATTCTTATTTTTATTTTTAGGTTATAGATTCCTCATTTCCAGAATGGTATTAGTGTAATATATGTCATATTAATTCATTCAATTCATTTATATAATCATTATTCAATGAATATCATGTAGAACGAGTCACATCACATCATGGAGACGGTATTCCATACGTACGCACGAGTGATGATATCATTCCTATGATCATTGAATTGTATTGTAGTGTATTTATAATTTTTAGAATCAATATCACTTCACAATAATCATCTATATTCATTATTTACACCATTATACCCATCCAAGTAATGTGGTGGTGGAAAATAGATTACACCACGGCGTGGAGACGGTATCCTGTACGTACGCACGTGCGGTGATATCATTTTCCCTAGGATGGATAGATGGTTAAATAGGGTTGTTTAATACTTATAATAACATATAATTATATTATTGACACTGATGTTATTACTTCATAACGAATAAACTAAATAAGAAGAAGTGGAAGAAGAAATAAAGTTGAAAGAATTGGTAACAGACATTACCTCTTCTTTGAAACGCCTCTTTGAGACCGCCTTTTAGGGCACTAAAATTGGTCTTTGAAGAATACCAGGACCTCTAGGATGTCACTAGGGTAGTGTAGAAGAGAAATTGGCAGGGGTGGATCGAGATTTAAGGCTCAAAGTGATGTGAGGAAGAGAGGTAGGAGGTGCCTTTTTATAAGGGAGGAGAGGGGCTCCTTTGGAAAAACTAAAAATATTATTTTATTATAAAGTCAAGTTTGGTTTTAAATAGCTAAAAATTTATTTATTTAGAATCTATGGTGGGTATGGGTCTAAATCCTATCATCCAATAGAATTTATACATGTTTAGGTTCCTATTTTAACCTTATCATTTAGATTTAACATTAAGTTAAATAATTTTACTTTTTCTGTGTCTTCTTGTGTTCTTATACTATATGGTTAATAAACATACTATAAAAAGCTGAACGAACCCCAAGATGTTTATTATTAATATATATAAACTTATCTAATTCATTTTTCCGATACGTAGATTTTTAGGAAGAAAATAACAATTAATAATATAATATTTGTTTTAAAAACTATTTTATGTCAATTTTGACACTATTTAGTAATTAATTTTTGTTAAAATCATAACAGAATTATTAGTTCAAAAAAAATTAATTAAATCAATACTAACATGTCATATTAACCTAGAAAATTAGTGTATTTCATAAAAAGTCTCAAATTACATTTATTTTGGAATTTATAACAACAATTATGTCAATATTTCATTAAAAAGATAATTACTGCATCATCTTTGTGTCATAAATAAATTAACATATTTATAGTCTAAAAATTACAAATAAAATAAAATTATGTAGGAAATCTTTTTATATTTCTAAATAATATTAATAGTCGAATTTATCTTATCTATAACCCTATATTAAAAATTATTTTCTTATTAAACATTGATTTTAACAATTTTAACCATTCTTTAAATAAATTAATAATAAATGTCCTAATCTAATCCAAGTGGGCCTAAATGGTCATATTTTATTACTAAGGTTGTTTTTGGTAGAATTACACTTATCCAATATAATTATAACATGTGTTAGGGTAATAATAATATCATTTTTACCCTTAATTACCCTATTTACTTTTAACCGTGGTAAACAAAAGTAAAAAGTTACTATTCACCAAAAATAATTTTCATCTAATTGAACCACATTTTACTTACTGACATTAACCGTGTCTCTCGGATTTTTGAGATTCCACTCACAGAAGCGGTAAAATTATGTTTTATGAAAAATTCAGTTTTTTTAACTACCACTTAGTGGTTTCAATAATAATAAAAAATTAAATGTTTTCAGAAAAATACAAAAATTTTACCCTAGGCTAATTTCAATATTCCGAATCCAAAAATGAAGTCCATTTTGAAAAATAAAATTTCCAACATTTCAAAAAGTAGTTATTACTATTCATAATGGCTAGTTTTAATAATATTTTAATAGCATATCGTTGTTTAGTTAAACTCGGTATTGCGTACGACGCAAGCTATCGAGGAAGGTCGTGATAGCTTGTAAAGAAAGCCAAGCAAGTGTTGTGTATAGTAATATATTCCTTTGATGATTTATATAACATAAATTTCTCGGATGTTACAATATTCATATTTAAATAAACGTATATCACAGTTCATTTAAGCTTGAAATTTCATATACCACACACTAACAGGTATATTACAAAAAGGTAATAAATTTTAATATCTTATCGTGTTACATTATACATCACTTAAATATAATTGGTTCTCATAATTTTTTTGTGTGTTCAATAAATATGTGTTTAAAAGATTAAATAATAAATACTTCCATGGAGTGTAAGATAAAACATATGATCATAAAATAAAAACCCTTTATTATATTTAAATATAAAATTATTGAAAACCCACATCATAAAAATGGAAAATATAAAATCATTTTAAAATGAGGAGAAGGAAAAAAAGAAGACCATCAGAAGTAACACATAATCAGTTTCCAAAATATGGGGAAATTTGGCAGGAAGTGAAAATATAGACTAAAAAATAATATATATTTAAGAGAAAAAATTATACTTTTATGACAATTGAAGATTCCATAAATTGATCTTAAATGATCATAAGAAGATAAAAATTTTATTTTCAATATTCTATTTTAGTGTTGAGGGATTTTTATACAATCAATACAATGAAAAATATAAATTAAAGATACATGATTTATTTCTATTCCACAAGAAAATTTGGAAGCATTATTTGTCCATTGATATGTTTCCCCACTAATATCACAAAATTTACACCAATCAATGAATATTTAAGATATATGTATCATTTTTGAAGTACTAAAAATGAAATTAAATGGATCAAGAGATCCACTAAAGAATAAATAACTAGTCCTTCTATTTCTATCCGCTAATCAAAACAAAAAATAGTTTTCACAATTTAGGATATATCCAATATGATTAAACATTAATGTGACGAAATACTACATTAATATATAAATCCTTAATTGTAAAACCTAATGTTCAACTTAAAACATTCCATAATTAACTAACCATAAAACTATTTAAAGGATTGGTGACTGAAATTGAAGCCCAAATATTAGAATAATTTGATCACATATTCTTCCAAGAATAACTTAACATTTATCTATAAATAAAATAAATCCCTGATAACATGAGTAACCTAATCCTAAAATTACATATCAATGATATGGTTATCTATATGACCAAAATATGTTATAAAAATCACCATTGTCATTATCATTCAATCAATTTATACTAAATGAAATATTTTATTATAACTACGACAACACATGGAACAGTGGAAGGTGTTTCACCCTTGTTTTCCTTAGGTTGTGGGTTCTAACCATTTGGCCATAACAGATGTGATGGGTTTTAATCCAGCCTTCAAGCTACCCATTTTCCTATAATATTATCCTTATAATATTCCATGAAATATGAAGATTTCTTAAAAAATTAACCTTAATCATAAAAGACTATATAAAAAATTGTGGTTATCAATATCCAAACAATTATGTCCCAAAAAAGTAAATACATACATCACATTACGCTAAAGATTTATATATTTACATAAACCCATACAAAATTCTCCTAATATATCATAAATAAATTTATGTCCTCATTACTTAAAACCTCAAAAGGGGTGTCAAAAACATTGAACTCATGACAAACATTAAAAAAATACCCAGATCCCCGGAGTTGTCACTACTTCCCCAGATGGCCCGAAATCAAGTGCATTAGTGACAAATGATTTTTCCATATCTTTATGTTTCAGATCATGATGATTAAACCATAATTAAATACCATTATAAATATATTATCATAATGTCACAACCCATCCAACTAAAAATATTACCGTTAATTAGATATCTTTGATACCATTCATTAATTGTTCAAGACTCCTTTCTTATCCTTCGAGAACCTTGTAACGAAACATAACATACGGAAAATTTTCCCATTTCATAAAAAATATTCACCAAAATGAATTTTACCAAACATGAAACTTTTTTTCGGCTGAAATCTATACTTTTTATAATTTTTCAACTCGATTTCCTACCATCAATGAAAAATTCTTACTCATTTAATCTTGTGGAACTTAGGTGTGGGAAATGCCCATCATATAAGCTCAATATAAAAATATATCATATATTTTAAATTCATATGGGTCCAAATATCTCTATAAACATGTTTTTATTCGTTATTTAAATATATTAATTTTACTATTAGACTTCTGAATAAAATCATTTACATGACTAGATAATATAGGAGTTTTCTTCATATGAAACTTAAAAGTCGTCATATTTTTTCACAATTTCGTGATTTTTTTCTCTATTCAGAGTCAAATAATATAAGGGAAATAGTTATAAATGATATATTTAATAAATGTGTCATATTACATTGAATCCTACTATTATCTCCCTCTATGGTATTCATATAAAAATTTCCATCATTGACCAACATCACAATCAATATGATAAATAGATAGTGTAACATTATGTAATTTTGATCATCCAACGACATCAAATATCTTCAACAATGAATTAATCCATCCTTTGGATACCACTGGATCTGATGATCCATTAAATAATGGGGGATTTTGTCTCATGAAATTCAACAAAATAATAATTTTCCTCTATAGTAGATCTAACTACTCCCTAGCATGGATATAACTTCCATTTATATATTGTGTCAACTGATCCATGACTATATGAAACTATTCTATTTGGATCCCAATCAACTTAAGAATATTATTTGGAAGTACATTTTCCACTTGGTGCACTCCAACTAAAGCATCCAAGTTTCATCTTTGAAATTTTTTTTTTGAGAAAATATAATTTCTAACAAATAAATACATTCATACTAAAATGATATATCATTTCAACTGAACCAAAAAGTAAAATATTTCATAGACATACAATTAAAATTGTCCAAACCATTAACGTAATCTAAAAAAACATTTGATATCGTCTACAATGAACTAAACTTATACATAATATAATCATGAGTTTTTGTCTAGAATTCATAGCATTGGAAATTGAGAAACATTTTAGAATTAGATTTTTATATAGTTAGGTCTTAACTCATTCATAAAAAACTATATAATACCATGTGGGAACATCCGACTAGAATACATTTTTTCCCATAGTAAATAAATGATAAAAATAATACATGATTTCTATTCATAAAAAAATCATCCTAACATTCAACATGACTTATTATTTCTCTTAACCATACTTAAATCCTATGAAAATATTTTTATAAAGGTGGGATGAGAAGAAAAAACTCAAAAAGGGACATAAAAAGATGAATATAATTAGTTTAGTGAATAATATAAAAACACAAGAAAAAATTTATCGTAAACATTATTTTATTGTATGTAATAAATCATTTTCAAATTAAAAACACCCATACTTATTGCTCAATTAAATCCAATAAAACCCACCTAATGAAATTAAAAAATATTCTAGGAATCTTAACGAATCATATTCCTAAAACCATTTTAAAACTCATTCAATTATAATTAAAAAAAATTAAATTCCAATATAATTTTTTTATGTACAAAATTAATACCCAATTCATTGAAGAGCTATAAAGAGGATCCACATTGGAATAAGCTTTATCATTACCACCCATTTTTCATGAGCTATAATGGGGCTCAATGAATTGTATAAGATACAAAAACCATTATAATAAAAGTTCATTGAGTGTATGTAATAAAAAATTTCAGATGAATAATAAAGAAACATTTTTCTCAATGAAATCCTTTAATACCCACACATGGAAAATATAATCCTTTTTAGGTAACTGAGAGTATGACATTCAGGAAACCCTTTCAAAACTCAATTAATCAGAATAACCACATCACTGAATTACTATATAATTCTCTAAAAACAGAAATATATAACAATGCATTAGTGATATATAATTGATGTCACCCTTTGTATAAAATATATTGGGCCCACCCATTTTTCAAGAGATAAAACGTGGCTCAAAACTTCATATAATCAATATAGAGATCAACCATGTGCTATAATGTGGATCATCATTACATATAAGTTTAATCAAGCTCACCCATATTTCAAATAATTACCAGTTTCCCTATCAGAATTTTTTTTATTTCTTCACCCATTAATCATAAAACATTTGTTTTTTCTTTAACTCATATGCAAAAAATATTCATATATCAAAATAACTGTTTATTTAAAATAACCTTTTTAAATAGAAAAATGACATATTCTTTTAAAACCCAATTATTATATAAAAATTAACTTGAAAAATAAATTTATTGTTTTTATGTGATGAAAAATTTGTTTATTCAAAATGGACCCAAACATTAAATAATGGTTATAGAGGTATAAAATTTATTTTCTCCATATACATCAAAATTGAATATTTCAATTTTTGTTTGTATAGAAGGTAACAAATTTCATTCAAAGATTACATATATAATTCTATTTTTTGACAAAAATAAAAATTTTCATTTACACGAATCAACTTTGAAAAATAATATCCTTTAAAAATCAAGTACTTATAAGAAAAATATATGTAAAAGGAAAACATTTAAAGATAAATTGGTTAAAGAAAATTCCCCAATCACATTGGAAACATTTGAATCATAAGATAAATGATTGAATAACGTTAAAAAAATTAAACACCATAAAAATAGATAAATTCATTAAATAAAATATCATTTTTGATGTATATATGCCTCATAAAATAATACAGACGCATAACAACAAAATACACCTCAATGAAAGTAAATTGATACAAAGTCCCCTAGCTCAGGTTTGATTCATCATGTTTTCTCTTAATATTTGAAATTAATAAAATTATGATAATTAAGTTCATTATTAATAACATTTTTTAATTATTAAATTACATTTTATTCCACTTATTACTTTGTTACATATAATAATGTAATAAGTTAAGTTCATGACGAATGTTTTGATGATATCAAATTTATATGTCAAAAACAACATTGGTTTGTTACATTTTATTCATATAGGTAATTATTCAATGTATAAAGAATAATAATAATTTAATGATCACTATATTTTAACATAAAACATAGTTTTAAAACAAATAATGAAATACGATATAGTAAATTGAATAAAGTTACCCTCATAGAGATGGAAGGCCATACATATACCAGAGTAACATTACCATTTTCAAGTATTTTTTTTGAAATAAGGTGTGTATTATTTATAGATATAGAATTATAATAATATCATAAATAAAATATTAATTGATAAAATATACTTATATATATCATTTATGTGATTTATGAATGATAAAATTGTCATATCCCATTGTGGAGGCGATAATCCACACGTACACACAAACATCATAATATTTTTTTGTGCATGAAATTAAATGATATATTGTAATTTAATAAGGATAAATATGCCATATTTGTCAAAATTACTTCATTAATATCATAGATATTTATTAAATTCATCCTTATTACCTTCCATGTAAATCATTAGTGAAAAATGCATCAATCGCTTCATAAGGCGATAATCTTCTAAACGCATGAGTGACGTTAACATATCCTACACTAAATAGAAATTAAGAAGTTATATGTTATATAATAACTAAGAAGTTATAAATTTTTTAAAATATATAATATTTACATTAAATACAACATTATAACATGTCATGATAGAAGATGATGGAAAATGAATGACTTAGGTTCGCATGGATGTACTCAACCATACACATGAATAATGATTTTATATCTCAATTAAAGGAAGATGATATATATTTAGGTTATGAAATTAATATAATAAAATTTAATTATATTGTTTATATTGATGTTATTATATATGAAAAAATTTATAATATTTGAGGGAGTAGGATGTTGAAATAAAATAAAAACACATGGTTAAACACAAATCCTCTTCCTCGGAAAACGACCTTACCTAAGAATCAAAATATCTCATAGGTTGGATTTATGATCAATATAATTGTTCTTAGTGATGTTTAGTTAAGTATGGAAGATATTTGGAAAGATTGTTTCTGATTAAAATGGCTCAGAATCTATAAAAAGGATAAGAGAGGGGGTGGGCCTTTATAAGTGAGGCGAGTGGCACACTTGTAATCTTTGAAAATTAAAATGCATACTAATGTTATTTAGAAGAAAAAAGGATCCAAAATGGACCATTATTGATCTGTAGATATAACAATTCCTAAATATTACCATGCAATGTTTTTTTGATAACGTTTTATGTCATTTGAACCCTTATCGTTTCAGTTTAACCCCCGAAAAACCTGATTTCACCTCAACCTCAGTAATTAATTTTTAATATTTTAAAAAATCACTATTCTCATTAATTAAATTAAAATTATTATATAATGACAAAATATTATGATTAATAATATGATATATATTTTATCAAATTCAATTCATTGATTTTTCAATATTTTTTTTAAAAAAACCCACTAACGCCATTAAAATATGGTTATCATGTAGTGTATATTTCGAGAAAAATTTGATTTTATGTTAAATCTATGAATAATAATAATAATTTTATGAATATTAAAAATTATAGGTAAATAATATATACATTGTATTCAAAAAGTTCTTTATTAGGTATTATTTTTTTAATTATAATTGATAAATTTTATGCAATTTAAAATAGTTTTCAGAAAAAAATGTTTTAAATAAAAAATAAACCTAGAGTAAAAAATATATAAAGATAAATAAAATTTTATTATGTGGATTAACTGTAATTAAATAATTATTATGTTACTATGGATCATATCCGAAACACAAATGGAATTTTAAAATACATAAATTATTGAAAAAATAATTTTTTTACAAACAATTAGTATTTTTCACTACTCATTGAAAAATCAATATTCTCTGAAAAATAATAAAATTTTACCATAAATCATTTTTATTTAATGATTTAAAAAAATAATATATTTTTATACAATAAATTTAATAAAATATATAAAAACAAATTATAATATTTTCTAATAAATATATAAAAATTATTTTTGAAGAATCAATTTAATTTACTAAAATTTGATTAGTTATTAATAATTAATTTATCAATAATGTGTGACAAGAAGTAAATTTATATATATATTTCATAAAAAAATAAATAATATTAATACCCTTTAATTTAATGGTTTGTTTATAATGGTTACATATTTTCTATGCCGTTTATCCTCTGTATTGCATTTAAAATACGCTATTGAAAATAGTTTTATTTTCAAAAATATTGGTGTGTTACGACATTCATTAATTTAATAAATTGAGTCCAATAAATTTTAAATTTATCTTAGTGAATAGAGGATATAAATTTTAAAATACATGTTTTAGGAACCCATATCATAAAAATGTTTTAAAAAATCCTATTGATAAGAGAGAAAAATAAATACAATGGTCATCCAGATGTGACAGGTATCCTCATTGACCTCAAGCTATCAATTTTCATAAAATTGTTTCTTTATAAAAATACTGGATATTTCATGAAAATCATCAAAAAATTATCTTAATCATCAATGATTATATTAACCCTAAATTTTATCAAAACCTTAAATCTTATCTATACAAAAATAAAGAAATACATGATGTTTAAGAAAATTTTTACATATACATAATCCAAAAAAACATGTTCTAAAATGTCATTAATCACATTAATATCACATTACATAAAACCTAAAATGTTGTTTCTAATACTTTAATCTCATGATTAACATTCAAATAGTACTGTGATACCTAGAGTTGTTATTACTTCTCTAGATGTCAAAACATCAACTGTATTAGATAAAATTTCTTTTTCCTCACCTTTATTTTTCTAATCACTATTCTTTCAACCTAGATTAAGAAACTTCAAACAAACAAAAGAATAATGTATAAGCCCAATCCAGCTAAAAAATATCACCTTTGACTGGACATCTGTTATCTCATTCATTGATTATTCATGACTCTTTTCTTTACACTCAAAATCAATGTGACTAATCCTACCACAATGGAAACACTTTACAATTTAGGAAAAACATTCAACAAAATTTATTTAATCATATTTAGAAAATGATTGGGGATTACCTCCAGAATAATTAGTTGGTTTATTCGCCTTTTCCTACTACATTGACTATTTCATACTCTAATTATAATAAGGTACAAATGTGGTAGAAAAATACATATCAACATACTCAACACAATAATTTTTTTTATCAAAACATTAATATTATAGTGTGGTAAATGATCATTATAGACGTGATTTCATTCCGACGAAAAATCTATTAATTTTATCTTATATATCCTGAATAAAATCACACACATACACAGATAATATTTTTATTTTTTATTCCTATGATGCTAAGGTAAATCTTTATAGTTTTGCCTCAATTATATAAATTATTTGTCCATTATGAGTCTAACAAATTAAGGGAAATATTTCCCAACGAATATATTATTATGTGTCTCATTCCATGGAATCATGCTCATATTCATCTTTGGTACTCCTAAATAAATACCACCATTAACAAAATTCACCTTCAAAATAACAAATGTAGTGGTTTACCATTTTAAGTTCCAAAAATCCCTTGGCATCAAATATATTCTCTAACGAGTTATTCTATCATTTGGTAACAACGAGGTCAGATGATCCACTCAATGAAGGGGGTTTTTGTCTCATGTAATGATAAATTATTATCATGTTACTCTATAGTAGATATGAAATCTCCCTATAATTGTTATCTCCTCAATATATATTTTTTTTAATCAAAGTTATCACTATAAGAAAAGTTCTGTTCCATTTTTATCCATATGTAGATGTTTATTTGGAAGGATATTTTCCTCTGTGTGCATTATTGAAATAGATTCCTTGTTTCCTTTATGGAAACCCATTATGAAAAAACATTTTATGAAGAAGATACATGTTAATATTAATATTATATATCATTTTTACTTAATAATAATGTTAAATCTTTTAGGGTACTCTATTTACATTATACTAATCAATAATTTTATTTAAACTAACCATTTAAATCAACTATAACGACTTGAACTTAAACTCAACATAATCTGTACTTTTATTTAATAATTCAGTTCGTTTTAATTTTTTTATGTTTTCAATTCTAGAGTTTTAGAGAATTAGGTCATAAATCATATATAACAAATCATAATGTAGACCCTTTTAACCAATATCTATTTTTACCATTATATATTTCTTAAAATATTACATGGTTTAATTAAATGAAAAATACATTTACCATTCTAATTAGATTATTCTTTTCCCTCACCCATCCTTAAATAAAATGATAGACATTTAAAAAACAAGGTGTTATATTAACACATTAAAATCCTAATCAAATGGAATAATCATACAATAATCTTATAAAAAACTATTTTAAGAAAATATTCATTACCCAATGAATTAGAGCACTCTAATAGGCATCACCCTTCATATATTTCATATCATGATCACAAATATTTAATTATAAATAATGGGTATCATTCTATTATAAAATTTTTATCAGGTTCACTCGTTTTCTATATAATTATTAAGTACCATTTCATAAATAAAAAATTTTATGTTCCACTTTTTCATCATAAGAAAATTGATCAAATAATTTAAACACATATGGAAATGACAATAGGATATCAGAATAAAAATTTAATTTAAAAATTAATTTTCAACTCGAAAAAACAAAAAAAAAAGAACAAGTGTTTTTATTTAAAAAAATAATGACTGATTTCAAGGGAATACAGACCATAAACAATGGTTATGATGGTCTAATTTTTTTCATCATTTTATACGTTAAAATAGAACATTTCTATTTTTATTTGTAACATAAGACACAAAACCCATATAATGATTCAATTGTATTAAAAAAATATTTAAACAAATAAAAAAGATCCTTTGTAAAACACTTAGGTATAATAAAATTATTTTAAAAATGTGTACAAGGAAGAAATAATCATTAGAATGAAAACATTTAAAGATATTTTTTTTAAAGAAGAGATCATTGTCACTTTTGAAAATTATGAATCATAAGACCCCTAAAAGAATAGAACTAATTAAAACTGTAAATACCATGATAATAGATACATTCATGATATAAAATGTCAAATTGTATTTTTATAATCCTTATAAAAGAATATATGTTGAAAACATCAAAATATACCTCAATAAATTTAAATTGATATTAAGTCCCTTATCATGAGTTTTACTGGACGTGCTAATTATTTATCTTCATAAATAATAAAAATATGTTAATTATTTAAAAAGTTTTTTTCATGTTTATTACTCATTTTCATTACACTTATTATCAAGATACATAAACTTACATAATCAAATATGTTCTTTTCAGATAATTTGTTGATATTTATATTATATGTTCAACATGACATTGGTAGGTTGAATATTGGTCAAAGAGGTAATTATTCAACATAAAAAGAAATATAATATTGAAATAATTATCAAATTTTTACATAAACTATACTTTTACAATCAATAAATAAATATGATTATGAAAAATGAACTATTTTATCATCATGGAGACGATATGTGTAAAGAACCGGAAATTTCAAGGAAATTTTTTTCTTAAATTCTTTTGAATTTTAAGAGTCCGCAGTTTATGATGGAGCCTGATTCCAAGGTCTGGAGTGCCTGGATTCAATTTCTGAAGTTTTGTTCGTGTATGTTTAGTAAACGTACGTGCAGGTTTTTCTATCATTTTAACTTGTGCTTGGAATTGAAATCTATGGGCACTAATGAACTGACAACGTCAGTATTCGCATAAGGGTACCTTTACCGTAGTTGTGTTTTCTTCGGAGTATATGTTATATTTTTTGGACTCATACTAAATTAAATAAAATTGATGTGTACCCAATTTTATTGTTAATGGGTGCTTATTTTTCTAAGGAGGAGTTGGAGGCGGGGCCCACAACCCACATAACCTCCAATGGGGGAATAATGTGTGTGGGGCCCACCCGAACCCTAACCCTTAAACTCTCAAAGAAACCCCCTTTAAACTCTTATGCTTCCAACCCCCCTCTTTAATTGTCTAACTCTCCACCTCCCATTTATTGACATTAATATGCCAACACAATTAATTAGTTAACTGAACTCTATATTTAATTAATTAATTTATGTGTTTGAATTTTTGAAAACATTATGCCTACATTAAATAAGTTAAGCCTTTCCTTTATTTGGGGTTGGAATAATCGTTTAAAAGCCTTTGGAGGAATTGAGAGGAGGTGTTCTTCCCACGAAGAACACAAAGAAATTCTTCAACGACCTTCCTCTGTGTGAAAGGAGTAGGATCCGCCCGCGAGGAAAATCGATAACGCTTCATCATTGGACGCTACCCAATGTCAATGAATTCGACTTCCACCCACTTTCTGCGACTTGACAATATTCAACAACAAGTTTCAAGGTAGGGAGTTATGATTAATTTTAATTTAAAAAAATTGAACCTCATTCTTCATTGAAAATCATGGATTGCCTTCGGCCTATTGTTATCGCCTAAAGAGGAGGGCGCGGGCCGATCAAACATGGCTCGACGACGCTCCATTGTTCTATGTTTTTATTTGAGATGGAGGTGGAGATGGAAGAGGTGGAGGTGATCAGAGTTGATGATGATTGGGGGTGGCGATGACCGAAGGCGTGGGCGGCAACGGAGGCCACACGCCAACCCATTAGAGGACCGCGGCACTGGTTGCCGCGTGGAGAGGGGAAGACTGTGGCCTGAAAGAGGGCCGATTGGTCGAAGAAGAACTGCCCGGTCTCATGACCAGCCAGGCAGGAAGAATCAGCCATCTTTAGCTGGTGGGGCTGGAGAACAGCTGCTCCCCCTTGGCACCGCGCTGTGGAGAACCGTGGCCCATGCTTGGCGGGCCGCTTTGGCGGTGAACTGGTCGGCCGCCTGCCTGCAGGTATGATGGGAGTCGCGAAACCCACTGGTGGTGCATGTAGAGGAACCGTGTCCCATAATCCGCTGGTCGGTCGTTCTGGTGAAGACTGTCCGGCTTCAGCCGGCCTGGAAGGAGGGGCGGCGCTGCTAGGCACCGCCGTTTCAGAAAACCGGGGGCCCCCTACTCCGCTTGGCCATATAGACAATCCGTGGCCCCCCACGGTTTGGGACCCCCTTGCGTAGGCCGGGCCACGCCCTGCCCAGCCGACCCCCTAGCCAAGTCAGTCCCGCCGAGCCAGGACGGGCCAACGACCTAGCCCAACGGGCATGACGGGACATACCCGTTTCGTATAAATGCGAATATCATATAGACCGCGCCTCCGTAAGTTGCGCCGTCTAAGGCCCTGGGATCATTGTGAAGAGACGGTCCTTTTATGAAACTGTAAGTGTGTTTTGGAAAACTGTGGAAAATGGACGGGTTTGGAATGAGCGTAATTCCAACAGGGCCCCTGGAACGGAAAAGCCAATAACTCTCAAACCGTACGTCAGTTTGAGGTGTCTTCTGTCGCGTTGGGTTCCTTTTGATGAGATAGAACTTCAGGATACATCATATCTGGACTTCATGATAGTTGATGTATTGAACCCTTTTCTCCGGGAGCAGACCCTCCTAGAATTGAATGTGTTGTGTGCGGGAACCCTAGAGCTGGCTGCGACTACGTCAAGTACATTACTAGAATCCTCTATGGGTTCAACATTTATGACTATTTCATTGGAATCCTCCACGGGATCAATAGCGATGAATACTATACCTGGATCCTTCTTGGGTTCGACAGCGATGACTACTGTTCTTTTATTTTGTGTGGGACCGACAGTTTGACCTCTATACTTGTATCCTATGTGGGTTCGACAGAGTAGTTGGTCTTGTATCCTATGTTGGTATGATATCATATATGAATCGGTGCGATGACTACTTTTCTTGAATCTTGTGTGGGTCTAGTAGTTTGACCACTGTACTTGTATCCTATGTGGTTCCGACATAGTAGCTAGTCATGTATCCTGTGTGGGTCCGACATCTTATCTAGTCTTGTATCCTGTGTGGTTCCGATAGTTTTGATGAATTAGTGACTACATCTGATCATCTCTATCTCTATACGAAATATGTAAACCTATGTGATCTAAGTATTTAAATTCAATCATTATCATCAATGTGATTGATTTTACTTCCTGTTTGGACTGGGTTGTGATTGGGATCGAGAGTTGGAGCCGAACTGAGATGGATAACATAGGTATATATATGGTCATATAACTAAGTAGGGTTATTTAATACTTTGTGATTGTATCTTTCCTTCTATGGTATAACCTTCGTGGATTCTGGGAGATCTTCGGGTGTCTTGGGGTCCGTACTAAGTATCGTGTTACTCACCCATTCCTGGTTAATTCCCACACCACATTGTCTTGGATGCAGATGACGAAAAACTTTTACAGAGGAAGTGAGTGATCCAGGACTGGACGATACACAGATGTGGACCACATTGCGAGATGGTACACATAGAATATTGATAGAAATGGAGTGCCGAGGTGGACATCTATACCTACCCTTCAGATAGGATACTCGACAGACTTTCTAGGAGCTTCCCTTTTCAGTTGTACTTGTCTTCCGTTGTACCTGTACTTTACTGTTGGGATTGTATTTTTGGCCCCTTTTACTTTCAGCACTACCTTTTGTATACAGTTTTCACCTAGTTCTTTTCTTCCTGCTTACATTGTTTGTGTGTTTGTTAATACAATAAAGGCAAAGACATCCCAGCTTTGGGATTTACGCTTTTGATGCAAGTCACCAGTCCCTGGCCTGTGGAAGGCGGGCTTGGGGAAGTCATTACATGGGCCCTAAAGATGGGTCATGACAAATTGGTATCAGAGGAGTCAGTTGTATCACAAAACATAGGACACTGAACTTTCTTTTCTAGGAAGAAATAGTGTTACGTGTATTGAGTGTGGTTTTCAGTCCAGGGAGTCCAGTGTTGGTGCGGAAGACAATTCATCCAAACATCAGGACCCTAACCTCTAATTTCCAACTTAGTGAACGGAAAAACTGATTGCGTGTGTGTTTCAAGAGTTTCCTTTGTGGTCTCTTTGAGGTGGCTCACCAGGTATAACTTTTTTATCATGGCGCACCTGTTCCTTATCAGGATGCCACTACAAAGACAGCCAGGTAGGGTTCCCAAGAGAGAGTACACGATGACGTCCCACCAAGCGATGAGGATTCGGTGCAGGGCCCTCTTTCTATATTGGCACCTTTGGGTGGTGTACCAGCAGCACCACCACCCATTGGGCAGCAGATACCACCAGTCGTATAGGCAGACAGTTCACGCCGAATGAGCATGTTGCACGAGTTCCAGTGGCAGAGGCCTTCGAGGTATTGAGGTGAGATAGATTCCGAAGAAGCAAAGGACTGGATATAGGTGATTACTAGAGTTTTTCTCCTAGTTGAGAGATTAGTAGATCAGATGTTGATCTTATCTACTAATCATTTTCAATGAGTGACCATGAGGATGGCCCGCATAATGATGATGTTTTGGTACTTGGACAGTTTTCTGAGATGGTACCTTCGGGCATTGTGCCAAATATATCACTGCCCGTTGGTCAGCAGACACTTCCAGAAGTACTGTTAGAGGACACTAGTAGTCTTATTGCCATTCATATGTTTCAGCACCAGATATCCCTCATGTTCCGAGGCGAGCCTGACCCAAAGGCTGCTGAGGAATAGCTTGAGGAGCTGGCTGAGTGTTTTCTAAGACTTATACAGCTTCGGCAGGACGACATGTTAGTAGCTGAGTATTCATCAAGGCATACCGATAAGTCCAGATACTAGATGAATATGATTTGATCCGTGATTTAGAGCTCATAATACTGAGTGAGGTGTGATTATGGATATCTGAGCCAACACTTTTTCCTCTATGCATTCCTACTTATGTTTGGGTTCTATAAAGAATATTTGTGGTTTAATGTTCATTGGATGAGTGGATACAGCCAGTGAATGCTAACAGTTTTAAAGAATGAAAATGGCATCAGTCTCAGAGACTTGGTCTTGTGAGATTTTTTGGGAAGAAGAAGTGTTGAGGACAGATGAATCTATAGTGCAGTAGACGTGGAAGCATAGTTAGCAGAGCGACATGAGGTTGTAAACATTTCGACATGTTACAACCACCAGCCTTTGAAGTCCCTACAAGGCACATGGAGTTAGATTGCAGGGAAAGAGAGTAGCTTCATGCGGTCAAGGAGTGTGACCAAAGATCTCTATGAATGAATTGAGGTATGGTCTGTTTCTACTACTAGCTATCATATCAATAGACATAGGTACAAATCATTAAATCCTTCCCCAAATCTTGTCCTAGACCTAGAGTTTACGGTTAATCCATTGACATGACCCTCACATATAGAGATACCTTTGGAAGGAGACTCAATAATCAATCTTATGCCGAGAGTGTGATCTGACCGTTGAGGTGAGAGATTCGGTTGGAACCTCTAGGTGGAAGCGTCGAGGCCTTACAACGTTAGTTTGGGTATGTAATGGGAAAGCACAGTTTATACACAGATTGATTGTATTAGCAAAAAAGGTTGTGGTATAACTACAATGTTGGGATGGGGTTTTCCTTGGTCAGTAAAAAAGGAAAACCTAGGACCCACGGGATGTAATCATGCATAAGAGGGTAAAGTAGATCACTCAGGTGTCGGCCATACATAACTTTGTGCCAGACTTCTCCAGAGTTGTAGCACCACTATCAGCTTCGACGAAGAAAGGGGCAACCCTTCATGTGGTCAGATAGATGCCAGAAGAGCTTTAAGGATCTGAGGTAGATATTGACAAGTGCACCAATCTTGAGGCTATCAGAGGAGGGTGTAGGGTACATAGTTTACTACGACGCATCAGGTACCGGACTCAGGTGTGTCCTGATGCAGGAGCGAGCATTGATTTCCTATGGTTCACGGTAGTTGAAAAAACACAGGAAAAACTATGCTATCCCATGACCATGAGTTAGTAGCAGTGGTATTTTCCTTGAAGATGTGGCAGCACTATCTTATTGGTGAGCGTTTGTTAGTCTACTCTAACCGCAAGAGTCTCAGGTACATCTTCTCGCAGAAGGATCTAAATCTGAGACAACAACGATTTCTTGAATTCCTCCAGGAATATGACTTCGAGATAGTCTATACTCCTACGAAAGGGAACGTTGTAGCAGATGATCTCATAAGGTGTGGCGAAGATGTATCAGGACCTCAGATGACACCATTTGTGGCCGGATATGAAGAAAGCAGTAGCAGAGTTTGTCTCTCTATGCCTCACTCGTCAGCAAGTGAAGGTGGAGCACCAGGATCCAACAGGCTTGGTTCAGCCTTTAGAGGTTCCAGAGTGGAAGTGGGATGGGATATCCATGGGTTCATGAAGGGGATTCCACGCACAACCAGAGGACATGACTCTATCTTGGTTATTTTAGACCAACTCATCATGTCGGCCCACTTCCTAACAATCAGAGAGCAAGGTTATATAGAGAGCATATGATGCCTCTAAGTTCCGGAGAACTTAGAGCTTCATAGTGTTCCATCTACTATCTTCTCTGATCGAGATGCGTGTTTCACTTCCTGGCTATGGAAGGGGATACAAGAGGCTTTTGGCGCACATATTTTCTTGAGAACCACCTTCCATCCTCAGACGGATGGTCAAACTCTCGAGGACATGCTCTGTGCTTATATCCTAAACTTTGGTCATATTTTGGTGGACCATTTACTCTTGGTGGAGTTTGGGAACAACAAGAGCTACCACTCCTCCATCGTGATGACACCTTATGAGGCACTGTAAGGCCGACCTTGCAAATCAACTCTATGATTGACTGACCAAGGGGAGTCAGCACTTGTAGGACTGGAGATGGTGCAGGCTACGACGAAGAAGGTTCAAATCATCCCAGAGCGAATGAAGACTGCACAAAACAGACAGAAGTCCTATGCTGATAGGACACAGTGACCACTGTTGTTTGAGGATGGAGTCAACATCTTCCTACGGGCCTCAACTCGATGAGGTATATGGAGATTTGTCTAGGTAGCCAAGTTATCTACACATCTCATTGGACCGTTCCAGGTCCATAGCAGGGTAGGCGAGGTGGCTTATAGCCTGGCCCTTCGACCTTAGATGGATCGGTTGCACGACGTCTTCCATGTATCTCAGCTGAGAAGATAAATGCAAGACCCGACCCACATCATCGAAGACAGGTAGCTGGACATCGATGATGGGGCATTATTCACGGATGTCTTGGTAGAGATCGAGGATCGATATGAGTGGGTTCTACATGGACGGTCGATTACACTGGTGTGCATTCTCTGGCAACACGAGAACCTCCAGGAGAGCACATGGTAGCGGAAGGCTCAGATGTGTGCTCAGTAACCCTATTTATTTCCCCAATGTGTTTTATAGCTTTTCGGGGATGTAAATCCCTGAGGTGGGGGTAATATAAAGACGCGGAAATTTCATGGAAAATTTTTTCATAAATTTTTTGGAATTTTACGAGTTTGTAGTTTTTAATGGCACGTAATTCTGAGGCCCGGAGTGCCCAGAATGAATTTCTGAAGTTTCGTTCTGGTACATTCAGTAAACGTACATGTGGGTTTTTCTATATTTTGAAATGGTGCTTGGAATTTAAATCTGAGGGCATCGATAAACTCACATCGCCGATATTAGCTTAAGGGGACCATTACCATGGTTACGCTTGGTCGAGATTATAAGTTATCTTTTGGGGTTTCATACTAAATAAAATAAAATTGTTGTGTACACAATTTTATTATTAAGGGGTTGTTATTTCCTACAAGGAGGAGTTGTATGCGGGACCCACAACACACATAACCTCTCTGGGATAATAATGTGTGTGGGGCCCACAAGATCCCTAACCCTTCAGCTCCAAAGTAACCCCTTTAAAATCTTATTCTTCCAACTCCCCTCTTTAATTTTTGAACTCTCCACCCCCCACTTGTTGTCTTTAATATGCCAACACCATTAATTAATTAATTGAAATCCACAATTAATTTATTTATTTTAGTGATTGAATTTTTGAAAACATTATGCCAAATTTAAATAATTGAAGCCTTTACTTTTTTTAGGGTTGACATAATCGTTGGAAAGCCTTTGGAGGAATTGAGAGGAGGTGTTCTTCCCACAAAGAACATAAAGAACCTCTTCTAAGACCTTACTACAGGTGAAAGGAATAGGAGCCTCCCATGAGGAACGTCAACAATGCTTCATCATTGGATGCTACTTGACGTCAACGAAATTGACGCCCACCATCTTTCCATGACTTGAAAATATTCAACGACAAGTTTTTATATAAGGGGTTTAGATCAATTTTAATTTATTAAAATTGAACCTTTTTCATTATTTAAAATCATGGATTGTCTTTCACATATTGTCATCGCCTAACACGGAGGGAGCGGGCCAAACGAACATGGCTCGAAGACCCTCCATTGATCCTTGTTTTTATTTGCAATAGATGCAGAGATGGAAGAGGTGGCGGCGACTGTAGTTGACAACGATCGGGGTGGTGATGAACGAAGGCTAAGACGGAAATAAAGGTTGTGTGCCGACACATTAGGGGACCGTAGAACCGGGTGCCGTATAGAGTGGGGAAGATTGCAGGCCACAATCGGCCTGCTTGGCAGAACAAGAACCGGCCGGTTTCATGACCGACCGGGAAGGAAGATCTTGATGGATTTAGCCTGCTAGGCTGGAGTACCACGACACCCCATTGGCACCGAGCTAAGGAGAACCGTGGCCCGTGTTGGGCGGGCTGCTTTGGCAGTGAACCGGTCGGCTGCCTACCGGCCAGGCTCAATGGAGCCGCGACACCCGCTGGTGGCGCATGCAGAGGAACTACGACCCGCAATCTGCAGGCTGCTCATGCCAGAGAGGACCAGCCAGCTTTGGTCGGCCGGGCAGGAGGAGCCGCACTGCTCAACACAGCCATTTCAAACCCCCCCCCCTCTCTGCTCGGACAGCCGCGGGCCAGGCCGAGCCGAGCCGCCAGCCCACCGGGCTTGACATGTTGGGCCTTTTTCGCTTAAATGTTAATATCTTATAGACCGTACATCTGTTCGACACGCTGTCTGCGGATCTGGGATCCTCATGACGAGATGGTCCTTTTCCGATAATCTATGTGATTTTGGAACAACATTGGAAATAGTCGGGTTTGGAACAACCGTAATTCCCACCGGGCCCCTGGAACTGAAAACCCAATAACTCTCAGTCTGGGCATTCGTTTGACGCGCCGTCTGTCACGTTGGTTTACTTTTTATGAGATGGAACATAGGTATACATCAACTCTGGACATCGTGATACTTGATATATTGACCCCTTTTCTCGAGGAGTGGACCCTCCCGGAATAGAGCGTGCTATGTGCGGGAACCCTAGCGCTACCTGTGACTGTGTCGACTACTGTATTGGAATCCTTAGTGGGTTCGACAGCGATGACTACTGTACTGGAATCCTCTGTGGGTTCGATAGTGACGAGTACTATAATGTTATCCATTATAGGTTCGACAATGATAACTAATATTTTTGTATCCTATGTGGGTCTGGCAGTTTGACCTCTGTACATGTATCCTATGTGGGTCTGACCGTGTAGTTAGTCTTGTATAACGTGTGGGTCCGATAGCTTAGATGAATCAATGTGATGACTACTGTTCTTTTATCCTGTGTGGGTCTGGAAGTCTTAACTATGTACTTGTATCCTGTGTGGGTCCGAAAGAGTAGCAAGTCTTATATCCTGTGTGGGTTCGACAGCTTAGCTGTTCTTGTATCTTGTGTGGGTCTGACAACTTAGATGAATTAGTGACTACATCTGATCATCTCTATCGCTATACGAAAGATGTGTACCAGTATGAGATGAGACATTACATTCAATAATTATCATCGATGTGGTTGATTTTAATTCCTGTTTAGGATAGGTTATTCATGGGCTCGAGAGTTAGAGCAGAACTGAGATTGAGAACTTATCTATATGTATGGGCATATACCAAAGTATGGTTGTTTGATAATTCGTGATTGTATCTTTCCTTATGTGGTTTATCCTTCGTTGATTCTGGGAGACCTTCGGGTGCCTCAGGGTCCCTACTAAGTCTCGTTATACTCAAACCTGCATGGTCCATTCCGACACCTCGTTGTGTTGGATGAAGATGACAGACAACATTGATAGAGGCCGAGAGCGTGGGAGGACTAGACGGAGCCCGTAGGTGGACCACACGGTGAGATGGTATACAGAGCCGACTTATATATGTGACGTGCTGAGGTGGACATCCGTACCTACCCTTCAGATATGATACTCAGTGGAAATTCCAGGAGATTCCCTTTTCAGTTATACTTGTTTTTCTTTGTACCTATACTTTACTGTTGGGCTTGTAATTTCAGCTCCTTATACTTTTAACACTACCTTTTGTATACAGTTTTCAGCTAGTGCTTTGTTTCCAGCTTACTCTGTTTGTGTGTGTGTTACTACTATAATGGAAATGTCTTCCAAGCGTTTGGATTTATGCTTTTGTTTCTATTCTCCAGCCACTAGCTTATGGAAGGCGGGCTTGGGTAATCACAGCACGGGCCCCGAGGACAGGTCGTGACAATAGGTCATACATACACATGAGTAACATTTTATTTTTTCAATGATCATTATGGAAAGTACGTATTCATTATTTTCAATTTAGAAAATTGTAATAATACAGTAAATATCATATTATTTATTTAAATATTCTACTATATATCATCTATGTGATTTAGTGGTGAAAAAATAGTCACATCGATTTGTGGTGGCTTTTGTCTAAACGTACGCACGAACGCCATTATCGTATTTCCATATAAGAAAGAAAATGATATATTAATTTTTAGGATTTATAAATATGTAAAAACTATCCAAATTATTCTGTTAATATCACATATATGAATTAAAATCATCCTCATAAAATTCTATTAAACTAATTTTTGAAAAACACATCACATCACTTCGTGAGGCTATAGTTTTTCGTACACACATGTGTCATTTTTTTATCCACCAAATAATGAAATATAAAATGGTATATGTCATGAAATAACTCTATTAAAAGAAATATGTTACAAATATCATTTATATATATTTAAAATTTATCATTATAACAATCTATGACAGCAGATTAGTGAAAAAAATGACATCGGCTCACGAGGTGGTAGTCCATCACACGCATGAATGATGAATTCATATCCTAGTTGAAGGAATATGAGAAAGAATTATGTAATTATATTAATATAAAAACATATAATTATATATAATATATTTTTTAATTATATAATAATTATTAATTATGATTTTAAGGAGGTTTGAGAATAAGTAAAATATAAAACCCAGTAAAATACTATTCATCTTCCTTAGACAACCTCCTTAGGTAATCACCAAATTCCATCATAGGGTAGATTTATGATCAAAATAAGAGATATAGTTCATGGTTAGTAAATTATATAATATATTCGGGTAGGTATTTTTTGAATCAATTGGATTTGTTGGTGTGAATAAAATAGGATCTTGGGTGGCCTTTTATAAATGAGGTGAGTGGAACACTTGTAATTTTTTAAAAGAAAATGGTGTAACCATATTATTCACATGCCACAAGGCTTGAAAACGGACCATTACTAATAATTATACATGATAAAGTCTAAATATAGTCATGAAATATAATTTATATAATTTTTAGGTCCTTTTAATCATTATATATTTATTTTATGTACCTGTAAACCAATTTTCACCAAAAACACGATAATTTATCTCTACTATTTCAAATATTCATTAAGATAAAAAATTAGGTGGAACATATTGGAAAAAATAAATTATTATAATTAAAAACAATTAATCCATTCTACCAAATACAATTCATATAAGGAGAAAATTTAAATTTAAAACAAAACCCTTAAACGTGATGAAAAGTGGGTTTTCATGAAGTAATGTTTTTAAGAAAAAGATGTGTTTATATTAACTCTATAAATAATTACGATCATTGTATGAATATAAATTAATATTTGTTGATAAATAATAAATAATTTTAATTTAAAAAATCATAAAAAGAGATTGATTTTATTAAATAAAAATTATAAACACTATGACCTTCATAACCGTTTAAAAAACAACCCATTTTTAAATATAAAATACAATTATTCTAAAATCCATCAAAAATTTGATTTAAAAGTAAATAATTAGATTAAATATATATGAAAAATATTTAGGTTACTTGAAATCATATTAAAAAAAATAAGTCTATTATTTTAATTAATTTAATAAAAATAAACTACATTTTTACAAAAAAATGTTATTATTTAATATTCACTAAAAAATAATTATTTTCTGAAAAATTAAAAAATATCAATCAAAGTAATTTTTTATATAGTTATTTAAAAAGTTTTGTTAATTTTTTATAAAATTATTTCAAAATGTTCTAAAAAATAATGATAATATTTTCTATGAAAGTAATTAAATATTGTTTTAAAGAAAAAATATTTTTGAAGAATAAAATTACATTACTCAACAATTATATATTTTTTACAGATCAATTATCAATAATTTATATTGATTAGGATATATATATATATTATAAATTAGTTAATACTATTTTTCCCCAAAAATTTAATATCTAGGTTATAAATGTCATATATTTCACATATCATTTATTCTCAGTGTTGAGAATCAAATATTCTATTAAATAATGTTATCATTTAAAATTTATTAGAGTGGCCTCATTTACCACATATTTTCCTTCAAATAATATTCATTATCCGATTTATTTGAGATTTATATTGAGATAAACTATTTTCATGAGCTATATCAGGATCACTAGTCATCATTTATAATGCTGAAGTACCATATCCTGACTAATTCTTTTATGCTTTCACATTTTCCTCATAAAATAATTAGAAAATAATTTCATCCCCCAAGAAAATCACATTCAATTTTCATATAAAAATAAGACGAAATAAACATTTATTTGAAAACTCTTTAATATTAAAATTTCCCGAATATAATAGGAAGTAAATTTACTTTTTAATACTATGAAAACATGGATATTAAGATTTATAATTATGAATATTCTTGATGGTGGGAGATTACACTCATTCTATAGATGTCAGAAAATATTCTTTTCTCACTATGGTAAAAAGGTAAAAAACTGACCATATTGAAAACATTAAAACCATTCAATCATTATAACATTGTATAGAAAGTAAAAATAATTTTATTATGAAAATAAATAAGTGGTTTTTAAAAATAATAACATTATTAAAATATTATGTAATGTGTTTATATTTTACAATGATTTTAAACCTGTTAAACAAAATTTTAATGTAAAAACCTATATTAATTTAGTAACTTTTGAATCAAAATAACATCGATAGAGGGAACTTGAAAAGTATTTTCAACACACATAAATTTCAGTATATTAATTTTAAAAGATATCCATATTGTAGTATATACACAACAAAAAGTAAAACACATGGTGAAAATTTCATGAATATCAATAGAAGGATTTTGAGATATGAAATCCCATACCTTAAATACCTTCTGACATCGTACAATATTTATTTCTAGAATAATAAAATTATATTATTTATTTAATTATTTATTATAATGTTTAATGTTAGTAAAATTATTGTTATAAATTTTATTCCATTTATTAAAATTTGTTATTTAGTTACTCGGTTTGTTAATTTTACATTATATGTTTTTAGGAAGTTCGGTTCATAATCCTAAAAAAGTATCAGTAGGTCGACCATAGTGAATGGGTTCATTGTTCCATTATCACCAGAATATTAATAATGATTTAATAATAATTTTAATATATTAAATATAATTTTAGAATTAAAAATTTATGTACTACATGAAAAATTAAATATGTCCTATCATGGAGGCACTAGTCCGCACATACACTCTAGTGACACTTCCACTTTTCAACTAGATGGGTTGAAAATAAAGAAGATAATATTTTATGTTTTCATTAATCATTATAATTTTATACATTATATATTTATTCATTATTTCAGAACTTATGAACAACAATGTGAGTTTTTATTGTGAAACGATTCACATATCATCATTGAGGTGGTAGTCTACAGATATACCTAAGCGACATTATAATTATAAAAAATAGAATTCTAAAATAGTATTAAATATATTTGAGTTTAAATATGAATAATTATATCTTAAATATAATATATATTCATTTTATACCTCATTTTAACAATTCGTATAAGGTTTTGGTTAAAAATGTAACACAACACTACATGGAGACGATAGTGCATATATACGCATATGCGACGATTTCATTTTCAATTTAATAGAAATGGAGATAAAAAGAGTATTAAAATTATCATAATAAATTTTTTTTAATATTTAGATAATGATTTTACTATTTCATAATTTTTAAAGAATATTTTTTGGAGTTATAAGAATGTATAAACAAAAAAATATTGGTTAATATTCATAGGTCTTCGTTGGAAAACAACCATTGGATTTCACCATCATCGTTCTATGTTTTTCCTTTTAGACACAATGAACTCTATGTAATGGGTATATATTTTTGGGATATATTTGGATAGGTATTGGATGAGATATTGTGCTAATAAACTGTGTGTAAGGGAGGAGAGGTGGTTCCCTTTTATAATTGAGGGTAGTGGAACACCTGACATTTTTTAAACATTTAAATATTATAAATGCCTTACTCATGGTATAGTCGATAAAAAACAATAACATATAGAAGCTAATGTTAAAAGAATAAAAATATATAAATATAATATTAATTAACATTATATTTTGTTTCCATATCAATTTGTTTTTCCATTAATTAAACCAATTTACCATTTACCGTGGTAGTACATTTTTACCATGGTCACTATTCATAGTTATGAAAAATGAATTTGAAATCACTACTACATTTATCATAATTACTCAAAATATGGAATAAATTTTTATATATTCAAATTATATAAGTGGTAAAAATTAATCTCAATATATGTTATTAATATGAAAAATAAAATTAAATATTAAAAATATTTTTTTAGAGATATGAATGGAATTCTACCAAAATAAAATGTAATATAAATTTATATAGAATTAATTAAATTATTATTTATAAAATTAATCTTATGTTACAATGAAAATAAATAAAAAATATAATGAGAATTATATATTTCATAAATTAATGAACTTTTATTAAAATTTTGTAAAATTCTACATTTTTACTAATCACTCACAAATCAATCATTTTAGAAGATTAAAAAATAATCATAAAAATATTATGAAATGGTTATATTAAATTATTTAATTTTTAAAAAAAAAATAAATTCTAAATGAAATTGAGAATTATTATATTTTAAAAATAAATAATCCAATAAACCCCATTTTTGAAGAAAATGTATTTTTGAGGCATAAAATGAATATATTCTCATTCATTACCCAATAATCATATTAAAATGAATATTAACTGATTAAATAATATGTATTATATATTAATTTAATTATAAAAATAATTAAAAAGTGATTAATTTAATCATTTATGATGAAAATACATTGAACACATAAAAACAGTTTTTTTGAAAAATGACTCTTTCACCGTTATAAGAATTTGTCATCATTTAAAATTAGTTGACAATAAATTAATAATTTATTATTAATTTATTAAGGAAAATATTTCTATATATATTTCCTATGATAGGTACTCTTATTCATAACCAACAAACGAATGGCAAGGTTATAACATTCATATTTAATTAATATTATATCCCAATTCATTTATGCTTGCTGTTCTGTATACCACACACTATCAAATATTTTAATCAAATAAAATAAATATAAAAAAGTTGGGGTGTTATAATTATATTTCTAATCATATTAGGAACCATGTACCCCTTCTATAAGTGTGTAACTATTCATTATTGCTGAATGACGATGCCGCTGATTAACAGAGCCGCAACAACTGAATTTCATGTTTTATTTATTTTTATTTTATATAATCTATCTTATGATGGAATAATAATATTTTGGTGGTAGAGTCAAGGATTTTATTCCCATTGCATTTTAATGAATTTTACTCATTTATATAAATCTCTCCTACTCAATTATCTGGAAGTGTATAACTACTTAATCAGCAATTGAATTCTGCTAATAATTCTTATTAAATACTTCTCCTCTCATACTCATAATTTTACACCTACGCCACATTTCATTACTCCACTCATAGTATGGTATGTAGTTCATTGATTTGAGATTAATGGGATACATCCAATCTGTAGTCTAGGAAATACTAGGGGATATAGTGACTATTATATTTCATTATTTAAGTTGAAATAATCACGTGGGGTGATAAGTGAGATATCTGTTGATTAGATAGAGAGAAGGGGAAAATTGAATAATTAATTAATTGGATAACTATTGTATAATTCAGGGTTATAACCCTATCTTTAAAACTGAATCTATAAACAATCAGATTTCTTTATTAAAAAAAATATTGTAATTATTTCTTTTTACGCACACCAAGGACATGTCAAAATAGAAAACAGAATCATAAAACACATTTCTTTTTAGAAAAGTCAAGACCACAACTAATTCATTAATTTAGTTCAAAATATTCTTTGAATGGATCCTTTCAATAAGAACCCCATCAACCTGGCACAATTTTTTGCGAGGCTAGTATTTTTTTTCAGTTGAAATTATTTTGATAAATGAATAGATCCAGTTTAGATCACATCATTGGTTTTCATCAAGAAAATTAATGAACCATATTGTAAAGAATAATAAATTCATTGATCGATATGTAATAGGATGGGGATTTTTTGAATGTTACATTGATTGATTCTATATCACCATCTTTTTCCTCCACATGAGTTACCTATGGTAGTGAAATATATATTATAATTTAGATAAACTAAATAGAATGTTCATAGATCATTTTATATATAAAATTTAAAATAATTACCAATTTTACAACTATTAATAAATAATATTATGATATTCTAAATCAAATGATTCAATCCCTTCAAAAATTTATTGATTTTTCAAGATTCAATCCTAAAAAAACATGAAAAAACTTCCATAGGTATGAAATAGTTCCAAACCAAGAGGTGTCTCATAGGCATAGATTAGATATAATATGTTTTCTTTCTATATTTAAGTATCATCCAATGTATGGCTACACAACTTTTACCTGTGTAATTCTCTATTTGTGATGAAATTTTGAAGGATTTACCCCATTAATTTTAACATGTATTTAGGATTATTGATCTTAGAAAAGAGATCCTTTGGACAAAAATGTAAGTTGATAAAATATATATTTGTATTAAGAGAAATCAAAGGGTCTAAAAATATCTGATGCACACTAACCGTTCAAATTAAATCATATATTTGTATTCATTACCAAGTATTGATTAATAATCACATAAACTAAATAAAAGATTCTACTCGCGTAGAACTGGTTGACAAGTCATTGGTTGATTCTAAAAAATTGATATAGGGGATCATAAAATAACTTTAAATATTTCAATATAATATCTATTACTGGAGGGATGAATAATAGAAAAATTTTAAAATATACTTTAGTTGAAAATAATATTGAAGGACTATTTACTCTTGTGAGACAATTAGCATTAAAAAAATTCCTAGATGTTCCACCTACCACACACCGAAAAATATACCAACATTAAAACACCCTAGTACACTAAAAAGATGGATTAAACTATGTTTTGTTTATTTTAAATTCCATATGCTAGTGGGAATACCTATAACAACCAACTACAATCCATGGATGTGAAGAGTAATTCAATATTTAATATGATTCTAGAAACATTAATCCTTAGAGGCAACCTTATATGTATGATATTTAATACCCTTTCCTATCCCCACCATTTCTTGTTAATTCCCGTAAACCATCTACTACATATCAATAAGTGAAAGTTCAGAAACCCTTAATAGAGGACCTGATTAAATAACTCATTGGGATTCATACCAATTCCAGTAAACTACCATTAACAGTCATGATTTTGAGATAAATGAGATGAAAAGAGAGATATGTTAGATCTTTTATACCCTTAATGACCTGAAAAGACAACGTTTTGGTAAACTTCATACCAAATAAATTCTTATCCATCAGGGTGATGGAAGTAATAATTTATTAAGTATATAAAATAAGTTAAAAGTATTAAATAATCGCCACTATGTGATAAAGCTTGTAGTGGAACCCCCCCAAGGAACCTAAAGAGTTTATCCCTAAATAGAAACAAGAAGTATAAATACCCATGAATAAATTCCTATTAAAGAATGACATGTTATAGGACAGGATAGGATACCCACATATAGCACAAACTCCACTCCCTACTAGAATAAAATCATCCAATGATGTATCATTACCACAAGAGGTCTTAGTGACGTTCAAAAAAGTGGAGTTCAATATCCCTTTACTAGATTCAGTCCACCAAATCCCCAGGTATGCATGTTTTATCAAATATATATGAATAAAGAATAGGAAATATAATGTAATGGAAAAGGCATGTTTAGGTAGAAATGACTATTTCCTTATAACTACCAATTAGTTAATAAATGTCACGATCGATATACATTTACTATTACTTGAACCATATGTGAACTCCTATTTTTATTGCATTTTTTGAATTGGAAGAAACAAATAATTTCATGCATGTCTCAATTCTCTCTTCCTAGGATAATTTGGAGCTAAATGAAACTATGGTGTTTGTACACCAAGCCAATAACACTACTTTTTAATTAGTAATAATTTAATAAAATATTACAGTATGAGTGAAAAGAATGTCAGTCCCTGATAATGCTTAAATTTTATACACTAATGAATAAATATGTAAAACAAATTACCCTATCATTTGAGGTAGGTAATTTCAGAAATCTAATAAAAATATAATATATGTTTATTTGGGAAGACTTTAAATTTCAATCATGGAATAAAAAGTAAACAATAGCATTTTAGATTCAATGAAATAACCCCATGATGAGAAAAAATTTTTCACAAAAATCCATTATAAACTTCATTGTTGTTTTATATATAAGAATGAGATGATCGATAAAATAATTTTATTTAGAGAAGCCTTATAATCCATTTATTTTTATGATCAATATATTTTTAAAATGAGTTATATTTGGAAATAGTTTTTTTCTGATTAGTTTGAGGAAATAGCTAAATAATATTTTAATGATTTACACAAATAATCCACTGAAACATCTACCATACATGTATAGGAGGTGGACATGGATAATTATTTGTTTAAACAAACACTCTATCATCCACAGACACTATACATAAAAATATTTCTTTCTATCCTAAAATATGTCTTTCATAAAACTACAAACAAAAACCTACCTTTCATTGATTCAAATTACATGGTTTTATATCAATAGAATCGACTATTGGATGTTATAAAACCAAATGCCATGATAACATGCTTGTCATTGGGAAGGATACTGAGGATAATTCACATAACATGTCTAAACTATATTTTCTTATAACTTAAATCCATTCCTAATATATTTCTATAAAGGAGGATTACCTTGAACCTAATGAAAGTTGTAAAAAACCGCATGGATACTTTATAAACCTAGAATCATATACCCAATTCAAAAAATGATATCTATGAGTTCAATTAAAATTTTCATGAATAATACATGATTCATTATGGTGAAATATGATAATAGAGATCTAGTTCTCATTTGTATTTAGAACATTTGGAGGGTGTGTATTTGTTATTAGAGATTAAATCATGTGACCCGAAATTCCCATTTAACCACCCCTTTTATAAACCAAATGTTATATAGGATAACTTGTAATGAAAATTACATTTTGTTTTTAGATTATCATGGTATTTTAATGTTATAACTGATTTGAAAGTAAACAAAAAAACCACAGTTACATATCAATTGGTACTTTTGTTACTAATGTATTATCTTTAGGTTATTAAATTCCACTTGTGAACATTTAAAAACAATATGGAAAATATATATTTATACATGATTAGGAGCTTGTTGTTGGTATATCATGATGATTGTACTATTTATGGATCATGATTTTAAATCTATATAAATAATAGGGAAATTTTTTTATTAAATTCATTAAGACAAATTTAGTTTTAATGTTTCAAATGTGTCATTTATCGGTGGATAATGATAATTTTCTATGGAACATAATTTCAAAAATATTAATTGAAATAGTTTTGTTCAAGGTTGATATATATACTTTTTAATTAAACCACCATTATACATTTTAAATTATTATTAGCTATGAAGAATTTTAGAAAATGTTTCTTAAAGAATTTTGAAAAATTAAATTTCCTTTTACTAACCTGTTGAAAATGGAAACTGTTTTTAATTTGACAATTCATACTGAAATTTTTTGACATAAATAAAGTCAGCAGGACTAAAACCCCAAAAATATATCTACCCAATTTTAACAAACCTTTTTACGTGTTGTGAGATTCAAGAAACCATTATTTTGTGCATTAATATCCCATATGATTTTTGGGATCTCATGAGTGACATCCTATACTTCATATATTAGGGAAAACAACCCAAATAAATTACACACCATTAAAAAACATTTTTGGATAATTATTGTTGCATTGTATAAATATTATCTATATTTATTAATAAGTAAATTAACTAAATTTTTCTGACCATAAAGTACATAGATATTTGGTCAAAAAATTGGAAACAAAGACACGTTTTTTGAGATCTATGTTTTCATTATAATAATTTAACTTAGATATTAAAGACAAGAAGAGATTCAAAAATTTCTTTGAAGAATACATGAGTAGTTTATGCCACACAAAAATTGACGAAAATACAACTATGTAAACCTTAGATGACTCATTCCTTGGTGATAAATAGTATAGAGATTCCCAATTTCCATGGAATATAGACATGGTTGATTATTTTGTCACATAAATGATATGAAACTTATTTTATAATAATTAATATTTTAAAATTCTATTTAATTCACGATTTTATGTCTAGGAGGAAATTTATTTTATAGAATATATACAGTGACTAATTGATTTAGAGACATGTCCTTGAAGAAGAATTTAAATCCAGGCCTAAATTTTTTTCATACTCTTGTTTGTAGAGGTTATTTTGAACTACAAAGAACAACAAGGAGGGCTTTAAAATATTGATTATTTTGGTACACAAATTTTTAATACTAATATTACTTATATTAAACATTTCATAACTATAAAATATTTGGTGGAATTTCCACAATACAAGATATAAATCATAAAAATTTATTGTTTTTGTGAAGTATTTTATGTGTGGGGATTAAATATCATGTTTTCATTTCATAACCCTTCTGAATTTACCTATATATTGTTAGCAACATATTATGTTCCAATGGGGATTAATGAAAAATAAACATTAATTAATGATGTAGATCTTATAATTGAGTTTCTATTATCAAATTTTTTGAATAGGTTTGGAGTGTATCGAGACATATTCATGAACAAGGAATAAATGTTTTCTGAAATAACATTAAATACCGTATAAAAAGTACATAATCCACCACAATACTTCTAATTACTAACAACCTTTAATAAATTGGTAGGATGAGGTCTCAAATAGTGAAATAAACGTTATTGGAAATGATATTATAGCCTAACTAGAAGTAATAGAGTAAAAAGATATAGGATACACTATTGGAATTCAATACTACTTTTAAAACCTCTAGATATTCACCATTGTTTATTTTTTTAAAATAAGTTTTACTTTCGTTTTTATAATTTGAACAATGGATACAGGGCTATGATAAATGTAAATATTGACTTAAGTAAGGATAGTGTGAAAAAGAATCATTAAATAATGTAAATAAATGCGCTGGTAATGCAAGATTTTGAGAAATCCATTTCTTATAAAGATAAATAATGATATATTCATGAAATACTTATTCAGAAAAATATATTTTCAATATGAAGATACATTGATACTATTATCTTCCAGGATAATTCTTATACCTAGAAAGATACATCCAAATTTTACTAGACCATTTATAGTAACAAGTACATTTCTATTTTCTAGAGTTTAAATCAAAGCAGATTAGTCACAACACCTCTTCAAGGTGAATGGATACCAATTAAAGAATTTTCACGAAAGATTATGGAAGAAACCAATGGAGGAGTCCAAAACCATATTTATTTTCAATAAGGATATACCAATTTGACTATATCCTTTACACTTCTCAATACACATCATTATTTAAAGTATGTTATTCAAAGAGATTCATGGTCAAAATCATTAGAGGTTATTCCCAATATTAGCATGGGGTATATGAAATGTATGATCGGATATAAATACTTCCTATTTTATTTATTTATTTTAAAGTGATTTTGGTATGAAATAAAATAAATACACTAATAAAAATCTATTTTTTAATATATTTTTTATATTTTACATTATTATGGAATAGTTATTATTATATAGAGTGTTTCATGAATGAAAAATTGATTGTGAATTCCTTTTTATCTAGAAAAAAGTACATTGATTGTGTGGAGGGATTTCAATGGTGTGATTGTTTTTAGATTTGATGATTTATAAGTGAATATCACCACTTTTGTCATGGTTTTTATTCTTTTAAACTATGAAAATGGATGTCAATGAAAATATCCCGGAGGAATAAAAAAGAGTTCCATGATAAAACAATAACAACAAACATAAAATCAGATGAAATTACAATACTAATTGATTAGAACCTTTGTATCCTCTTTAGAATATATGTGGACATTTTCTATGAATTGGAGTAAAAAAATTAAATGAAAATGTTCTAAATGTTTTCATAAGTCAATATTATTACATGTGTGTGTATTCTCCATAAAATAATACATTGAGATAGTTGAGAGTCCACTGAATAAGCTTTACATTGATTCCATTACTATTATAATAAGTAATGGGGGATAACTACTATATTGTGATGATTTAGTTCCATGTTTAGTTGCACTCATATAAAAACTAGTAACACCATGACCCTCAATGGCCTACATGACCAGTAGAATTCTATTCCACAATAATCACAATCATACCTCTAATAGGAAAGGGGATGGAAACAAGATTCGATAAGGCATAACTATAATGGGAGACCATTTCATAAGGATCATGTACTTATGAACCGAACCAACTCCAGGGAGTAGTGTAATGAAATATAAATTAATAGAATTTAATATCAAGATATAAACCATGGATGTAGTAAACACAAGGGAAAACATCAGAGTAAGAAAAAATATAAACAAAATCACAAAAAGGGGGAAATACATACCCAACAAGAGTGATGTACTAACCTAAAAACAAATGTAATATAGGAATACTAAGAGAAAGATTGTATCTGAATCTCGATGTCTAGACCATTGTACATTGCTAATGCACCCTTGTATCCCTATGTTCGACAATGGTTTCCAGCAGTCTTCCCATCATCTTCATAATACATAAAAAATTCAAAAAACCCATATAGGGGTGTGTATATTCAAACTATGAATGATGAACCAAAATATTAATGGTGAAAAAGGAAGAATACAATAAAATTATCCAACTCAACCTAACGAATCAATGTCAATCCGAATTTTAGACAACAAACATATAAATCCAAATATATTGTATAAAAAGACCAAATGTATAGAGAAATGGGACCTTTATCTCAACATTTTATCTAAGAATGATGTGTCTACCAATAGCTCCATGTTTCATCTCTAATACCCATCATCAATTAAAACTACATAAGAATCTATTTATAGGGGCAAACCCTCTCTATTGTGCTCTAATAATAAGAAAGACACAACTCTAATCCACGCATCCCATGTAACCTCACAAAAATAAGAGTGATGGGGTCCACACCATTCAATTGTATTCCACATCCAAGGGAGCCGCAACTCCAATAGATGACTGTCACACAGCTCGAGTTCAATGATGGTGGAGTGATTCTTAGTAGGTAGATAACTCATTGCATATAGTATTATGGTGAGTATTAGACCTTATTTTGAGAATAATATGGGAAACATATGCCTATGTGTGATAGAGGAGTACTAATCATAGTAATACATTCGTAATGAATATGTGAAATACATGAACTCTTATTAAAAGGGAGTACTGACCCAAATATCATCTGTGTAAGAAATTTGCGAAACTCATGCCCTAGTGTAATATGGGTGTTCTGACCCTGATATCATCAATGCTAGGAATATGGAAAACCCATTTATTGGTGTATCTAGGGAGTTCTATCCCTAATAAAACTCAAATAATAGTCCTCTATCTCTAACATATACAAATTTCACGTGATTATGAATCACACTAGAAGCACCTCACAACATTTCTTTTAGGAAAAAAATCCATTATCATGTTATATGTGGAAAAAACACAAGGTAGGATACTCATGGATGAATATTTATATGAAATCATAGTATATATGGGTGATACAAGATTTATAAAGATGTATATGATGTGTATGAGGTCCACACTGAGTGTGGTATTTCTCGATCACTTTCCCATGTTCTCCCTAGACGCAGATTGGGAATCCATGTCTCTTTTCCCAATGTTCTCTCTAAGATACTCGTCATGTAAGGCTACTAGGATCTTATCCATGCATCTAAACTCATGACCATGTATTCCTACCCATTCCCCATGTAATATGGTACACAATGTTTTTTTCCACATTGGCCCTTGCGTGTGTTCTTCTTGAAAAATACATGGCCACCAAGGCTGGGTAACATGATGTGTATTTCCCCCATCATGGCATGAAATATTTAATTTCACCCAAAACCATACATCCACAGCTTGGTGGGATACACAATGTTTGTTTTTCCTAGTACCTAATGTGTAGTTGGGTTTTTAATAGAAATTTATATTCTTTCACAATATTTTATGATCCACACTCACAACTGTAAATATTACCCAGAAATAGTGGATGAAGCCTTCGACCATTATTTCTAAACCTTTGATAGATGAAAAATGGAATACGATGATACGATCAAAGACCCTAATGCTACTCATACACCTCTCTCTTGATCACATTGCCCCTCTGGATCCCAGATCCTTGGAGTTTCACCCGGATCCAACATTATTTCTAAATATATACATGGACTATCACACATCATCTCATTCAAGCCACCATAATGAATTCAATGGTACGATCATTACATATCCCATACAGAAAATATTTAACCATTCCTCCATAGTTCAATGGTGATGAATTAAATGAATAGAGAGAGGAAAATCCAATGAACAAAGTAAAATCTATCATTAGTAAAGTGTTATTGGAAAAATATTTCAATGGTACGATCATTACTTATCCCATGTTCAAAATTTTAATGAAAAGAGAAAATTTCATAATTGATGAGACCTACCCAAAAATGATTGATTTTGGTGAATAATATATTCATGAGTGAAGGGGAAGATCCATTGCGTCCACTACCGCTCGATCCACCTCAATATGAATGTTTGTCTTGGTCCAGTTCAGATTCTTGAAAGTGGAATTGTATAAACCTCTTATCAGATCATGTTTGGAATATATAGATAGCACTTGGGAAATAATTATAAGAGTGTATTTATATAAGATAATAATTTGTTCATATAATAATAAAATAAGTTATTTATTTATTGATTCTAATTAAAGGCACTAGCCAATAGCTTATTATACCAAACAACACACATAGACTATCCTTAGATTAAGCCTATGGTAAACCCCAAGTTATAGATCTAATTAAAGTCTCAGATTTATGTTATAAGATTCTATTTTGGAGTTATACCATTTTTAGTCCAAATATGTGAACATGCTATTAATAAATTTAAAACTTTTAAAATAGCAATTTTGTGCTCACCGGGCCTTAGAATCCCAAGAAATGTCTTTTTTTATGTATAAAAATATTCCTATGAATATTCCAAATTCTTAAACAAAAAACCAGTGTATATTAATTATCCCCCTTTATGTATTTTCAACCACTAAAAGAAAAAACTAAACAAAATTATGGGGATACAAATCCTACAACTGTCTCTATAACTCCCAACATCTCTCTTTAATTCTATCATAGATTCTACTAGTATAAACATAAGGAAACAAAATTCCCATTTAGTATCTTTCTAAAACCATCTACATCCACCACTAGTTACCTTGAAAAGAATATCCACACCCAATTATACGCTCATCTGGGTCGAAATTGTCCAATGAGTCACAGACACTTATCCTCAGATGCAATAATTGGAAAAAAATAACTAAATTAAACTATATTCATATGGTCAAGTGGTATACCACCTTGCTAACCTGACATAGATATTGGATAAAGGTAATGTGATCATTAGAGATTGAATACATTCCTATCCAAATCTCAATGATCCCCTACAAGGAGAGACATTTTCGAATATATTATCTCCTCATTACACTACAAAGTACAATGTCACCGGTCCAAAAAGGACTCTTAACATTTTACAGGAAGTCCTCATATTACCCTAGATGAACTTTAAACATTTCACAACCATCACTAGAAACAACAATAATTCAACAAGTGATAACACTAAATGAATCTAAATAGTGTAGTGGTGACCTATACGGTCTTCCATAAATGTACTCAAATGGTTCTATGACAATTATGGAGTGGTATGTATTGTGATACATACTCCACCAATGGTAGGTGATCCTCATAGATATGTCCCCGTAAGCTAACAATAAATCTCAAAGAATGTTATCCATACAATGTATCATCTTTTATCATTGTGTATTTTTCTAGTATAGAAACAATATTATGAAGGTAATATGAGTCCCAATGGAATCTTATATCATCTATTTAATCATTACATAAAGTGAGAATCATCGTATGACTGAACATAAATGGAATTTCATGAATCTAGACTACCTTCCTCATATACGGGAATCCCAAACACTCCACTCTGATCTGCTCTTATATGGGTAGAAGGTGGAACAACCCGGTGAGTTATTTTATAATAACTCATGAGAAATAATGAACTATATTCAATCATTGAATACACTTAATGAGAAACATAAAAATTATCATCTCATTTCAAAATTCATCTGCCACCTTGGTAACCACTTATAAAATGGAAGGACAATAAGAGTTAAAATCTGCATTAAGTCACAATATCTTTGTCCAGCAAAACCAAAACCAAATCCAAAGGATTTAACATAACCACCCATACCTTTGGTGTAATAATTAGGGAAAACAACCTCCTAAATACCTTTTACCATAATAAGACTAGTTACACATAACGTTCATGAAAAATTATTTCATTCTCCATACCTTCAAGAAATACATCCTGAATGTATCTTGTAGTTTAATAGTCATGAAATATCTTCCAATCTATATCCCCAAGATGTGACTCCATGACTCACTAATGAAGTGGATTGGTAACAACCATCAATTGGATCTATTCTTCACCATTCTCACCCATAATATTTATATATAAAGAAGTAAACTTTTCCATCACCTTACTCAAGAAAAGTGTTTAATGACCACATCATGACTATATTCTAACATGGACATGCCCTTTGGTGTCTTTGAATTCCATTTCCCATAAACCCATCTAGGTTCCACTGTCACTCCCATATTTGAAAATACATATCATGATATGTAGACCCTCAAATCTTGATTTGACTCAATGAGATATTCTATTTCACTTGCACTCCAAAAGAATTCCAAGAAACATCCTCCATTATATTTCATGATCCATATCTAACACTAGGAAAACACGGTTAGCAACAGATACGATGACCAAAAAACTATTCCATGAAGGGTTATGGATCTTGATCATAAGTCTTGTGAAATATATGGGTCATTTAACTTTCCAAGGGTATCACCAATAAATAAAAGCAACCTTAATGGATATAGTAAGTTATGCTCATTACATCGACATATCTAACATGGATCTAGTGATATCCCATATGGAGGTCCAAATATTAAATCTACTATGCCTCCATCCATTGGGTGACGTAGTCATCAATTATAGGGTGTGGATACTCCATCTAGATAGTCACATGAATCTGGGGATGAAAATCCACGATTGGACTCAACATCTCATCAACCTCTTAGGAGAACAACACAAGACTTCCCAAGAAAACACACATTGTCTTAAAAATTCACTTCTCTTTAGATTCACCCATCTATATCATTAGCTCTAGAATTTAAATAGGGGATTCTGATATGCTATCGCAAATATCGGGCCATCGAAGGTGGAATTCGATAAAAGAAAAAATTCCAATTGGGATGTAATAAAAACACTTCCTCAAGATTTATTTTTTCATAATACTCCACCATCACATAAAACTCAATATCAAAGCATTAGATTTGATATGGGTAAAACATTCCAATATGATAATAACATTCCTAAGACCTCTTAAAAATGATCCCATCCTTCCTTGTCTGGTATCACTCCATATCTAACGAGGATAACCCCACAGAATAAAATGTTTGCATGACAACATTAACCAGTAGAAATAATTTGACAACAGATGGAAAATTAATGTACCATACTAAGTAAACCATCATAAGGTCCCATTACTGATATGAAATGATTTCCAGCAAGTATATCCCTCCTCATAGAGTACGGTCACTCCATATACCAAAAAATATGGTCACTAATCCTCTCTTCCATATACTCTAACAAAATGGTCAATAAAAAGTCCAACTCTAGTACCACTATGATCAAACAATGCCTAAATTAAAGAAATACGTCTCATGAATCTATAATTAATCCAAAATCGGAGCAGATACGATATTTACTATACCTTTATCACATCTAGAGTATCAGTTCCAAAATTCCATACTTCTCAAAGTCATCTTTCCCCTGGGCTACCTATACATTTTAATCAAGGAAAAATACAACACCTAACACATAGAAATGACATAAAAACACACAAGTTGAAGGAAATAATCTTCCATTCCTTGACACTATTCATATGGCTGACATTAAATCACCCTTATGGTTTTGGATCGTATCACAAGGATACAAATCAGTGAGGAAAGAGTCCTTATTCCTTGTATCCTCAAGACTCACCAATAAGACTAATATAGGAAAAAATAACAAGGAAATTTTTATGAATGGAAATGTACTAAATCAATGAATAAGAATAGAAGATAGATCATACCTCATATTATGTTCAATGCCCATGGATCAGAACCCCCTCTATCTGTACTCAAAACATAGCATGATGGTTTGGGTAATCCCAAATATGATGAATTTTTCTCCCACATATAAAGCATTATCTAATATTTTTTCATATCAATAATCTAGGAGGATTCATATTTGAATTTTCTTCAAGAAATCAATGTCCACTATGATCCAACTATGATACATACCTGCATTTTTTGAGATTTGGCATGTGGTGGTCTACTACTTCTTATCCTGTCAATGATCAATTAATGGATTCTACAGATTCTATAGCCTCAGGATGAACACTTAAAACACTATAATCACTATTTTTCATTCCTATTTAGCTCTAAATACCATGATCCTACTCATTAATCACCAATTCATAAACGAGAGGTCCAGTATAGGTGTGAAACTCATTGGGAATAGGTGCTTAATCTCTGACCAAGAGTGTATCTCCTCATTATATGATGAGGTAAAAAACCCAACTAACTCTTTTCAACAATTTGGAAAAAGATTTTATCAAAAGGAAACATCAATAATGGAGGTTTCCCAATACAATAGAAACATCACTCTAAATACTTATGAAAAACCTCTATCGCCTGAGGTTTTGTCTCACCCCAGAATATAGGTAGTCTATAATCCTTTAACTCTATAAGAAATATCAATATTTAAAAATAATATTAACAATTATTTTGGATGTATGATTGTCGAATCCTTCATGAATGATCAATGTAACCAATGAAATGTGACTCCCCTCCTAGTTTGATTGGTGGAACTGATGCCCACTGATTTTCTGGCGCAACTACCTTGAGAAAAAAATCCTTAAATGGATCTTAATATAGTTAGGGCTGTCACAAAGATCCCAAATGGAGAATCCTAACTCAACTGGTCATCCTCGGTACCCTATATCTGTATCATAGCTAGCTATTATCATAGAGTCATCTTAAATTTAAAAGTCTTAAAACTGTTATATGAACATATTTGAGAAGATTACTCAAGAAGGATAGTCTAAGGACTCAATCCAATGTTGTGAATATACCATGTTCCATGAAACCTATTTTTCAATATGATGAGTCGATAAAATTTTTATCACATTCCTTGTGTATGGATATATTGGTAGCCTCACCAAATATAGGTTCCATTTCCAGAAACTTGCACTGAAGAGAGTTTAAAAATATTTATATAAGATCTCAACCAGTCCTATCCATGAGTTTTTCTCTACACTAACCCTAGGATGAACCACATTTGATACCACTTTGTAATGACCGAAACCACTAAGGCCCACCTGGTTGATATTAGGACGAACTGTCACAACCCCTATCCAACCTCTAATAGGATTGAGGATAGTGAATAGCATCAATAATGCATAAATATAATGGGGGACCTTTTCTTAATATACCAACATGCGTGGACAAAAACAAATTCATGATGTATTTTATAAGAATATAATGTAAAATACTACAACATATAAAGATAATCCATTCAATAAATACACTCTATAGAAAATATCATTGTAGGAAAATATATTAAATGATTTATAAAAAATAAAAATACACATCCAACAAGAGTGATTTCCCAATTTGATGACAATTTAAAAAATGATAATTTATAGATACCCAACTCCTAATATCCTATTCTTGACCTCCACACACAGTCAATAGACCAATGTATTCCTAATCTCCATCTATTTCACCACCAAAATTCCCATCGACTGCATAAGAAACAATATGTGCAGGAAAAGCCCATGTAGGATGGAATACATGGATACACAGGAAACCCTGAAAACCAAATGTAGAAATAAGAAGAATATAATAAAAGAATTCATCTTAACCCAAAAATAAATTTCCAATGTACAGTTAAGACAACAACCATAAACATCTATATATTCTCAATTATAAACCTAAATGAAGAGAGAGTGGGGATCTCTATATCCACATACTAGCTATGAATATTGTGTCTTCTCATAGCTGGAAGGTCAAACTCTAATGACCAACATCTATCAAAACTGCATAAGAATTCATTGGAGGGGCCCAACCCTCACAACTATTCACTACAGTTGAGTGATCCTCAACTATGATCCATGTATCACAATTATCCATACTAGAATATATGTGTAGGGGCGCATAACCTATAACTACAGTCTTTAGCAGAGGGAACCACAACTTCCATGGAGGACCTACACACCACAATATCTCATATATGGGGGAGTACCACTCCATTGGTAGAGAACTCATAACACGTCATAGTATGGGGGTAATAAACCTACCTCTGTGAAAAATTTGGGAAACCTATTCCTTGGGATGATAGGGGAGTACTAATACCAATAACACATACAAAGACAATATATAGAACATATTCCCTTGTATGAAAGGGTTGTACAAACCCTAACATGATCTGTGTAAGAAATATGGGGAACCTGTGCCCTGATGTAATAGGGGAGTATTGACCTAGATGGCATCTATGCAAGGAATATGGTGAACCCATGAACTGGTGTAATATTAGAGTAGTGACCCTGATAACACATTAATGATAACATATAGTCAATAACATTTCAAAAAATCTGATAAATAATAATCACATTAAAATCTCATCAAATAATTTCTTATATACCACAGGAAAGGTCACCATCATGTTCTGTTTGATGAAACACTCAGCATAGGCCACTCAACGGACAAATCAGAATCCAAATGAAGGATATACAAGAGTTAGAAGATTTATAAAGGCGTATAAGTGTGTCCGAGGACCACATAGTGTGTGGAGTTTCTCCTCTGCTTGGATGTATTCTCCTTGGAAAATTCATTGAAATATATAGCTTTTTACAGAGTGTTCATTTTGAGATATATCACGTGTATAACCATGTGGGGTCCATGATGTGCATCTAAACATATGCCTATGTATTCCTACTCATGAACTTTCACTCTGACACATAGTGTTTCAATACTCATGGGGCCCTTGGAATGTGCAGATAGAATATGGGTTTTCAGCTTTGGCTAGGTCACACAACACATATTTCAACATACATGGTTTGTGATATTTAACGTCACCTAAAAAATAAGATCTGCAGTCACGGGGGCTACAAGGTGTTTTTTGATCATAGTACCTTACTTGTAGTTGGGTTATTCATAGAAATTTCTATTCTTCCATGAATATTCTAAATACACACTTTTCACAATGAATCTCACCAAATAATGGTGGGGAAAACATTTGATCATCATTTATTATCCTCTAATGGATAGAAAATGGAATCCAATGATCTATTCGAAGAAAAAAACGTGTTTATTGAGACTCCTAATTGATCTCATCGCCAATATGAATCCTGGATCCATAGATTATAACCTGTATACCATATCATTCCTTGATCCATCAATAAACCATTAATTCACATGTCATTAATTTGACCATAATGGATTTTGGGGTTTGATCATGCTCAAAACCATCCCAAAAATCTCAATCCCTCCCCTGTAGTACAATGGTGAATATTCTGATGCATTGTAAGAGAGAAAACCTAATAAAAATTATAAAATCCAACATTGTACATGAATTATCTGATAATTATATCATAATAGGTATATCATAGGGAGATAATAATGTTGGATAAGAATAATTTAAATGTAAAAATAAAATTATTGCAATGGGATCATGTAATGAAATCATAAATGCATATCATGATGTATAGAAGGATATCCATGATCAAAATTTTATTGAAATGGGTAAAATCAAAAATTGATAATACATACCTCAAAAAGGATTTATCATTGGTGAAGAACATGTTCACTGAAGAAGATGAAACTTGTTGCGTCTATTACTTTTCAATTCCCTAAATCTGAACAATGGTTGTCCTCAAATATAATTTATCCAATGAGTAATTCTCATAACATACTCTTATATATCACAAGGGTTATGCATCTAACCCTTATCAAATGTTCATGAGAGGTTATTTATAGTGTATTTTAATTAGGTTATTTTATATAATAAACAAACAAATGATTTTTATATTTTTATTAAATTCACATGTTAAGGACTTCCCCTATTGGAAATCTCATGTTGAACAAATTTATGTCATGTATTGGGTAAAACATACATTATGGACACAACCACTATCAATGATTTCATATCCGATACTCTTTTTGGGATTTATTACACTTTTTAAGGGAAACTATTTTTGTGAGATATTAATATATTCAATATTTTTATAATATCAATCCTAGATTCACTAAGACATAGAATCTCACACCATCTATATGCATGGATCTAAAAGTATTCTTATGAATATTCCAATGTCTTATATAGAAAAAATTGATTAACTAGATTACCCCCTTCATGTATTTTCATCCCCAAAAATAACAATATAAAAACGTGGGGATATTGAGCTTGCATTAGGCTCACTCGCTACTAGGATCTCCCATGCATGATCTAATGATGTCTAGAAACACATATCCATTGAAATAAGATTACCTCAATGGGTCTTCCCAATCCCATTTACAACAACCACTGGGTACCTTGAATGTTACCTCCACAACCCATTCTCAGATCATCTGTGTTTACACTATGAAACAATTCGTGCACACTACATCATAACTAAGCTAATTGGAAAATACTAAATACCTAGTATTACTACAATAATAGGGTTGACTCTTACACCTCCTCACTAGATCGATGTAGTAACTAGAGAAAGGCCATTGTATATTTAGAGATATCTTAATTTCCTAACTGAATCCACAAAATCCTCAACATGGTGAGATATATAAGAATAGATGATCACCTTATCTAACTTCAAAGGTCATCATCATTAGTCCAAAATGGACACTATATATTTATATGTAAGTCCTCATCTACCCCCAAATGATCAAAATCCCTTTCACAATAATCACCATCACCAATGATTGGGTACTAATAAATAACTCCCACTAGCTCTAACTAATATAGTGGTGACCTTGAGGTTCTCCCACACATATACTCAAATGGTTCTATGTAAATTTTTTAGTGATAAATATTTGGATACATACTCCACTTACGATTAGAGATCCTCCCAGACATGTCCCTTAAATGTACCATTCAATCTCAAATCATGTTATATAGAAAGAGTACATAAATATTTTCCTGTTTATTTTTCTAGTGTTGAAACATGTTTCTCAAGAAAACATGAGTCCCAAAGGCCTCCTACATCCTATAAATAATCATGAAATTAACATAGAATCATTGTTTGACCCCAATAATATAGGTAACTCCATAATACAGACTACATCATTCACACACATGTTTCCTAATCTTTCCACTAAGATATTCCCTTTGATGGGTATGATGTAGGACAAACAAGTGAGTTAGTCTACGATCACCAAACAACCACTATGAAAACTCATCAATTATGGAATCCCAATCATTTGAAAAAAATACCATCCCATTTACAATTCCATTTATCACCTCGGTCTCTGCCTATAATCATGTGAGATATAGATATTTAAACTCATCTGTGGGCCACAATATCCATGGAAACTATAATTATGGCCAATGTATCTTGATATATCAACCTTTTTCTTTGGTACACTTGTAAGGGAAAAAAACCTCCCCAAAATCGTCTCCCTTTTGCATGAAGGTATTCACCAACTATCCTTTAACATGGATTACATTATCCTTACCTTCAAAAAGTCCATCAATAAAGAATCTAGTGAATATGTGGTCACACAAGATATCCTAGATGGATTCCCCAAGTTTTGACTATTGGACTCGATAAAGATGCAGAGGGGTAACAACCATTGACAAGAGGTACATGCACCATTCACACCCATTAGTTTTTATTATAAATGGTTCAAATTCTCAATCTCCTCCCTTGAAATAAATTGATAGAAAACATCATTTTGGGTATCTATATCCATGGCCACACCTTGGCGTGGATGTCAGGATCAAACAACCTCAACCATTGTGGGGTCAACAATCAATCCTTTTTTTGAGAATACATATCCCAAGAAGTCAACATTTGATTCTATATTTCACTCCTTTAGATATTCCATATTACATTAAATCCCATAGAATTCATAAAACCATCCTACATTTTCTGACATGTTACAGACATAACACTGAGGACAAAAGGGTGCCATTAAAGATCATCACCACAATCTATCATAGCTACACGGGGTCATCCAGTATGCTAGTGAATATATCTGGAGACCCCTTGAGCAATTTTATACCAAAGAAACACTCAATATGGAGGTAAACCCTACACATACTCACGAAAGATATACTTAGACTCCTCCACCATCACATGATACTGGATACTTAAAGCATCAACTAATTCAAGGGTAATACTAGCCAATATCATAATAATGTTCCTATAACATCTTTAAAATGAGCCCACACTACCATACCTAGGATCCATCCTTATACATGGAGGAAAAATACAAAAAAAATGGAATTACTAATACACTCACTGGTATAAATAATATAATCATAGATGATATATGAAAAAATCATACCGAGGAAAACACCATAGGGTCCCATTTTTTCTATGAAAGGATTTCATGTGATGCTCTCTATTCTCATAGAGTCAGGTCACCACATTGATAGAAATGTTTGATCACTTATCCTGTATATAGGAGATTCTAACATGAGGTTCATGAACAATTCCCCCCTGAAACCACTACATTCAATGCTTGGGATATGTATAGAAAAAACAATCTTATGTATCTGTGATAAAACTACATTTAGAGTATAAAAGTCACTGATAATACCATGAACACATCAAGAGTGTTGGGTTCACAAGACCTTACATTTCAAATCTATATTTCCTCCTTCCCACATATCCTATTTAATCATTTCCCACTCTATCACCTAACACCTCAAAATGACCTAAAACACACAAGTTGAATAAAATCATCCTCTAAAACTCGACACAATCCACTTTGGCTGACATTATATGAATCACATAGTTTTGGATCATATCACAATGAAACATCTTGGAGGGGTAATAATCAACTATCCTTTTATGATAAAGCCTCAAAAAAATTATAAGATGGTGATATAATAGAAAATTGATGTTTTTATGAAGGTAAAATTGATGAAGAAAAAAAGTAAATGTGTATATAGATCTTACTTCATACTATATATATAGTTACTAGATCATAAGCCCCCATTATTTTCCCTATAACTCTAGCACTATGGGTCATGTAATCCCAATCATGAAAATCATTTATTCCATATATAAATTATTTTATAATCATGTTTCATATTAATCTTCAATATGGATTCCTATTTAAATAATATTCAAGAAGACAAAGTCCAGTACATTCCCTCTATGCCGCAGACAAGGGTTTTTTTATCCCTAGAATGTGGTGGCATCCTACGTCGAGCCCCCATCAACTATCGACTACTTGATCCTATAGATTCCATAGATACATGATGTCCACAAAAAACTCAAAAATTCCCACGATCCTTTCCTAATTATCTGTCCATATCATGGACATTACAAAGAAGATCCAATACCTGAACCAGAGGTCTAATATATGGATAAAATTCATCATAAAACATGTTCTAAAAATCTACACAATAAATTGAATCATCATTATAAATCATGGTAATCTAACCCCACTAAATCCATGATATATTTTCAGAAAGTGTAGTCTTAAAAGAGACCATAGGTTCTGGTGGTGTCGTTCAAAATGGAAAACTAATACTATAGACTCCATCCCGGACTCTACTGGCTTAGGGTATGTCTCACCCCCTAATCCGGGTGGTCCATGATCTTTGAACTCTATAATAAATATAATTATATACACAATTATCTATGATACAAGACTGCATCATATTTTTTGAATAATCAAGCTAAACTATGGAAAGAGAGTCCCCTCATAAATTGATGAGTGGAAGAATTGATAATTTACCGAATAATATGACTACCTTGAGAATAGGCTCTTGAAGGGAGCCTCATTACCATGGCAGTTTTTATAAATAAATTACAATTGGGTGCCATCACTCAAATGGACATCATCATGACCCTTTATTTGTATCATAGTTGGATATTGATATAGAAAAATCTTGAAATTGACAAGTCATATCATGATTAGATGGTCATATCTGGGGAGATGAATCAAGAAGGATAGCCAACTGACACAATATTTTATGATTATTGTACCATTCCCCTTGAAACCAATGAATCAACATTATAAAATGACATGTATGTATCCAGAGTCCCAGTTTATGTATTCAATGGTTTCCACACAAAAACTAGTGTCCCTAGACTGAAAGACTTACTCACGAAACATTGACACCATTACTCTAATTTCATTACCAATACTCCCCATGAGTATTTCTATACAATGACCCAAAGATGAATGGAAATGATAATAATCTATAACAACCTAAACCACCTGTTCCTTACCATTCTGTAGAATTTAGAGCCTCCAAAACCCGAAACTCACCCCCAATTGGTCAGGGGTTAGTGATAAGCACATAGAAGGAATAACTATAATGGGAGTCCTTTTCCTAATGTACAATTACACAGGAACCCAACAAATCCATGATTTAGTGTATTGGAATATAATTTAAATGACTATAACATATAGATATAAACCTTGGCTGTAATAATGTATATGGAAAATAGCATATGATAACAATATAAAACAATCTTAAAGGGATAAAAATACAAACCCAACCAGAGTAATTTTACAACCTAAAAACAATTATATTAAAGGTATAATAAGAGTGAACCTGAGTCATGATCTTCTTGTCTTAACCACCATACATGGTGAATACACCCAAATACACCAATGCTCTACTATAGTGACAACTAATAAATCAATTATGTACATAATTCACAATAGAAGCTAAAACTCCCATGTAGGGGTGAGTATATATAAACCAATTAGGATTCCCCAAAAAATAATGGATGAAATTGGAAGAGTAAAATAAAAGTAGTTAGCTCAAACTAATAGAAACATGTCAATCAAAAACAAATACAACAACAAAAATCATCTATATTTAATCAATCATGATGACCAAATAAAGAGATAAAATGGATGTCCATCTCCCCAATCAAACTAATAATGATGAGTCTTCCCATAAATCAGAGGACCATATTTGATTCCCATCATTATGAAATAACAGAAAAGAAACAATATTTAGGGGCCTTACCCAACTAGTTTATATTTTATCCAATGTATCCACATTGTTGATCCATGTATCCCATGTAACATGTAACATCACAAATGTCTTTAAATAAAACTCCCCTTATGAATTAATTAAATTTTTTATAATGTAATATGGTTATATAAAAACAGGACTTATTTAGTTTTATCCTATCAAATTGAAAATACCATAACATATCATTAGCTTCTATAATATAGACATTGAATAATGATCATATTATTAGTATAAATATAAGGTTTTAACAAATCCAATTGACAAACATAATGGAAGTGATGGCCTCGACTGATAGGATTGTATGATATAAATCCCATTTATCTGAGATTATAAGGTATTGAGCATCATTGGGATTTCCCCATGACCAAGACCATACTGATATTTAAGAAAATAATCATGAGAAAAATTGTTTTCAGGAGAAGTTCAAACTCATCAAGATCATGACCCAAACAATCTTTGCTAAACCACCCCTTCAAAGTATTATAGTTTTACACATTAATCATAGATATTTTCTTTGGTGTATTTAATTGATATATATCAAGACTATAGAAATATGTGTTCTTACATTATTTTTTATAGAATAATAAATCTATTATTATACTATTATAGTTACATTAAAAATGATTTTGATTTTGATACAACAAAAAAATTGTATTTTTCGGTAGCATTCAATATCAATTAAAGAATTCATTTTGATGATTTAATTTATTTTTTAAATATATAATATTTTTATAAATTATTTTTATAAAATATTTTTTGTTAAATATAAATGATCACATATTTTTTATGAAGTCAAACGTAATATTTAAGGGCTCAAAAATTGTTTTTGATAAAGAACCCATCATTTCTAAATAAATATCAATAATTAATTTGAAAGTAAAAATAAAATTCTTTTCGAAATTTATTTTCATAAAGTGAATAATATATTTGGAATAAAATGTCAAAACTATCCAATGGTTAATTTTTCATAATTTTTTTAGACAATCGAATTCTTGGGAAAAACAAAAAAATTGGATAAATACATGGTTCATATTATGGCATCAAAACAGAAACATGGTTTAATGAATACTAAAAAATAATAAAAGAAAAAATATTGGGTATCCCTATAAAATAATGAGATTTTATGTGTGTTTTATTAATTTTATAGTGGCATTGTGAATCCTAAAAATCTATTGATATATTTTACTGTTTTAAAATCATTTCATTAAGAGTACGACTACCCTCCAAATAAAAGATGGTGTTATTTTATTATGTTCAGACCATGGAATTATAAAATAATTCAAAATAGTCCCATTTTGTACCAATAATAAAAAAACCCCATGACATGGTTTGTGGTTTTGGATATTTTATTATATAGAGTGAAAAAGCTATGTTTGATAAATGATAAACAATTACCCATACATTTATTCTATAAACCCACCCAAGATACCATTTCCCTTCACTAAAAATTCGTGGATAACTTCATTACTCTTTAATCACCTTTCTAGAGTCCTCCCTAGATAACCCTATGATGTCATGAAACTCTTTCCATGCATTTTGAGTCACGCGATCAAGAAAGGGATCTTCACCTTCTATTCCTTATTCGTGTTTATTTATTATATTATAACTAATATTTACAATTGATATTGTTGGGATATGTCTTTACATGTCTCTATTACTATACATTTTATTCACAAGTTATGAGAAATAAATTTTTATCTCATCAACTAATTTTCATAATTTCTGGTGATGCTCTTATCTTGATGAAATTTGATCACGATTTTCCATGCTAAAAAAACTGTGTAGCAAACAAAAAAACCATTTACTATAAATGTTGTTCAAAATTAAACAATTATATTTCTTTTATATCGCAATTACATGTATTTATTCTACACATCATAGTCATGTAATAATAATTAATGAAAAATTAATATATGATGTATGATCTATGCGACACACTTATGAATGAGAAAGAAATGAATGTGATGGGTGGGATGAAAATTACATAGTGCTCTAATGCATTGGGTAATGTTTAGTCTCATGATATGTAATTTTGGGATAGGTAATGAACATGATTCCTTTATGGTAATTTTTTATTCATGATTTTTGGGCATTAATCTTTGATATAGGTTTATGAAGAAGGGTTTTATTTTGAATCCCCATTTCCCATGTTTCATTTATGATACTCCTCTATATCATACCTAATTGTTCATGTTTTAGGATTCTCACCAATATTTTGACCCATTAATATGAATATTCTCTAACGTGTTTTATATTCGTCATGACATTCCATGTTTATTCTCTTACTGAGATTTATATCTCACCCATTTCATATGTATGTCACCATGTTATTGTATGGAATTCTAAAATACATAGAAATTTTTTTGCATGATAAGGATGTTTCCAATAATGTTGTTGTATCACAAGGTCAAAATTTCCTTCTATGTAAAAATTTCAAAATAGACAAGACATAACAATATTCTAGTATGTATTATTTGTAATATTATTTAATAAATGATGATTTAATTTGTAATAAAAATTAGGATTGTTAAAGTTGTAATTAAGGGAAATGTTTTTTTATATTTTGGATTATGTTTATAAAATTCAAGAGGAAGCATTAGAGAAAATAATAAATATATGAAAACACACATAAATTTTTTATGTCTTATGTTAGTGGTTTATAAGTAAAATACATCCTTTTTGGATAATGAAAAAGTATGTGGATCTAGCATAGATGTTCAAACTGGTAAAATCTGAAAACACCAGGTTGAGCTAGAATCATGCAAGAATTTGTGAATTGAAAATATTATTTCTGAACACAGGGTCTGAGACATCTGGTTGAAATACATTGGAAAAATCATCACCTCATTACAAACCAATATTAATGTAAAAATACATAAAAGAAATTATGTTAAAAAATAGATCAAGGATAAAAATTATTGAAACCAATAAATTAATAATTTAATAAAATAGAAGTAAATTATATGTTATCCCTTTAATTTAAGTAGATTCCCCATTTCTGTGTTTAATAGATTAAAAATACATATCACTAATTTTATTTTTTATTCTTTCCAGCGACATGAAAATTGAGGAATCTGGTAAAAGATAAATTTAAATGGAAACGTGATAATTGTCTCTACATGATTACATATCTAATTGTAGAAAGAATCGAAAAACATAAGAAAATAAACTCTTAGTTGAATGATGTTATAAATAGAAACCTAGATTAGAGGAGCATAAAGACCCCATATGTGATAACTAGATGTTTTTGAGATTTTTATACAACAAAGTCCTCAAAATTTTAGTGGATCATCTAATCCTTTAATCGTGAAACAATGGATCTACTCCATTAATAAGATCATCTCAATCCTTTAATGTTTCGAAAAGGAGAATGTTCTTCTTGTTTTTTATCATTTCGAGGGAGATGTGATAATTGGAGGGAATTGATTAAGATTTCAAATCTTGAGGAAGATATCAAATAGAAAATGTGGATGTAAGTCGAGAAAATGTTTTTCGATAATGTTTTTCCTCTCACTCTATGAAATAAAATGGAAAGGGTGTTGCATTCCCTCATGAAAAAAATAAAAAATATATCTCAGTGTAAGAGTAATACTATAAATATCATGGAAAGTACACCACTATCACTCTCATTACTCCCAAATACATGGATGACCAATTATTTGATGGGCTAATACCTGTTATATGATAATCCATTATGATCTGAGACTTTGATAGTTATGAGAAAATTGGCTGATGTTCCCCCAAATTTGAAATAGAGATCAATTATAAAAAGGGTATCAAAGGGATAAGAATTGAAATGTGGAGATTAATTATATAATTCTAATGGAGAAATCATATGGTACCATGAAATTTAAACTGCACACTTGTGAATGGTGCCGAAAGAAACACCTCATAAATAGCCTATGGGGAAAAAAGAAATACATTATATACACTAATGAACGGAACCTTGAAAATGATTTCTAATATGTGAAACTAATAATTTTTTAGAATATATGAACAATCTAGTCAAACCCTAGTGCATTATTTATTACTTTAAATACAAGGAACCTGGCCACTTTAAAAAAAAGTTAACTATGCCAAGTGTTTTTAGAGACATCCAACAACCTCCATGGAAACATTGGATAATATATTCCATTTAAATTTACAAGGTGGTTCCTAAAAGTCATGTGTTTATATATATGCTAGTAATTCATTCAAGAATAGTGTAAATGAATTTTTAATTTGGTTATACACATTCTTCCATATCATAGAATTTTAGAAGATCTGTCAAAACAACACTATAAATCATTAATTTGGAGATGTAAATGAAAACATAATATCGGAGAAATATTTCATCACAAATATATAAATCCACCCTTGAAAAAATATCTAGGATGAATTTTCCAATGAACCCTATTATACTCCTTTTTGTGGAATTTTATGTAATTCTGGCCATGGATTGACTTTCCCTAAATAGATCCAACATAAAATTACATGATAAGGAAATCACTGTATTAACGCGAGTGGACCCACAATTTTGTACAAGTGAAAGGTGTAGGATGAATCATATTTAATACTAAAATTTAAAGAATGTATAGCCTTTTACTATGAGAAATAATATATGTATATATTGATTATGTCTAATGAAATAATTATACTTTATGACGTTCCCATTTTTTGAGAATACAGTGACATGTTTTCTAAGTAATTTTATTGTCTTCCTCTTAGACCAGTGGATGAATTTTCAATCGAGCATATACATGGGGTGTAACCATTATCCATGAATATGTATAGAATGGATATTTAGGAACATGTGGATCTAAGGAAAAAATATAGGAGAATATAGATAAAGGGTTTATAGGCCTAAGTGCTTCAACATGGGGTGCAACTATAGTCTTCATCAAGAGGATAGATTTGAAAATGTGCCTTTGCATCAATAATCATGTTGTCAACAAGATCGTGGTTAAGAACAAGTATCCTATACAATAGATTTAGTGATTGTTCAATCTTCTATAAGGGGAACAATACTTATTCAAGTTGGATATGTGTTTGGGATATTACCATGTTTGGGAGAAGATGATGGATGTCTACAAGATTGGTTTTTTGTGTGAGGTATAGGCCCTATGTGTTCATATTAATGGTATTCGAACTTACTAATTCGAAAAATATAATAATCGACACACTGAATAGAGTCATTAGAAACTACTTCAACAAATTTTTCCTAGTCTTTATACATGATATTCTATAATACTTCAAAAAATATGATATTTAGGAGAATTTGATTACTATGTTGAAGACCTTATGAAAGGAGAATATTTAGGCCAGTTACATCAAATGTATGTTATGGTAGAATAAAGTATCATTATTTGGGTATATCATTAGAAGAAATGGGATATCTATGGACCCTTCAATGAATGAATAAATTGATGGATGGAAGAGGCAAACATATGTGTCATATATCTATAGTTTCCTCATGTTAGATAAGATTTATGAACAATGTGTGAGAAATTTAACATGATTTTAAAATACTCTTACCATGATAATATGTAAGGGAGTCATGGTTTATTGGAATAATGGATTTTAAGTGACATTTAAGGAAAATAAAATTATTATTATAACATCCCTTGTGCCCACACTACCTATAAGCAGAGAAATATTCATGGAATTCTGTGATGCTTCAAAAATGTAATTGGGAGGAATGTTAACAAAAATGAAAAACTCATAGCATATGCTTCAAGTAATATTAAATATCAGGAATAGAAATTCTGGATGCATGATCTAGAGTTTGACATAGTGATATTCAATTTGAAAAATGGTTAAATTATATATTTAGAGAGAAGTTAAGAAATATATACAGATCACAAAAGCCTCAAGTATATACTCATTATGAATGAGTAGAATATAAACAAATGATGATGGTTATATTTGATCATGGACCTTTACTGCTTAATCCACTACAATTCGACTAAAGAAAATAAAGTGGTTGATATAATGCCAAGAAATTCTGAATTAAGAACATTGTATTTGATAGATAGTATGACACACAATACAAAGTGTGTAAGGGAATATAACATCCTAATACGTTATAAGATATTTTATATATTAAATATATTATATATATTATATATATTTCAACTAACACAACACCTTGTTAGCTTTTATGACATGAAATAATGATTATCTTTGATGGATTCCTTTACATGCAAGACTGAGTTTTACCGAACAAAAATATATTATTAAAATAGTATTATTTAATATAATGGGATATAAACTATACACTAAAGTAGAGGTTATATATATTATTAACTATCTTATGAAAATATATGGTTTACAAAAATTTATGATTAATTCATTGATTTTCAATTAATTAGAAATGAAAATATAAACCAATTGAATATAAAGGAATTATTTTCATTATTAAAAATCTATTTTATCCTAATAAATAGTATTAATTAAATTTTTTAGTGATAGTAATATAACATATAAATTATATATTCCATTCATTTAAAAGATATTACAAGAATTATATATGAACCAACCAAATATTTCAGAGAAAAATCAATATTTTTATAGAAGCAATTTTACCACCTTTTAATGGAGAACTCATTTTAAATTGGAATTTTTAAACAATTATAAATTTAAATGAAAATTTATACTATATTTTTAAAATACAAAAAATTAAAATTATGTTTTAGTGATTTTTTTTTTCGAATTTTTCTGTGAAGATTCATCTATTGATGAATAGTGAAAAATAAAAATTATAATTTGAATATTTCTTTTGCATATAATTTTATTACAGTGTTAATTTATATTTTTTACTGGTTATAAAGTCACATTATATAAATATTATACAAATTATTTCAATTTAGTACATTATAATAAATTTTAAATAAAAATAAAATATAAAAACATATCAATCATTTGAAAGTTATTAATTTAAAAGCTCGCCTTATCATCCTGTCTGTGGGAATAAATTTAAATTAATTTCAACCACTTATATGATTTGAATTTTGAAAAATGTAATCAAAACTTTGAATCATTATAAATTAAAATTTTTAATAATGGAATGTTAGTTTTTTACCAAAAATATTAGTGAATGTGATTAAAACTAATTACAACCATTAAGAGAAAAATGAACATAATAAAGGACCAAACCCTAAACCGATGGCCTAAATTGACTTAAAAACATGTCAAAAATACACTTCATGGAAATATTATAAATTTATACTCATTTTAATTAAATTTTCACCATTATTGGATCCACATAGAATTGGGAAAATTTTGGTGTTATTCCATTTTGAAAAATTTAAAAGAGTGCCACTACTCATCCATTATAAAAATGAACTCACCACTCCCAATTCCTCACACATCTCAAGCCACTTTGGATCGACACTTATCTACACAAAGATCTCATAAACATACCCAACCTCATCCTATAATCCTCACATTTGGAATATCGTCACCCAATTAATCCCTTCGGAAGAATCCAAATGATGTTACCTGAATAAGAGCTAACATCCTTCATCAAGATATTTAGTTTTATTTTCATTTTCCACTCCCTCACCTCCTATTAATCAATGAATATATAATAACATAAGTATTAAAAATATATGGATATGTTATTGTATCAATATTTTTTCCTAAACATAGACACAATTTTATCTAAGGGGTAATAAACTTACCATTTATGTGTTTGGAGAACTACCACCTCATGAAATAATACTGTTAGTTTTTCATTTACCACCTTTCATGGTTGTGAATTATGATGGGAATGATATTTATATATTAAATATATATATATATATATATATTATTTATTGTGTATTTATACTTTAATACTTGTTTTATTACCAATTCTTTTATACATTCACTTTTCTGTAAATATGATAACATCGTTTGGGGAAGTGTGTACTACCACCTCCTCAAAGCGACGTGATTCGTTCACACTATACGTGGAACATATTAATTATGATATTTTTAAACAATATGTGAAATATATGAAATTAATATTATAATTTAATTATTTTATAAATATTTAGAATTTCCTTTTCATTATTTTAATATGAAAAAGAAATGGATGTAGCGTTCATTTATACGTATGACCTACCATCTACCTGAACATAGTATTTGATTTCTTCTCTCCAAATATTATGGATTTTCATATATATATATATATATTGGATATCTATATGATATTTATATAATAGCGTTCATTCTGTAAAATATGGATCAATGAACAAATTAATAGGTAAAACAACTAAAAGTGAAAACATGCTCGATAAAATTGGAAATTAACAGCCGAAACAGATAAATTAATGAACGGTTATTAACAAACAGGTACAACATTATTAAAATAAGAGTATTTATTATATTATAAATATGATTATTATTCTGGAATAAGTAATTAACATATTTAAACTCTTTATAAAGAAGGTTAATGTATTTTTACACAAAAATAAATCCAAGGTAATAGATTTTGATCTAACATTTTACATTCAAGAAGCAAATTTCATATTCACCACATAATTACTTTCTATTGTGTATCTACTTCTAATATGGATATATTATATAATGAAATATTATTTATTCATGATATTTTTTGTTTAATTTTTATTTACATCTTCTATGGGTATTTTAATTAAAAGTGCCCAATTAGAAAAATATTTCATAACACAATTATTGTTCATTGGGTTATATTAATTCCTCATTGTCGTCAGTACTCTATGACTATACGTGTAATAAATTTTTACTATCTATTTTTTTATTTAAATTGTTTTCTTTCGATTTTATTTAACACACAAAATATATCCTTTTATTTATTATCACATAATCTTTATGGTCTTTTCAAGGGGTAACTTCAAAATCACATTTTGTTTAGTATTATTTAGACCATAATTTCCATCAAAAGAAATTATTTTATCATTATATAATAAATAGTTATATTTTTTATCCTATAGTTATTCATGAACCTTTTAATGATAAATTATCATTACTAAACTATTTGGTTCTTAAGAGTTTTAATATAATCTTTTTAATAAAACCAAACTACATCCCACTCTTTAGTGGGAGAAACTAGTTTTTCTAAAACTCCTTCTTTATAAAAGGTTTTCAAAAACTTATTAACATTTCGAAAATGATTTACTGAAGACATATTTACCTTTTTTTACCTTTACAACTGTTTTAAAAGAAACATTCAAATTGGTTTCCAATCATGGTACTTTGATAACTTTTTACAATGAAAAATGAATGTTATTTTTACCTCATATGACGTGAATGAATTTACCAACCGTTGGTTATTTAAATATTCATTTTAATGATTATATCATAACATTTAATGAAATAATTTTAAAATATATTTTTCCAGAAAAGGATTTTTAATATGGTTTTCTGAATAAATAGTATATTTTCCTCATGAATATTTTAAAGGATATATTTTTTATATTTCTATTCATCAATAAAAACACATTATTTTTACTAACCATAGTGTATATTTTATTTATTCCATCTGTATCCTTTCTATGGATTGTTTTTGATTGAATTTTCTTAGGATAATATTGTCATTCACCTTATTTCATTGTTAGATCCCATAAAATATTCAATTTCCTATAATCATAAGATATTTAATTTCACCTAATTATGCATATCATTTATCATTGATATTATTGATTTCCTAAATAGTATACCATTTTTTCATATGGTGTTTACTTTGACAGTTATTTGATTAATTATGTGAAAAAGGCTATATCTGTATTCTTTATTCAAAACCTATATTTGATAATTCATATTATTTATTTATATTATTAAATATGATAAATGATTTGTAATGACAATGATGGGTGGGACCTAGAAATTATATAAAACCTTAATTCATTAACTGGTTCTGATGAGGAAAATAAGTTTCAAAAATTATACTGTTTTTATCCTATATATTTATAACATCTTATGAAAGGTATTGACAGTATTGGTTTTCATGTACCTTAGACATGCCATCAAATCATTAAATATTTATTTAAATTAGATTTAGTTATGAATTATTCATGATATTTTTATAAAAAATATTTATGGATTCATTTCATTCGTAGTTCATTGATTTAATGGTATGATTTTCAATTTTAGGCCATTCCATATTTATTTTATCTAATATAGTTATTTTGAAGGCATGTGTTTTATTTTATTTTCATGTACATATATTTTATAAATACTTTTATTAGTTTATTGACTATATGGAATGTTTATTTATCTGTTCCCTCTCAATATTTATTATTCTTATTAATTCATCTTTTTCTATTATTTACCCTTACTGAGCATTTGAGATCACCCTTATTATGTTTCATTTCCCCTAGAATTGAATTATTTCACGGTGAAATATGTGCAAGGATATTATAGAGGGCATAAAGTCTTCCTAAAATAATTACACTGTAATTAGTTTATTATTTATGAAAATAATTCTTATGTATGTAGCTTGTTTACCAATAATACTAAATTTATTGTTTTTTTTGAAATTATTTTCTTATTTCTTATGTCAATGTAATGGTAGTAGACACAAGCTCCAACATCTGGGGTTGGGTCTCTATAGTTTGTATGAGATAATTTTTTTAGCAGCCATAGGAACTATATTTTATAAAACATATATTAGAGAACATATTCTGAAGTTATAATTTGAGGATAAGTATAGAATAAGATCCTAAAGATTTAGTTAAATTAGTATTATGTTGTTTTCCAAGAAATAAATTCATATCTAGATACTACAAGTGAATGTGGTTTTGGGTTGGATATACCAATATGTAAAAAATAAAAAAATGTGCATTTTTTTCCGACTCAACATAACATGATACATGAAAATGGGCCTTTCTGTGTACCAATATTGACACTCATAGGGGATACGCTTGGGAAAATTCATGTTTTCTTTGCAAACAATTATGAAGTATTTTAATATATAAAGATAATAAATAATCTAGGTTAATCATAAGGTGTTTTTGTTTTGGAATAAGGAGGAATAATTTATATATCCAATAAATTATTTTACATTTGTATCATTACGAATTTTTTTACTCACAGTATACATTCTTTTTTTAGTAAATGGATGGAACCCTATAGATTCAAGTTAACATTGATTAAGACTGCCAGGGTCTTGATAACTAGAAGCCAAATTATGTGAGGATAGGAATGAAAAAAACCATGTTTATTCCAAATTATTTATCATAAAATAGGATAAAAACATATACCTAAACCAACACACGGACTCACCAAAGTACATAAGGATGTAATTTTCTATGAGCTCTAGTGGAAGAGACCATTGAGAAAAGAAGGCTCGATTTACATGATGCATGAAATTTGGATGGAAACACCAATGAAAGAGTCTTAATGGAACAGGGGAGTACATTATGTGTGTGAATGAAAGAAATAATTCAAATAATTTAGGATATAAAACGAAGAGTACGATGGATGTAAATGAAACTCATCATAAAGAATCCTTTATAGTTAGTTTGCTTAAGTTTTGTGAACCCAGACATTACCTGAGTTAATTCCCTCTTATAAATTATAAAATCTATACAATGTAAGTACCTATGTGAGAATAAATAGATAATTTATTTATTTATTGAGGTTGTATTGATAACCATAGTTAGAATTAATTTAAGGTATTAACCTTATTCCAAGGATGTACATCTTATTTATCATTGAAATTATATAAATATGGTTTTTTAAAACTAAAGCATGTATGTCAGGTGACAAGTGATCATGTCTGAAAAGGTCAGGGGTCTTAAACCCATGAATGATAGATGATAAGGGTCTCATGCCATCCATAGTCCTAAGGAATGTCTTGGATAATATATCATTGTTTTTAGTTAATAATTTTGATGAATAAATTTTAATGTGATCCTGTATTTTTAAATTTTAGGTTCAGAGATTAATTTATTGACCATATTGGTTTTGGAAAGTAGTTACAGAAAAATATAAGGTATTTTTTTATGGGTACTATAATCTGTTTAAAAAATATTTTAGTCCTTAAAAAAAGCGATTAATTCTAGGATATTGATTTTATAGTGCAAATAAAATAATTATAATTTTATTGAAACAGAACCAAAATATGGAATCATTATTATTAAATTTAATCCTATAATGAATATATATTTCTTTATATAATTTGTTAAAAAAATAATTCCTCAATATTAAGAAATTTATCTTTAAACAAAAATGATATTGAAATACCTACATTTATATTGAATCGGTGGCCTTTTAAATCATCATAGATTTATGGATTTTAGAACCTCAACATTAGATTGATAATTCACTTTTTCTTTAATTTATTACCTTAATCACTCCCCATAAATATTCACACTATTCCTACATGTACAAATCTACACCTTCCTCTAACATTCCCCTTCATAGATACCCAGTTAAATGTAAGTCCATGTATCCTTTGTACTTCCAAATATCTATTTTGAGGAGGATGTTTTAAAAAACCTTATCATGATGTAAAATTTAAAAATACTAAATACCAAACAATTTATTACCATTATTGAGTCAAAATTTTGTGGTCTCAATTTATCTGAGGTGGGGAGAATGTAATGTCCCAAAATTCCAATGTAAGATCATTGTATTCGATATCCTATACTATACACAACACCAAGCGTGTAAGGGATTATAATATCAGGTGACATTAAAATATATTTACTATTTTAATTATAGTCAATTTATTATATATATTTAATTGAACAAATACCGAGATAGCTGTAATTTCATGAAACACCATGTTTCTTCGATGGATTGTGTTACACGCATGGCTGAGTTATACCAAACAACAATATAGAATTAAAATATTATTTTTTATTATAATAATATATAAATTATAAATTAAATTACTATTTATTTATAATATTATATGCATTATGAAAATATATTTCTTACACAAATATAATATGAATTCATTTTTTTAATTAATTAGAAATCTAAATATAATCCAATTGAATATAAAATAAACACTTTCATGATTAAAGAGATGTTTTATCCTAATAAAATTAGGTAATTTAAATTATTGAGTGATGATAATTTAATATAAATATTATATATTCAATAAATGTATTTTTTATAGTCATCCAATTGATTTTAAAATCATCAGAAAAGAATAAACCCAATATTTCACAAAGAAATCAATATTTTTCAAAATGGACATTTACTGCCGTTTAATGTTGAAAATATTTTAAATATGAATTATAAAATATTATTCATTTAATATGACATAATAATCATTATTATTTAGATAGAAACATTAATATTTTTAGGTTTAATTTTTTTTATTTTTCTGTGATGTATCAATTTTTTATAAATAGTAAAAAACCGAATTTCGATTCAAAACATATTATTTATCTAATTTATGGATAGTGATATATAATATATTTAATTAGTTTTGAATAAAAATTATATCAATTAAAGAAATTTTTTCCATTATATTCAATTTCATAATTAAATTACAAATACAAAACTTATCAAACTTTTAAATGACTTTTCATTAAAAACACCATTGTCATCTCGTATGCGAGATTATATTTAAATTAATTAATTCTACTTATGCGATTATTATTTATAAAAATGGATTCCAAATTATTATTCCGAATAATTTATATTTTATAATAAGGTAAAATTTGTTTTTTTAAAAAAAAATTATTGTATGATATTTGAAATAATTACAATGATTGAGAAAAAAAATTACCATAGCAATGGGCGGAACACTATTCTAAGGGCCTAAAATGACTTATAAGATTCTCCAAAAGGAATTTTATGGGAATATTAATATGCTATAATCAGTAATATTTTTTTTAATAGTTATTGGGGAAATATGTTTTGGAAAAAATGTGGATGAAAATCGCTTTTTAGAAATTTAAATGAGAGTCACTCCGCCTCCACTATAAAAAGTCACTCACCTATACAACTTACTCACACCAAAAAAGAAACTTATCTTGACAAATATGTTCCAAAATGGATACTAAACATCAATATTCTATTCCTAGAACCATCAATAAGGGAATAAAATTTTCAAAAGATGCCTTTTGTGGTAAACTAAAAGGATTTACCCAAATAAGAGGTAAAATATTTCTTCAAGCTCTGTATTTTTACATTCAGTATCCACCCTTACAAATGTGATTATTCAATGGTTATATAATAACAACAGTATCATAAATATACATAGATTTTGTTTTATTATTTTTAACATCTAAACTTATGCACAATTTCATTTAATGAGTAATTAAAATATAGTTTATGTGTATGATGAACAACCACCTCACAAAATGATGTCGTTCATTTTTCATTTACCATCGTTCATGGATGAGAATTATAATAAATGTAATTTTTAAATATGATATATATATTTAATATTTAATATTTATTTATTATTTCATAATTATTTTATAACAAATACATTTATAATTTTAATTTTGTGTAAATAAGATAACTTCGTTTGTGGAAGTGGGGATTACCACCTCCTCAAAGCGCTGTGATTCATTCAAAAAATACATGTAACTTATAAAATATGAATATAATAAAATTATGTGACGTATATGAAATTAATATTATAGTGGAACTGTAATATACATATTTACATGTTAATTTTTCTTATTTTTTCACGATAATGAAATGGAATTAGCGTTCAAGCGTACGTATGACCTACCGTCCCCATTAACAGTTCATTTCATTTATTATTTTCAAATATTATGGATTATTATAAATACATATATTCTAGATATATGTGGTATTTATATCATGTTTTAAATTAATTATATGATGAAACACTGATATAATTAAAAGGGAAATCAATTAACATGTCATAACTTACATGAGGAACTCGGTAATTACCACACGATGTAGTTAAAATAAAGAAAGGTTATTAAACAACTATTGATATGATATTAAAATAATAAATTATATGATATTATAAATATTATTATCATTATTGTATTAGTTATTAAATTGTTTAAACTCCTTATAAAAGCGGATAAATTATGTTCACCCTAAAGAAAACACAAGGTAAGGGATTTTCATCTCACTTTGGACATATATGGAATAAATGTTGTATTCAAAACATAATTTGGGGATTTTAAAATAAGATACTAAAATAATATATTATATTATATTACAAATATTTTTATAATTACTTTATTAGTTATAAACATGTTTAAACCCCTTATAAAAGAGGATAAATTATGTTCACACCAAAGGAAACACACGGTAATGGATTTTCATCCCATTTTTTTTGTTGAGTTTATAAATCCCTTTATGATGGGTCACATCATGATTTATGTTTTCATGGTAATTTTTTTTATATTTTAAATATTTCTTCTAAAGTTATTTTAATTAAAAGTTATTCATATGTAATGAATTTAATTACCCAATCCTCTTCCTCATTCTCGTTAATATTATAAGACAATGTGTGTAATAAATTTATACTATATATTTTTTTTATTAATTTTTTTGGATTTACATTTTTTAAACATAATATATTCATTCATTGATTATCACATCTACGTTATGGAATTTTTAATGGTTTAATTTACAATATCATTTTATTCAGGATTATTTACACTTGAATTTCTATAAGATGAAAATATTTGACAATCTATAAAGACAGATTAATTTTCATCTCCTATGGTTATTAAAGTCCAATTTCAAGTAATATTACAATTTTTATACTATTTGTTACATAAAATGTTTTATATAATATTGTTAAGAAAACCAGACTTCATTTCACTCATTAGTCGGAGGACCTATTTTCATCTAAAAATCTAGATTTATTAACTGTTCTAATGAATGTTTTATCATTTAAAAAATGAATTAAGAAACACATTTTTACCTCCATTGAATTTTTCAAATGTTTTCAATGGAATAATCTTTTCTTTTTTTAAACAAGGTACTATCATAACCATTTTACCTTGCAAAAGTAATGTCCTTTTTTACTTTGTTTGACATGTACGAATTTTCCTGTCTTTATTTATTTTGAGATTTATTTTCATGTTTAACATTTTCCATTAAATGGTAATGTTTTTAAAACATATTATGAATAAAAATTATTCTCAAAATTATTTTCATAATTAAATGGATATTTTCATTAAAAATTATTTCAAAGATCTTTTTAAAAAAATTCATTCATCAACAACTACAACACATTATGTTTACTCCACATGGGATATGTTGTATTTATCCCATCCATATCCTTCCATTGGATGAGTATTTATTTATTTTTATAAGGATGGTATTAATATTATCTTCTTTTATTTCTTTTTTAGTCTCTGTAAAATATTCAATTTTCTTTGATCAATAGACCTTGAATTTATTCTATTAATCCATATCCATTATCATGGAAATTATTATTTCCTAAACAATAGAACATTTTAATATATGGTATTTACATTGATAGTAATTTTATTATTTAAGGGAATATTGATAATTCCATATGCCTTATTCAAAATAGATATTTGATAAGGCATATTATTTACTTCAATTATTTGATATGAGGAATGCTTTGGATTGTAAATTAAAGGTGGGTACCTAACATTATATATCCCCTCAATAAATTCATAGGTTATTATGAGAGAAATAAATTATGCAGATTAATCTAGTTTATACATGTAGTTTCAAACTATCATATGAAAGGTATTGATGGAAACAGTTTTTATGTGCCAATGGAAGGACATCCAATAATTAATCATTTAGTTCATTTTATTATGTATTATTTAGCCAATAGATTTTGAATCCACATATATTTAGATGAATTACACTCTTAGTTAATTGAATAAATGGTTTGTGTTTCAGTTTCTTACCTTTCTATGTTTATTTTTCCTTATCTAGTTATATAGATGGAATTTATTTCTATTTCATTACCTTTAATTGTTGTTTATACATTCTTTATCATTTTATTAACTATATAGGATGTGTGTTCATTTATTACTTCTCTATATTTACTATTATCATTTATTTATTATAACATCAACTATACTTTAACTATACTGATCATTTGACCAAACCCTTATTACATTTTATTTCCCCTTGAATCCATGATGTTTACTACGAAATGTATTCAAGGATATTCTAGATGGAATAAAGTTGTCCATTAAAAAAATTATGTTTAATTGAGTGCCTTAATTTATAAAATATTTCTTATGTATGTCAATATTTTACAAAGGCACCTAAATAGTTCAGTAAATTTAGTGACGTTTACTTGTTACTCATTTCAATATAATGGTAGTAGTGACTAGATCTGAGCTTTTATGTCCAGGTCCCTGCAATAGATAGTCTAAGTAAATTGGATCCAATAATCGTATCATTAATGAGAATTGATAAGGATTCAATATTCATATATTGGAAAAGGATAGACATGGGAATCATAATCTAAGGAGCTTTAAAAATCCATTCAAGATTGATTACATGACCATCCCTTTTGGAGGGGATATAGGATACTTTTGGAAATGATGTGGGAATTCAGTAGAATGTAGAAAAATTAGAAATGAGAAATTTATAGTATTCATTGTTAATGAAAAGGAGTTGTATGATTTGTGTCATGGTTATGTGTACCGTCAAATCCTAAGAAAAATAAATACATGATGGACAGTGAACATTGTTTCACTTTTTTCATCATTCATGTTATTACAAAGATGTTACGAGATCTATATGAGAAAAATTAGAGTGATAATGTGATGAAGAAGATTACATATTATAAATAAAGAAGACTTGAATCTTATGATGTAAATATGGAAAGGAAAAAATCCATGGGGACGATGCAACCATTACCCATACATACATGGAAATGGGAAAACATAACCCTATAAATATTCAATATTATTCTAAATACATCAAGAGGAAATAATGCTATAAGGGTTGTGGTGGATTGTTTTACAAAGACATGTCATTAAATTGTAATTAAAGATGCAATATTTCTTGATCAACTTGAAAGGATATACTATAGAGAAGTGGTGAAGTTTCATGGAATGAAACTATCAATATTATGTGATCGAGAACCATGATTCACATCTATGTTTTGGAATAGTCTCCAACACACTCTAAATATTGAGTTTAACGTCAGTATAGATTGTCACCATCAATGAAGTGGAAAATAATTTTGTAGTATCTAGATAGTTGATGACATGTTTAGAGTATACCTGATCAACATAAATGGAGGATGAGACCAACATCTACCTGTAGTAGAGTTCTCACACAACTATAGTTTCCACACGAGCATCCAAATGGATCCCTATGAAGCCCTTTATGGGAAGAGGTATATAACACATACATGTTGGGATGATGTTGGGAAATGAAAACTACCATGTCTTGATATGGTTGGGTAGATGGTGGAAAAGTTTAAGACAATTAAATAGCACATCAAGGCTCCTCAGAGTCGACATAATATATATGTTAAAAATTATGGATGAGACCTAGAGTTTGATGTTAGAGATAGGGTATTCATATGAATAACTCCATGGAATATTTTCATGAGAGTTGGGAAGATGGGAAATCATAGTCAAAGATATATCAAAATATTTTATATTCTTTATTACATTAGAGTAGTAGCCAATCGACAAGAACACCTAATGAACCCATCTCATGTACATGATTTCTTGAATTTATCACTCTTGATGAAGAATAACCGTAATACTATCATTTAATAAATCTATAGGTTGTTCTATTGGATTATTATCATTCCAATGAGGGGTATCCGGTGAAGATATTTGATCATAGAGATAATGTTCGATGAAAAAAGACAATTCATCTTGTCAAAGAGTTGTGGAGAAACTAAAAGTTTGAATAAGTGATATGGTAATGAGGGGAAGGAATGAAACAAAATAACCCTGATCAATTTTATTGTGGGTAAATAAAATTTTGACCATTAAATTTCTAAAGGGGGAAATATTTTATCTAAAAACATATTTATAAATTAAATTTCTCTTATGGTTTAATTAAATGTCATATTATATGACATGGTTAAATAAAACACACGAACATATTTGGTTTTATCCAATCAAATTTAATATAAAGGTAAGTATCATTATTGATGATAATATTTCCATTTAACAATGATCTTATCGTTGTTATAAATATAGGGGTTTATAGAAAATAATTGACTTAGAGAAAGGATGTGATGGGTTCAACTAGTAGGATCATAACCTAGGAATCCCATTTATCTGAGCATCCATGGGAGATATCATCAATGGGATTTAACCTCAACCAATCCCATACCAAGATCCAACAACTTATTAATGATCAAAACTGTTTATTGGATATATTCAAGCTCATAGAGATCACAATGTAATCCATGTTCTCCAAATCACTACATGGAAATCTCACAACGACACACCTTAACATTAGGGCGTTTGTGGTTGTATTAAAGTGATATTTATCATGTCCCAAACAATATTATTATGTATATTATTTTTTATAGAATAATGAATATTTTTCATCCAATTACTATTTTATTATAAATTATTATTATTTTGATACAATAAAACACACATTATATTTGTTTTTATCATTAAAATTCAATAGGAGAATTTATTTTGATGAATTAAAATATTTTTAAAATAAAAAATTTTATATTCAAATATTTTTATTAACTTATATTTATTAGATATAAATTATCTTCTTATTTTTATGAAGAAAAATGTAATTTACATAAGGGTTCAGAAACTATTATTTTTATGAAATGCATTATCTGTTAATTAATATTGATTATTAAACAAAATTATTTAGAAAATTATTTTTACAAGATGATTATATTTTATAGAATCTTAATGTCAAAATTATCCAAAAATGTTTTTTTCATAATTTTCTGAGATAGTATTATTTTACAGAAATAACTAAATACCGTATAAATATTCTTTGTGTATTATAACATCATTATGACTCAAAGTTGATTTCATAAATACAATAAATGAAATAACTCACAAAATATATTTTTTACATCAAAATAATTGGATTTTATGTTTATTTTTTTAATTTTATAAAGCATTTGGGAATCCTCTTAAGCCATTAATATTTTTTATTATTTTAAATTATTTTCTGCAGGAGTATGAATTGCCTCCACATAATCAAGGACATAATATTATTATCATCAGACCACAACCGTACCAAAAAACACTTAATTTTTTTATTCCATGAGGGAAAACCCTGGGAAGTTGTTTGGTTTTGGTTATTTTATTATTTTGAGTCCAAAACCATTGTTTGAGATATGATAAATAATTCCCCTTTCCATTACTAAATAAATCAACACATGCTCCAATTTTCTTCCATCACAATCCTTGGATAACATCCTTACTCCTCCATCCCTTTTATAGAGTGTTGTCATGGTGCCCCAAGATTTTAAGAAGTTCCTCTCGCACATTTTGAATCCCACACTCATGTAATGGATCTTCACCTTCTATTTATTATTCATCTTTATTTATTATCAGATGCCTTATATTTCCAATTGATAATGTTCGAATAAGTATTTATATCTCCATATTTGTTCAAATTTTATTTAAAAATCATGATAGAACCCTTTGGGTATCATGAACCCATTTTATTAATTTTTATATGATGTCATTGTGCTAGATAAATTTCACCACAATTTTCAATGAAAAAACACTTGTTTAGGGAAGGACATACCCAATTCCTATAACGGGTGTTCACCTTTATCCGCTTATAGTTAATTGAGTTGGGACATACCTGTATGTATCATACACTCCTTTATCAATGAATAAAAAGTGATGAAAAATGAATCAATGTTGTGTTATCTATGTTGAAAACATAAGAATGAGAATGAAATGAATGTGATTGGTGCACTCTGAATTATATATCACCGAAATGCATTGGGTTACTTTCATTCTCATGAGATGTCATTTTGTGAAAATGAGTGAACCAGATTATATTAAATGACTTTTAAATCATAGTGTCTTGGTAGTAGTCCATGTCCTATGTTTATGTTGTAATGATTTATGATGCTTCCATATTTACCATGTTTCCTTTATTATTATCTTAATATATCATGCCTCCTTGTTCAATATTATGATTTGATCCAATTTTATTCCCCATTTATATGCCTATTGTCTTAAATTTTTTAATCTTTATTTTATGCTATGTTTATTCCTATAATGGGATTTATAGCTAACCCTTTCTTATGTATATCCCCATGTTATCCCATCCAATTTTAAAAGCCATGGGATTTTAGATGCATGATTAGGAATGTTTCAATAATGTTGTTGTATCCCATGTTAAAGATGTTATGCTATGTACCAAATTCCAAATACACAATATTTTCAGTCTTCTTGGTTGTGTTTCATGTAATACAATTTGATAAATCGCCAATTAATGTTTAATAAAAAACAGGGTTTTCATATAACCTCACCAGAATATGATTCGAGGGTCCTTTACCCTACAACTACATTCAATATCCATGAGATCCACAACTCCCACAGAAGAAACTCAAATCATTGGAGCTCTAACTTGAGGGTGTTAAACTCTGTATATTGATAACCATGACAATGTAGTATCAAGGGGAGTACTAACCTTAACCATGTGATGAATTAGGGGAATCTACACCTCGGTTTGATAAGGGAGTATTGACCCATGTAACACATAAATTATTATTATATAGAAACCGTACCCTGGATTGACCAAAGAGTAATAAACCCAATATATTCTATTTAAGGAATATGGGTGACCTACTCCCTAATGTATCATTGGAGTACAAACCACAAAATCATAAATTATAGAATATGGGGAACTGGTGCCCTTGTGTAATAGGTGAGTACTAACCTTGATAAAAATATAACGATCACTCCTTGTCACTATCATTGCCAAACATTTATTAAATATGCAACGGGCATCAAAACCATTGAATTTTATATAATATTAGATAATGAAATCCCCCATAGCATTATAAATAAATAAATCAAAATTGGCTACTCGTGTGCTAAAATATGAGTCAAAATAAGGGAGATATGAGAAGTATAATATTTATAAAGGAGTACATAATGTGTATGAGGTCCATATGGTGTGTGTCCATGTACCTTTTCCTAGATATTTTATCTATGTTCATTTATTTTTAATCCATGACTCTATACAGAATGTTTCATTAACAACACATAGTGTGTATGACAACCCTATGCCCCATCCATGCATCTCTACCCATGCATGTGAATTCTCCCATGTTCCTCTATAATATAGTATACAATGTGTCCATATACAAGGGGACTTGGGAATTTTTCGATGGCACTAGAGTTGGCCAGATATGAAGGGTCACTCTTCATGTATTTACACATAAATGGTATGTGATATTTAACTTATCCCAAAACACTAGATCCTCAACTAGGGGTGTTACAAAATGTGTCTTCATCCAAATATACATTGTTTAGATCGAATTTATTACAATGAAATTGTGTTATACATCGATATTTCATGATCCATCTTTTTCACTATGAATCTCACAAAAGTTTTTGGGGAAATCCACTGATATTCATTTCTTAGACACTAATGGGAAAAATGGAATCTTGTTATCTGCTCGAAGCATGCATTGTTGCTTGCGCACCTATCACATGATTCCATTTCCCCTCCAAATCCTGGATCCATGTATTATCACATGAATCCTTCATCATTCCTCTATCCATTATAAAACCATCAATACATGCTTCATTCATGAAACCAAAATGAATTCGGGGGTTCGATCATGTTTGAATGTGCCCTGACAATGTTAAACCACCACATCATATGCCAATAGAGAAGAATGTGATGAGTAACAATGTCAAAATCATAATAATAGAGTGAAACATATCATTAATCAAGTGTCCATGTCCAATTATTTTATTAAACAAATATTCAGGGTGGAAAAAAATTATTTCAAGGAAAAATTTAATTTAAACAATCAAATTTCTAAAACTGGCTATTGTGATTTAATGAAAAACACATATGAAGCTGTATATTGGGATAAACATGAACATGAAAATTGATCAAATGATATAAATCAAAAATTGAAGATACCTATATTGAAAAATTATCAATATTTGGTGAATAACTCATTCTCTAGTGAAGGGGAAGACCTGCTATATTTGTTGCCTTTCGATACACTGTGATCCAAACATCATTCATCTTTTGATTCTTATTCGCTAATGAGTAATTCATTGAACATCCTCTCATATATGATATGGTTTATATGGATATGCCTTTTAAAATCATTATAACCTAGTATTTATAGGGTATTATAATTATGTTATATAATAAAACAAACAAAATAGATTATTTTTTTAACTTAATTAATTTCAATATCCAATGGCAATGTTTACCGCATGTCCAGTGGAAACCAACCATTGAATTAAATTGACAATGAGGATACCACCATAGTATTTTATTTCAGTTTCAAGAATCATTTTGAGTGTTGTTCCACTTTTTCTGTAAAACTACATTCATGTGATATAAATATATTTAATTTTTTATAACATCAATTCTGGGATCACTAGGCCTCATATTCTTGCACAGTCTCTACTCAAGGGTCGAAAAATAATTCTTCACATATTCTAATGTATTACATAAATAAACTAATGTCCTTGAATTATCCACCCTTCATGGATTTTCAACCCCCAAAATAACAAGGTAAACAAAAAGTAGCGGATACTGATTCCTCACCTAGCTCTCTCACTCCTAGGATCTCTCCTCCATGAACTTGTTTTATATATCAACAAGGACCTAGGAAAAACACATATCCATGGTGGGTCTTCCCAATAATAATTATAACCACCATAAGGTTCCTTGAATTTATGCTTCACATGTTATTACCAGATAATCCTGGTCGACACCATGCTACGAGGTTTCACATGTATCCTTAAATATGACAAGTGTAAAACACAAAAAATTCTGAATGACCACAATCATAGGGTTAAGTGTTACACCACCTTTCTAAAATTATATAGTTACAAGAGGAAAGGACTATGATCCTTAGTGATATCATACAATCCTCTAAAAATTCCCATTATCCTTGATATGAAGAGATATCTCAAAAGTGACGATCTCCTCTTTAAATTCAAAAGTCAACAATCATCAATCCATAATGTAATCTTGTTATTTTAAAAGTAGTTCTCATATTCAACTTGATAAACATCACCAGTTTAACAAACATCATTATCTCTAACCAAAGAACTAAAAGCACTAACTCCCACCAGATCTGACTAGTGTAGTCGTCACATGTGGGGTCTCCCATACATGGAATATAATGGTGCTAAATCCATTGTGAAGTGATAATAATGGTGGTACAAAATCCACCAATGGTAAGAGATCCTTTTATATATAGACCCAAAACATAACATGAATTCGTGAAGTATGTTATCAAGAACCCATAAATTCCACTCTCCCATTCCATTTTTTCTATGGTAGAAACATTGGGATCAAGTACAGCTAAGCCTCAAAGGCTTCCATCATCCTCTCCTCAATCAAGACATGAAGTGACAAACATGGTTTGACTAATAATTGAAGTAATTCAATGAATATGGACAAACTCTTGCATGCACATGCATCTTAAAGTCTCCACTAAGCACTAATCTCGGATGGGTAGTTTGTTGTTCATCTTGATGATTTAGTCTACAATCACTCAAGAAGCACCTTGAACCTTTATCAATTCGGGAATCCCCATCTAAAAAACCTTCACATTTCCACTCCCATCAAGAACCTTGATTTTCATCTATAGGCAGTGTGATGTCTATAAATAAACTCAAAAACATGCCGCAACATCCTGGTACACCAAACTGAAATACAAAGGATCATGTTATAAACCCCCTTTATCCTAGGTTTACTAATAAATGAATACCAAACTCAATACACCTTCTTCCCACAAAATGTTAGGTGAAATTTCCCATCATTGAAAAAAAATATTGCTCTCCACCTTTGGTAAATCCATCATGAACATATATATTGGATATATGATCACCAATGATCTTCCATTCGATATCCCCAAGTTGTGCCACCCTAAATTACTGAATAATTATAGGGGTAAAGACCATCGACAGAAGGTATGCTTCTCCATTCTCACCCACATGGGGAAACATAAATGTTTTCAACTCATTTATCACCTCACTCAAAAAATGGATGGGAAACCTCAATGTGATATTCTTTCTACACCACCATTCCTTGGGTGGCTCTCATGATCATTCAACATCAACCTATGAATGTTCCACTATCACTCCATTGTCTTAGAATAAGTATCCCATGAACTATACCTTCAAATATATAATTGACTACATGATAGCTGATATAACACTAGCACTCCCATGTCATGTCTAGCACAAGCCTCAAGTGCCTAGAGTGATCCAACTCTATGACCATGGACACACTTGTACCATCATTTAATAAATCCATGAACCTATCCAAAAAGGGTTATGGATTTAAATAATATGTCTTGAAAACAATTCTGGGTAATTATAAATGAAATAGTGTATTATAGAGAACTCAAAGGAATCATTGCAACTAAAAAAAGGTACACTTGTTACATCCCCCTATAAAACCTAAAGCTATTGAAAACCCCTCCCGATGACAATCTCTAATATCAACTTTTCCACCATCCACTGGGTGATGTGGTCAAAAATTATCTATGGTGGATACTACCTCTTAATATTTACATGGATCAGGTTATGTCAATCTACACCAAACATCAATATCTAATCCTCTTCAAATGATAAAAATTCAATTATTTCTAGGAAGATACTTTGCGTCTTATGAACCACCCTTTTACACATTCAACGGACTACACCTACAAATCTCATACCTCCATGAGGTCATTTTAATTTTCTAGAATATATAACAGCCAATCCTAGGTTCATTTCTATGCATAAAAATATTTCTTAAAGCGGAGGTAAACTTGTCACATCCACATAATATATTCCCTCATACTTCTCCACCATTAAAATAATCTAGAATCCTAGAGAATTTACTTCTCTAAGGTTAATACTTGAAATGTTTATAATAAGGTGTTGTAACCTCCTAAAAATGAGTCCATCCTACCCAAACTAGAGATCACCCCTTATCCAAGGAATAAAAATCTGTCGATCATATCAAAATCACTATTACATACACTTGTAATAATTAATTGTGTATGAATAGTAATCACCCAGGACATAATGATAAATACCGCATGGGCGACCACTGGAACTATGGAAATAATATTTCTCAAACTCTCCCTCCTCATAGAGTCAGGTCACACTATTAATAAAAATGGGTGATCAATGATCATATATACCTGATTCCCCAACATAAGGGATAAGGAAAAATGACTCCATTGGTACTTCTAGGATTCGAATAGGGGGTACATCGAGGGAAATGTGGATTTTGATTCTATGCTAAAACATCAACTAGAGAAAAGAAAGACACTTATCATTACTAGATCACATCTAGAGTATTGGGGTCATAAACCCGTAATTATTAAATTCATAGTTACACTTTCTTGTCTATATTATATAATTGGGAACTACACTGAAACAGAGCATATAGAAACAACCCCAAAAAACAAAATTAAAATAAACTCATTGTTCATACCTCATCACTATCCACATTGAATGAAACTATTTTTGATCATGTCACAAGGGGACATCTCATTGGGGGAAATATCCCCTCATCTTTATATGATTAATAAATAATGAAAAATCAAAACAAGGACAACACAAAGAACATGGAAGCATTGGTAGTGAAAAAAAGGACAACATAAGATCAGTTTAAAAAATAATATTGATTTCACATTGTACTGTGTATGAATTTATTAGATCAGAAGCCCCTATTATCTTCACATTAACCCCAGCCTGATGGGTTGAGAAATACCCACATTAGGACCTTGTCTTCCACATGTAATGCATAGTACATGATTGTGTCATCTAGATCTTTTAACAGGATTCCTAGACAATGAATCTTCATGTTGATCAGGTCCACTAAGCTCCATAAATGATGCTGACCAGAATTCGTTAGCCCATGGATGAGGTAATATCCTGCAATGAGTCCCAGTTGATAGTAACCTAATGGCTTATGTAGAAGCAATAACTCCATGATGACAAATACCAACCCCATTATCCTAATTCTACATTCCTAGGTCTCTCTCCATAGATTGAGCCATCCCATAATATTCATGTTCCAGAACTAGAGGTTTGTTGGAGGTATAAAATTCATCATAAAATATGCACTAAATCTCTTCCCAAGAGAATGTCTCCTCATCATAGTCTTAGTAAAATAATCCCCATCAACACTTCACTACATCATAGAAAATATTGCTCATAAATGAAACCATTAGCCCTGATGGTGTCCTCTTAAAATGGAAAACTCACTCTATAGAATCCAGTCAATAATTTACTACTTATGGGCAAGTCTCATCCCATAATATAGGGGTCCCATAATTCACGAAATCCATAAGAAATATCAGTATATGTGTGTAGTCATCTTGATCAACAATGATTTTTTATTTCTATATCTGGAATAAAATATCATGATGACCCATGAAAAATGACCCCCCTCATGGATCAATGGGTGGAAGATCTGATCGATTCCTATCTATCAACAATACAACAATATAAATATCCTAAATAAGATCATTGATACAATTTCATATTTCATAACAAATTTAATTTGAGAGTACATACTCAACTAGTCATCATTATGACATTGTATTTTTATTATAGTTGGATGTTTTCATGAATCCATCCTAAAATTGATATGATGTTCCACAGTTATATGAGAATATCTGGGGAGATTACATGAGAAATACATTCAATGTATTCAAAATTACATTATTCGTATTCAATATTCCCCATATTCAATGTCTCACTATGCCAAGTCGACATGTAGGTAGTCAGAGTCTTGGTGTATGGATATGTCGGCAGCCACACCAACAGTGGGTTCCCTTTCATGAATGCCACAATAAATACACATTGATATTGTTTCCATAATTACCACTAAATCCTCACCATGGGGTTTTCTCTACAACTACTCGAGGAAGAACCAGCTCTAATACCACTCAGTAAAGACCTATCCAAATGGGTACCACCTAGCCAGTGGATGGTTAGGATTTTATAACCCAAATCCCACCTCCAATAATATATGGGATGATGACATGCACTGAAAAGGAATATCAATATTAGGAGGATGTTTCCTTTTGTAATTATATCCCCCTACCCAACCAACTTCATGTAGTAGTGAAGTGGAATAAAAATTAAAAATCTGTAACATACTTAGATAAACCAATCATGAAATAAAATAAAGGGAAAAATTAACTAAAACAACATATAAACTGAATAATAAAAGTGAAAAAATACACACCCAACCAGAGTGTTATCCCAACCTAAAAAAATAATTTCATAATGGTAAAATGATAGAGATTATGACCCCTAATCTCCTCATCCCAACCATTGAATGTGGTCAATACAGCAAATTATCCCTCAGTTCCACTAAGGTTACCACATATATTCCCATATTCTTTATAAGACACAACACATGTGGGATAACCCAATGGTGGGATGAGTATATAGATACCTAGTAGGATTCCCCAAAACCCAAAGGGAGAAATAGATAGAATGCAACAAAATTAGTCAACTCAACCCATGGAATACTTGTCAATCATAAAAAAACAAATGTAGTCATCCATATGTGGTCAACAAGAAACAAACAATGATGAGATAAAAGGGATATAAAAATCCTTCTTCTAACTAAGAATGATGAGTCTACTCACAACACTATGGTCCATTACTAATGAAAATCACAATAAAAATTACATTAGAAACTTCATGTAGGGACCCACCCATCACTACTTTGACTACAGCTGGGAGAGTCACAACTCTAATCCATGTATCATGTTAAACCTCACAAGAATATTATTGTAGGGGAAAAAACCCACCAACTTCATCACATATCTGGTGGAGCCACAACTCCCATTGGGGATATACACACCACTAGAGCTCAGATATGGGAAAGAGTCACTATGTAGTCAGACAACACAAGCTTCATATTAGTAAGGGGATTACCGAACCAACCTGTGTGATTAATATTGGGAACATGTACCATGGTGTTATAGGGTATTACTGATCCCAGTAGCAGATGCGTAAATATTATAGGGAACCTGCATCATGGTATGAGAGGGTAGTACTAACCCTCATGCCATGTATGTAAGGAATATGTGGAACACATGACCAATTGTAACATGGGACTACTAACCTTGATATCATCTATTTATGGAATATGGGTAACTCATGCCATAGTGTAAAATGAGTGTACTAACCCAGATAACACTTCGATGATCTAGCCTAGTCACTAATATTTCCCAAAGTCACCTGAAGAAGAATAATTATATGATAATCTTGAAGCATATCCAATATACAAAAAAAAGGAACCAATCACATTCTACAGGAAAAAACATATTATATGCTAATCATGAGCCATTATCTATGTCAAAAAGGAAGTGATATAATGTAGAAGATTCATTACAGATTAAATGACATGCATGAGGACCACACTGTGTGTGTCCAATTTCTTATGTTTTTTGTGTGTCCTCCCATGCCACATACTAGTGATCCAAGTATTCATACATGAAGTTCCATTAGGGATACATGACATGTATGGTCATTTGAGGACCTGAGTGTGCATCATAACCCATTGTTGCGTATTCCTTCATGTACCTATGTACTCTGGTACAAAGTGTGTTCATCCACATTGGGTTATGGAAATTGTATGGTTGGAACATGACATGGAACCTTGGAAGGGTCACACAATGGGTATGTTTACCTACATAATGTGTTATATTTTACTTCCCCAAAACAATAGCTTCACATCAAGCGGTTACATAGAGTTATTCATCATAGTACACTCCATGTAGTGAGTTTTTCAATGAAATTTTTGTAATTCAACCAGTTTTCTAGACCCATGTACATCATAATGAATCTTTTCCAAAAAAAATTGGGAAAGCCACCATTCATTATCTCCCGACATATGATTGTGGGAAAATAGAATCTAGTAATCCTTTAGAAACATAAAACACTACACGTGTTCCTCCAGTTTGTTACCATTATCCCTCTGAATCTTATATCATTTGAGTATCACCCAAATACCACATTATTCCTCAAACCACGAAAAAACCATCAAACTGAATGTACCTCATGATTCCATAATGAATATGGAGTATTTATCTCGGTAGAACCCACACATAAAATTCAAAATACAACCCCATACACTAATACAAATGTACATGATGAACGTAGAGGAAAAATCACAAGAATAATTCAAAACCTATCAATGGTGAAGAATTATGGGATTATTATTTAATAAGAGGGATATACATCACTGATAAAATTTTTTAACCAGAATATTTTAATATAAACATTCAAATTATTGAAATGGGATCATAATATGATAGGATAAATGTTGATCAATAATTAGATAGAAATGTCCATGCTAAAACATTTAATCAAAACGAAAAAATCCACAATTTAGAAGACCTCCCAAGACAATGATCAACAATTAGTGAAAAAATGTGTCCTCTAGTGAAGCAAAATAACCACTAAATCCATATACTCTCAATCATCCTTGATCCAAAAATCATTCCTCTTCTGATTCTGATTCACCAACGAGAAACACTTTGAACCTCCAATCACATATCGCATGTTTTATGATAAAAAACCATATAAAATTCATCATAATAAGATATTTATAGAGGGAATAAATTAGTTCATTTAATAAATCAAACAATCAATCAATTTATTTAATTTAATTAAATTCACCCATAAACGGTTGTATCCACTTGACGTCTTGTACCAAGAATCATAAGGTCTCTCCTATGTTAAAAATATTATTTCTTACTAAACTCTTGTCTTAGATTTTTGATTTGGGACAATATTTGGGAATTATTCCACTTTTTTTAGAAAATATTTTGGGTGTGGTATTAATATATTTAATTTTATTATAATATCAATTCTAGGTTCATCATCCCTTGAAATATAATGTTGTCATAATGATCAACTCTGAAAACATTACATGGAATATTCCAAATACTTACATGGATATAAAAGATTTACTACACAAGTAGCTTTCAAAAATAATTGATTATAAAAATTATAGAAGTGATAATTGATAATGAGGAAGATGTTATTTGGGAAATTTTGAACTTTCATAAAAAGTGAATGATAATATATTTGAGTTTAATTTAAGAATTATTAAGTAAGTGAGGAAACAAAATTCTGAAAATGAATCATAAGGGGGAGGATTTAAGAATTTTTATCTTGATAAAATATTGATTCCACAAAGGTGAATTTTATTTTCAAACATGGAACTAATAGTTTTTCATAAATATAAATTATGACAACAGAGTAAAATCATATATGTGTCATCATACATTTATGTAATGAATGAATTTGTGATTTGATTATTCCTATTATTTTTTATATATTTTATTTAACGATATATTTCATATAAATTAAATTAAATTATATTAAATTATCTTATATGTATTTAAATATTATAATTTTGTGGTGGTGATCAGATATAATTTTTTCAAATTTTGAACACCATTTCATTGAAAATATACACCACAAATAATTTAAAAAACATGAAATTTTTTCACATAAGATACTTATATGAATATAAAACATCAATTATCAAGGCATTTAATATTGATTTTATACATATTTTTATTAAATTTTTTAATTTGATTGGAATATGTACATTTATATTTGAGATTTTTATTTTAATAAATTAATGGATTCAAATTTCGGTTGAATTATTTTAAAATTTTTGGTTTTAATCTTAAAAAATATTACTCATAATGTATGAATTTTCATATTTTCATGTCTGAGGATAAAAATTGAAAATGAAATGATCCACACATAATATTTTTATGGGTGGATCATATGGCGTCCTAGGATCAAACAACTTTTACAAGTGAGTGTATGACTTCATCATAAGAGTCGACCATAAGGCTTCACCAATCATCATATGGCTTAACCCCATCATTCAGTGGAAACAATCACTCACAAAAAATTAGTCAGCAATTACAAGACATTGTTGTTTGAATTTATAAGATTAATGATTTTAAGAATAATATGAATCCAGATCAAATGAGTTTCAAAGCATATATGTTACAGGTCTATTGTTCCATACAAAATTTTATATTTTTAACATGGAAGAAGAATGTGATAAAGCACATTCAAAATTTTTTCTATGATGGAAATTTCATAAATATTCTAAAACCATAATCAATGTTAATTAATAAATAATTCCAATTTATTTTGGGGAGGATATTTTAAAATTTAGAATCTTTGATTCAACGGAATACCCCTATTATGAACAATATATTTTTACACTAAAAAATTATAAATTCCTTGGTATTCTAAGAAATATAATGAAATTATTGTTGAAATAAATCGATTATTATAAGCCATATTATCATAAATTTTATGGATGAATCACCTCATGAAAATGACTTAAACCTGGAAATTGTTTTTGTACAAAATAGTTTTGGGAACAAGAAGAAATATATGTTTATGATATACTCAAATATACCATTGAATCGTATTCACTACATAGATAGGATGAAAATGTGGAGAACAGTAATTTAAAACCATCATTAAATAACACACCTGATCTAGAATTAAAATTATTTCCCAATAACATGAAATATAGCATGCATGAAAAAAATTAAAACCTTCCTACTATAATTTCAAATAAATTAAAATCCTATCAAGATAATCAACCACAATAAATTATTAAAATATATTCTATGTACATTGGATGGTTATTTGGATACATATAAGGTATTATCCGTACAACCTGTGTGCATTGAATTTTTTCTAAACCATAGTATATACCTATGAGACAACCCAAAATAAGTATTAAACAAACACTAATTCATGTTTTTAAAAATGGATTATAGAATCTTTTAGGAGTTAGAATCATAACCCTCTTCTCATACTCCTAATAGGTGTCTCGCCTTTTGATTTTAATAATGAAAATTGGACTCACCTTTGTCATAAATGTGAATAATGATCCTACACCCACTGGGATTCATAATAATTTGATGGTTTTCATTGATTATATGATATTAAATCATGTGACCTGAAATAAAAATTTCCCCATACCTTTTTTAGACCAAATTATTGAGATGATAGATGGTAAATGATATATTCATTTCTGTTGTTGATTCTCAGGGAAATTTAGGTCGCAATAGACCTAAAAAATTAGGGTAATCCCACATTTAAATATTCCTCGGTATTATTTCTTGCATAAGTATTCCTTATGTGTTTTTAAATGATGCAAATAATTTTTTACATTTCACAGAATGTTTATTTGCCAATGAAATTTTTATCTTCATGAAGATATTTTAGGATGACAGTACTATTTATGGAACATGATTTCAAACTAGTCTTGAATATTAGAAAAACTATTAATGATTTTTTTGAGAATCCCTTTTTTTAAAATTTTTAATGTTTAATTTCATGGTGATGTAAAATAATGTACTATACCAAATAATTTATATGTTTAAAATTTATGTATATAAGTCCTAGTCAAAAAAAATTCTACACTACCATACACCACCACTATTAGAAAAATTAGATCAATTTTAAACCATGTTTGAGTTTATTGAATGTTTATTAGGGACTGTAGAAAATTTTATTTTCACTTATATATTATAATAAAAAATGAATCCAATTTTATTTTTCATGATTCTATCCATGAATATTTTGATATCCAAATTGGGATATTGACTAATAAATATTATAATCTATCCACTAATCTAGATCACACATTTTGAAGTGTAGTGGGTGGCCTTAAATAAATCCATGGGATTAGTGCTATCCCAAAATTATGATTATCACTCACAAGTGATAACCTACACTTCATAGACTACTGACACAACCAAAATAAATTACATAATAACACACAATTTATTTTTTAAATAATTATTGCATTTGATTATTTTCATCGATATCTCTTAGGAAATACAATAGCTATTTATTATAACCATTCAACAATGAGGTATATTTTAAAAAAATGAAGTATATATGAGATTGAAATAATGGATATTGTCATTACCAGTTTTTAACATGGATATTATGTATAAGGAGGGATATCAAATTTTAGTGGAACACCTCATGAGTAGGTTATCATACATTAATTTGGTAGAAACATGAATCAAGATAGTCTTTGATGAATCCTTCTGTATTGAACTGTTGTAAAAGTTAGACATGTACATTGGAATGCTGACTTGAGGAATTTTCTAGTCACATAAAATGAATATTCATTCTTTTCAATGATTCAAAATTTTAATTTAAAATAAAATTAAAATTTTAATATTTTATATGATTCATATTTTTAAAATAAATATTGTTACCCGATGACTAGAAGATGTGTTTTTGATGAATATGCTAAGTATGTGTGTACATTTTCACATACAATTGAATGTGGAGGTCATTTTTGACATTAACTTATATTTGGAATGGTTTTAAAATCTGGAATATTTTGGAACAATATTTTTAAAGAATCATTTAAATTTTTTAAAAAAATATTAAAACCGTAAATTTATTATTGGAGTTTCAAAAATACAAGTAATTTCCCAAAAAACATTAATTTTGTATGTTAATTTATATATGAAAGTAATAGATTTCTAGGATATATTTCCTTTCTATTTTGTATTTTCCCATATCTTATTAAAATTATATTATGTTTCTAAGTGGATTAAAGAAAAATTAGCCCAATCAATTGATTTAATGGTAATGATTGATTTTATATGATTAAAATGTTTTTCCTCATTTGGTGTTTATCATGCCATAATCATTGTATAGGGAAAAAAATTTTCCTTGAAGAACATAGATTCACTTATGAAGAAGTATAAATTATACCACAATATCATTAATTCATACTACCCCTAAAAATCAGTAGTACTGGGTCTAAAACAAAAAAACCAAGTGGATTTTAGGAAATACAATACAACAAAACCAAAAAGACTATAGTTAAACTATTTAATATGTACTATTAGAATATAAGACAAATTTAAAAATAAACATTGAAATTCATCTTATATAATTGTTTAAGGAATGAATTGTCACGTACCTATGGAGTAGAATAACCAATCCTACAAGGCTGTATAGAAGGTATGCTAGAGGTAAATTTTGTTTGGAGAGAAAAGGAAGCCCTAAATGAGGGAAATCGGGGTTTTATGAAGGGAATATTATGTCAATTCCATGCTCTACATAGAGAAATATTTATCTATCTATAATGGGTTTTTTAATCTTTAATGTTTTATGTGGGTTGAAATTTCTAAGGGTAATTGAATTTTCATTTTAGTGCACGGGACAAATCATAAATCAAGCTTTTGAATGAAATTATGAGAGTTGAATCTCCTTAAAAATTAATACTGAGACATGTTTTATGGTTGAAATGATGTCTTATTACCCTACATTATTTTTTGTAAATTTAGGCTTCAAAAGATCAGTTTAAGGAATGACAATCCTTGGTGCACAGTTAGGGAATTGTTAGTACTAACAATTTGTACAAACCATGTGGCCAATTTTTTATTGGGTTAAGGTTTGTTATACAAATTATAAGTGTCCAATATGCTATTTTTCTGGTGATTATGTATAGAAGGGAACATACATTTGGTGGAAATTTTTTCTAAACACATGTTGCAATCGTATGAGGATAGGGTGTATGTATATTATATCCCACACTGTTGGAACATGGTCTAGCTTACCGTAATGCCAACCCATTTAGGGTGCTGGTGTTTGGTTAGTGAGGCTAGCATGAGAGGTGTATGGTCTACCCAACTATGCTTCCTAAACATGATCATCCTTAAAATTTTTTAAATTACCATTTTCCCCTCTGATCGTAAACGGTGTTTACCCCATTTTCATACTCATTGTTTCCCAACATCTCCTCGTATATTCCCACATCTTCTTCTACATATTTATGGGATATATACATCTTTCTTGGTCAGATTTGATCACTTTTTGTTTCACTGGACATGTAGAGGTATGTCTATGGCTCCTTTAACCACATTTCTCTATGTTCCTTACTCTGTTAAGATTTTTCATTATGTGAGATGATATTACCTATTTTTAGGGTGTTTTTCAATTTATTCAATTTTTCTCTACCATCCAGGTGATGGCCCGTCCTAATTGGGATCATGCCATGATTCCCCAAGACCACCTGTAATAGGATAGGGGATGGATACAAGTTCTCAATAGACATATCACTATTATGGGATGCCTTAACCTATGTACCTATAGACACACACACACACACAAACACACACACATCTCCAATATAATATTAATTATAAATGCAAAAACAACTAAAAAACAATGCATTAATACATAAAAATTCCAGAACCAGATTACGACAAGAGGTAATGGAGAGCCAATAAGGTCAAATATAGTCCCACTATAATTAATATGAAAACAACTCCAACCTGAATGTAAATATGGGGACTATTGTCATGATACCAAAGGAACACTCCTCTATCAGTATGGCTCAATAATCCCTTCCATGTCCTAGTCCCTATTGATCTAGGTCAAATGTTCGTTCATGTACATATGACATTACACTTATGGGAAAATCCAATTTTGGGGTGAGTATAACAGCACCTACTAGGAAACCCTAAAACCCCAAATCATATAACAATGTAATATTAGTCATCTCTACATAGATATTTATCTACAACACATATAACAAGAATATCTGGAAATACTCAAAAAAGGTACAATGATTCATGGTAATGTCTCAACTATAATGACAACCTAGGATTCATAAACTTTTCAACATAGAACCCATTCTTGAGAACACACTGGATGAGTCAGACATCACTAATGACTTCCATCCAAGAGGTAATTCATTTTTGGTCTATCCACTAAATGTATATGTTTCTTCTATGAATATATAAGATACATAAATAATGATCCATCCCTTGGAAATGGGGTATACTAACCACTCAATTCGGATTAACCCACTAAGTAATGGATTGACACTCGTATTATTTGGGTCATGATGACACCAAGAACTCTACATAGGGATAGATTGTGATATAGGTTCTATCTCTAGGCCAAATGGAAGGATTAAAACATCTATAACCAGGAATTCCTACTAAAGATATCACCATCCTATGTGTGAGTCACGATTATATACAATCCCTCAAGGAAAATGATATAGTAAAGGCACTCAAACAATACATTACCAAGATATAGGTGACAGGGTCTCAAATCCATCTTAAATGGAGTACATGGTGTGTAATATAAGTACATGGAATGTCCCTATAAAAATGGGTCCTACCCCTGTAAACAACTTCTTCCCTTGTCAATGTGGAATTATTTTAAGTTACCTTTCTTGTGTACTTCATCTAATGTCGAAGTGAATGAATAAGAACAAGTACGCATGGCCAAGTTGATTCCGTGTTTAAGTACACTGGATGCCCATGCCCATATACTCTTAGTTGTGACTACATACCATCCATGGTTCATAAAAATCTGATTGGAATGGGTCACATTCCATGTGATAGGGGTCACACGGTGTGTGATCATTAACGTGATATGGAAACCCTAGAGGATGCCCCATGGGTCCCACATGTTATGAAATCTTGGATAAAATGTAATGTAGATTAGTATTTATAGTTACCCATTATTCTTCCTCATATGATTTCATTAAGTCATTTAGTATAAATTATGGTTTATATCTCACCAAAGACGATCGATCTATTCCAGAAGAACCTTTCTGCCACCGTTTGTTAGATTCTGATCATGCGATTCGAATGAGAATCCATGTTCATTCTTCCCCATTCCCATAGCATGCACCACTCAAACTGGATATTCTATAATATGATCAAATCCATTCACAAATTCCATCTTCCCATGATCCACATCACAAACAGAGTCCATATCTATAATATCAAACCATTTTTCCAAAAAACAAGTGTGTAACATTAAATTTTTCAATTTATATTTAAACTAGGGTCAAAATAAATATCATGAAATGAACAAATAAATAGGAATGAAAATAAAAACACAATAATGATGAAATAATATCATCATATTTTCATTTTTACCTCGATAAATTTCCATTACAATGATAATTGAGGAGATAAAAAAATAATCACAATGAAATTCCCCAAAATGGATCCCCTATATAACCCATCCAAACAAATAACCAATATGTGAATCAATTTGTTATCCATGTTGATTCCTGTTCATCATACAAATAGAAAATATAGAAATAATATAATAAAATAGGAAACATGCCTTAATATGGGTTGTTCATTACTGAATAATGTGTCTTTGTCATTGTTTATAGTGAGATATCTATGTCTCGATGCACACTGATCGTTGATCTATGATCAGGATGATGATTGTCTGATATATATCCTTCAACACCTCCCTCAATTGATCTCAAAAGTCTCAATTACAATGTAGATAACCTAGAGGATTTTTCTTAACAATAGTCATATAGAATAATTTATGTCCCCCATCAATGAATGAAATAAAATAATTTATTTAATTGTTTTATTCTTTTTTCACCCACGAGGACTTCCCCACAATCACCAGGCACCGACAAAATTTATGTCCCACATTCGGTAGAAGCCATTACCTAAACACAACGGTGCCCTCATTTTTCTAATATTGTCCTCCATTTAGTTGATTTATTATTTTTCATGAAAACTATGCATACATGGACTTAAATATTTTTAATATATTTAATATTTTAATTTTTGGCACACCGGGCCTCAAAATCACACACTCTCTCGGCACATAGTCTTTATAATAATCCATAAACATCCAAAAATAATTCATGGAAAATGAATGTTATGAAATTCTATCTACCTTGGTGATTGACTTCTTAAAAATCCTAAACAAGTTCATATAAAAATATTTCTTGGTACAAAGAATGAATTTGAGTCTCTCGCTCCAAGGTGATCTCCTAAATATTTCTTTGTTGTCACCAACGAATCAATAAAGGAATCCGTCACCCACAAAGTCTGCTATCATAATGATCCACAGTTCTTAACTGGTACATAACAAATATATCTCCATCCTCATTTTCCAAATCACCATAGTTGATAACATGTTATGGGATATGAACATACCTCCTCAACAGTACCTTGTGGAAGATATCATATACCTGGTCTAGTTGCGGTTGGGGAGATAATTGATTGTCCAGATTTACAACTCTATGTTGTATCTGTAAAATTCTAGTTAATCTTGGAGATAGATTTATTCCTCGACCGAATAACCAAAATCCATATTGATTTGAATCCTCTAAGAAAGAATGGTCTCCATCCATGAAGTTTAACGGAATCCCTTTTCAATCAAAATAATACTTATGACTAGTCTATGTATTCCACATCAACTCCTCTATGATATTAATCTTCACAATAGTGGCTTTCAATAACTCTAGCCCCATATGTATGAACCCTCTTGGGTCTATCCAGCTATGTTGGGACCTGAATGGTGACATATTCACAACCTCATATGGTGACATAAAAAATGAGGGATAATATATTTTTTACACAAACTCTTCTAGTGGTATGTTATCCATAAAACAATGACCAAAGTCTGACATGGAATCCTATGAAATGTCATATAGAACCTAAATGGTCTGCATAGTCTGGTCATCAGTTAGGGGTGAAAATAGGTTCTCCAAAACAACAGATTCCAAAAATAATCTTAAAATCCATTGCATAACCAATATGTGAAGTAGGAATCATTATAATAAATGAAAACAATGGAACACCATGGATTCATACAATCTCCTACATATAAAGTCATCATATGCTCTAAATAGAACCATGTTCTGGTATAGCTAGGAAGTGGGCATACATGGTGAGTTTGAAAATGATTTACCAGATGGAATCATATCCCCTAGACATATGTGGTAAGCCTATCATGAAGTCTCTAGATATATCATCCCACTTCCACATTGAAACCTCATGGGGATTATCTATTACTATTTGAACATGGTGCTAATCCTTCCCTTGTTGACAACTAAGGAACAAATTAACAAACTCTACAACCCAATTCTTTATCCCTATCCACCAATACTGATGTTTGTTGTCCTTGTACTTTTTAACTATAACTGAATATAATGATAAATAATATTTATGATATTATCTCATAACCACCTCCCATAACATAATTGGGACCATCATGTATCCACTAAAAATATATCCAATTTCCCATCCTTCAAAAAATCCATATTGAGAATGTATAGTGGCTATCTGTGTACTAAGTGTCTCAATGTCACTTTCTCGAAAAAATATCCTTAACTCCCTATATAACAATAGGAGTAACAATCATTTAATAATGGTAAGCCATTACATATCCATCCTAAAATCATAATTATAGAGGAACTCTATCCATCACCTCAGTCTCAAGTTAATATCCTTCTAAGAGAAGATATTATTTAGACAGGTGTGGATAGAATAGATAATAAATAGATCACCCATCAGGTAGTGTCACTATATATTTAGGGGTAAAACTACCAATGTTATCTCAAGATCATCAGTTACATAGTTCTTCTCATGTGGCCTCAACTAACGTAACCCATCGACAATCAAATCTTACCCTACCATCAGAACACAACCATTATTGGTTCATGATGCATCATAGAACACCATTAAATTGACACCCTATTCTAGAAATATTAGGATGGTACCACTCATCAATATCTGTCTCATCTCCTGAAAATATTGATGGAAAATATTCATCCACATGAGTGGATTCACCTTTATAGTTAAAACAATCAAGGTTGAAGATATCCTTGAGAAATAATTTAAAACTATCTAGTAATAACCTAACAATGCAAGGATGTTCCATACATCAATCACACTCATGGGGGGATGCCAAGATATCATTACCTCATCATTCTCCAAGTACACCGCCACACTATCTGCATAGATAATATATTATGGAAAATGGATCACTTGATTCCAAAACTATCACTTCAAGATATTCTTGTAACACCAGTGCTATAGGATCATGTCTCGAAATATCATCAAGTGTCTCGTGTTTTCATCCTTTTAAATCAATAACATGGGGATTTCATCTATGAAGACTACCATGAAATGGTCTAATAAGGGATGAAAAATATTTTTCATGAGTCCCATGAAAACTATTAGAGAATTTGACCTTCAAAATAGATTCATTGTGTAGTAGTAGTTATAGTAGCCAAAAATTAATGGTATATTTGGTATATCAGCATCATCTAATAAAAACATGTGATAGCCTGACATGAGGTCATCATTCGAGAACCATGATTCCCAACTCAACTGATAAACAATTTCATCGATCCTCAATTCTAGATACATGTTCATCACAATAACCTCTTTTAGGTGTTGATATCCAAGACATAACCTCAAGCTCCAATCATCCTTCTTAGAGAACAAAACAAGGGATTCCCAAGGTGAAACATTTTGTCTAAAAAATCCCTTCCTCTAAAATTCCTCTAACAACACCCTCAGATCATGATGCTCTATGGAACTAATATAATATGATGGTATAGATATCGGGGTTGTCTGTTGGTGTAGACAAATGAATAATTATATATCTCAGTTTGGAGGAAAGCATAGAATATCCTCCAGAATGATATCCTCACACTCAGCCACCATTGTAGTAAACTAAAAAAACAAAACATACATTGTAACAAGGGTCATGATATCTGTATTATGTGTAATCGATTGTACCGTTTGATGCATGAGTCTACCTTACACTTTCTAGTATTCCTTTTCTCCCAATAAACCCATCTCCCTCACTATGAAAAAAACTACATTATTTTCCTAAAATGGTTAATCTGGAATGATCTATAGGTAACCATTACATACATAAGTTGATGTTGTATTGGCATTTCAGTGTTATAAAGAGAACCAAACAAAAAAACTCCCCTAAAAGAGTTAGGATGAAATATTAGAAGAAGTCTATGATTGCTGAGTTATCTCCAATAGGAGTCTCTATGGGTAATTGTCAAGCTAAGAGATCAACCAGAATCTCTATGAATTGGAATACATATGTGGAAATAAATGAATTAGTAGCACATATATCTATCATTATTGAATCTAAGGTATAAATTATAAATATTGTACCTTGAATCATCCATGGATCATCTATTTCATAAGACTCACCCAGTTGCAGATGTACCCATCCCTATCCTCCGGCTCCCAGATCCCAGCGTCGACCACCTTGGTGTGGTGGCGGTAAAAAAGATGAAGTGTCTAGAATCTCCAGCAACTATACCAAATTGTTTTAGAAATTCTTCACCTTGTAGACCTATTTGTTCCCATAATTTCCTCTACATTGGTTTCCCATCCAATATCTCCCTCTCAACAATATGGTGGGTCATAAAAACTCATGCAAGATGTCCCCTGCCATCACATGAGTAGCTCCACCTTTACCTGGGCTGATAGGATCCTTCCTGTGAGCCTGGAAGTACAAAAACAATGACATGAAACATCCTCTTGAAATATCACACACATCCTAGTTATCTCAAACTAATGTCGGATCCCTACTACTGATGTATCTTCTTCAATATGCCCACTACTATGAACTATTGTTTTCTACTGCTCGGCTAGGAAAAAATAAATCAAGAATGAATGCTCTAGGACACATGTATAGGTAGTAATGAATAATGGTATAACACTATAACAGATGTATTTATGTAGTCCTCCCTTGATTGACTGAGCCCGAAATAACTAATCCCTATCCAGATGCATCATGTACCCAGAGAGGTTAGTGAACCTTGATGAATACTCTACTAATATCATGATTCCCTACTAGATGATACAAAAGATCCTTGATATGTACATCTCTCAGGGTGGCTGGATAGAACTCCTCTATAAAAATGTGCACATTCTCTAGCCATTCTAGAGTCACCTCATCATAATACCGGGTCACCAAACCCCATAATCATCCAAATGATCCATGAAGAAGGATCACTGTTATGACTACATTTGGTACGTTGGTGTCTTGAATAGAATGAAAATTCATGTCACCACCTCAGGCTAGTCAATAGTTGTGTTTGTGTTAAGATCACCAAAAAACCTGAGTGGTCATTTTTCTAGAACTCATGATGTGCTCCCATCATGTACACCTCATCTGTTGGTACTGCGAGCACTATCTACTGGTCTATAGGTGGTGGTATAGCTGGTGCCCAACCTCAAGGCAACGCATATAGAACTAGTCCTTGTATCAATGACTCATCACTGAGGGAATCATCCTTATGATCTGGAAGCTGAATCCTAGATGGAATATGTTGTAGTGTAATTCTAAAAGTATGCATGATATTCCATGGTCAATGATTATATCTAGAGAGATTATTCATGAAGGATGTGAAAACTATAACATATTCTTATGAGATACATGAACCATTTTTCCTTACAACTAGTCTTCTCATGTACTGAGTCAAAAGGTATTTGGTCAGAGTCCTAGTGTCCGAATATATTAGTCGATGCAACAACATATGATTCTCTAGCTTGAAATCCAAATTCAGAACATATAATATTATTTACACAAACCAATCTCTCAAAATCCAGACCTATGGTAGAACTTAATGGATCTGATACTACTCTGTCATGAATTTTCCCAATGGGAAAGGTGTTGTGAAATACCACACCCACAACCAATAGGCCATGGGCTAGTGGGTAGCACTGAGCAGGAATATCACTAACATGGGAGGCCTCAAACTAAGTACCTATACACAAAAAATCATCTCAAATCCCATAAAATGGGGAAATCTAATAACATTTGAAAAACCATGCATTCATATATCTGAATCCCACAACTAGAGTATGATAATAAGTACCAGAAATTAAATAGGGACAAATTAAAGCCCACTAAAATGAGTCTAAAAACATTTCCATCCTGAAAATAATGAATGAGTACGATGTCATGATACTGTAGGGAGACACGGGTTTCGGTCTGAATCTGTAAGCACTGCTTGTATCTAGTCCTTCTAGGACTCCTAAAAAATGCCGATTATCTGCACAAGATATGACACATTCATGGAAATTCCATGAGCAATTAAGTATAATAGTACCCAACGACACACCGAAACCACAAATCCTATAAAAAATAAATGTCATATTTTTATAAATGATTGTCTACAATAGATATAACAAGAATATCCAGACATTCACAACAATGACACAAGTCTCAAGGTAAAGTCACAATCATAATGATATCCTAGGATTCCTACTCAAAGGATCCACGTATAACTCCACTAGGAGTGAAAAATACACTAGTATGTTAGTTTTAATGATGAGCATATGCGATGTAGTGCTCATTGGGTTATCAATTATAACTATAAGATGGATGTATGGAGATATATGATACACAGATAAAGATCACTTCCAATGGCACGGTATATAACAACATCTCAATTAGTATTGAAATGTTATGAAAAGGATCAGTGCCCACGTAGTATTGAGTATGAAGATACAAAGATCTAAACCTAGGGAAAAAAGATGATATAGGATCTCCCACCATGCCTCATTGATGGAATCCAAAATATCTATCAACGATTTCTCATTGAAGGGATAATTATTCTATGTTTAGAACATGATTACATACTAATCAACATGAAAAATATTATCAGGAACAAAACCAAATGAAACATCTCCAAGATACAATGGAGAATAGATCTAATAAAACTTCTAAGGAGTAAATGACATGTAATAGGGGTAAATAGTGTGTCCCTTCAGCACTTGGTCTTAACCAAGTAACAAGAAGATGCCCATGTTAATATAGAAGTACAACAAAATCCCATAACCAAGTAATTATACCTATGTAAAAGAACTCAGATAACCCTATATATATATTTTCTAGTTTTACCTGTGTTTGAGAATATGACATTCCCATGACCATGTACTCCTGAACTTTTATGTGTACCCTACGAGGTACATGTTGAGCTAACATGGAAGGTGACAACGGCCACACAAATTATGATCCTTAATTTCATATGGAATCCATGGACACTACACTAGGGGTACAACATACCGTGTAATCAAAGATTAAATTATTTTTAGATTTGGATTTAAAGAATACCCCTATTATTCCTCTTTTGGATTCATCTACCCTTCTATCACCAAATACAATAGTAAATAACATAGGGATGGTGGATCCAGTCTCTCCAACCCTTACCATAACCTTTCTCCTGATTCAAGTCATTTTATTTGTAACACCTTGAGATTTTATGTGGTATATTCTTTTAAATTTATTTTACGTTTTTTGTGGTATGCTACACAATGATTATCTTTCTCTATAAGAAACATTGTATTATTTTACAGTATACACACACTATGCATTGATTTTGAAACCCATAATTTTGAGTTCTTTTGATAGAATTCATCTCACGCAACACTAATTATAGATTTTGTTCAATATTAAAAAATCTATGTTTCAATTATGTTATACGCAACACTAATTTATACTTTCACAAAACACAACATACACTTGGCATGGAGTACATGCAAGAGTGACCTTCAATGATAGCTTGAGTGGTATGTAATACCGACTTTCACTAAACAATGATATATTATTATAATATTATATAAATAATCCATTAAGAATATTATAAATGGAATAATGTATTTCATTCTATATTAACATTAATATTATGTTTTTTCACGAACATGATATATGAATATATTTAAATTTTTGGATATATGATGAATTTTATAAGAAATATAGTTTTCCACCTTTTGAGGGCACACCAATTTTAAATATAGTTTTTATAACTTTTATACATTTTATTATACCAAATAAAAATAATATTTATAATAGGGTCATCAAAATTTTACTTCATTTAAATTTATTTATTTTTCTCATTAAATTCATATTTTGATGAATAGTGAACAATATTGTATTTTAATTCAAAACTACCTATTCGTCTAATTTATATACATAGATAGATTATAATTTTAATTGGTTTTAATTTATAAATGGATTATGTTTTTTATTATTTAATCCAATTTTGGTCATTGGAATTAATTTCACATATTAATTGGACATAAACACAATAAATCTTTTGATAAGTTTGTACTTCCTGAAAACCCACTTTTTGGTTTTGATGATGTGAATTTATTTTTAAGTAATTTCTGAAAATTATGTGTTTTGACTTATAGAAAATGTATTCCAAATTTGGAATCAGTGGTTAAAAAATATTTTAATAGGTTACTTTTATTTTGTTAATAATATTTATGAGAACTATGGTAATTTTTCTAACAAACATAAAGTCAAATATGGTAAATTTGGGTAACTAAAAATATGATAAAGATAATAAAATTACCCTATATCCCGCCAATATCCAATTCGATGAATTCAATTAGAACTATATCACCTATGGGTTAGACTTAATTTATTTAATGGAATTTTTCAACGATCGTGATGTAATTATATTTAAAATAAATGAAGCTGACAACATGTCACTCTCATATATCATATAGGTATATTAACAGGTATATAGTGATAAACATGATAAAAAATCGAACGTAAATAGTCTCAAAAATTTTAATGAAATTTTCTTCATCTTCTGAATTTATATATAATTTTAACATTAGTGATGACACAATAGTGATGTGGAAATTATTTTATTTATTTAAATATCAATTAAATGGAGTAAATTTTTTTAAAATAAATATCATAAAAACTAACTAATGTTCTCAAAAAAATTTCATCATGACTATATACTGTTATGAGTGTATTAAATATTTATCATCTAATTTATGATATGATTGGATTTTATTTAAATTCAAATAAATGAATTGTATCCTAATTGAAACTCTTGATATTTTATTAATATAATATATTATTAATTAATTTAAAATTTTCAAAAATAAATGAAAATTATTTCGTCTAAAATATCGTAGAATATCCAAATAAGTACAATTGAAAATACCTAGAGAAATATTTATTAACATTTAATAATTAGAATATTATTACCACTAATAAAATTAAATAGATTAAATAAAGTTAAATAAAATATATAAGGTTGAAAATAAAAATAAAACGTTTATAAATTATATTTTTTAGAGGATTTATACATATTTTCATATTTTCATGAAAATAAATTATTTTTGGAGAATTAAAAAAATCAATTTATAATAGTTTAATATTTTAATACTCTGCAATGGTTTCCCTCCCCTCACTTAAAAATGGGTGCCTCTACTTCCCTCTGAATCACACCACCGAAGGACTTTTTATCAGAACAAAAATACAAAATTATCCTCCCAACATCCCTCACATAATCATAGAGTCCACCCATTAGGAATAATGTAATATTACAGAGTAATTTTGTACATACCAAAACAAGATAAATGAAAAAGAGGTAATTGATTTATCAACTCTTTCAAAATTCATTTCTTCTTCAACATACCCTTATTATGTTGTACCCATACTAATGTAGTAAATACAGTATCTTATATATTCAGATATTTTATTATAATTATGAGGAAACCATATAGATCCTTTTATCCATCCTATATCACCATGTGTGCACACATACGACATACCTTCTCCACAATGTGGTGTAATTTGTTATTTAATAATACATAATTTTGAAGGGTATATTGAAGAGTATAATGGATTTTAATAGTTAATATAATATGATGATATTTATTGTTAATTAATATACCATATAATTCCAAATAATCTAACCATCAAGGGATTGATATTGTCGCACGTCTCTACGCATGGCTTACCATCTACACAATTCGATGAGATTCATTATCCGCATTAAGAATTAAATAATGATTACAAAGTATTTATTATAAATAATCATGAAATATGTTACATAATAATGCTATGGGGTTTAGGGATATATATATATATATATATATGTGTCATTTACATTCTTCCATTCAATTAAATAATGAAATAGAAACAACGTTCATGAGTATGTATGACTTACCCCCCCATGAACTGTGTATTTAATTTTATTTATCTATATATTATATATATTTATATAAAAAATATTTATGATATATAAATCTTTTTTTAAGTTATATAAGAAATTTAATTATGATCTAATTAATAATAGTAAGAATAATAAGAAAATAAATGTATGATAAATAGAATAATTGTTACCCAAAATGTTGCTTTAGAATGATATTGATAAAAAATGGGTAATATAAAGTCATAAGTGAATCATATATGATATAATCATTATTATTATGGTTCTATTAAATGTCAATAATATATTTATTCCAACTATACTAGATTTTCAGACACATACAGAAGAAACCAGATCTATGGTAAGGGATAGTGATAAAATATTATTTTTATCAGAGATTGTTAATATGTATGTAATTACTTGGGTGTTTTTATCATCCACATGTATGATTTATAATAATGCCACATTATTTATATTATTAAAATATTTTTGAAGGATAATTTTAAATTTTGGTGAATTTTTTTAATAAAATATTAAAAGAATTCATTTTTCATTTTGTAATTGAGGTACTTTTCGTCTTCTTTAGAAAATGTATGAGGAGAATGTTTTTTAACTTATACAGAATGAATGGAATTTAATGGTTTCATGAAACCATAAATAAATGATTCATACACAACACAATTTCATGATTATTTTTAGCAATGTTATATTCATTTAAAATTGTATGGAATTTTCAGGAAAAAAAACGATTTTGGAAAAGAAAAGATATTTTCAATAAGAATATTATTGGAGTATTTTATCAAAATTATTTACCATCTAGGATGAAATATATTTAATTTTTGATCACTATAAAAAAATTATTTTATTTTGATTATGATGGAATTATTTTTATGAAATCAATTTATATTATATGGATTATGAAATGATGTATTGATGTTTAAGAAACCCATTTTATTTCACTGGTTATGCTATAATTAATGATTTATGTTTTCATGGAACATGTAAGAATGATTTCATTACGATATGGGTGGGTCCTATATCTCCCTCAAATGTGTTTGGAAGAATTTTTATATATTTATATAGATATGACTAGAACAACATGTAAATATGGTTCAGTAATACAGAGATTGAATGAAAATTTAATCATGTTCAGTAATACCTTGCTAGAATGAAAAGTAAACCCTGTTCAGTAATGAACATTTTATAATATGATCACCTTGGAAGAATTTACTTGGTTAGTATGGAAATAAAATTATGTGCTTCATTTTTTCCACAATTCTATATTTTAAGAATGTTATATTTTATCATGCTTAATATTATTAATGATCCATGCCTTACGTACTCCCAATATAAATTTCATGACTCAAGATTTTAATATTTAAATTTTATGTTTATGTTTTTAATTATTTTGTTAATTATTTGTTTTATGTTCTACTTGTTTACCCTTACTGAGAATTTTATCTCACCCTTTTTATGTTTTCTTTTCCCCAGGATATAATGAACTATTTTAGGCAGGAAAAAAAGTGTAAGATATTTTCAGGAGATTTGATAACCTTTCCCCAAGTCTTAAAATTATGTTCCAAATTTCCTAATACATAAGACTAATACAGTACCTGGGTGTATTTTTTTTAATCAATTATGTATTCTACAAAATAAATGTATGGTCCACATAAATCAAACTTTGGTTGTAAAATTTCACATCAGAGTGACGATTTAGTTATCCATTGAAACTAGGATGGGAAAACATTAGTTAGATACCAAGAGATATTTCTAAGGTATGTCTCTAGATTTCTCAATGGGTAAGACTAAATATCAGTTTAGTCCTTGAATTATGGTATTGATCATAAATAAAATAGTATTAAACAGAAAATTTTAGAGAATGAATGTACTCCCCCTGTTATTGAACCATGTTATTGAACAATGCATAGGGAAATTCAATAATTTTCTCTCTAAACAACCAGATAGTATGGGATATGTAATTAAAAATCTTTTTCCTATATTAACAGGAACTATGAAAAATTCTCGACATCCAAATTTGTAGAGAAGAGAAAAAAATTCTGTTGAATCCTTCATGAGGAAAAATCCACCTTCCATTAGTGGGTCTTCTGATACAACATATTCTGAACAAAATATCAATACCATTAAATTGATATTTTCCATCATTCAATGTTTTGAACCCGAAAAAATCATTTTTTCTATTTATCATTTAGAAGGTGAAGCAAACCATTGGTCGCCTCTAATCAAGAATACATGACATCATGATGAAATTGAATCCATGTTATGGGATGAGTTCAAGAACATATTTTTCAATAAGTACGGACCTCATATTATTGTATAATAGTTGGTAAAGGATTTAATTGATCTTAATAATAAGGATGTTGATTCCATTGGTACATACGAGAAAAACATTACAAACCAAGAAAGGTATGCTTCTATTTTTATCATCCAACATGAAAATAAAGTTAATCGAACAATCAGTTCCTTAAAACATAGTGTTTGAAGGGAATTATCTATAAGGGCTTTAGTATATATGAATATATTTTTCATTGTGCCATCATTCTAGAAATATAAGATGGTGTTACATATAAATCTCATGGTTTTTATATGAAATGAATCATAGAGATAAAAGGAAAATCCCAAATTAATGAAGAAAATAGGATGAATGATTCCTTATTCTCAATGTGTGGAAAAAATAATGGTTGGCATTGCCTTAATGGGACTAAAAAATGTTTTATGTTAGAAAAGAAGGTCACCGAGAAGTTGAGTAATGATGTAATGGGAAAAAAGATGCTAATGAAGTGAATAGTGAAAATTCTAAAAAGAATGAACCATACACACTTTGATTCTACAAGTTCAAGTAAATGGGGCATTATGATAACCAATTATCAAATCCAAGGGTTAATGATGAGGATCGATGTTATCATCCACTTAAGGCTAGACACAATATAAAATAACACGCGATACCTAATGGTGATGTTTATTATTCCATAAAAATGGTGCGGTGATTAAGTGTTTGTATAATTGGATTCTAAACTAGTGTTGTTGAATCTCTTTTATATAACCATAAAATGTCGAAATATATAAGTATAAGTCTATTTTTTCCCTAATTATATGGTACTAGTATCCCAGAAAAGTGCATGAAGTATTATTTGGAAATCATGTGATAAGAACATAATAAAGTTATATTGAGATAATGAGATGTTTTATTGTATAAATTATATAAGGAAAATGTCATATCATTGGTTGAGAATATATAATTTTTGGTATTTTTGGGGTGTGGGAAGAGTTAATTTTAATAGAAGGCACGTTTTCTATAAGATTATATTGTAATTCATGTTATTTCCATGATTGAATAGATTACATGATCTTGGTATTCACATGTCTGTAATGTGATAACCATTAACTACCTTATGAAAAAATGGAGATAATTGTTATGTAGATTTAGATAACCAATTTCTATAGCTTTATATTTTTATTTCTTTTTTAATAATTTCTATATTATCTACTCATGGACAGAATAAGTTATATTCTATTTTGGGATTGTTAGATTAATGAATCATATATATATTGGTCGACTTATGAATATTTGATTACCTATGATAATATTTTTTTGAGATAGATGGAATTACTATTCATTCCATCACATGATCTGCTAAAACCTCAAGAAAGAAAAATTCAACTTTATTTCTTAAAAAAAAGATGAAGTGGATATTGTTCATGGAACAAAAAATGGTGAGATTGTACTAGAATCAGGTATGTATTTATTCTCATTCATCAACTATAGGTAAATGACATTGAAAACCAAAAATATTATCGAAATAGCTTCTTATGTGATGAATCAGATGATCCCTTAAATCATTAGAAATTTATGGCATTCTGGTTGTCAAATTTCTCCAAACAATGTTCTCCCTCAGTCTCCATTAGAAACTGATGGATAGATTTTATATTCATATCCATGTTTTCACATCCCTACTATATTATCCAATGTGGAACCCCAGTGATGAGTTACTTCAGGTTGACGATCTGTTTGTAACTTAACATCATTTAACTAATTTTTTAGTATTCATGTTTACGATGTGGGTTTCCATGAACATAAATTTCAAGACGTAAACCTTTTATATCCACAATGAATTTCAAGGGATAAAATCATTTTAAGGTGGGTATAATATAACAACATGATATTTTATGATATAGATTGTTTTTAATTTCATTAATTTCTAGTTTTGAACTCTACTCCCAGATTATCTAGCACTATACGCTACACCATATTAGCTTGGAGTATATTCAACACTATACTTGTCTTGTGTTACACAAAATTTCATTTTCATTTGATATAATTAATTTCAACCAACACTGAGTATATATTTTTCCAATGTATAAAAAAACCATGTCTAGATTATTTTATACGAAACACCAAAGTAATCATTAACTAAAGGCAACATTAACATGGTTTTCAACACTTGCATGAGATACTTTTCTCGATAGCTTGTGTTTTAAACAATAGTGAGTTTCAAAAAACATTGATATATTATTAAAATTTAATATAAAATATCCATTTTGAGTTGTATTAACCACATTTGAAATTTCATATAACATTTAAATTCAAATAATGTTTTTTCTACGACATGATATAAGAACAAATTCATTTTTTCAGATAAACATTGTATTTTTAAAAAATGATGTCTCCACTCTATTGAGGGCCCGTAAAATTTAAATATATTACTAACAATTTATTACATTATATTTTAAAAAATTACCATATTATTTGGGATAAATATATCAACTTTTACATAATTTTTTGTTTTTTTATTTTTCTAATCAAATTCATATTTTGATGAATAGTGAAAATTTCTATATTTTAATTCAAAAACAACCATTTCATCTAATTTATATATATAGTTATATTAAAATTTAAATTGTTTTGAATGTATAATATGATTTTTTAACCATTTAATCCAATTTAGGCCATGTAATGTAATTTCACATTTAAATTGGACTTCAATTGATGACAATTTTTGGATATGTTTTTTCTTCAAAAAAAAACAACTTTTTGGTTTTGAAAACTGTAATTAATGTTAAATTAAATTCATTCAATTATATTTTATTAATTATGAAAAATGGATTGCATATTTTGATTTAGTGGGTCTAAATTATTTTAATAGGTTACTTTTATTTTTTGGAAATTACAAAAAGTAACTACAATAATTTATATTTAAAACTATTAATGGTTAATCATGTAATTTGGGGTAACTAACAATATGATAAAGATAATAAAATTAAACATTCACATAAGAAATCTTATTGTATGAATTAATGTCATCCAATATCATCTATGGGTCAGAATAGATTCATTTAATGGGCATTTAGTCATGAAAGTGATGTTGTTAAAATTAAAACAAAAGAAGGTGACAACATGTAAATCTCATATATCTTATATGTATAATAATTTTAATATAGTGATAAATATGATAAAACATCGAAAACATTTTTATCCAGAAATATAATTAAATTAAAAATATTAGTAGATTTTTTTTGCATTTATGGAGATTAAAGCATTACCCTTAATGTTGTAACAATATTGATGTGGAAATTATTTTATTGATAAAAATATAAAAGAAATTGTTTTAAAAATATTAATATATATTTATATATATTATGAAATTTTTAATTTTATTAATGAATTTTATATGTGAATATTATATTTTATTAGATTATTTAATTTTTTATTTAATTTATATTATGTATGTATTTTATATAATTTCAAATTAGTTTATAGTGTTAAAATTGATACTATTGATATTTTATAAAGGTAATATATTATTAAATTATTCAAAAATCAGAGTAATAATTAAAAAGTTAAAATTATATGGTACAAGAATTTAATATTGTATCCAATTATGAATATTCACTACACATAGGAAAATATTTATAACAACTAAATATTTTATATTTTTTTCCACAAATAAAAATATATAAAATAAATAACGATAAATCAAAATGATACTGTTTAAAATAAAAAAAAGGTAAAAATTTTACTGGTTGAGGATATTTCGATGCATAGTCATATTATATTTGAAATAATTGTGTTTGGGATCATTATAAATCTAAAATGAATTTATAATAAATTAATATTTCAAGACTATTCAAAGATTCCCCTCCACACTCTTATAAAATAGAACCTCTCCTTCTCTATTAATCACACCTCCAAATCCATTTTTATTAGACAACCCCAACCCAATTCCCCACCAAAAATCCCTAAATTCAATCTAAAGGAAACCCATTGGGAATAAATCCATCGTATGGAGTACTTTTCTTCATACAAATTAAAGATACCCGAAAAGTGGTAATTTTTTTATCACATCTTTCAAAATTATTTTCTTCTTATACTTTCTCTTAATATGATTTTCCCATAATAAAATAATAAATATAATATATTCTACGTTTTTAGATGTTATTATAATTATTGTAAAACCATATACCTCCTTTTATTTATCCTATATAGAATAATATCACCATCTGGGCTTATGTACGGCTTGCTGTCTCTATAAGGAGTAATTTTTTTCCAGAATAAATAAAATTTTTGGGTATATTTATGAGTAAAATGGATTTAAATAATTTATATAACATGATATTATTTATTATGAATTCAGATACCATCAAATTCCATACCATTTAACTAGTATGGGAATGATATTGTCTCTCGTGCGTACGTACGACATACTGTCTCCACGACTCGATGAGATTCATTCTCCATGTTAACCATTCAAGAATAATTATAACATATATATATTAAATAAGAATAAAATATATGAAATACTAATAATACTGTATTTAGGTATATATATGTCATTTAATTTCATCTATTCATTTCATTAACAAAATGGAAACTATGTTCTTGCGTACGTATGACCTACCGTCTCTAGGAATAGTGTATTCAATTTCATTTTTCTATCTATTTTATATATTTCTATACTGAATATTTATGATATATAAATCATGTTTTACATTATATATCAAGTATATTTTAATCTATTGGATAATATTTAGTATAAAAATTTAAAACATGTATCATAAATAAAACAATTATTACACAAAAAGTTCCTTAACATGGAATTGACAAATAATCTGTTAATATAAAGTCATATGTCAATCATATATTATATAATAAAATTATTATCATTATTTTACAAGTTAATAATATGTTAAAACCCTCTATATAGCAGTCTCAGACACATATGGATGATATTGGACATATAGTAAGGGATATTTTTACAATCTCTTTTAATCCAATATTGTTTATACGTAAGTAATTAATGGGGTTTATTTATCATCCAAATATAGGTTACAAAATTATGTTTTATTATTTATATTATTATAAAAAAATTTAATATTAATTTAATCATTTTTGTGAATATTTATTAAATGGTGTTGAAGGAATCTATTTTTATTATTAGATTTTAGGTACTTTTGGACATTTCTAGGAAAAGTATGAGAATAATGTTTTTTAACATGTATGTAATGAATGGATTATTATGGTTTCATGAATCATTATTTCCATGAAACATCATCTGCATGATTTTTTGATTATTAGAATCTATATTATTTTTTTTAAAAATTGTGTAGCATTTTGATAAAAGAAAACATTTTAAAAATAAAGGGTATTTTCTCATAAATGTATATCATGTGTTTTGTCAAAATTATTTTCCGTCTAGGATGACATATAGTTATGTTTTTAGCCCCATAATAATGTTTATTTTCTTGTCTTATGATGGTATTATTTTTATTAAATATGTTTATTTTATATGGATTAGGTTTTGAATTGATGATGTTTAAGAACCCCATTATATTTCATGGGTTATGATATAATTAATGATTAATGTTTTTTTGGAACATATAAGAATGATTTCATTATGAGATGGGTGGGACATATATCTCCCTCCAAAGGTATTTATTATATATTTTTATCTCAGGAGATAGAAATGATTTGAATGACAAGTATATCTGATTCAGTAATATATGGATGGAATGACAAGTAAATGTAGTTCGGTAACACATGGATGGAATGACAAGTAAACCATGCTCAGTAATGAATATTATCCACTATTATTGTTTTGGATGAAAAAACGTGTATACTATTCAAAAAATATTATGTTCTAATTAGTTTTCCACATTTCCTTGTTTTATGCCAAATATAATTTAAATGATTATTGTTCCTTTATGATCCATGCCTTATGTACTTCCATGATTTATTTCATGACCCAATATTTTGATATTTAAATTTTATGTTCTTGTTTTTACATTCTTATGTTTATGATTAGTTTTATGTTCTCCATGTTTACCTTTACTAAGAAATTTAGGTCACCCTTATTCTTTTTTCATTTCCCTAGGATATAATCAAATATTGTAGGTAGGAAAACAAATGTGGAATATCATTATGAGAGATGAATAAGATCCTTCACCAAGTTAGATAAATTTCATCAATATTTAAAGAGACACCAAAATAATATGGTATTTGGTAATATATTTGTGTAATGTATTAAATATCCTAGAAAATAAATTAATTTCCATGTACATCAATCTTGGTTTGTCATTATTCACATGATAATTGGTGTTTTTTCATCCCCATTTCTGCCAAATGCACTACCCAAACCCAGAGGTCTCCCATCCGTATGACCGGTTCAATTCTACCATAGATTCATAATCCCAGTCCCATACCAAATCCAAATATATGATATCAAACAATTTCACTATGAAACATGAGTGCAACATTCTATTTTAAAGAATCTGTCAAACCATGGGCCGAAGGTTACTTCCTGTGATGAACAATGAAATGATAAAGAATACTACAATAAAAAACATTTTTTGTAAATATAACCAAATTTAGTGTTGGATTTGATCTATTACCATTTAAAAAACTAATGAAGAGATAAGCAGTTAATGAGAATCGAAATCCCCAAAATGTTTCGTGCAAATAACCCATCCCAAAAAATATCTGATCAATAGATGAATTTGTTGGTTGATTAATATATGTTAATCATATAAATAGAAACTGGGAAAGAATACAATCAATAAAAAAACCTACCTGGAGACAGATTGATCACTAATGATGAATGAGACAATGTTGTTGTCGTTAGAGAGATCTTTGAATCCTATTGAACACCGATATTTGATCAATGATTTACTTGATTTTTGTCTGAGAATGAACCTTAACTGCTCCCTCTAATGGTTATTCAAGGGATATATGGTTATTTGTATAACCCTTTTGATTTCTCATAACCAGATAATTATATATGAATTTATTCCACTCTTTAAATGAATTAAATACATTAATATTTTTATTATTTTGTTGATATTACATCTGTGACGAATTTTTCATAGACCTCCAACACCAATAATGGTTATGAAATTCCTAGGGTAAAACCCACATTCTAAACACAATGGTTCAATTGGATTTCTAATTTGCGTCCCCTATTTATAATTTATTCTTCTTTTATTGGAAAACTATGCATTTATTCTATTTAATATATTTATATATTTGAAATATTTATTTCAAGAAAACTCTGCCTCAATATTACAAACAATCTCATCTCCTAGTTAGAAAAATAATGCATATAATTTCCAAAAATAATAATGAAAATTCATGTCATTTGTATCTGGAATCAATTTGTTTTAATATATGATTAATTCTTGCAAAGAATTATATTTATTGTCTATGAATTTTCTAAAGATGTCTTAGCATTTATGATTGATTTTGTTGTGTCACATGCCTAACTACACACATGTTAATCCTAAAATGTGTAAATCCATTAATAAATTCACTAGAACATGACCAAGACCCATCATCAGACCTGTTGAATTTTTTGGAGGGTTGTTACCTCACCATAGATCAACCCTGTGGGGTTTTCTATTGTTTACCATTATTTCTAATTTAATATAACTGACTAAAACACCACATTGGTGTGTTTGGTTTTACTTTTTAAAATGAAATTCATCAAATGAAAATAATTTAATTGATTAGATTATTCTAGGGAATCTATACATACGTACCCCATCATCACATGGGAGTGATTTGACTAATGTAAAGTAATTATTATATAAATTGCTTGGTGAGTTAACTTACAATTATTGAATCTTACGATTATCAATATTTCCACATGACTAATACCCCTCCTTGGATTCTTGAGCTCACTATTTACTAGTGATAATCATTATTAAATTAAATTTATTGTAAGTGATATGGATGTATCATTTTCCCCTTTATCACATGTATTTGAATTGATAAATATTATGAATACCTCTTTTGACCTGTCAACATTGTTAAATGAAAGTGGTAATGTATTGAACTAAATAGAAATTTCATATTGGCATTAATATTTCTCTTGTCCTATGTTTAATTATTAAATGAAACAATCCAATGAAATGATACTATGCCTCGAGAAATACATCAATTTATAATGGAGTCCATTAGATAGTCTCATATGGACATTGAATATAATAAATTAAAATTTGTTATTTGATGATGGGTATAACACTCTAAATCAGTTATTTGAAATTATAGTACATGGTGCTCTTAATCATTTATTTTATTTTTTTATTCATGAATCACTTAATAATTTATTTGATATGTTTGAAAATATAACTCCAAAATAATTAATTGAAATTTTTGGGCATGGATCTCTTCATCATTTATTAGATGTTTTTGGACAAGGTGATCCTTATAATTTATTGGTAACTTTTTGACATGATTTTTTATATCGTCTTAGTTTTGATAGATATATTTATTCCATTATTCAACATGGCACACTTATGGTATATGGTTCATAAATTTAGGCTTAGTCCAAATCATGGAATACCAAGAAGTGTTCTTTTCAAAAGCCAATATAATGTTTTGATTGATTTAATTGAGGGAAACCTATGAGAGTTTTTGAAATGCATTAATGAATTGGATTAGGGGTAGTGATCCTATCTAAATAATTGTTTCAAAACTAATTCCTCAAAGGTGGTTGAGTTTTTTATTATAAGCATGACGACGACATTGGGTTCTAAGGAGGAACATTTACTGTTGGGTATCGAGACAGGAGTCAATTGGAATGATTATTCTGCTGCCTCTCTTTTTTGTGCAGAGAGTTTGTAGTTGAAAAATTAATTTTTGAAATAATTTCCCACGATAGGAGGTCGTTAATGTATTCAAAAATAGCTGGGTGCCTAATTTTTAAGACGATATCCATGGTAGGTCCGGATGCGTTAAAAAACTAACGTTCCATGTCGCACAACCAAATTGTCCTTGTTAACGAATGACTCATTGGATCATGAGTTTCGTCTTGAATTGAGTTGAATATGAGTGTACAACCACTGTGTATAGAAATTATATTTCACTCTATGTGTTCAGGGGAATAGTTTTATATATAATTTCATTTTGTGTATGGGAACATAATTAGGATCTACGACTTCAAATAGGATCCAATTGGCATCGATACCCAAATATTTAGTTAAATTAAGGGAAGTTTAATATCCTTAGATTATGTAGACATGTTTTTTAATGTATAAATTTAAATTTTCAGTTAAATATTCCAATAAACCATGTCAAATATTCCTTCTACATGCAACACTGGTTTGGCTTACGATACACACAACACTAAGTTTCTACCAAAAAAGGTTTTTATTATTATAATTTAAATGAGATAATTATATCCTAGCAAGTAAAAAAAATTATATAAATAATAATAAGTTCATTTCGAATAATTCCATCATCTTTTTAATAGAAAAAAACAAAATGATAATGAATGATATGATTTTTGGTAATGTTTTCTTTATGTTTAAAAATATTGTTTTCTCGAATAAACCACTTTTAAAAACGAAATTATTTTTATAAACATTTTTAATTTAAATTTTATAAAATATAATTTATTTTTGAATTCAGATTGTCATAATAAGGCTGTGATATATTTTTTTGATATTTCCAAAAAACGTCATTTTTGATGAATAGTGAAAAATACTGGATATTAATTCAAAACTATGATTTAATTTAATTTATTTGTAGGGATAAAATAGATTTCAATTATATTGAAATGTATAATTATAAATATTTTGAAAAATTAGTCCAATTTTTTAAATTGGAACCATTTCCACATTGAAATTATATATAAAGACTAAGAAAAAGTTTGATCATTTTTTCATAAAAAACTCACAAAGTCATTTCAATAGTGGGATTAATTTTATAATAATTTCAGCCACATCCGTGATTAGAAATATTCAAAATGGATTCCATATTTTGAATCAGAATAATTTATAATGTCTAATAAGGTCAAATTTTATAACCAAAATAATAGTGTAAGTGATTAAAATTAATGACATCATTTAAGAGACAAATTAAGATAATAAAGCTAAAAACCATAAATTTAAGACTGAATACACTTTAGAATTTTGTCAAAAATCCATTTTCTGTCCATATGTTTTCCCTTTCTTCATTTTAACTTACCTTGGTCTACCATTCGATCAATTTTCTAGACGGAGGATATTGGTGTAATTCTCTCTTCATATAATTAAAAGAGTCCCACTCCACATACACTATAAAAGGCAACCACCTATACCGATTCTCCACACTCCTCAAACCTATAATTTTTATTAAATCCTTTCTTAATACCCTTCCAAAACATAATCCCTTTGACCATAAAGCCTTCATTTTTTATAAATCCACTTAAGAATTCCTGTTGGCACAAACGAAATAGAGTTACCTGATTTAAAGGTAATGTTTAATCTCAAGCTCTTTTCCTTTATTTTCATTATTCTTCCTTGAACACTCATCATTATAGTATTGTGTGACAACACCATTATCCTACATATAATAGGGTATTTTTATGTAACTTTTTATACCTAAATATACACACTAATCAAAATAATGGATATCAGATATACTGTTTCTATGTATAGAGAACTACTGCGTCACGAATCTATGATGTTTCATTTTTCATTAACCACATATAATTGTGTCCATAAGTATGGAGACTAAATATATATGTATTATATTATATTTACTTTGTCTTTAATTCTCAATATTCATTTTACAACACAAATGTCTTCAATTTCCATTTGGTTTTAATATTATAAACTCGTTTAAGGATGTATGGACTATCACCCCCTCAAAGCGATGTGATTTGTTCACACACCACATAGAATTTATTAAGGATTTGTATAGTGAACATATATGATATAGTTATACTACATGATTAATGATATGTATATATACATATAAATATATATACATATTTTGTTTACATTATTTCTTTCAATACGATAAATAAAAACCGAAACAACGTTCATGCATACATATGACATACAATATCATTGAATAGTTTACTATATTTCATAATTTATTATGATATAAATAATTATATTATAATTACTATTATGGAATATTTCATTATAGCATGCACATCCATCTATTTCAGAGGGAAATGATGTGATGACTGCTACCTTACTTTCATGCTTTTTAATGTTGAGAAACATCCACAACCTATTCAGGGACATTTTCTCCTTGATCGAAACTGGATGATGGGATCTTGGTTCCTCCTCCCATGTATTCCTCATCGGAACTCGTTACCTAGTCTGGGACTCCCTTATAGACTTGAGTCATGGTTCGCAAATCTCATTCCATGTTCCATGTCATTGTGGATGTCGATTAATTACACTACTTCCGACTAGACTTTCTATGAGGACTTGACATGGTAGCAACCTTCAGTTGGAGTATATGACAACATTATTCATGTCGGGGAATCATTATATATTTGGACATTGGGGAACCTATATTCTTCTTCATAAGATGGCATATCAAGGGTACATAACCCGAGGAATCCCTTGTTGGTTGTGGGGTATCTTTTTCCAAAGGCATGTCTTTGAGGTTTTCATCGGCATCCCATGATTATCACGGGGTATGTTGCAAGTTTATCATTTTGTAGAGATGGCTTGAGAGTGATCAAAACATCCAATAGATATGAATAAAATTGGTATATCCTTAGGAGGTAACACCTGGAAGGATTACCACATAAATGGATCAAAATTCCCAATGAAACAGGTCATGGGTGGTGTGTCCCCTAGTGGGAAGATATCACACCATGAAGGATAATATGGATACCGTCAAGGGAGGATTAGTGAGAGTGCACCCTAGAATAGGAGACATTGATGTTTACTAACAGCTAGGATTGAACCTCTTGGAGGTTTCCTATGTACCTTGTGTAGACGATAGGGATCAAAACCCACGTAGTTCTAAGGGGTGATGAATCGAGTAGTACAAAAAGGACAATGAACCCAATACATGATGGGGATTATGCATGGATAGAAGTCCATTGTAGGAGGGACACTCTGGGTTGGATGATTTCACATTGTGTGGTGCCTATGCATGGTCTGCAACCTGAGGTACTGTCGTTCTCTCATCGGGATGCCATAGTAGGGGCTAGAATCATGTTGGATAATGGAGAGTTGAATGATGTGGAGTTGGAATTAAATGAAACCTATGTAATGATGATGTTGATTTTGTTATTGAGATAAAAAATACACCCTATGTATCCATATGGCATGGAATCAATGTTTGCGTAGATCGTTGGGGCGATATGACACATGATGTGGTGACTCGGTGGATGGGACCTAGAGGAAGTGGATCCTTCAGGTTGGGGCATGACCTTCCGGAAACACAAAGGCTAGAGGGATAGAATAGTATGAGACATGGGCGGTGGGCTTGTTCCTCAAGGAGGATTCCTATGTATCTTTATGGCAGGGAATCAAAGTCCACATAGTGCAGGAGGGGGTAGAGAATCAGGGTGTACGCATAGCACAACGACCCTATGACATGTTAGGTCTTATGCACTGTTAGCAGCCCGTGTTGGTCTGATGCCACAAGGGAAGACAAGTAATGTGGGTACTAATGAATGGTATGACAACGACTTACTACCGGATGTTTATCACAATGGATTACAATTGACTGGGGTATCCCAATGGATTACGACTGAATGATGTTCCAATGGATAAACGCTGAATAATGTTACGATTACTTACCACTGAATAAGGGTCCAATTGTTTATCGTTGGTTGGGAACACTATGGCATACCATTGATTAGGTTTCAAATGGATTACCTTTGGTCTGTATTGGACATCAAAGAAGCTTTTTTACTTACAATTCCCAGTAAATGAACAATGTCCACGTAGTTCTATACAGGTGTTGGTGAACCGAAAAGAATGAGGATCAAAACCAATTGTTGATGGGATTGAACCTCAGAGAGGCATCCTACATAACATTCCTCAGAAATTATCAAAGTCTATGTGGTTCGATAACATGTTTGGTGTACTGACAATAGAGGGTTGGGACCAGTGGTTGATGGGATTTATCCTAAAGGAGGCTTCCTACATACCTTGCCTTCGCAAGGATCAATGTCCACATAATTCATGAATGATTGGTGAACCAATGTGAAGGGAGTCAGGACCAATGGTTGTTGTTATTGAACCTCAAGAAGGCTTCCAATGTCCCATTCAATGGCATGGATAAATTTCCACATAGTTTGTAATGATTGGTGAACCAACATGATGCAGACAAGACTAATGGTTGTTGGTCTTGATCATCAATGAGGCTTCCTACGTACCTTGCCTTGGAAAGGATCAATGTCCATGTAGTTCGGTAGAGGTATTGGCGAACCTATGTGAAGTTGGTTGGGGCCAATGGTTGTGGTAGGAATGAACCTTATGGAGGCTTCCCACATACCATTCATTGTAAAAGATCAAAGTCATCATAGTTCAAGATGCATTGGGGATTACACACTACGGCGTCCTAGGTAGGATTCCATAGTCAAGGCTTACTACTCTATGCCCACATGAGTCATGCACGGTGTGGTAAAATAGAGGTAGAAAGAACCTGATGATCATGACGCAAAGGTGGGTCCATGAAAGGTGGCGAATGTGGCATACAAATGGAAGATTTCTGGGTGATGCTATGTAGAAACAATGGTGGATTTATCATACACATGGATGCTGCTCGAGTGCTGCAATGTAGCAGCAATGGTTAATGAGGATCACACAAGGAAGCTTACCAGGTGCCGCAATATATTTGAAATATTGAATGGGGCTTACACAATTAAGCTTCCTAGGTGCGTCTATGGAGTGGAAATGGTGGATGGGACCTACACAAGGAATCTCACATTGTTCCGTAATAAAGAGGCAATGGTGGTTGCAGCTTATGCAAGGAAGCAGCCCGGGTTCCGCTATAGAGTGGAAATGGTGAATGGGGCGTACTTAAAGAAGATGATTGTGTGTTATAAGGTGCAGCAATGATGGATGGGGATTACTAATTCATGCTACCTGTGTGTCTCTAGGGAGAAGAAATGGTGGATTTGAATTACATAAGGAAACTCTCTAGGTGCCGCTATGGAGTGGCAATGGTGAATGTGGCTTACGCAAGGAAGCTGCCTGGGCACTGCTATGGAGCAGCAATTGTGAACGAGGCTTATGTAAGGAAGTTTCTCGGCTGCCTCTATGGAGAGGAAATGGTGAATGGGGATTACATAAGGAATTTTCCCGTGTGCTGCTACTGACTGACAACAAGGGATAGGGCTTATTCATTGATGTTGCCCTAGTGCTTCTATGGAGTGGAAATGATGGATCAGGGTTTATCATGAATTCTACTCGAGTGATGCTATGGAGTGTCAATAGTGAATAGGGATTACACAAGGTAGCTACCCAGGTGCCGCTAAGGTGCGACAACGATGTATGGGACTTAATCATGGAGGTTGCCTATATGCCGATATGGAGTGGAAATGGTGAATGTGGATTTTGAAAGGAAGCGGCCCGGGTGGAACTATGGAGTGGCAATGGTGTATGGGTATTACACATGGAAGCTCCCCAAGTACCATTATAGAGAAGAAATGGTGATTGAGGCATACTCATGAAAGCATCCCGTAATATCTTCTCATGTCTGGCAAGGAGGGCATCCCAACTCACTGGTGGGTTGAGGAATATAATTGGGGCCTACACCAATATGCTGGTGCATAAGAGGGATAACACCATGGGAGTTCGAATCGGTCTAAACTAATGTACGTGAAGAGTGTGAATCACATGACCGACATTGGAAACGTGGTGAGGGTGTCATGATGACGTAGGATAATTGTTTACCATCTTCGAAACAAAGAATCCATATCACATTAGCATGAAATGGGGAAAAATGAGGGCCGACTTCTAACCATGTTCAAAACATAGAACCTGACTGGAAGCATCGTCTAAAGTCCTCGGGGGTGTTGGCCTAAGATGGTAGGTGAGTTGAGGTGGCATGAGACTTGGAAATCAGGGTGTCCCTTCAGACATGAATGATGAAAATGATACGAATGTTGGTCCCACGAAGCATGAAGTGGAGTTATGGAATGTTTGAATGGATTACAATCCTCTCGAAAATGTTCCACTATAATTAGGGCATGAAGTGTGTAATTCTTAACAAATAATCCATATTTTATTTGGAACAAGAGGCATCCTATTAATGAATGATATAGTATACTATAGTACAAATTAATTTAGTGGGGACAATTTTCATATTTCAAATGGAGCATAAGGCGTCACTTATTGGGAGAAATAGGTATCCTATAATTGTCATATAGGGTGTACTATAGTTTAGAGGCATGTAGATGGTACGGTTGGCATCTTATGCTTGTAGCATAAGGAATGTCTAGTTCGGAGTAAGAGGCATCCTATATTTTTCACAAAGGGAGTACTACAGTTTATAGTGATTTAAATCAGATGATTGGGAATAAGGTGCCTAGAAATGGTTGGTTTTGGGACTTTTGAAAGGGTGGCCCTTTCTAGTTCAACCTTGAATTGGAGTCGTTTGATGGGAATTTGATGAGTTTCTTGAGGAATGGTTCGACTCAAGGAACATCAGGAATTGATGATGAGAATTTTATCTCAACACACGAGAAACAAAACAAGAGGAATATGTTCAATAAAGTGTTTCATGGTGTGTAGACGAGTTTCTCAAATCACTGTATTCCATAGGCGGAAGGTAGATACTCATAAGGGTGAAATAGAAAATGTTGGCATCCTGGCCCGAAAAATTCATGGTGTGACTCACCGTTTTTCATTGGGGTGAGTGACGGAAGTGAAGGGACTGACTCAGAGGGCTGGGAAAATAGCACGGTAGTGATAATGATGCCTTTTGGTGTTTCTAATTCACCTTTATCATCATAGATTTGATGAATAAATATATTAGAGATTACCTCAACTAGTTTGTGGTAGTCATTATATATGATATTATTATCTATTCAAAGAGGGTGAAAGAGAATGAAGATCAATTGATAATTTTACTAAATACCCTAAAGAAGATAAATTTAAATGAAAAATTTAATATGTGTTAATTTTGGTTGTAGAGGGTTTCATTTTTTTGGTTCACATATTCTCAAGGGATTTTATATCAATAGATCCATCAAAGATAGATGCAATTGAAATATAGTTCAGACCAACCACGGTGACTGAGATATGGAGTTTTCTTGGGATATCTTGATATTATTGACTCTTTGCGGAGAATTTTTCATGACCATCTTTTCCTCTAACCAAGTAAACTCAGAATGGTGTTATGTTCCTCTGTACAGATAAATGTGAGGACAACATCAGGGAATTGAATAGAATGTTTCTTACTATTCATTTCATTATATTACCTTATTATAGAGAAGGGTTTGAATCTATTAAGATACATTTAAGAAGGGATTGGGATGTGTTATTATGAAAGATAACATGGTTATAGCCTATGCCTCATGTCAACTAACGATTCATGAGAAACATTACCCAACTCAGGATTTCATGTTTGCAATAGTAATATTTTCATTAAGGATATGGAGGTATTATATTAATGTGGAAAAGTGTTATGTATATACTAATCATAATAGTATGAAATATATATTGACACTGACATAGTTGAACATGTGCTAGATAATATGGAATGATTTGATAATGGATTATGACTGCTCAATACATTACCACTATGGAAATGTAAACAAGGTGTCTGATGCATTGAGTATAAAATATAATGATATATTATCTTTGATAAGGATAAAAAAATTGTAATATTTTTTTGATTTTGAAATTATGGATGTGGAAATCATGATGGAAGGATAAAAATATTATCTCAAATGAATTTTCAACACTTTAATATTAAGGAGGTGAAGAATTAATATGAAGAGCTATAAAATAGTGTTAAAAATCCCCCTGAGTTTAACCTTTATTGGGGTAGAATGAGAAGATTTAGGAACCGTGTTTGTGTTCCTTTAATTCCATATATGAATAAGGTGAAATTTTAGAAGATCTTAGTTTATAGTTTTCTATTTTTGGACGTATGATGATGTATAAGGATATAAAATATCTCATCTAATTGGAAAGAATAAAGAGAGATATCCCATAATTTTTATCTCGGTGTTTGGTATGCCCACAAGATAAAGCTGAATGAAAACAATTTTAAATGGATGTTTCATCCATTATCCATATTAGAATATAAATGGGAGAAAATCACTATGGATTTTTTTTAGACTACCGAGAACCTCTATAGGGATTACTATTATATGGGTGGTAGTCAATCATCTTATTATGTCAGCACACATCATTACTATTAGAGAAGAATTCACTCTTGATCAACTTTACAGAATATATATAATGTGACAAGGTTTCACAGAATACCATGTTCCATTTTATCATATCTTGATACATGTTTTACCTCATTGTTTTGGAGATGTCTTCCGAAAGACGATGATATAGAATTCTGTTTTATAAACAACATACCATACTCAGACAGATGGCCAATCTAAAAGAAGAATTCGAACCATATAGGACTTTTTGAGATCTCATTCACCAAATTTCTATTGTGGTGGGGATAAACACATACCTATAGTTGAATTTTTATACAATAATAGCTTTAACACAAGAATTTATATGCCACTATATTAATCACATCATTGGAATAAATGCACAGCGCCAATGTGTTGGGATGATGTTGGCGATAGGAATCTATTAGGACCTAAGATCACTGAAGGAATAGTCTAGAAGGATGGATCAATTCAACATCATATCAATTCATATCAAAGTTATTAGAAACATTATATTGGTATCCATAAACATGATAATGTATTTGAAGTTGGTGAAAATGTATTTCTATGAATATCACGTTGGATGAATGTAATTACATTTAAGAAGAAAGGGAAACTAATCCATAGGTATATCAGCATCTTTGAAATTCTCAATTGTATCAGGACAATAGATTATCATTTGGAATGTCCCCCAAATATATCTCAAGTCCAATCTGTATTCTATATATCTATCCTGAGTAAGTACATACGTAACCCTTCAAACGCAATTAAACTCATAGGTCATACCACTAGAGTAAGATATTTTTTATGTGGAGCAAGCTGTGGAAATTCTGGACTGATCAAAGAATGTTCTATAAAACAAGACCACTCGTATGGTCAAAATTTAGTGGTGAAATAACCAGATAGAGGAATATATGTGGTAACATGAGGATATTATGAAGTAGAAGTATCCTCATTTGTTTTTACCCGAGGGACAAATTTTGATGGTGAAATTCAATTTATGGGGGGCATAATGCAACACATCGAGTTTTTATGAACCTATTTTTTCTGAATAAATTTAAATTTTATTATATATATTTTAATACACTATGTCAATCATTTATTTTACACACAACACCTACATGGTGTACATTACACGCAAACATTGACTTGGCATATGATACATGAAACACTGAGTTTCTCTAAATCATCTCTTTTTATTGTTATAATATAAAAGAGATAATTATAACATAGCCAATAAGCATTGTTATATGAATAGTAATAACAACATTTCAATTATTTTCTATAATTTTTATATATAAATAAAACATATTTATAATGAAATAAATTATTTTTGGTAAACTCCATTTTATGTTTAAAAATAATGGTTTATCAAATAAAGAACTTTTAATAATGAGAGTAATTTAAGAAACATTTTGAAATTTAATTTTAAAAAATAGAAATCATATTTGAATTTTGAATATTAAAATTTAGAAAGGGGGAGTTTTTTGGATTTATCTATCAAACATCATTTGTGGTTGAATAGCGAAAAATATAATATTTTAATTTAAAATAAATTTTCAATTTAATTTATTTGAATGTTTAAAATAAAATTTAATTTATTTAATTGTATAATTATATAATATATTTAAAAACTAATAAATTTTTTCAAATTGGATCTATTTCCACATTGAAATTTGATATAATGACTATGTAAAATTTTCATAATTTTTTCTATAAAAAAAACATTGTTTTTATTGTAGGATTAATATTAAATTAATTTCTAAAACATCTATTATTGTAATTTGGAAAAATGATCTCTATATTTTGAATCATAATTATTTATATTTTCAAAAAATGTCAAAATTTATTGACCAAAAATACTAGTGAAGGTTATTACAATTAATTACATCGGTTAAGAGAACATTTTGTCTAATAATGCATAAAACAATTAATTTAGAACAAAAAACGACCTAGAAAATATTCAAAACCCCATTGGATATCCATATTTAGACCTTATCGGAAATTTTATCTATAATTGTCTATTATTGGATCAACTTTAAAGAAGTAAAAAGTGGGTGGAATTCTATCATCAAATATTTACAATAGTGTCACTCCTACTCCACTATAAAATGCCACCACCTATACACATTCCTCACACCTATCATAAAACATCTGTTTGACCAATTACTACACCATACACTTCCCAGAAATTCTACCTCTGACTTTAAATCCTCCATTTGGGAATAATTCCTCTCATGGATCCCTTTTGGGGCAAGCCAAAATTAGTTTCTTAATTTAGAGGTAATGTCTTCTCTGAAGCTCCTTTTCCATTATTTTCCTTATTCATGCCTCCAATATCGTTATAGTATTCTTGTGTGAAAAAAGAATCCTCCATATATAATGGTTATTTATACAAATAGTTTTACCTATACATACACACACCTCCATCTAATATATATCGAACATACATTTTTTTGGTTGTGAAGAACAATTGCCTCACAAAACGATGATTATTCCTTTTTTATTTACCACCTATCATATATGACGTAGTGAGGGAAAATATATTTATATAAGTCTTATATTATATTTATTTTTTCTTTATTCATTGTTAGTAATTCAACTATTAGATCAAAATATAGATGTATATGCTCAATTACAAGAGGGGTTGAATTGTAGGTTTAAAAAACAATTTTTTTTAAACCTAAGGGAAAAACTATGTTTATAAAAGTTAGATATGGTAAATTCCAAAAAACATTCCAGTTCATAAGTGACAAACAATTTTTATTTGGGTATGAAAAAATGGATTTGGGAACGATACATTAAGAATAGCTTACCGAGAAAAAATTATACCATAATGTGTATAGAATATTATTTATCAGTAAATGTAAAATAACAAGGATGTATAATAAAGTTATACATTAATTCCCTAACAAAATACATTGAAAATAAAACATTTATAAATAATAATGTAAATATGTAGGATATATTCTAACCGATTGAGTAGGGTTTCCAACAAAATTGAATTTAGGTAACTTGATTTGTACTTTCAAGAAATCTTTTTTTATCCACACCAGGGTAAGCCCTCAATAAGAATATCATATTCAGTCTTTCTATACATGAAATCCATATAACATTAAGGTGTTCAAAACCTTTGTATTCTTATCCTTATAAACCCTTGATTGTACTCAACAAAAATTTGTGTCCCACAAAGGAAGCTGAACATGTTGTTCGTGGCTGAACAAGATGATCATAAAACACTCAATGTAGAAAAGTATTTTTCACTCTAGAAATCACACCATGTAATATCTAGGTTCATCGAATTAATTCACCTATTATGAGGTTGTATAAATTATCTCATATTTTTTTGTTAAACTTCAATGGTTGGCTCGCTCTTCCAATAATAATATTTTAACATTAATCTCAGAGTGACCCATACATGTGTCACTCATCCCACTGTTAGATAGAAATTTATTTAAAACATCATTTTATATAACAAATCATGGGAAGATTTATAAATTTTAAGAATAAATTAACTTTATGAAAAACAAAGTAGCATTACCAAAACTCAAGAATTTAAGAAAAATGAAAAATGTATATTATTTTTTAAAAATATAAATAATCTGATTCATGAAACATGGATATTCATATTTAATTTTTCGAAGAATTTAGATTCTGAATTTTATTGAATTCTATGTCTGAATTTCAATGAATTCAAATTCAGAATATTAGAGAATTCAGAGTCTGAATTTTAGAGAATTCTATGTCTGAATTTAAGAGAATCCAGTGTCTGAATTTCAGATATTTTGGAGATTGAATTTCTGTGAATTAGGAGTCTGAATTTCAGAGAATTCGGAGTCCTAATTTCAATGAATTTAGAGTCTAAAAATATAAAGCCCTAATATCCATGAAACTATATGAATCCATGGATTAGGATAAGGAGCCAAATTTTTTATAATTAGTTAAAAAATAAACATGGTTTTGAGATGACATTGAATAAGGCATTATAAACATGGTATGGATAAAACATTTCTTATAGAATGATAATTTTCATTACGGAAATTATTCTTAGATAATGAAAATTTTCCATAAGTAAGTATTTTTTTTATTTTCATGACATATATAAATAAAAATTTCCTAAGGAAACCTTATTGACCAAACAATCACCCCATTTTTGGAAAGTACCAACAACCATTGAAAAAAAAGAATACAAAATTTTCATTTTGAAAAATAATAGAAAAATTATCTTCCTCTACATATGATCCATGAATAATATGACTAATTCCCACACTAGGTTTTGAAATCTTTATGGATTGTATACCGTTCATTCTTATAAAAGAGGATTTTTCTTGTTTAATTTTTTTTTCATTATGTATACATCTTCTAACATAACCCCCCTCCCATACTAAGGGAATTATCTTCTATATACATCGTGTTATTTTGATCATTTTCTCCCAACCTTTTTTATTTTAAAAGAAATTGTGGAATGAAAAAATTGTACCCAAAATGTTGGTGATATATAAGAAAAAACTGTTGTGGGATTGAAAAAGTTTAATTATGATAAGAAAAAGTTTTAAAATGGAAAGATAAAACCAGATTAGATTAGAAGAGAACATTATTCATCCTTGTTTTCCTATGGAATGAGAATTCATAGGGTAACCTTTAACTCCATGATTTCTTTGTGATCATCCATAAACTAATTGAGCAAAAAATCCTGATCTTGACATTTCTCTTTCAAATACATGATGTTTTCTTTTTGTCAGTTCAAAAATTATTCTTGAGGCATTACTACCGCTTCTTGTTTATTGAACATTTATTGAAACTGGTCCATGAGCTCTTTTTATCTCTTTAAATTTAATGTGTCTTATTTTATATTCCCACTCATATCATTATCCTCCTACATGCAGGCTACTTGCATGAGATTTATCTTTTCTGAAAAAACATATTGACATAATTTTTATTCTATCATTTGGATTATCAAAATTAAATATTATGGAATATTGTAAGATAAAATATATTATGTTTTCTTAAACAATTATTTTAAACCATTTTCTTATTTCCATGCTTGATCTCTTATGAGAATCATATCCCATATGAATTTTTTTTAACTCTACCACAATCTTGATAAATGCTTCCATGACCATGCTTAATGAATCTGACTTCTAGATGAAAAAATGTTGACATAATTAACATCTCAAATAAATAATAGGGAACAAATGTATTGTGTTTACTATATTCATCATTTACTAAACAATGAAATCCTTACCCATCGATGATGACGACTCAAATCTGATTCACATACAGGGAGGGATACATTTTCTTTCTCTTCAACTTTTTTGTTGGATGATCCACCAAAATACTTCAATGATTTTACCATAATATCCATCATAGGTGTATCAAAAACCACCTATTTTCTATTATCCATTTTTGAAATAACCTTCTAATCCCTTAGACACTCATTCTCACTATTAGAGTGTTAGAATATCTTATTTTTATCATCATATTCTTTATCAGAATCTTACATAAAATCATTGGGTTGGAATAAATTTTGGTTTATACACTCAACGTTAGTAGGTTGGTCAATCACATCTGGTCCATCATCATCATTTCCCTAAGATTCATTTTAGGTTGACTCATCCTACGATGTTTAGGTTGATAAAATATCTAATGGAAATTCCTTCACATGGTATTATTCTACTTGATTTATCACATCTTTACATTTGTCTTTAACTTATTATTGTTCTTCCTCTACTACATGTTCTTGAGTTATCTATACTTCTACAACAGGTTATAGAATAGAAATTTTTTTCTTGGTGATTGGAAAGGAAATGATTCTTAGAGAATGGATTCTAGTACCTAAATCTGTTTAGAGGTCTTTTATGTATATTTGAGTAAGTCAGGGATAATTTCAACTTCAGAAAAATTCTTCTTCAAATTATTCTCTTTTTATTTATTTTATATTTATTATGAATTTTGGATTATAATGGACTTTTCCTCCATAGGATCTAGACCAAATCTTAGATATCACCCTTTCTTCTTCTTCATCTTCTTATGCTTCCTCAATTTCGGTACCACTTCTCCAGAGATTTTTTATTCTTTTCAAGTATGGAGGTGCTGAATGAGTATTCAGAACTATATATTTTTCTTTGATTTATGGTTTTTTTTCTTTTATATTCATCTAATTTTTTTGGTTTTTCCACATACTTACTTATTCCTAACAAAATCTTCAATCTCAATTTCAGAAAAATCGTAAAATTCTTTTGATTTGATAGTAAAATCTATGTTCATTCTTCTTATAGTATCATCCCTCATCAACATGATCTGGATGAATCAATGTTAAGAAATGCTATGAATTTTAATGTATTCTTCACAAATAACTATGATCCCTGACAAGATGACTGTATACAGGATTATTGGAGACATGATAGTTCAATTTTTTATGTTAGTGATCGTTATAAGGATGTACTTCACATGATTTACCATTCTATGGTTAACCAAAAATTCTAATATAATAATATAACATTTCATTATGGGGTCATTATCTCCCTTTCATGGAATAAGAAAACCTTGTACCTACAGGGCTAACATCTTAAAATTTGTTGAAAGATGGTTGATCATTGTTGATTTTACCCCCTTGAGTCGAAGGAACTCAATTTCCTTTTCCTTTTCAATGCTACCAAACATGTCGGACATCATGTGAGTGAAAAATATTTCCTCCCCAACATAAAGAATTAAAAAAATATTTTCTACAATATTGAAATATAATGAATTATATTTCCCGTATATTTTAAACAAAAACACCTCCCTTACGCCTTCTTCAAAAAACATGGTGAATAATAAAATTCTAAAATCAAGTCAGGAAAACCAGATCATGAATCATTATCATGGAAATACAAACACATTCCCATCCATTTCACATGATTTTATTTTGTAATCAATGAATTATAAATTGATTTTATTTTTGGGTAAACCAAATTATCACTATAAATTTCATAATCCGAGGTTTCCTTCTTTCAAGACATATTTTTTCATGAGGGTTGTTCCAAGATACATCTGGAGTCTAATAAATCATTTAAAACCAAACAACCTATTTGAAGAGGAGCAGAGCATCAGTGCACAATGTTTTGGAAAACTAATGTCAGACAATGAATAAAAGGGAATTTATATATTCTTTTAGGTGAAAATTATAATTAACAAATTGATTCAACTACTGAAAAAAGCATGATCTGATTTGATGGTTGAGATGTATTGCAAAGAAGTATTTAGATGGTTCAGACCTTTTGAGTTTTTATTGAAAAAAATGGATTTAAGTAAAGTGAATATGATATTGTAGTCGTAAAACAAGATAAAAACAAGAACAAGAAAAAAAAGAAATTACAAAATTTTTTGTAAAGAAACATAACTTCCAGACTTATTCTAATATCAATGTATGTATTTATATGTTTTTTTGTCCAACATAGATTCAAAAAAATATTATTAGGATATGAAATTTTGTGATTCTGGAAATTTTTTTAAGGAATGTAAATTTTTTAATTTAGAATTTTGGATTCATATAGATTTAGGGTTAAAAAAACTGATTAAAAAAGAAATATTTTGGGATATGAAAAATTTAATTAAAAAAGATACAATTTTAGGGTTCTTGAAAAGAAATTATTAAGAATGAAAAATTTTTGGGTTCTGAAAAAATTTAACTATGAACGAAATATTTTGGAATATAATACTCAAATGTACCCCCCCCCCCAATGAGATAATGTTTCTTAATGTATGGAGATAGGCTTCAAAAAAATATAATTTTGGATATTACCTTACTATTATCATTCTTATCTTTTTTTAATGTATTAATATATAATAAAGGGTACTGATTCTGAAAAAATATCACCAAGTTGATCTTTCTTTCTGATAAATGGAATAATGTTAGATCCATTGAGTGTGTGATCCCTAGGAATTTGATGCATAATGTCTACGTTTTTTGAACGGGAGTGATCTTTAGGGTTTTTTATTATGGAAATATAAATTTTATTATTACACAATGTCTTTTTTTTGGTAAATTTGATGCCGTAGTCTATGAGTATATGTTTCATGCACAACACATGATCCCAAAAACATCCAGCTGCAACATATTCATCTTTAGTAGTGTCAAGTTCTATTAGGAGTTGATTCATGAATGACCAATAAACTAATAAATCTCCACAGAAATTACATGTTTCTAATGTACATTTTCTATCAATTATTTTTTTTACCAAAATCACCATAAGAGTTTTTTAAAAAAGGCATTTCTAGAAGAATAGAAAATTCATAAATCCATTGCTCCCTTTAAATAATGAAATATTTTACTAACAAATTATAAATGACATTCATTTGGATTAGAATGATATTGTTCAAATTTGCATACCGAAAAAATTATGACTTGATGAATAGCTATTAAATACATTAAACATTATATCATACCTCTGAAAGGTGTTTAATCTACTGGTTTCTCAGCTTCATCATGATCATGAGAATTTGGGGTAATGATTGGAGTGCTTATACTTTTATCATTGTCAAATCCATACTTTTTTATGAAATTCATTAATATACTAATTTTGTGATATATCATTTATTTTTAGTTTTTTAGATATTTGAAAACCTAGGAAAAATTTTATCTCACCCATCATACTCATTTCAATCTCATATTTCATAATATTTTCAAACGAATCAGTTAATGATTTTTGAGGTGATTCAAATATAATTTCAACAACATATATTTAAACAATATATATTTTTTATCTTTATTTATAAAAATATTTCGATCAGAAGTTCCTCAAACATAATTTTTCTGTATAAGAAATCATAAAAACCTATCATATCTGGTTCTAGGATCTTGTTTAAGTCTGTATAATGTTTTGGTATGTTTGAAATCATGTTCAAGATGTTTTGTGACCTCAAATGTTGAATGATGTTTAACGTAAAAATCACCTTCAACATATCTCTTATGGAAAGAAAAATTCACAACCATTTGAATTTTTTTTTAAATTAAATAATTTTGCATTGGAAACAGAAAACTAAGAGATTCAAGTATAGATAATAGAGAATATATTTCATTGTATTCTATTCCTCATTGTTTATTATAGACATTAGAATCTAATTTACCTTTTTTTCTTACTATGATTCCATTTTCATCATATTTATTTATGAGAACCCTTTTTAATCCACATATAGATGTTTTCTTTGGACGTTCAACCATGGTCTGGACTTTGTGCCTTTAGAATTGTTTTAGCTCATCAATCCTGGCATTTATACAATCATCAACACCTAATGCTTCATCAGTTATTTTTGCTTCAAATTTGGATAGGGATGCTAGATGGTATAATTTATTTTTTGATGAACTCATAGTACATATAAGTTGATATACATCACCAATTATACTATCACGAGGATGATTTTTAAGAAACAACTTATTTAGATTTTGTTAAACCTTTTCATCAACATATGGTAGTAATTATGTTGGGGTAAATACTTGAAAAATATTTTCTTGAGTATTTTATTTATTAAAAGAATCCACTATCAAAGGATGATAATTATTTTTTGAAAACACGTCATAGGATATAGGATTTCATTGTTTAAATACCAAAGGATCAGTTTCATTAAATTAAACATGAACAGTTTCTTCAAAAGTACAATTATTTTAGTTAAAAAACTCTATAACTGTTAGAAGTAGTGGAATAGACTATAAAAATTCATTCATCGTATTTGGGTGAAAATTTATGTAGGTTATCTTGAGTATTCAGAATGAATACTCTGCACCCAAATACTTTGATGTAAAAGAACTAGGTATTCAACCAACCCACAATTCATTATTCATTTTATTAAGAAATGGTCTGATTAAAACTCTATTTATAGTTTAATAAACTGTACTAACATCTTTTCCCCAAAAGTTTTTAGCAATATAATATTCCCTCAACATGGTTCTAGTTATCTTTTTATGAATTTGATATCTTCTTTCAACAAAATCATTCTATCGATGAGTTCTTGGAGCTGAAAAGTTATTAATAATTATTTTTTTACTACAAAATTTTTCAAAATATGAATTTTAAAATTCTACCACATGATTACTATCAATAGTTATCGATGGAAATTTTTTCTCATTTTTAAGTTTGGCTCTAAATGTTTTGAAATAAGAAAAGTTTTTAGATTTCATTTCTAGAATATAATCCCATTTAAATATGGGGTAATCATCAACTAAAACAGATTCAAAATATTTTTCTCCAATCATTAGAGTTTGTGTTGGATAAAAAATACACATATGCACTAACTGTAATACATTATAATATGAGACTATATAATCTAATTTAATCCTTGAATTATGTTTCTTTCTATATTGATAAGGATCACAAACTATTGAAGAATCAAATCTAAGAACCGAAAGATCTTTTAGGTGTTTTTTATTTTAGAGTTTTCATAGGTTCCTAGGGATACATTGTCCTAGTCCTCTTTGCCATAAACAATACTTATATACCTTTTCACAATGTAATATTAGGTCTTGGCTCTTAAGGTCTTCAATTTAGTGTAAAACAATTATCATGACAGTGGGATGAGAGAGAAAACTTTTCCTTGAAAATGTGTAATAAGCATTTATCATTCCTAAAATTCAAAAGGTAAAATTCACCACATAATTAAATTATGATAATCAGGTTGTTATTAAGACCATTAACAAATAAATCATTTGAAATTAATGTTTTTCCAGGAAGAAAAATGTAAAATATACAAAAAATTTCTCCCAGAGAATTTTCATGGAAATAATATTTTCCTCCTTTCGTCTTGATAATATTTTCAAAGATGTTTTTGTTACCAGTCATGTTCCGTGAACATCAACTATCAATGTACCATGTATTCTTGTTGGTACATTTTTTTTAAATAACCGAGTTATACATTTGGAATCAAAAAATTCATAGATCTAGAAATTTCAGGAAGTAAAATCAAAGGAATCCACATTTTCATAGAAGGATAATCTTTATGAAAACCTAGTGATATTTTTTTGTTTAAATAAAAATTTCTTTTGAAATTTCCACAACATTGACACATGGTACAAAAAGGATAACTTTGGGGTACCAAATAAATATGAATAAAAATTATTTTTAGTGAGTATATCCAATTCCATAACTACTCCTTAGAGGAAGATGTTGTGAATACATTTTATTAAATTCAATCCTTCTTGAGGTAAAATTTTCAAACAATTTCTTGATTTATTTTTTTTTATTTTAGTATGATGACTTAACTTTTATCCTAAAAGTCATTAGTTTTTTTAACATGGTTTATTCAATATAATATTTTTCTTAGAAATAACAATTTTAATATCCTTAGAACAATTTTTTCTTTTCAAAATTATCATACATATGGTTTTTAGAAACACTATCAAAATCATGATTTTATTTCATGATCCTTATAATGATCTGATACTTATTTTGTTAAATAAACAATTCATGAATTTTTTTTCTCAAACATCTTTTTTATCATAAAATTTTAATTCTAGAATAATTTAGAAAATCTAGAAACTTCATCAAATGACGGTAATGCATGATATTCTGATAATAAAGATTAATCATCTGAATATTCTTATTATTAATCATTTGGAAAATTAGACTTTAATCAATTATTCGTAAAGGATTTATAATTTTGTACCTTACCCATATGACAATGATTTTCAATAGGTACTATGTCTATATGACTAATATTCTTCTGACCAGTAGATTCATATTCTGAATATTCCTATGAAGAGTTATAACCACTTGCACTACATGTGTAATTTTTTAGGAAATTATTAGCATTAGATTTGTAAAACATATTTCTATTTGTTTGAAAATTCTTTTCCTTGCTGTCTTTTCTCATAAGAATATGACAATTAGGTTTGATATGTCCTACCCTTTTCCATTCGTAGAAGGTTTCTTCAAAATATTTCTTGTCCTTTCTATATTTCTTCTTATATCTGTACTAAAAATAATTTTATCCCAAATTCATGGTCATCCTTAAAGAAATATTGGATAATTAATTCTCTGAAAGATTAGTATCACTAGATTTTGTTATAACAACAGCTTTATTAGAATTATATCTATTTACAATTTCTAGAGTATTGTCATTATATGTAGTAGGGAAAGCTACACATCAATTACCAATATTCTTTTTTTAGTCATGATCATAAATATTCATTATTGTTTCCTGCTAAACAAGAGATCCAAATATCTCATCAATAGTAATGTTAGATTCCACCATATTTTCATCAATAGTTGTCCTTTTAGATTCCCACTAATTATGCATGAGGCCAATTATCTTATCGATAATATCTTCATCATCAAGACCATTCTATCAAATAGGATAATGAATATTGAAAATGGTTATAAATATTTGTTATACATTGCAAACAATTTATCCCTAAGGAAATAAAAATCCACAATATTCATCCCTAAACATATCTCTTCTAGTTTCTATAGTAATAAAAGTTCCAAAATATGTTACATCATGTTTCATTCAAATGTCATTGGAAACATCACCAAAAGATATTTGAGAATGTATATTATGAGTCATAGAACACAAAAATGGATTCTATACCTTGTAATTTAGTGGATATTTTGATTTCTATTGATTAGTGCCTATCTAAAATTGTGAAATCCCTAGAAAGAATTACAAAATTCTATTATACTATGTTAATTAAAAATGTCTTCATATTATCTCTCTAGTACGCATCATCTTTTCCATCAAATATTAGTGGTCATGTTGGATTGAATTTGTCAATGTAACCAACATTTATATCTTCACTTTATAAGAAAATACAATTCCAAAAGACTTGTTAAAAGTAAAAATTTATAATCAATGATTAAATATCATTAAGATAAATTAAAAAAGAATAGTTAAGTATGAAAATTTAGATCAATGAAATTTTGAGCAAGAAAACAAATATATGAGTATATGTATTTTAGATACATTCCTATGATACAAATAATAGGATCTAAATATAGATATAGAAGCTCAATTACAAGAGTGTGGGTGAATTATAGGTTTAAAAACATTCTTGTTTAACATTAAGGGGAAATAATGTTTAAAATTGTTACACATGGTAGATTGACAAACCCTCTTTAGTCGTAAATTATGAAATAAATTTTTTAGGGTCTCGAAACATGGATCTGGATAAGAAACTATTATAATAGTTTACATAGGGAAATATTATTCCATAAAGTATAATTATTCATATTTATCAGAGTATGTATAATAACAAGAAAGTATGATAAAGTTATAATTTCACTATTTAAAAAAATATCTTGAAAATAAAACTTTAAACAATAATAAAGTAAAGATGTATGAAATATTTTAACCCAAATAGTAGGGTATCAAACAAAATTGGATAAAGGTCATTGGATTTATAGTTCAATAATGTCATTCTTACCCACTAAAGGTCATTAACTATATAAGAATATCAGAGACCGCCTTTCTATCCCCAAATTCCTTAGAACATTACTATAGAATGAACCTCTATCTTTATATCCCGAGAAGACCTTGATTGTACTCAGCAACTGTCAGAGTCACACAAATCAAGCTGCACAAAATGCTCAAAAAAGAACAAGATGTTTATAAAACACATAAGGCATGATATTTTTTCCCTATCTAGAAATCTCAATATGTAATCTCTAGGATGTTTGAATGAAATCATTGATTATGAGATCATTCAAATAACCTCCTATTTATTGGAAAAAATTCAATGGTCGACTACCTCCTCCAAAGGTCATATTTTTACATGAATCTCAGAGGGACCTGTACACATGTCACTCAACCAATGGTTAGTTAGAGACAAATTTTACGACATTTTTTTATATAAGAAAATAATGGGAAGCATTATAATGATTATGAATCAATAAAATGTCAGAAAAATAAAGTATATTTACAAAATATAGAAATCAAAGTCTATGGAAAAATTGGAAATTAGAGTCTAAAAATATATCCAAAATGATTATAGAATCATTGATATTCAGATTCTATATTTTAATGAATTAATAGTAAGTTTTTTTAGGTAATTGAAATCAGAATTTTGAGGATTTTGGAGTTGGAATTTCGAGAAATTCCGAGTCTGATTTCTGGGGAATTTGGAGTCTAAATTATACAGAATTTGGAGTCTGAATTATAGTGAATTTTTTGTCTGATTTTTTGAATATTTGTTGTCTGAATTATTAAGAATTTGGAGTTTGAATTTTAGAGAATTTAGGGTCTGAGTTTTAGAGAATTAGGAGTCTAAAATAAAAAATCCTCGATATCAAAGAAATTATAATATTCAATGAAATTTGATAATGATCAGAATTTTTTAATCATAGTAAATATTTTATAAATGGTTTTGATAATACATTGAATAAGTCAATAAAAAAATTGTCGAGATAAATCTTTTCTTAGAGAAATAAAATTTTCCTTGGGAAAATAATTCTTATAAAATGATAATATTCCAATATAAAATATATTTGAAATTTTAAAAACATAGATGAATTAAAAACTCATATGTATACCTTATAGACTCAACATTTACAAAACTCATCTCTTTACATTAAAATTGGTGTTAATACAATAATCTCGTTTGAGGAAGTGTGGACTACCACCCCCTTAAAGAGATGTGATATATTCACACTCCACATGGAATGTATTATGGATGGATATAGTAAACATATTTGAAATATAAGATATAATAATTATAATAGAATAATTATAAATTTATATACAATCATATATATATATATATCATTCAAATACAACCTTTCTATACGACAAAAGAAAACCAGAAACATCGTTCATGCGTACGAATGACTTACTCTCTCCAGGAATAGCGTATTCCATTTCATATATATTTCAAATAGAAATCATTATAATATACATATAATTTGTATAATTATATTTTTATCTTTTTATACATTCAATAATCATTATATAATTATAAGGACCAACGATATAATAAATTAAGGCACATGCGAACGACCAAGTGAATATTACCTAAAGTGAAATATTGACCTAAGATCATTAAAAGGGGGCCATTTAAGGTCATAATAAAACAATATTTTCTAATAGATATTGGAATATTCATAAATAATATATTTATAAAAAACAAATAATTATTATTCCAAAATCATGTATGAGTACAGAGTGAGTCAAGACACAATGTAAGGTGAATTTCATCTCACTTTAAATTTATGTGAGATAACTGTTATGATCACCACTCTTTCCTATTGTGTGGGGTACATAGTGTCCACGGTTTTATTATATGTATCTAATATAGAAAATTACTATCACATGTTGCATTCTAATTTCTCTTACATGGGGTTTAGGTTTAAAATGTTACCAAATCAGTAAAAATGATTGGTCTCAATTTGAATACTTAGAGAGTCGGGATTTTTTATTCATTTAAACATATTTTGAGGTCTATATAATTACATTTTATAAGTTATAAAATTAATAAAATTAATATTATTATATTTGTTTTCTTCTTCCAATTTTCAATCTTACATAGAGGGTATGATCCCAAGTAACCACGTTATTAATTTTTTTGAGATAATCTCTTCATTCTTTGGGATTGTTTATGTTTACGATTACTTTGATGAAATATTAGGATAAATTTGTCATTAATATTAATGATTTTACATATCATATATTTATTCATTATATACTCATTTGGTTGTAGAATATTTTTAATTTTTGGTACTTTGGATATTTTTTTAGAAAAATATGATTGTCTCTCTCTTAAATCATAAATCTGTTGTACTCAAAAACCATGTTTTCATAATGTTATAAAAAATGTTCTCAATAGATATTTGAATACAATTATCCATAAAAAATGATTTGAAATATGTTTTACAATTTTAAAATATTAATTTATAATTATTCAAATATTTTTACAAATAAAAAGGTTTTCACAAGTATTTATGTAATAAAAGTAAATTTTCAAAGAAGAAGGGATATTTTCATAAAGAAATGTTTTTAAAATATCATTCAAAATTATTTCTCATTTAATATATAATACATTTCTATTACGAATTCCATTATGGGGAAAATTATTCAATGTTTCCCTTGATATTTTTCTCTGAATGTATTATGTGTTGATGATATGATGTTTATGAAACTCATATGTCTTTCATAGGTTATATTCAATTGAAACCTTATTCTTTTCAAATGTAATATGATTTTGAAACCTGAATCTTTTCATGAGTTATGCTCTACAAAAAAATTACAATAGAACCTATCTATTTCCATACATTATGATATGTTTACTTTTTTTATGATTCCCCTTCCATTTTGGTGGTTATGATATGAATATTTATGTTATTTTGGAACATGTATTTTTGAATTCATTATGTGAGACGAGGGGCCTATATCTCTCTCTAATGCATTAGGTAATATTTTACATTTCATAGGACAGACAAAGATGGTATGACAAGTGAACTCGTGCTACATTAGAGGTTTTGGGAATGATCCTTTACTTCTAATATGGCCAAGGGAGTGAATAATTGCTACTTAAATAATATGTGTGGTGAACTCATGCTACTAAGGAGGCCTTATCATTGCACCATGACTACTATGATCATTATACACTATGGAAATAATTATATGATTATGAGTTTTCCACAATTCTATGTTTTAATTCTATGTTATGATTTCATGGCTTATTCTCTTTATATTATTTCGATTCATGTCTTTTAAACTACAAATAATTATTCCATGATCTGTGTTGTGATATTTGATATGTAGGAAATGTTCATGAATCTTTATTATCATTTTCTACAACACTTATGATCCTAATTATTTTTACACGTTCCCTTTTATTACCCTTAATGAGAATTTGAGAACACCCATTTTCATGTTTCTGTCCCCATGTTATGATGATATGTATTGTGTTTGATGTCTCTCCAAAGGGTCTATTTATGAAGAAACTAGTGGTATATAATGTAACCTATTTATATACCAGGGTTTATGTTTCCTTTTTCCAAAGTAACTAGACTAATTCAGTTTTCATGCATCTAATTGTGTAATATTTTGTGTGTTCTTCCAAAGATAAGTAATGTTAATATTTGAAATAGTATGTTCGCTATGTGAAGTTCCTTTGATAAGGGAGGTATTGGATGTAAAGTGGTATCCTGGGGATGGTTGACTTATTAGTTGACCTTGAGACACATTTTTGGGAGATGTGGCGTTAGGGTTTGGTTAATGAAAGTATAGCCTGACATGATGTGAACATGGATTGAGGACGATGATACATGTAAATCTATTGAATCATAGTGTAATACTATTTTATATATGATAAATCATAATATATTAACATTTTCTTGATAAATCTAAGATATTATCAATTATATGATGAGTTATTAACATCTTTTTTTTTGGTGACAATAGGATTCCATGGAATTTGTGATCAAGGAGTAGTATACGGTATACCCTATAGTAGGGTGTACACCTCTAATCATTTTAGTGTATTATGTAACAACCCAGGTACTTATAAAATGTTTTTTTCATTATCTAATTAAATATTTAAATTCATTATAAATATATAATGATGTAATTTATATTTTTTGAAATTAAAGAATATATACTAATAGAATTGTAAAATGACTGTTAAATTAGTAATGGGACCATTAGATAATAGAATTGTATCCTCATATATGAAAGTATAAGTAAAATATATGTATCATATAAATGAAAATATGATATATTTATATCATGGTAAAAGTAAATAAATGTTTTAAAAATGATAAATTAAGTGTTGGTATTTTTGTAAACATAAATATTTTTTCGATTATGTTATTAATATATAGATTTTGAAAGATTATTTACATAAAATATATTAAAATTTTAATATTTTTTAATGTTATTATAAGATATTTTAGTTAGACCTTAATTATTTTTTCAATGTTTCATAAAATCGGTTATAATTATAAATTCGATAATTTCTTGAATAAATTTTTATTTAATGAAAATTTAAATTTCACATGATTTGAAAATTATTTTGTATAACCATAGTCCATTTTGGATTATAAGAATCAAAAAATATTTAGGGTTACTTTTTTATATTTTTGTAATGTTGTTGAATTTTTTGTGAAGTGTAAAATACACTAATTTACAGAATTTAACATTCGATGTAAATAAAGGAATTGTTGATTCATGGTTGATTTATGTATGATGTAAGATCCAATTAGTTCAAAATCTAGTTCACCAGTTACTATACATAGTACCAATAATCAACACTAGGGATATTCTTAAGCCGAAATAATTTATAAATGAATAAAATAATAAAAAACACCCATCTCCTATCCCTATGAATACCACCCCTCATGATCTCTTATTCTAGCCCCTTATAATCTTTAAAACATGAGTATATTTTGAAAAATTCCCTTCTCGTGTCCCTTCTTAATGTCCAAGATCTACAATCCTCACCAAAAGGAAAAAACAATGTTCTTTATAGAGGTGTCAAAAAGAGGCAATTTAGAGAGGTAAAATCTTCCATTCTCTCTTTTAAATTAATTTTTTCTTTCTTTCTCTCTACTCTATCATCACATCTTCTATCTATAGTGAAACGGTAACACAATTATCAAAAAAGTACTGTAATTTTATTCTGTTAATGTAATATCCATAATCAAACTTCTTCAATTATCGTCTTATTCTAAAAAAAATTAAAACATCGTATGGGACCTATCGATTCACCGCCTTTATGGATGATGAGTTTTAATTTTATATTACATAATTCAAGGATGGTCATAACATCATAAATAGGTTTTAGATATATTTTAATATATATATTATATCATTTTTAAGGTTCTATAACTAATTTATTGACTTGATATTAAGTAAAATGGAACTAGTGTTTTATTGTCCGGAAAACTGAAAAAAATAAACCATGAATTTATCATTAATTCTTACCTAGTGAATCATCATAATTTCAAAAAAAATGATATATGAGATTATTTATTTTTTTGGACAGTGTCATATCTATTTTATTCTAATTTAGGATTTTTTTTCTTCCATTTGATAAGAAATCCGAAATTTATACTCAAGGGAATCGACCATAAAGCCATTATGAAAAACACTCACGGAAAGACAATTCTTATATTTATATCTCATCAAAATATAAATAATTGAAGAAAATAAAATTGTATTAAATAAAATATATGTGGATAAGGTTCTGAATTATGTAATTAAGGAATCTAATTAGATTATACGGTAAATTTTTTAAAGTCAATAACACATTCAGACATAAGGTAAGGGACATTATTTCTAAAATACACATTAATTAAATAATTTTTTACATATTTGACATAAGAATATTTTAAAATTTTCAAGAATATTTATTGATTTTATGATTCCATTACATGTTAAAACATTTATTTTCAAATAATATTTTTCCATCTGTAAGTGCACAACTTCTTAAAAATGAAATGTGACTTCAAAATGGAAAATTTATTTTCCTCATGAATGTTCTTCTTATGAATGATTTATGTGTTTTGATTATGTTAATGATCATGGGAATTTCTATGATGATGGGTGGTTCCTATATATACTGAGGTCATGTGAGGCCATTATAGTTATCCAATGCACAATGTAAAGGGATCGAGTAAACCAATTTGGTTTCTCCTAAGAGATTAGAGGAATATAATATGATGCTTATCCTAATTTTAACTATGATAGTTACTCCCCGTGTATCTAGGATAGTTAATCTATATATACGAGTGATTATAAAGTGAATACACATGTTACCATTATTGTTCTCATCCAATGATTTAAATTTTTTTATTGGTTTTATGGATGAGTAAATGAATTTGAAGAATTCATGATTACTTCCATTATGTTTTGTTAACGAAAATAATGGTATTTTAATTTTAAAAAATTCATATTTTGAAAAAATGGATATTGGGTAGAAGTGTAAAATTTTTAATATATGATTTTCTATGCATGAGGTTGTTAATTAATTATCTATAATTATAAAACTAAAATATAATTGAGATGTATAAAAGAGAATTCATGTTTAATTAAATAGATTATTAATTATTTAAGTCTTATTCCTTGTAGTTGGTATCAGAGAAAGGTTTGGATAAATTTAAGGGTTGATATAATTTTGATAGAATTCCCATAAATTATTTTTATGGTATGGTTATATTTAAATGATATAAAATTTTAAAATCATTATGTTTCTTTTTTTATGATACGAATTTTAAGAATGGTTTTCCTGTGAAGAAACATGGAGGCTTAAGTACGAATCCACCAAGAGGAAAATTTCCTTCTGAATCCAGAACAAAGAATAGTGTGAATTATAATTGAGTAGTTTGTGATAGTACTGGATTAGTAGATGAATGCATTAAAATGAGAAAAAAATACATGAATGATATCATTTAGATCAACCTCAAAGGATTATATCTATGGACCATTTTGTATGGGTACACCCCCATCATATATTGGATATTCTGACCCAATGAAGGATTTAGTGTGGATTAAATCCCTAGAAAGTTTATTTATTCCTTGGTCTATTTAGACGATCATATTTTTGGTCTTCCAATTTACCTTTTATTAAGGTGAATATTACCATTGGTGGTCAGTGGTCATCAATATCAGGGATAACAAGGAGATTTATTCTTTGGAATGAGATGAATTCAAAATATTCTCCTATGGAGAATAATCATTGGATGGAAAACATCATATATTTGATAAAAGAGGATGATTCTATGGATTCATATTATGAAAATTTCACTCGATTTGAATGGTATGATCCATAATAAATCTATGATTTTTATAGTAAAAACAATCATTTTTATTAGGAATAAAGCCAAAATATCTAATGGAATAGAATTATCAAGAATTAAAAAGTCATGAAAAATTGTTAAGATGTGTAGATAAAATAGATATCGTGTTTTTTATGATCATTTTTTCTTGGAAAACCCGCAGAAAATTTGTCATGGTGGTAGTAAAATGAGAATAATGCATCCAATAAGACTGAAGGAATGAATATTTAGTATTATTTTGTGAAATTGTTGGTAAAAACACATAGAGGAATGGATTTTTATGTTTGAAAAGTGATTCAAATGTTATATGTTTTGGAATATGGCTTCTTATTTAAATGAAATAGATCAAGTATGTTGTAAAAACAATTCTGATACCCAGATAGTAATTTTTTAAAATGTAATGAGGTTGGTAATTATGAAAACAAGTGTCCAAAGAGGAACCTGAATGATGGGAAGAATCCAAAATATAATAATAAAGATGTGATGAAATATTTTGAAACTACTTAATTATATTTTGGTCTATCTATTAATGTGGTATTTTGTATATTGTTTGTTTACTCATATTTTTCTAATGTCTTGTCTGATTCAAGGCTTACACATTCTTTCATATCTTAGAAATTTTCTACCAAATTGAAATTATCACCTCAAGAAATGAGTTAGAAGCATATTGAAAAAAACATCAGTGGAATATTAAGAAAAATAGAAGATAAATTATATTTTTTGATTTATGTTGAAATAATTTAATAGAAAACCATGTTGTCTTGTCCTTGGTATCATTTGATGTTATGTTTTATATGGATTTGATTTATGTTTAGGAAGCTAAGATTGACAATATAGATAAATAAATATTTTTAGAAATTGTTTTAGAATGTATAAAATAATTTACCCATACAATTGATAAAATATTAAGAATCGAAGAAACTAGTAAAAGATTGAAATGAATTCTATCTTGCACATATTGTTGAAAATAAGTGAACATTTCAGATTACTGATTTTCCAGCAGTAGATGAGTATCTATATATTTTTATTATTGAGTATCATAGTATTATACATAACCAAGAGGTTTATTTTACTATTTATTTAGTTCATGATGTTAAAAAAATTTCAAAACCACTTTATCGAATTAATCAAGTAGAACATTGATAATTTAAAAAGAGAATGAAGAAGTTGAAAGATAAGGGATTCATTTTTTTGAGTACATCGTCATGGGGGCCCGTAATTTTTTGTTAATAATAAATATTTTTATTTTATTCGTTGTACTGATTATAAATCATTGAATATTATCTTTATTAGTAATAATTGTCATTTTCCTCACATTGATGACTTGTTTGATCATCTCAACAAATAAAAATATTTCACATATATTGAGTTGAGATCCGAGTATATCATATGATGGAAAATGATAATGAATCATTAAAAATAGTATTATATACTATATATGGGAATTATATGTTTTTCAGTATGCCCTTTGGTTTGAATAATTCCCATTATTTATTTTTGGATTTTATGAATGTAATCTCTCATGAATATTTCTATAAGTTTGTTGTTGTTTTTATTGGTGATACTGTGGATTATTTAGTATTTTATAAGGATCATGAAAAAAATCCTTGCATTTTTGTACAAACACTAATAGAAAAATATATTATATGTAAAATTTAGAAAATGATTATTTTGGTAACAAATGATCACTTTTTCAGGAGCATTATAAATGAGAATGGAATAATACATGATTCTAAAAAAGTGGTTGATGAATGGCCAAGAACTAAAAATGATTATGAGATACATAGTTTAATTGGATTATAATGAAATTTTATATAATTTGATAAAATCATTGTATGATTATCCTTCATGCTAACTATTTTAACATGAAATGGGGTTACGTTTATTTGGAATGAAGAATGTGATTATTGTTTTTTGGAACTAAAAATTATATTGGGGAATTATCCAATATTGGAAATAAAATATATAAATGGATCATTTTTCATCTATAGTGATGATTCATAAAGGGTAATTGGTATCATTATGATTTATATTGATTAGGTAATTTCTTACACTTCATGGAAACTGTAACCTCATGAGTTAAATTATCCCACAAATGATTTGTAATTAGTAGTTGTCATTTTCACATTAAATAATTTGATAAATCATTTATATGTATTTATATATGAGATATATACTAATAATAAAATTATTAAGTATATATTCACTCAGAAGTATTTAAAATAAATAGAAAAGATGGTTCGAACTGATAAAGTAATATGATTTTAAGATCAATTACATCTTAGAAATGAAAAAATTGTCAGATGTATTTATTTGAAAACATCTTGAGTCATTAACTTTGATAGATTAATAATATAACCCCGATGTTAATGATTTGATGACCTTTTTATAGGAAGTTGTTGGCGTATGAGATTACTCTATTTTGATTCAGGATTATGTGTAATCATATCTATTATATAGAATTAAGAAAACATATAAGGGAGATTATCGGTTTTAGAAAAATTTAATATTGATTATAAAGGACATGTATATAGAATTTATCATCGATATAGATTGTGTTTTGAGATTTTGGGTGAGATTATGTGTTCCTTGTTATTTATAGTTGAGGAAAGCGTAGTTAGATGATGTCAATCGTTCTTAGTTTTTTATTCATCTAAGAAGCACTATGATGTAATAATACCTTAATGGGTATCACAATTGGGATAAAATAAATAAATATAATGAAGAATTTAAAAGGACATGTTTGTATTATCAAAAGTAAAAAGAAGAATGACAGTCACTGAAAGGGATGTATTATCCTTTTCTAGTGCCATAGTGTAAAGTGGAAAATTTATCCATGGATTTCATATTTCGATTACCAGAACCTTCTATAGGTAATTAGTTTAATTGGGTTATTATTTATCGACTAACTAAATATAAATTTTTTTTCTTATATGATAAAATTTCTCCCTAGATCATATTTCTCGGTAGTATCATAATGAGATATTCATTAACATGGATTAACCACATCCATTGTATCTTATCAAGATCCTAGGTTCACTGATAACTTTTGGATGTGATTTCAGAACTCATTGGAAACTAAATTAAATTTACTCATTGTTTTTCATCCACAATCTAATGGGTAGTTTGAGTGAAAAATCTAGACATTGTAGGAAATTCATCGATCTTAATCAATGTATTACCTTGTATGTTAGGATCAATATCATTATTTCATGGATTTTTTTATAATAAATGATTTCATTCAAGTATTCAATTGGAACCATGAGGATTATTATAAGGAAAGTGGTGTCAAAATACAACATTATGGGATAAATTAGGTGAAATAATGTTTAAATTTTAGATAAACCAGTGATATTTGAGGATAACTCATATCATGAAGAAATGTTATGTGGATAACCGGTGGAACATTCATTATAGAGAGTAATGTGATAATGCCTTTTTCAAATTTTATCCATGAAAATTTGTGATGCCTTTTGGTATGAATAATGAAGATGCCTCCATAGTTCCTTCGATCATATTAAATCATGGATAAAGTTTATTGAATTTCTTACTGAGTGGATTTGCCTCCAAATTTTTCACAATTAATTATTTTTTTCATGTTTCAGTGTTATGAAATTTTTTCTTGATTCATCTCATGTTCTGAGCACTGATATACTTTAGTTTGAACATAACCATTCTTATGTGGATAAGGCTATTCAGATTCTCGATTGGATAGAAGAAGTATTTTGAAATAAGGTAATTCACCTAGTAATAGTTTTTTTGGAGATACCACTTGTTTGAAGAAGAAAATGGGAATATAAAAATTCTATGAGGGAAAGGTATCATCATTTGTTTAATAAATGAATAAAATTTTGAGGACGTAATCAATAGAGGGAAATTTAAAATCCTTTGTATATATTAAATAATTTCTTATCATTATGGAATTAAATAGTTAAATTCTTTATAAATTCATAATGAAAATAGTGGTATTTATAGATATTAAGGAAGGAATACTAATGAAATAGTAATATGGTTGTTGGAATTGTAATGTGAATGTCAGGAATATTAATATGGACAAATTATAACATGACCTATTAAATTATAAATAAATTTTTTGTATCGTATAAATTTAATTATGATATATTAATATCACGTTATAATTAAATAAATGGGTTCAAAATGATAAATTAATTGTTGGTATTTTTGTAAATGTAAATGATTATTTTGAATTTTATAATTAATATAATGATTAAAATGAAAATTTATATTCATAATATAGATTCATAAATTGAAATTTTTATTTATTGTAGTTATAAGAAAATTTTATGAGACCTCAATTTATATTTCTAATTTTCATAAAATATATTATAATTTTTAAATATATACATATTGTACAAAAAATGATTTTAATTAAAATTAAAAATTCCCATTTTGAGAATGAAATTTTTTTAAAAAAAATTTCATTTTTTATAAATACTCATTGAAAATTTATTAGGGTGATTTTTTTGTTTTTTCTAAAATAGTTTAATTTTTTGTGAATAGTGTGTTTTGATAATTTACGGTATTTAACAAATAAGTAAATAAATGAGTTATTGAGTCTTGCATGATATATAGATGAGTTAAGAACCCATTAGATCAAACTCAAATATACTATTTACTATACATAGTCACAATAATTGACACTATTTATTATCTTTATACAAAATTAAAAAAAATGAATAATATATTCAAAACACCCATCTCCTCTATCTAAAAAAACCAACCCTAACCACATATTCTCCTCACACCGTCTATCCCTTGAATATTGTTTGTATTCATACTAATTCGTTTTCCAATCCTATTCCCCATGTCAAAGACCTATAGGTCTCACCAAAAAACCAAATCCAATATCCTTAAGGATGTTATCAAGGGGAAAACATCCGGGAGGAAAAATTCTCCATTATTTCTCTTTTAAATTTATTCATTCTTTATTTAATTATAACTTATACTCACCTCCCATATCCTAAGTGAAATTAAATATCTAGTATCATACATAAACTATATATTTTTTATATTAATATAATATATATCCTGAAACCTCTAATATTATCCTCATATTATAAAAAATGAAAGCATCCTTTATGACATGTCGATTAACCACCTTCGTGGGAAAATAGTTTTTCATTTACTATTACCACTTTTGAGTCTATTCGTAAAACAATTATTATTGTTAAGATAGATTTTAATATTTATATAATATATTTTTAATGATATGAAACTAATTTATATATATATTATTAAAAATAATAAAAATATATTTTGATGGTCAAAAAATTGCTAAAAATAAACCAGGCATTTTTCATTAATGTTTTTTCATATGAATCAACATCATATCAAAATAAAAAGTTATATATATTAAATCATTTAAAATTATTAGTTATATTAATATTATTTAATTCTACTTATGTATTTTTTATCTATTTCTCTAGAAATTCCATAATTATACTCAAGGAAACCTACCATATATCCATTAAATTAATTCTCCTAGAACGAAGATTCTGATATTTATAACTCATCATAATGACTATAAGTAATCTTATAAAATGATAAAAAAATAAAATATATGTGAAAAAGGTTATATATTAAGTAATATTTAAAATCTAATTTCATTATATATGACATTAATTGCATGTGTAGAACGCATTCATACATAATTTAGGGGACATTATTTTTCAAAAATCTTCTATTCAAGTTACAACTCTTTCTAGTGAAGAATTGATTTTTAAATTATACAGCACAAGATGATTTTCCGATATTCATAAAGAGTTTTTCATTTTATGTTCCCTTTAAATTTTTATAATATTATTATCAAATAAAACATTCTAATTTATATGGTTGTGGATTTTTAAAAATGAAATGAGATTTCAATATAGAAATTTTATTTTCCTCTAGAATAATTATTTTATGAAATATTTATGATTTATGATCATGTTATGGTTCTTGGGAATTGATATGATGATGGGTGGTTCTGTGACAAATCATGGGTTAGTGATCCTATTATATCTCTCTAATTAATTGGTTAAAGAGTTGAAATTAATCATTTAGGTTACTCCCTAGGGATTATGGGAATATATTGTGATGGTTATTCCATGCATAACCATGATGGTCACTCCGCTTATATCCGAGAGAAATACATTATATGAAAGAGTTATATGATAATTATTACAAAAATTAACTTTTATGATTTACATAATCATTCTTTTATTGTATAATAAAATAATGATTTTAGATGGTGAGCTAAAGATCATTTGTTTTAGGTGTAGAAGTTATAAATTTATGAAAATGTTATCATTCAAGGACTACCTATTTTTTCTTCCTTTTTATGTCACCTAGAGAGAATTTTGTTCTCATACCAATTTATTAATTTTTTTTTGGTTATTGGATGGTTAAAAAAATTAAATAATTCATGTTTAATTTCATGATGTTTTGTTATGGAAAAAATCCAGATTTATTTCTAATATTTGAATACTGTGAAAAAATGTATATTTGGAAGATGTGTCTACTTTGTTATAAATGTCTATCTATGTATGTGGTTATAAAATAATTATATTAAACTATAAACCATAAATATTTTTGGGAATTAATGAATGTAAATTATAGCTGAAATAATTAGATTATATATTGTTTACGGTTGAGTCCTTATAGGGGACCCTTGTTGTGAGTTGAAACTCAATGAACTACATGGGAATCGTTCTAGTGATGTATTAATAGGTGATGGGTGATGTTTTCATTAGATCATGGGAATCACTAGGTTCTTTGAGATTCTATATGTTATTTCCATGTATGTATATATCATTATCTATAGAAATAAGGGAATCTCTTTTTTTGGGCATGAAGATATGGATGATCCCATTGTGGGGAGTGAGAGGATAGTCCCTGATGGGAGACCCACATGTGAAACAGGTCATGGGACTTTATGTCTGGTTATGTGATGGAATTTTTTACTCTCACAAGTTTTTTGATAAATGTAATAATATAAAACTATAATTCATGGTAAATTCTAGGTATTAATTCAAATACAATTTTCGTTGGAGTCCGAGTGTGTGTGTCGGGCCCAAAAAGAGTCATGGTGATCCAAGTGTTTTAGATAAAGATTGTGTCAGTGCATATGTTCTGTCATGGTGATGGTTATGAGTTGGGGATGGATTACTTTGGAGATTTCACCAAAAGACGATAGAATGATTTAATTGTAATGACTGAATTGATCCCAGTGTGCCTTTAATTAATGAAGTTTGGAGCTGGATTCAGTGTTATGTCACCTATATAGCATGTAATTTGTTAAAAAAGATAGCCAAAGTTGGTTATAATTGTGATCTATTAGGAAATTATATGTGTTTAGTGTGGAACTGTACCAATAATTTGATTGAGATGGGTTGAGTATATTGTAAATGTCTCCGACTGATTTAAAAGAAAATCCCTACATGACCAGGTTATGTACACTAGATTGGAATTCAACCATTTCAATCAAATTAGCAATTATTCAATGAGAATAATTAGGATGATATAGGGATTTCTTCAACAAAAATTTCTAATGGCCGGAGTACTGTTATATGGAATAATACATTAATGGTTACAAAAAATGGTGGGGCACCATAGGATAGTGGATTAATGAGATGATATCATGATCATGTATTTAGTTAACTAGGATTTTGTAAGAAGCATATTAGTGTTTTTTTGTGGTTGTGAGTGTTATAGTCTATTTTCACAATTTCTGTTTTATATTCATAAATTGATGCTTATATGCATGTAGGTTATTTGTAAATGTAATGTGGAAATTCAAGTAGATGTTAATAACCAATTTAGTTGATGTTTTTTATTTTTATTCCCTCTAGGGAATCTCTAGGTTATGAATTTCTATGATGGGGAGGATGTAAGATCTCATGTGATGGTCGGGTTGAAATTTTGAAAGGAATTTGAATATTAATTTTGGTGGACGAGACAAATCATAAAATAATATTCATAATGAAATTTTTATATTTTTAAATCATTAAAATATTTTTTGTTGGGGTTTATGGTTGAAAATGTTCTTCGGTTTCCCAAATGGGTATCTGGATTGTGAGGCATTGAAATATATATTTTAATAGAAACAACCATGGGCACATGGTGGTGTATTTTTAGTACTAACCATGTATCAAAATTTTCACGTGGATTTTTCTAACTATGTGAAGTGCCCAATTAACCATGTGTTTTGGTGAATAAATTTAGAGGTATTCACATGGCCGGTTCACATATTTTGTAACTGTAAATTGAAAATTTTGCGAGGTGTGGGTTTGTGTATAGTGAATCCCATATGATTGGTGCAAGGTGTACACAACTATACATCCTAACTGTGCCAGGGATGTTTCTTGGGAAGTGAGGCTCACATGTTTAGAACATGCAATTTCTAACCATTCAGTTCATCAAAATGTGTAAAATGACAATTTATCCCATATCTTAAATTAGTTTTACCACATATTCTTCCTTCTGCATGCCCAATAGCTCCTCACAAATTCTCTCATATTCTACTCTTCCTTTATCAGAGATCCCCCTCATTCCAATCCTAATTTGACCACATCTTGATGCATTTTAATCCTAGAGGTATGTCTATTAATCCTTTTACCTCTTTTATTCATTTCCCATTCTTACTTAAGAGTTATCGTGGCACGAGATGATTGCCCTATTTTTATGTTGATCATATATTTCATTGATTCTTTCCATTCCATCTTAAATAAAAATTAGATAATGGATGAGTAGAGCATCTTAATAATGTGGTATTCTGTCTATGAAATTTCCCTAACTGTATAGTCATTTATTAATTATTTCGATTGTGTCACAAATCGATATTCCCATAAATTTCCCATAAAATTTGTGATGCCTTAAAAAATTTTCCTATACAACGAACTAGACACATCATTAGACCCATTAATTTTATTGGATGGTTTTGACCTCATATTGGATCACCATTGGTGGTGTGTCCTATTATTTAGCCAAAATTGAAATTTGTTGTAATTAAAAAAACAACACCTAGGGGTGTTTGTTTTGACTCTTAAAAAAGGGAATTGATTAAATAATAATAAGTTTATTGGTTAAATTAAAATAGGGAATGTATAATTACATAGACCTTTACCCCCTTTGAGTGAAATGACGAATGAAAATGAATTATTATATAATTGTAATAGAGACATACTTGGTCATTATTGAATCATCAGATTATCGATATTTCCCCATGAATAAACCACCTCATGGGACAGTTGAGCTCACAAAATACTAGTGGGATGTCATAATTAAATTAAATGGATTGATAAAGGGTATGAATGTATCACATTCCCATTTATCACATGTATAAGAGTGAACTAATAGTATACCCATCTATTTCTCACCTTCATAAACTATAAAAGGAAGCTGAAGTGGATTGATCTAAATAGATATTATAGATTGGAATGGACATTTCTGAAATAGTATTTTTTTATTATTAAATAAAACATACATATAAAATGATATTATTCCTCAAGTGATATTTGGATTCCAACTAGTATGTATTTTAAAATAACATAATTTCCCTATAATTAAATGAATTATAAATGGTTATGTAATGTTTGAAATGGTGTTCATAATCATTTGTTTGAAACTGTTGTACATGATTATCCAAATAGTTTTTTTTTGAAAATTTTCCATATGTCTCTCCTAATCATTTATATGAAATTATTATACATAAACCCCTCATCATTTTTTTTAAAATTTTTGGAAAAGTTTCTCTTTATAATTTATTGCTAAATTATAGACACGATTCTCAACATACCCTTTCTATTTTTCTTGGAATGATTCCCTTATTTAAAATATGAGATGATTTTTATATATGATTTAGATATTTTGGATTATTCTGAAATAGGTATATCCAACTAGGGAACCTATTAGGAGAATGTTTTTAATATTTTTTATATTTACATAATTATCATACAATTATTATATTTAAATAAAATTAATTTTATATTCATATGTTGGATAGTACTAGGAACCATTGATGGTATCCAACTATTTTTTACTCACAACCTATTTGAGGTGATTTTTGTTACCCAAAATGATCTCTTGACTATTGGTTTAGACTTGTAACCTTCTTCACTGTAATTGTATATTCCATTCTAAGACTTGGAATTGGAGAAGTAGTATAGAATGTACTTAGGATACCTTATAGAGTTGGATTATTTTATTTATTAATTTATTTTACTCATTCTCTATAATATGTATTAACTATTATAGGTTGATAGCTTTGTATATATGGATTAGCATTTCCATTCAATGTAGATTTATTTGACACTTTTTTGGTTACCTATTCATTATTTTTTGATGATTTAATTATACATCCCTAGTAATATATTCGACTTCCATTTTAAATTATTATGTTTATGATTCTTTATTATTTTTCAATACACATGTTCCACTCAGATAAAAAGGATATAGTGTCCCCACCATAAAAACAGGGACACCCACTTCTAGTTGGTAGATTTTTTAATACAGATAGTAATTCTTGAAGTGTTTTGGTCCCATTGGTCTGGTTTCTTATAAATAAACCCATCCAAGGATGGTGTAGAGTAATTTAGAAAATTGACTATCAATTTGGGGAAAAAGTTCTCATATTCTATTCAAGGATAACTATTTTACATAGTAATATTCATTTCTAGTTTATTTGACCATCCAAAGTAACTAATACATTTCCATATGGTGAAGATGAAATCAATGGATTCATGTAAAAACACCCATTAAAGTTTAATTGAATGATGTTGAATAAATTTCATGAATTATTTTGAATGGAACCAAAAGAAGATTATGAAATGATCAATATTTTCTTTGAATAAGGATATATTAGGTTTTCACTTTCCTTAAGACTTTTATAAATAACTATTTAATGTATTTTATTTTTTTAAATTCCTCATAGAATTCATATGATGATATATGTAAGATAATTGTTGGGGAGATGAAAAAGAACATAGTATATAAATACATTCCCATATTTTGGTTATCTATTTATCTGTGATTTTGTCCTGATAAAAAGTAAATCAAATTGATTATAATTTTTTTAGAATCCAATTTAGGAATTCTGCGTAGTATTTTTTTATTTTTTTAGTTTTTGGGGTGTATCTAGTATTTATTTAAATGAATACTTTCTACATGTATTAACCTTACTTTAGGAAAACACAATATTTTTTCCATATGATTTCATATTAAGAACATAAATATCTCTTATGAAATTATTTTTTTAAGAAACTTTTCATTCTTACTAAACATATATTATCTATTTTATAAGATTAAATTGTGGTAACTATACAAGACATACATGTACTACTTACATCAGGTAGACATATAAATAAGTCATTATATAGATAGTTTATATTGTGTATCTAATAGAGTATGAAAGTTTCCACATGATTATATTCTACAATGTCTATTGTAACATATTTATAGAATATGGACAAACATGTTTTACCAAAAAACTTCTAACACTCCCAAAACATGAAGAACATTATAGAGCCTAAAATAAGAAAATATTTTTTTTCATACATAACATACATGATTTAATGTAGTGAAAATAATGAAAATAATTATAGGGAGATGTTTAGTTAAACATTTTATGAAAATAATGAGTTCATCTAAGAGTAGTGTAATAGTTCATAGATATGTTGAATATGCCCATTGGAGTTATCTTATAAACAATGTATCATCCTTGAAGATAATAAACGTTTACAATAAATTATATACGGTTTCTATAATGATTATGTAAGATCTTGTTTCTTTAGAGTGCTTATTTTTTAACATGATAGAGTATGTCTTAAGGATTTTATTTGTGAAGTTATCACTATAAAGTCCTTAATATTTGACAGTGTAATTTCTATTTGTCCAATTTAGTTGATTAAGGACTCTCATGTTTAGAAAGTAATATGGTTTTTCCAATAGATTTGATCAAGGGTTACCAAGGTTAGGAAAAAACGTTTTCTGATTATTATGATCAAGATATTTTTATTTGTCGAAGATAGAACTTAGGACATGTTATGTTGTGCTTACCTAAATATGTATTAAGAGACTTCCTTAACTCATCATGTTAAAGTGTAGATCATTCTTAGGAACATTTATTTATGTATTTCTGAGATTGTTTATTTAAACATGTAATTTTTTATTATAACTTCTTTTTATAAGTTTTACATCCCCACTATGAATATTATAAAAGTTTGATATCATTATATATATGATTTTTCTAAAATTGATTAAACATTTAACTACTATGAATCTTTCCGCATTACTATCTTAAAAAGTTTAAAAAATATATGTTTAGTGTTAATAAACCATAACTCACTACACACTTAATGTATATTGTATACACATTCATTCTTACATCTAGGATCTGATGTTTTAATAATGACTTTCCTAGAAATAAGAACCATTCTAGTGTGTAATGATTCCATTAGATTAATTCTATTTTAATATAATATGATTTTTGAGTAAATATAATAATTTTTTTAATGGGTATTATTGATTTATAATCAGAAAATGGTGTTTCAAATTAAAATATCATGGTGGAAATATAATAATTTAAGGAAATTCGAGTAGTAAACATCGCCTTAGGTAACCTAACTATAGTAACTGATTCACAGTTTAGAGATCCCCTCAAAAGGAAATTATTATATTTACTATTGACATGAGTAAAATAAGAATATAACAACCAATCTAAATGACTTACTAATTCAATATTATCACATATGATTGTGTTAATCGTCAATTAAGAGTTACATAAATTAGAGTTAAAACTAACCAAATGTTAGTTTAATGTATTGACTATTATAATTAGTAACAAAGGATACTTTCTTTCATGAAATGTATTAGCTATAGGTTTATATATACATAGATAATTTGATATATTCACCAACCACGGTTGTATAAAATTAAATATTTGATAATCGAAAAAGGTAATAAAATGGTTTGGTTAATTCTGAACATAGATGAAGAAGGGGTAGATGATATGTTTGAATGTCATCTAGGAAGTATCAAGGTAATTTATAACAATTTCAATAGTATTCATTAGTGAGAGGGTTTTTGGAAATCATGACATTATAAAATCATTATTACACTATGATATATTTATTAAATAACTGAGAACTGGAGATTTTTCTTAAATTGATGTTTCAGAAATAGACTAAAATCATAAAAGAGGCATGAAATTTTAAAGAAATTAATGAATAATTTATATTGTTATTATATTTATTAAATATTTAAGTCTACTAAGATTGAGTTTTAATTTAATAAATGGAATGAATTATTTTTCCTAGGATATCAATATTGAAAATTTCAAGGACTGATGAGAGAAAATATTTTAATTTTTCAGAATAATATATCATTTCAAATTAACCATACAATTGATTTAATATTTAGGGAATACTATAACTTTTCACACATCAATGAATTTGGAAAATCATTGATAAATGGATTTATTCTTTATTTTTAATTATATTTGTTCATTTTGGAATTAAATCGGAATATAAACATGATATTTGAGTTTTTAAATTTAATTTTTTAATGAATATCATATCCGGATTTCATCATATAAAATCATTGAAGATTTTAAACTGTAAAATGACTACACTAGAATTTTGAATTTCAAATTTTTAGGACTGAGGATAAAAAATAATAGGGAAATGAGATGATCATAGGGCATCACTGGCTATATCATGTGACATCCAAAGATTATAAGACTTCATTCACAGAGCATAAAAATTCCTCGAATGACTCCACCGTAAGACTACCCCAGTCAGCATTTATCTTAACACTATGCTTCATGGGGAGTGATTTATCATAAGGAATTGTCCAAAATGTGTATAAATATATCACAGGACTTAATAATTTCATCATTAATAATAATTTAGTGACTCTTTATTACATGAATTCTTGAGTGTATGAATTCACTACTGATTTTATGAATCCAATATAGATTATAATACATTCCTAAAAAATTTGTGCCTTTATCACATTTTCAAATATTGATGATCTCCATCATAATAATATGATTATATGACTTATTATAATCATATTTTCCACACACTATATTCATTTAATGATAAATAATGGTTACAAAGAAATAACCACCCATATTATCACTGAAACACATTGTGAGGGCGTGTTTCATAGGAATGTTCAGGGGATGGAATGATGCATGATTTAACATAATGGAAGATGTATCATATAATTGATGATATGAATGTATAATTATTATGGAAATAACCAATTAAAATATTGGGAATGTAGTTCGTCAGCATTTTAAATTTTTTGTTTCAATCTGGTAATGCATAAACATGTCATGTAATGGTTGATACTCTTCCCATCTACTATGTAAAACTCACACTATGAAAACCACATTTATTGGTAAATAATTAGGCTATGTAAAGGGGATGATCACGAACCACATGAAACCTAAGGGTACTACTAAAATCCATATAATATCATAACAGACTGTAAAATTGTTGTTCCATTTTTCCCTAATCGTTTTGAGGCTTCATTAAAAATTTACATGCACAATATTTAGTAATATATCTTTGATATTCACCACATGAATAAAATTTTGAAATATAAAAAATGGATAGGGGATGCTAATAAAATTCATTCTTATGATTTTTTTAAATTACTTATTACATCTAACAAACTACAATGTGGAAATCTTCCAACTAATGAAGAAGAAAGGAGATCAGAGTATGTAATTTTGAGAAATGAAAATATTTCACAGAATATGAATAAATAATCTCAACCATAATACTTTACACATAGGAGAGGTCAATGAAGTGGGATTTAAGAACTACATTAGATGAATATTTCAATGATACAAAAATCATTAGTAGAGTATGAAGAGGGAATATTTCTCAAGTGAGATTTGTAGATGAAAAACCATATGTGGAACCATGGAAACCATTTATAAGATTGATATTATCCATTTCAATTGAATTGGGATGCCACTAATATATACGGTTTCTATTGATGTATTTATTTATTTATTTATTTTCATTTTCAATAATTAATTTGATGATTTCACACAAGACTAGTTTTGGCCAATCTAATGAAATTTTACACAATATTTGTTGATGAATTCATCTATTTAATTTCAATATCTTCTGCTCATTTCTTAAGAATTATTTAACTTTTTAATTAGTACTAGGGTTATATTGTTCTTCTAATATATATATCTCTTTTATCATTCTTGTAATTTCAAACATGAGTAATTTATATTTTCTTCCTTAATTATGATGGTCATTACTGGGTTGATCAGAGAGTGATTGATGACATCCAGAAAATAGGATACGAATTATTAAGGGATAAATTAATGATTATATATCCTTATTTAACATCAAATAAACAAGTTATAGTGATTAAAGATATTTTATAATATTCGATAGTTCTCAGGGAAAAAAATTTAATAATGATTTAATAAAATAATGAGGTGATAATCTGAGGTTAGATTGATATATATATATATATATCATAATCTAAAATAGAACCAATTTTTTAATTAAAAAAAATATATCTATCACCTAGTCTTGAAAACACCAAACCCAAAACAAAATGGAAAAAAAATACACATAACAACCTATTTTCTAAGTACTAGCCATGTACTACTATTGCTTCATTAATTTGGGATCAATTTTTTGTCTGCTAGGAGCCCCATGATAGGTATATCATCAATGTAGTGTGGATTTTGGAAAATACTCATATATCCAAGAAACATGATTCATTGTAATGGTCATAAGTACTTTTTCAGTCATTATACAGTAAATAAATCAAATATTATATTTCATAATGTTATTGCAGATGGGTTAGACTATGTGAAGAATTTTCAACATGTAGTTAAATCTGGAATGGATTTTATTTCACTTTTGTTTTCAAAAATGAGTAGGATTATTAAGAAATGTTGTATTAGTTATGATAGGAAAAATAAATATGCAATTGGGTAATAAATAAATCTCTTTATATTCTCATTTGCATGAGTATAATTTTTTTTAAAGGGTTCATCTAGGAAATTCACATATATAATTCAAACAGATGATGGGTTATGAGGATTAAATGAATAAAAAATACCCACCATTTGAATAGGAATTTTTCATAGTTTATTTTCCATTAACGAACACAAGAGAAGCTCTTTGAGATTTTTTTTCAATTTCCCTCAACATATGAATTCTCGTGTTTTATGAATAGTATAAAAAATTTAATCCCTTTCCATTCAAGAATATACATGTCCAGGTCTAGATTCTCCTCTATAATATGCAATAAATATATTTACACCCCCATTTATTATGTGATATTGATTATTCATTGGTTTATATAATTTAATTGGATTGGGAAACTGAAAATTATAGATATTATAATTTTAAAATGGTCCTAGTTAATATGGACTATGAAACAAATCTTATTTAATATTTTTTCATTAAAACAATTTAATATAGTTTCAACCATGAAATTTAGTTTATAAGAAATAATCTATTCTAGATATTTTATAAAATTACTTGTAATAATATTCATTAAATGAGAAAATAAAACATCTATAATTCATGATATACTAATGGGTTTGATAATGATACCTATAATAGAAATGTTTCTAAGGTAAATGGTATGTCATAAGTCCCATCCACATCTAAATATATGTCCTATGAGGTTTTAATGCATGATAAAGGTCAAAACCCAAAACACCTTGAAAACAAATGTAATAGTTCAATGAAAACACCCTAATATATATTTAACCCTCAAAATTTATTTTCCATTTGGTTGGATCATGGAATAGAAGTTACATATATTGATTCCTTGATTTTGGATGCTATTTTCTATGATAGTTGTTTTATTACCATCACTTTTATGGTTAATGAAAAAAAAATTACTGATGATGAAATCTACATTAATAATAAAATACTATAATCTGATAAGGTGAACAGAAAACATGACACTGTGAGTAATTATCAATTGCATTTCTCTAAATTGATCATGGACAGTGCTAGAAAGATGATTAGTACAACATCTAGAAATGAATTCATGGAAGGGAACCTCAATCTTGAGAAGGAGTATGGTTTGTTTTGCTGTGTTTTCTCTAAAAAGGTTTCAATAATGATGTTTCATGTGATATCCTTAATGATCCTAGTGAACTCTTGTAAAATATTTGGCTGACATAGTGGAAAAATTATGCAGATAAGGTTAAGTAATCAGATAAATTAGAGAAGAATAAGGGAACAAATAAATTCTACATCTCCATGAAAAATGATAAATCGAATGGTATGAATCGATCCATGTAGAAGGATAAAATTAACTTCCAAAAAAATATGGTAATATCATCTTTAGTATGATTATATTATTTCAGAATTACTAAGGTATTAACAAAGCAGAGACATGTCGTACTCTTAGGAGCTATATTTCTCCATAAAAACTTTATTTTCTTAGTATTATAGAACTACTAGTGAGTATCACAAGAATAAAATTTATTTTAATTGAGATAATATAGATATTACGTGATGTCTCATTACATTAGGACTCTGCATATTCAAACCCCATGGATTCTTGGGAGGAAGGATGTCCAATCCTCAATTAACTAAATCGGGCAGCAAACACGTCACTATTAACTTAGGTCATAGAAACTCTTCATCGATGGTCTCATTCATTTATTAAATGTAAAAATATATTAATATAAAGACTATATGGAAGTAATTATCCTTATTTTTTAGCCAAATAATGTTTAATTGGTCCATTCTAGGGGGAATTAACTGTGTTCAAATATGGATGAAAATATTAGTAGTAACTTTATAATAATTTCTTATGTGGAGTTTCAAAGATTCATTTATCATTTATATATTACTGATTTATTTGGAAATCTCCTCTATCCAAATCATACAAATGAGTGTCGGTGAAAAGAAACCTTCTTCTCTAGCTATCAAAAATGGGATTTGGTGTTTTTATCTCTAATTAATGGTTGGATAATGAAACTATATATTCCATCTATATTTTCACTAGGAATATAAATCAAAAAAAATTGGCAGAGAGAGATTAGTGTTTGGTTAATTTAAAAAATATTATTTTATAAATTTATAATGTTGAGGGTGATATGATTGAGTTATATTACATTCATTCTAGAATTTTTCTACTTTGATATGGGAAAATTAAAAATTCAAAATCTATTAGTTAAAATGATTTATAAGAAATTATGCATTTTGAATAAATAATTTATATTTAAATGGATTAAATAAAGGTACATTCACTGAATATTATCGTACCTTATTCAATTTAATGAAAAAAATATAATAAATTTAAATAAATTGTTATAACATTTATTCATTATAAGATATTTTTTAAGGGTTTTTTAATTATTTTTATCATCTCTTTAATGAAGAGTGTGGATCCTATTCAGATCTAACTATTACTGATATTTTATATTCATGGTAATTAAGATTCCAAATCCCTTACCAATAGTAGTTACACTTTATGATTACATGATATATGATTTTTTGTCCATCAATATAGAATGTTTCAGGTCATGGGAATTTTTATGAAAATGTTTAATGAATTTTTGGGATATCAAGAAACCTAAAATCACTCACAATATTAGGGATAAATTCAAAAGGGTATGTAATCTACATAGACATAAGGTTTAACTTCGTAGACTGATTCCTAGTGTGGAACATTACATATATGTGAATGATTATTGGCCTATTTTTATTGGTAATAACTTAACAATTATTTTTTGGGAAAATACTAGCTTTGTGACTGGGGATGATTAGTAATATGGTTGTATCATCAACCAAATTTTGATTTATCATAGGAAAGAAAATTTAATTTTTTTATACATTTCAATATAGGGGATCAATATCCTTCTGAATAAACAAAAAATGATATCATTTCTTGGGAAATATATTTTTCCCAATCCATTGAGACCTTATGACGAAACATCATTTTGAAAGTCCAATAATGTTTTTGTTTCTATTTAAGATTCATTGAGAAAATTAACATAATAATAATGAGCTCAAAACATTCTATTTTCATCAAAAGTTAATCCAAGGGATATTTGATATACATAAGAGGAGTTAAAGTAGGGGATACACTTTCTAAAATTATCTTTATCTTTATTAATGATCACCATAATAGAATCTTACTAAAGACTATTGAACTAGGAGAACATGTAACTATTAAGGTTTCTATGAACCTAGGTGTTCCCACACATCTCTAATATGTTTATGAAATTTTTTTGAATTATATAATAGATCCCTTGATTATATTGTAGATATCATGTCTCATTATAAATAATTCCTTCTAAAATCTATCTCATGTATTAAATTTGTGTCCCATTTTTAGGAAATTAATTTTACAATATAGAAAAAGTCTTATCATTAATTTCCTAATGTTCAATAATTGTAAACTTCAATTTCATTTCCTTTTGGTTCCCATTTATAATGGTACAGTCATAGAATGTTATGTTGATGTTATTTATAATAATATCTCATCACAACATTCATGTTGGAAATGTATTAATTTATCTCTTTTTTTTGAATGTTTATATGGTGAATTCAATTTTCACATTTATGTTTTTATATTTCATCCATGTATAAAAAAACCTATTTCTCTAAAAAAGTATTTGTACAAAAAAAAATATATTTTTTGTCCATTATATTTCATAAAAGGAATTTTGTTACTATGACAGGGAGTTAACGTGTTAATCAGTTTTACATGAGAGGGATTGGTATAAAAAATCAATATAATAAATAAGTAACTTTTGGCTTGATATATTTATATTTTATTTAACTATAATAAATATTCCACTAACAAAAAATAAAAAAAATTATAGATATATTATATATGGTTAATCAATTCTACTTGTGTTACTTAGTTTGGCTACCAATCCCTAATGAGTATGCTGAAATCAGGATGCACATCCATTGGATTCCCTCAAGAACATACACTCCTAATTTCAATAAATCCAATTGGAATGGATCCCATATTTCATAATTTATTCACCATGTTTCCATATTTATGTATATTAATTTTTCTAATGATATAAAAAATCTCAAAAAGGTAAATCGTATTCTTTCAAATAACATAAAACATGTCATTTCATCCTTTGTTTTCAATTTCTAGGATAATAAACATTGGTGACCATTTTCGCTATGTGTCATAAATAAAAATATTCTATATCACTTTTTGTGTGGAATATTTCAGACTCAAACTATATGGGAATAGATCCTCCTGAAACTGTTCATCCACTCCCCGAATAAGAACCATTTATATATAATATTTTATTCAATATGGTGTCAAAAGATGAAATGATAAAACTTATTGGAATGCAGATGGCATACTGTTTCTTTAAATGTCATTGTGATTTATATTAATGTAATGATATAATTCTAAACATTGAAATAGATAATTAGAAATGAATGAATGTTGAGTCCATATGCTGCTATATACTACAAATTAGTTATAATCATGATCAATTTATGGACACTTCGTTCAATGTACACATGAATGTGTGGATTAAACAACTTCTTTCCACCTTAATTACATGTAGTTTCTATTTCATTTGGAATGTTAAAAATATCTCTAGATTTTTTGGGTGAAAGTTTCCCCTTAACTGTGAAATTGAATATATTTTTAGAGATATCCAAAAAAATATAAGGTACAAATGATTATTTATAATAACACTATTGAATACCTCATCAACAGAAATGTCCTTGGGGTTAAGGGTGTTCTTAGACATCCCTCTCATTATAAATATATCATTTACATCCCATTAATTCTAACATGGATCCATGTTAATGTTGACTATATTACCCTATGTTACCCTGGTCTTTTAGGTTATGATATAATCTTTAGATCCAATAAAGAATTCATTAAAATATGTTTCCAGAAATTTCATGGAAGTTATATTTCTCTTGAATTTGAAATATAATTTATCATTCTAGGTATTGAATATGCTATGAAGTTTGAATGGAAAAATATATATATTTCATGTGACTCTTATATAGTAGATTATATTCTCATGTTTAAGTCATAATTTTCCCATTAGTATCATTATATAGAATGGATGGATTGACGTGGTCCATTGGAGAAGATACAAAATTTTATTTCTCACACATATAAAGATGATATCATAATGGTTGATTTACTATCCAAGCAGCAAGTTGAAAAGGTAGAATCAGTTTGGTCCTTCACCTTCAGGATCATTTTCCCGATGCTTATATTAATAAAATTATGGGTCATTTTTATCCCCATATTTAACTTAGACTTATAATATTTTACCACATTCATTTTTTGAATGGTTATTGGAACCCATAACCAATATAATCCTGGATTATTATTTTTATTAATTATTGTGGCAAGGTAGAGGTCTCATGTTTGAGCCTTCATGGATGAATGTCTATGTGTTTATCATTGGATCTGTGTATATTAGTTGTGAAATATATTAAAAATTTCTATGTGTCTAAATGTAGAATGTCAGAAAGTCCCTCTCCCCTCCTCTTGGGGGGACAGAGACATATATTTTGGGGGACATTCCCCCTCTCTTATAAAATCTCAATCATATTAATCCTTCCTGAAAATCATGTATGAAATATTTAATAGGTGTGAAACACCCTATAATTTTAAGATATGATTAAATATAATTTTTTTTATTTCATGTATCTTGATATGTTTTTTCCTTTTTTGAGTGTGGATGAAGGCCTAATATTATGATTTTGGGAGTTGGGAATGATTCTAGTATAAAATTAAAAAATCTAAAGTGGATCTTGGAGCCTTTATATAGGATATAATGTGTTTTAAACTATCATGTTATTTAATTTATAGTTTTATGGAGAATCATCATGCATCACTATTAGATCTTAACAATACAATCTTATATAATACTAAATTTCTACTGTTAGAAATGATCATGTTGTCATTGGGGTGCATGTACTATGAGGTATTATTTTCCATTAAATCCAAGGATATGATATATGCTATGATGATGGTGAATGGAATGTTACATCCCTATATTTTGTAGAGGTACTATGTTATAGTGATTAGGGCCCACCAGAAAATCACCTAGGAATGGGTTAGGAATGGTGTTACCATAATGGTTATGTTGTAAATTGTTTTCTTGAAATGGATTTAAGGTAAGATATGGAATTTTCTTTCGGAATCGTTTTTATCCATAAAATCCTTTTTATTAACTTGAATTCAAATGTCATACGATTTTGATCTATCATATGGATTATAATTCTCTTTATTTCTATTTGCTTGTTGTTTGAAATTCTATTTTCTCCATGTGATATTCTCTTGGAAGTCTAATCTCATACTTTCCCTATATGTCCGATTCATTCACTATTTCCTGTTTTCCATCATAAATTATATAAAATCAAGGGATGTGTATTTTTTAGTTAATATATGGTTCATGATTGAATTAGATAGAATTCCATTATGATTGTTTTACCTTTAACTCTGGGTAGGAATCCCTTCTCATGTTATGGAATTCTTATATGGTTCTTTGATCTATCATGCATGAAGGTTCATGAGTTGAACCTATTTAGTTTTTCCTATTCTATCTAAGTAACCATTTTTGTATATAATGATGTAATCGACCCCATTGAGGGTAGATTTATGTAAAAATAAAAAGTAAAATGAACCCATTCACTGTTATGAGGATAGAATCAGAGATTCCCACTTAGTTTAATGGGAATAGTGTGGGTTGTTTTGTCTCAGTAAGTTATTGGACTTCCTTGTGACATAGAACATCAGAATGGATAGTGAATATATCATATGAAAAGAGATATTGAAAAAAATACATATATATATTAGGGAGTTATTGTAGAATGTGTTACGGGAAGGATAAAAGTCCTCTTTTTGGAAATCATGATGGGTTGTGTCTATTTATTGGACATGTGACCTACATGAGTAAATAAATGAACTTCATTAACTTTCTCCCCATTGTGTGATGTGGTCATGGGACCTTACCTTGAATGGATGGATCGGTTTTCATAGGAGGTAGGATATTTTGAAACCTCCATCAGACAACTTCCTTGAGGATGGATATGTGAGGTGTTTCCTTAAAATAGTTCATTTAGGGATAGATTGATATATATGGGTGGATAGGTATCAAGAAACACTTTCATACCACATTCACAATGATTAGTGTATATGTGAGTTATCCATGGGACCTTCCCCGAGGGAAGGATTGGTTTATGTGTGAAGTTATACATTAATATTCCTCCTTATATCCCATTATTGTTATAGGGAACAATTTCTGGTTTAGGATGAAACCATTATAATAAAAAATTTCATCTTAGGAAATGAACCTCATCATTATTGGTTTTGAAAATTATATTGGATTTTAGTTTTGGATCTAGATTGGATGATATTTTAGGAACTATGACTAAAAATAAAATTTATTGGGATGGAACATCCCAAGGATATTTTTTTGAAGTGTATTGAGGTTTGGTATTTTTTTCTTATAATTAGGTGAACATTAGAGTATGGATAGGTACACCACCGTGGTTATTACATAGTCAATAATACCAAGACCCTTATTGTCACACCCTGAAGGCTGGTATTGAGGAGGCATCATGGTGTGGAGTGCGAGGTGTTGTACTATAACATATGGAAGCTATTCCTAGGTGGTTTGATCCTCAACTGGGTGCTACATGTAGTACTATGATATATAACATCCACACAGTGACATTGATATGTAAGGGGATATCTAATTTAGTTGGGGTAAGTCACAATATTATCCAAGAGGGTCACATTGTGAATGTAGAACTATAGGAGGATGATCTATATACTTGTCGGTGGTCTTGAAAAAATCATATAGGGGCTTCTTCACAATTGTGTTATATTAAGGATATACACTATATCTAGTAGTGTTTGCATCATGACCATGGGGTACCACATCCTAACCAAATTGGTAATGGGTGAATTGTGTCATTATACCCATTTTTATACCACAATCTAGATCCTTGTTGTTTTTTTGAAAATGGTATAAAAATACTTTTGTAGTTCAACACATTTAAAATATTATTTATGAGGATGTTGGGAGAGATCCATTTCATCAAGATACCACTCTCTAACATTATATCCCAATAAAAAATAGTTTATTTAGTGATGTTTTCATGGTGATTTGAGGTATGATATTCCTCCCCTTCATCCAATTTGGTTTCTTTTTTTGTGACATATGATTTTCCATATCTTGAAATTATGGTTTGTCACTAATTCTTCATGAGTACATTGGAATCAGGCTTTTTTATGGGTATTTTTCTCGATATGGGTAGAGGATGTCCTATAATGGTAAAAAGACATTATGTTTTTCCATTCTGATTGATGTAAGACAATTAAAGAGTTTATTTATGGATTTCTATTAAATTAGATTCAATTATATATTGAACATGTTCTGAATGAATGATAATTTCAAATAATTGTGCATAGAGTATGTGATAGACCATTCATGTGTGGTTGGTCATAGTTCAAGTATATCTAGGTGGCCCATTGAGATTTATGAAAAACTACATTATTTAACAAAATTTAATAATACGTTATAAATTTTTATCACTAATTATTTTAGATGTGATGTCTTGTGATAGGATATTGGGAGTGGATGTGATGTTGGATTATACTTTTACAAGCTTAAAAAGATATTTATGATCTTAGATTAATGGTTTTGAACAAAAGGATGTCCATTGATCCATGTGATTTGGAATATGGGATAAAATCAACATGACTACAAACAAGAACAATGCATTGTCAACAATAATTCAACATTAGGTCACCATAAAACCTAAGTCCCATTTGATGTAAATATGAGTTTCATATTCGATTTAAAAATTCAAAGGAAACTCCCCTTATTTTGAGTCCTTTTCTATGTGGGTAAGGATTACTTAAAAATATATGTGGGTATGATTATCTAATTGGGTAATACTATGTAATTAGGTATGGGGAGGACTTTTACATCATTTCAATGTTTTATGGTCTTCTTCAGACCACTCAGGTACCACTGTGTCGGTTATTAATTGATCAATGTTTGTATTGTACTTCCCATGGTTTGAAATAGCTCACTAACATTGATGATGATCCTACGTAGTGCTATACATCATTCTAAACAAGGCCACACTATGGATTGACACATCTCAAATCCCACATGGGGTAAGGGGTAGTCTTACATTCTATAAATAAAATATATGGAAACACCCCCTATATATAAGAATTTTTTAAATGGGGTAGGATTACGTATAATTTAATTATATGGGTGTGATGGCCTATATGGAGAATATTGAGTCATGAGTGTTAGTGGTACTGTTAATCAAAGAAAATAGAAAATTAAAACAATATAGATGTTTTATTTTCAATGATGATGAGAATGTGATATGTATGAATCCATTCCTTCTACATGTGATATTACATTGTTAGAAGAATATGTAGGTATATATAGTGATCCTTGGGAAGTCCATTACATAAATATTTGATTGTTAAAAATGCTAAAAAATCAATAGATGAAATAGGTAGTTAAAGAGTCTTTTATCAGAGTGTGGAGGACTAAATTAAATTTGGTCAAACAAGTTAATAGAAACCACCAGGATACTGTAGACAACTAATATTTTAGTGATATTTCATCAACTAGAAGGATCCAGTATAATGAACCCATTGAGTTGTTTCTATTAGATCAATGGAGACTAGGAATATAGGGAGGGTAACTGATATAATTTAATTGATATAATTTGTTTCTAAACTCCCATAAATTTATTGTAAAGATAATGGGTCTCAAAAATCAGCCAAAACCTAAATGGGATTAGAAATTTGATAATAAATATTTTAAATACTTGTGTTATTCTATATTAAATTACTCAATTATTAAGGTCTGGCTCTGAGATACATGAATATTTGATCAAGTATTTAACTAGTCCAAAGGGTTATGTAATGGTGGATTTTTTAATAAAAGGTATCATTGATTGACCCCTCTCACAAAATGATCTTACTCAACCTTGGAACATCAAAATGTATCTATGAAATTTCATGTTTCCTATGAAATATTCAATTAGAATTATGTAGGATCATAATATTATGATCAATAGAGGGTTACCTAATTTTTATGTTATGAATTTTCTTATATGGAAGAACCAGATTCGTCCATATATTCTATCCCATATTATAGAGGTATTTGATGCGTTTACGATGGAATTTTCACCACATAGAAGAGATTCTCCTAGGGATTATTCTAAAAAGATAAATATTGAAGTGGATTACAAATCTAGAAACTCCACCCTATAATTTCAATCTAATAAATTATAAAGAAAAAAATGGGACATAAAATTATTATGTAGATTTGGGAGAAAGTTGAAAATATATATAAATTCAATCTAATGTTTAAGGATTCCAATCATTATATTTGGAGAAAAAACATTTTTGAAACCTGGATGACTATTGATGAGTGTATATATGGCTAATTTAATTGAGATAATGGGATTTTCATCCGTATTATAGTCTTTAGAGAAAATATAAAAGATTCAATAATTATAAATAAGCTAATGTGATTTTTCCCAGATTGATCTGATCTAACTATTACATCTTCAAGTGAAATTTAAGATCTATCCCTTGATGTGATACAAAATATACTCCTTATGTATAAAATGAAGGAAAATATACTATAAAAATTGAAATAAAAGGTGCATATTAAAATCAAATCATGTAATGAAAAAAAACTCAAGGAAAAAAAGGTTGAATCCGATTCAAATTCAGAATGTGATGATGAAAAAAGAGATGTACACAATAAATTCATGGACATTGTGTCCATGTATATCATAATAGGGAATTTAAAACACAATGATATTATTCTTTTTTAAATAAATTTTGAAGGTGATATTTGAGAAAAAAAATTAATTCCCAATGAAGAAATATAATGTGGTTGGAACTGCTGAAGAAGAAAAATAATTTTCTTGATGAAAACCAGTAAAAACCCTTAAAAAATAAAAGTAGTATTTTCGAAAATACGGAATATATATGATGATAAGGGAAAACATAATGACTAAAAATCCTGACGTGTGTTATAATATAATTTTTTCCACAACTAAATTATATTAGAAATCATAAATAACCAACAAGATGATTGAAGGTGGAAGAAGGAGATGGCCATAATGAATATATTCTATAATCAGAAACTATTGATTTCCATGAGAAATAAACCAATAACCATAATATAATTAAACTAAATTGGTCAGAGAAAATAAGTGATAATGTGAAGAAGAGTGATCTAAATAAATAGATCAAAACATTCCCCTCTAAAATTTTAGAAAAAGATATGATGCTTGATGATACATATAAATAACTCGATAAAAAAATTAATTGCTAAAAATGGTGTAATCATGTTCTCTTAAAGATAAGAAACCATGAAGTCTATGATATAATATTATGTAATAGATATTTATATTTAGTATTAATCATCTAAATTTATCAAGAAGTCAAACCTAAAGGAAGCGGTATTAACGAGTTCTATTATTTAAAGTGTTACTAAATCTATTTTCTCTAGTTATGTAGGATATAAAAATATTAATTGAATTTTATGATAGAATAAAATATGAAAAATTTGTCCTTATATATAATAATAAATTGATATTATTTGAGAAAGGAACCCACTTCCCAATAATAAGACAAAAAATTATTTTACTCATTTGGACAGTAGTAAAATTTTTAGTGGGTTAGTCAAAATTATGAAAGATCTTATTTCATGGGATATTGATGGCGCTAGGGAGGATCAAAATAAAAAGATTTTGAATATTGGTAAAACATTTCATTAACATGAATAATTCATGAATCATGTGAGACAATACATAAAAATTAGGGAAGAAGGTCAGTTAGAAAAAGAAACAATTCTTAAAGACAAATGATTTTAGTTTGAATTTTTTTTTATTGTATACCAAAAATATATATGGATTTTTGGAGTATATATGTATATTATTTGTATAATAAAGACAAAATAGAGTTATGTACATTAAAATTATTCCAGAAATGTTTTCAAGATACTATTATAAATAAATATCAAGGTGGAAGGATGAGACATGACCCCTTTGTCTAGGATTCTCTTGTCAAAGGATAAATATGAAGATGTAAAAAATTTCTTATATAAAAAATGAAATGAAATTTCAAAATGTGGAGTTCTATGTTAATATAATTAGAAATACAATAATACATTAGATAATGGCTCATTAGATATTTTGTCTCATGTAAGGTTCTAAATAAAGAGAGGAAATTTTCTAAGGAAACATGTTCATTTAATTTTTTATAATAAGATAAAGTACCCATAAAAGGAAGTAATTCAAATAATTTATGAAATTATTCTTTTTCTGATGATAGATGACCATAATTTTATAAAATGTGGACTGAAGAAATATTTAAGAGTAAATGATGGAAGAACTAAAAAACATTGGTTGAGAAAAAACCCTCAACATCATTGTGATCATTAAAGTGGAATGTGAACACATTTTTATTCCCATAATTATTTTTTTGGCCTAATATGTATGGAATTAAAGGAAATAAATTAGGTGGGATATGGTGACTACTCTAATCACTACAAACAATAATGAAATGTAATCCATCATGGAATTAGTGAATTCACATGATAAAAAATTAGAGTGTTCACCCCTTTAGAGTGAGAAGAAATTAAGATGAGAAATGAAAATATAATTCAATACAAAATATTGAACTCTAGAAAACTCTATAAAGTATATATGTTAAGGCTATAAGAATTTTTTTTTAAATTTGATTAAACAACACCAATAATTAGGAAAATAAAAATGAAATCACATGTGGTAATTGTAAATGGAGATGTAGGTTTTCATAGTGAAGTCTCTATATTTTAAAAAATGTTCTCCCATATAGAAATGAATTTGATTAACTAAAGGCACATTGACTAGTTGTGTGCGATGTCATCCTTCCCTCAATAGAATTTAAAGGATGTAATTCAAATGCGAATAGGGATAACAAACTGTTTTAAAATTCCATATGTTCTGTTGTATATTTGGTTAATAAGGGGGAAAAATTAATTTGCACTAATATTTTTATATGTGGATCCTTTTGATATTGGCATCAAATATAAAGGGGATATTGAAGATCCCATGGATGGTTTATATTGATATTCAATAAGGATGATTGTTGATATGTGTTGGAGATGTATCAGTATAGTAAAATTAATTAATAATGGTGTTTAAACCCCCCAATTAACCATTCCTTAATAATTTTACTAAATCATCAAAAAATGGTGTTTCACTTTTAATTTATCTGTGGTTAAATTTTATTAGTCACATATTATTTGAAATGTTAGAAATCTTTATTTTTTGGTGGTTTTTAAAACTACCGCTGATAAATAATGGTGCTTCAAATCCATCACTGAACAATATCCACACACATATATATATATATTCTAAATTTTAAGGAAGTATATTAAACCATTTCTAAATTATAATATAGGATACCATATATAGTGGTGGTTCTAGACACCACTAACCTTTCTTTCACACTATATATGTGGACCATATTTAATACTATCCCATAAAAGCCCAATAAAAATCACATGTATAGATATATAATGAATTCCAAACATTATAATTATAATGCTATCATACATTATGATACCACATAATACATTAATTAAAAAAACTAACATTATATTTTCTAATTTATCAATGTTTTGGTTATTCAATAATGGAAATAAGTTTAAAAAATGTCAACAAACACATCACTTCTCACTCAAGTTGAATGAACTTCGCATTCAATCTATACATACCCTTTATCTTCACCTTCTTTCATGAACCCCACCTCTACTACATGTATTTAAACTAATCAACTACATATTAGTAATGTGTTTTAAGTGGGTTCTATATAAATAACTCATTAATGTACATTTATTTCCATTTCATGAACATGGTTTAAAATATTTGTGAGTTTACCTTAACATAATAATTTTGATAATTTTAAATGCAATGTATTTATTATAATGTCCTAATATTACCAGAAATATCAAATGGTTAAAATAGTTATCAGAAAATAATGAGAACCGAGAGATAACTTGATAGTACTCATTTATATATCTCCAATGGACAAAATATATCATAGTTATGGGAAACACAAGATGTATGAATTTTTTGTTCTTGGGGCTCAAAATCATTGCATCTTAATTTCATGAAGTTCACACAGAGTTATCTCAATTAGATTATATCTTGAGGACTGACTCACCAATAGAAAAACCACATGTTTCATGTGTAATTGGCATTTTTAGTATGTGAAAATGTGTAATGGTCTCCGAACTTGTGATTGTTAGCATTGTATGGTATTCGACTATATACTATTATTCAATATGAACAATATAGAATTGATATCCTAGTGAGATATCTTATGTTGGGTGCATAATTGGATTTATGAAATTTAATGAATAATCATGATAATATCATTCAATTTCAAAAGGAAGTGATACCTCAGGACTAGATGATCAATATGGTAGTACCTTCACTGAATCCATGGCAATGATAATAGAGGATATTTCTTAACAGTCGGGTCAATGAATAATAAATCACGAATTAATTATCACACTAGGTATGCATCCTACATTATGATATATCATATGACTAAGAGATTGTATTACTTGATGTGTCTTCATTGTAAGGATTTCCGTATATATGAAATTTTTATATCTTTTTAAGGGCCATGATGGGTTACTAGATTACGTTCTTGTTTTTCGAATAGTAATCATTTTTAATGATACAAATGAATAGAGGTATACACCCTTAGTGTATTCAAATGTCCTCCATATTCTAATGAATATGAGAATATGATAAGTTGGGCCCCACCACAGGGTCCAAGAATTAACTATCACTAACAATAAATATAATCATTATTATTCGACTATGTAATAAATGGATTTGAATTCATTTATTAAAAGGATTCAAATGGTATTTTCTGAATACATGGAAAAAGTTTAGATAAAAAATATTATATTATAAATAATGGTTTGTTTAATATTTTTGAATATTATGAGTTCTATTAATGGATAAATTTTATTACATAATTTGTTTATTATATATTACATGTATGTGATAAATATATAAATGATTTTTTTTACAATTTTAATTGTTCATAAGTACTATTTTTAGCTTATTTAGTTGGAGTTATTTATAAGGGGTTTGGGGAACTCTTTTTAGGTGTTTATCCTCCACTATATAAGTAAGAATGATATCTATTCTGAGGGTCTATTCATCCACATACATTTTAGATATCATCTCTCCTAATTCCAATGTCTTAGATTGATAAATACCCCTTACATGTGATCGATATTAAATGTCATTCATTGATCAATGGAATAGTATCAAGAGGAACATTGTGATCTTGTATCTTTCCTCACACCTCCAGGAATGCTCTCAAATTCTAATGATAAACAATCCCCCAAACTCTTGATACACGTGTAGATGATCTAAAGGCAATCAATCTTAGATCCGTTGTGACAAAATCACTGATGATGAGTTAATGGTGAAAATGAAATCAATATTAACAAGGTAATCACTCATTTTTTCGCTTAAATTAATTCATTTTAGTTCTTCATACCTTTACCAGGGCTCATATCAAATGAGGTGATGATGTTGTGTTCATACAGTTATAAAAATTTTAAATCCCTTACCCTTCATCTTCTTATGTGCACCATAGTACCTATAATTGATATCATAGAGATCATGTGAATTTTATGAACCATGTATAATTAATTTTTTTAAATATTTTAGTATAGGTCCTCTTTTTTGTCAGAATGAAATAGTCCACACATCGATCTGATTTCAGATGGCCATGTTTTGACTATCTAAATATTTAATTCATATAGAAATGTAGGTACAAAATAAATGAACATACATATATATACACACATACATACATAAATACATATATACAAACCAACTTACCCACACACACATATATATATGTGTGTGGGTTTATTTGTGCAGGTCTGTGTCGCAAATTATCAAATGTTTTTTTCAGTGACCCAACTATGGCCAGGTGCTGACTGGAATCCGATGGTCAAAAATATTCTAATTGGTCGGGAAATTAGATTATTATTTTAACCTATTTGATTATAAGATTTTTAAATTTTATAATAATAGAAAACGCAAGGGGGTGGAGACTGGTTTGGGTTAATAAAAAAAGAAAAAAAAATAATTTTAATATAAAATAAAGAGGCAATCAGTTAGACACAAAATGAGAATAATAAAAAACCTATTCTTTGGGGGAATATTCCATTATAAGATATCTTATTAAAAAAAATTCAATGAAAATAGGAGAGTCCTTCCAAGTACTTACCTTGAGATGACATTGCCTCATTACCCGGTTGACTCTCCCATGTGCCACTCATCTAACCAGACTCACTAGGTTTAATACATTATTATGGTGCACACAATACTGACCGACATTGGCCTACCGAGCCACATTCATTATTGTCAGCCAATCCAACACTAGAATCATCTCCCCTCGACCAAAATTTCTATGACAGGCAGTACCATACCCTCATACTAGTAAAAACATCTTCCATGATTGGCCCTATGCTGACCTCTAACAAATTGGGTCACCTTGACTAGGCACAGGGCAAGCTGGGTTTTTCAAACCCAAAATAGTTGTGTGTGGGTTCTACCTGATCAGCAATAGGTGTGGGCATAGTATGGAACCAGGACTTCTTTTGCGATTTACTGAATTATCATAATAAATATTAAATTTTCAACTAAATTTTAGGAATGAATTAAATAAATTACCTGAAATAAATTAAATTTCCTAATTCATTAAATATTCATCTACATGAATTTATTGAATTTTAATTTTTATTGAGAAATTATATTAACTATTGACTAGTTTGGATCATCGACCAAACATTATTTTCTTGTGGTTTTATTCAATTATTTATTTATAAAAAATGTGTGTGATGATTGTAATAGTTATTTTTTGACACTTTTCACATCATATTTCTTATCATAATATGTTTACGGACCTAGAAATCAATAAATATTAGTTTTTAGGTATTTGTTTCGTTAACAATACCCCCTCACTTGTATGTCAGTATTTTTTTAATTATATAATGATAATAATGTTTATGGACCACGCCAAGATGAGGTGGTATTCTAGATGAGTTGTGGAAACATTTGACTATAGTATGAACTATAAAACGAGTCAAGACCAACATAGGTATTAAAGCCCTATGTTTATAGTGGATCCAATGAGTATAAATGGATCAACCAAAACAAAATTTGCAAGATTTGTCAAGCGTTTTAAATACTATATGCATTGATTATTACTTTAATGGAGAAATTTATTTTTGGGAACACAAAAAACACTAAAAATTAATGCATAATGATGTGATTGATTTATTTTATTAACCCATTTTCAATTGTGACTGAAAAGAAATATTATTAAAAAAAGTAATATAAAATAATTTCATTCATCAACAAATAATAATAGTTGTTCATGTAAAATTATGTCCCTATTTTTTCTATTTCTTAAATTTGATCAAAACAAGGTGTATGAGGTTCTCGACATCCCTAGTGGAGTGTGCCTCTTACTAATGAGGATTTATTATGAGGGTGATAGTTTTAATTTAATAAAGTTGGTATTAATTAACTAGAAATAGCTAGATTTCTACCACTTTAGAGTTAAAGATATAAGAGAATAAATTTTATGATTATGAGAAGGTGATACATCACCCAAGAGTTCATGGGGTAGTGATTAAATTTGGTTGGATAATATATTTCTTATCAATAATATATAAGACTACAGGTGTAGATATATATTTTAATATGATAACACATTTCAAGCATCATTTCTAATAGAATAAAAATGAAAATATGTACAAAAATTAAAGTTGTGAGGGTCACTAGGGTTCAATAATATAATGGTATACATTTAATGATTTAATGTGTAAAGTATAAAATACAATCAAGATAAGGTACTAACGTCATAGATTATTTTATATATATAATATAGAAATATCAACCGCAAAAAACATTGTCACTGTGATCGATTTTGGAGAATGAAAATATATTGACCGACCATAACTTCTAGATGTAGTATATGCAATTGTGCATTGTACAACACCAAGAGAGGAATATTTATGTATTTAATTCTTCCCATCCTACTGAGCCCCCTCTAAGAGAACGAAATTAGAATAAAAATAATTACAATAATTAAATTGATGATATTCTAGATTTACAAAGTATAATGTTTTCATCATTTCCCATTCAACTAGAAATAGATCTCATTTATTAAATGTCATGTGATTATTTTTTAATACCAATTTTATTCATATACTAGATGTACAATGTATAATGTTTTCAACATTTCCCATTCAACTAGAAATAGATATCATTTATTATTTTTAATACCAATTTTATTGACTTATATTATTAATAAAAATATAAATGACATGAAATTTTTTCTCCCATACCCATTTTAATTAGATCAAGAATCTTACATGAAAATGTGGAAAACCAATTATTCAATCTATAGTGTGATCAATAAGAATAAGGATAATTATAAGGGGTTTATGGAAAAAACAAAGCCTAAGACAAAGATGAACCATCCTTGAAAAAGGACAATGATATAGATGGAGGTAATGGGAGTTATGATATCTGTAATTCATGTGGCGAGAACGAACACTAAAATAAGAATTACAAGGATAGGAAAAAGAATAAAGGGGAATATTGTATCTTAGGAAGTTCTAGCATTGAATTAAATAATTCATTAACTACAAGTAAGGTATTGTATTCAACATGTGTCTCGAAAAATTATATTCATACACAGGAATAATGTATATTCATTAATATTGAAAAGTGTGAGGTGGAACTCTAGGCCACTATTGGTGCAAGACTAGAATCCTTGGTAGTGGGTGATTGGAATTTGACCATTCATAGGGGTTTTGTTCTTATATAAATTTTTTTTATGTTTCTTCCTTTACAAAATACATAATCTCTGTATTGAGTTTGAACACAATGGGATTTTATATTAGGGTTGGAAAAAATGTCATATTTTTTATAAGAATAATATACATTATGGAATGAAATACATTAACAATATCATGAATATACGTTATCTCAAAAAACCATATAAGGGGAATAAATGAAAAAATTGTAAAAAGGAATCATGTAATTTAAAATAACTATTATTTTTCTTATTTGGTATTAAATTTAAATATTATACATTTTATTTATAATAATTTAATTAATTTCATTTTAATCAAAAATATTTATATATGTCTACATCCTAATACATTACATTATCTTTAATATTAATTATGAATTCACAATGAGGATCATATTAGTTTTTGTGTTTTATAGAATCATGCAATAAATATTACATAAGAACCCATGTATATAAAATTTGTATACAACTAATACGTGATCCATTTATTCCTAAAAATAAAACTTCTAAAATTAATCATTATTTCTGTTCATGATAAAATAATTCATAACAATCATTTGGACTTTTTTCGTTCACTTTACCATCCTAATACCATTTGGAAAACATTTCAATAACTGGGGATGTACATAAAAAGGATAGTAAGGGTTGTATCATAAGTATGAAAAAGTGTTAGTCCATGAATTCCTATAAACCCATGAAATAATAATTTTCACCCATAAAACATAATATTGTGAATATTCTTCATTAATGCATAAGATTCCTGAAAAAACTCATGGATATCATAAATCATAATGGTATCTTGAGTCATCCATATTATACTTTCATTGTATGTTTCATAGCTACATAGGGGGTAATCTTAATTGTTTTGTTTGGAATACTCATCAAACTATATCCCTAAAATATTTTATTAGAAACCTTATAATTTACCTCTTTCATGTTACCCAATGTATTGAAGTTCTATATTTGTCTCACCCTCCCTCAGATTATTACAGAACCACCAGTATACATAAACAACACCAAATAACTATAACATCATCATAACTTATAAAATAACCATATAAGAAAAATAAAATTTCCACATTACCATAAAAAGATATCATTTCATGATATTGACATTATAATTCTTTTATCAAAAACATTTTCAATAACAAAATCCACAAAAATGGAAATTCGTAATTATTTTTCTTTTTTAAACACTATGTCTTGTAGTGTATTCCAAATATCACATAATTGTTGCCGTCATGGAATGTTCTTTGTCACCTCTTACATTAAAAAACATTTATTTAGTCATTTAGTAAAATGCTTCATAGAAAAAATATTTTTTCGAATATAATTGAATGGAATGAAATTTCAATGGGGGGTTATTATGCACCATATAAAAGAATGTTGTGTATAATATCAAATTATTCTTGAATGAAAGGGGATTTTGAGGAAGTCCATAACATTGATTCTGAATTGTCTTGTTCATTCAATATCATGATGAATAATAAAAATAGGTTAATTTATCCTTGATTATTAAACTATTTATTGTTTATTATTCCATTTATATCAATTATTATCTTTTTATATCAATTATTTAATTATTTCAGTCAATGTCGGATGTTTTTTCGACATTCTGTTAATCACACAAAAAAAGATAATTGAATGATGTTACTAGTCCATGTAGTCCTAAGTACAAAATCTCCAAAATAGAATCCATGAAATATTCATTAATTTTATATCTTAATCATAAATTTTAATTGTAAAAATTAATTATGGTTTTGAAAAATGAACTATATTATAATCATGAATATGGTAGGACGTACGTACGCCTAAGTAACATTTCATTTTTCATTGATCATTGTGGAAATAAGGTAATTATCATTTTAAATATCCAGAATGATCATTATATTAATAATATCATGATATTTATTTACATATACTTATATATATCATACAAGTTATATAATGAATATAAATGGGTCACACCGCTTCATGGAGGTGATAGTTCACACGTACAAACGAACGACATTCACATTTTTATGAAAATGGAAGTAAGAATGTAATATAATAATATAATATACTGATTAATTTTTCTTAATATTATATATGATCATTAATTGAATTATAATTATTATTAATAATTGATAGTTATGGAACATGAATTATATCGGTTCGTGGAGGTGATACTTCACACGTACGCATGAACGGTTAATTTATTTCCCATTTAATAGATGTGGAGGTGGATTTAGGTGATTATATTAACATAATAACATATAATTATATAGAGAATAATGGAGTTATTATTTCATCATTTTTGGATGGGATATGAATGAAGTTGATGAAAAAATAAATTATGAATACTTAAAAAATAAATAAAACACTTTCTATAGTTGATCACCTTTGAAACACACCATAAAACCTCCAGAAGTTGTCTTACCTACACTGTGGTCTCATGAACTAAGGTAGGGATTCTAAGAAGTGGTTTGGGAATATATTATGCAATCAAAATGGCTTTAGGGGTGTCTATTTTATATAAGTGTCTATACATTTTATAGGAGAGGGGAGGGGCACCCTTGGAAAGTACTAGAATATTTGAATAATATACAATTTTTTAACAAAAATTAATCCAACGCGGTATATGTAGATGATACTATGAGGATTTTTCGAAATAATATCATAAAATAAATTTTAAACATTTATTGAGTTTATTAAAAAATGTATCTTTGTGGTTTATAATTAATTATTCTTATCTAATTTTAATAGTGGTAACAACATTTTAATTATTAAAGGGATATTAATTTTTCTTATATGGGGTAAATTATCAAATAATTGGAAACAGAATTAACATTTAGACCTTATATTAGTCACTTTTTAATTTTAAATGACTTTTAATATTTTTATATTATTTAATAAATTACTATTTTTATAAAATATCAATTCTGCTACTTTTTACACTATACAATTTATTGAATTTAAATAAAATATAAATAGAGAGATAACATCGAAAAAACCATCGAATAGTATTATAACATTTCATATTAATCAATAAAAAACATGAATGGCATAAATTATTTAAAATAAAATTTATTCGAATATTTATATTTACTTTTATTTTAATGTTTAATTAATGAAGCAATCATTGTATCATCATTGTGTCATAAATAAAATTATTTATATAAACTCAAATAATTATAAATAAAAAACCATGATCTAGGAAATATTTATATCTTATTAATTACTATTTCTAGTTGAAGATATAATTTATATTAACCCATATTAAAATTTATTTAGTAATAAGATTAATGATTATGATAAAGTTTCTTTTACTCTAAATTATATGTTTTAAATATCATTATCACACCCAAGTGTTTACCAAAGGCCAAAATTTATGGGAAAATATTTTATTATTCCTCCATAACCCACAAAATAATATTAGGACAATTATTATGGTAGTTTATATAATTATAATATTATTTTTACCCTTATTTACCAAATTTAACTTTTAGCTGTGGTACATTATATTGTAAAATTACTATTTATTGAAAATTATTTGGATCATATTAAACAATATTTTTGTACTAATTTCACCCATTTATCTTAGTTTTTTAAAATTAAATTCACACATGAGGAACAATTAAATATATCATTATTCCTATTTATGGATTGAGAGAAATGATTTTTTAATGTAAACACCATCAAAAAATTCACTTGTGTTTATATTAAATTTTAATGTTAAATTACTTCCAATGACCATAATTGGATTAAATGAAAAAAGATAATCTAAATATACTTTAAACCCAATTCAAATTATAATCTAAAAATACAAATAAGTTTGATGAAATGGAAATTTTGAATTAAATTACAATATTTTTTACTATTCATTAAAATATGAATTTTATCAGAAAAATACTATAATTTCTCTGAATGTAAATTTTGATGTCTCAATTACAAAGAAGAAGTTTAAATTTTAAAATATAAAATGTAATGCTGATAAACACTAGATTTAAATAGGGTTTCCCATTAAAAGGTGGCAAAACTACCTTTTAGAAATATTAAAGTATTTTATGCTTATAATTGGATTTATTCTCATTTTAATCCATTATCATTAATTATAATAAAGTAAATAAATTTAGTAAACATGTGTCATCATAATATATTTTGTTCCCTTCATTCTCCCTAATACATTGACAAGGTGATAAAATCTATTTAAAATAAAAATATTAATAATGTATTATCTTTCAGTATAACTCAGTATTGTATGAAACGTAATGTTTCAGAGAAACCCATTATTGCGTGTCATGTACTCTATCATACATAGAGTATCTATTATGTTAAATTTAATATCTAATTCAAAAACATTAATAAATATGAAAATGTATTACACTTTAATTAAAAGTTACGTTAAATGATTTTCCTTAATGAAATTGTGCCATTGAAATTTCATTCAATTATCAAATTAGTGGGAATATTTATCCCTTATTGAATTTTTAGATTCCCATGTTTCCTCTTCAACCATATGGTTTTCCCTAAAATACCTAACATAATTAATCACCTTATTCATCAACACATGAACTATGTTTTCCATAATATAGATATGGTTTTCATCATAAGAACATTTATTTTCCAACTAAATTACCTATGGACTCAAAACATCATATAGATACAACAAATACATTATTAACATGGAAAAATGAAAAAAAATTACCTAGGAAACGCTCGGAAGTAAATACAATCTATTTGAAACTGATCCAAATTTCTCTAGTATTTCATAGGGTCAAATAAACCACTGATTCATCTTCCCATTATTACTAAATACATAATCAATTTCCATGTAAGAACATTGAGAAAGTCATGATCACCTACCTTGAAAGATAGTTCCTTCCTTTAGTATTTTCACTTAACTTTTCCACCTTCTATAACCAATCCTTATGTTCTTCTAAATTATCTGATATTTCTCAACCATCTCTTATACCAATTCTTGTCCGATAAATATTTATTAACCTTTAACATCCTAAAAAGATATATATTGACACCTCTTTCCATATAATGTCTCAAATGGTTACATATTTATACAAGAATGAAAACTATTTTTATAAGAAAACTCTTCCAAAGAATGATGTTGGCCCCAACATACCTCGAAATCTACTGTACTAGAACATAGAATATCCTCCAAGGTCTGAATTTTTCATTCTAACTACCTATATGATTGAGGATGAAAAGATTCACTAAATTTTATTTAGCACACAATGACTGTAAAAGGCATTTCTTGAAGTTAGAAGTGAACATAAGATCACGATAAGATTCAATAGAGAGAGAAAATCCATTTAACATGACAATACCATTAAGATACAATATAAAAAGATGAACTAAAGATATTATATCTCAAATATAAAGAAAATTAGTAGATTTGGTCAATCTATCAAAGATAATCCTAAGCACATTATTACCTTGATATTCCATTGGTAGTCCCACTGAGAAATCCATATATATATTTCCCAATTTTTCTATGGTACCAGAATAGGATGATGTATCCATTTTAGTAATTGTCGCTATACATTATCATATTGATAACTCAAACACTTCCCTATAAAGTCTACAATATCTATTTTCATTTCATCCCACCAGTAATACAATCTATGGCCTTTTACATCTTAGTACTGCCCGGATAAACTTAAAATAAAGAATTATGATCTTCTAAAACAACTCCTTCCTTAAATATGAATCACAAGGCACACATAATCATTTAAAAAATATAAAAACACAATCATTATCAATGTTAAATTTAGTTAACTTACCCTTTTGAACCAATTCTATATTTTTTTGAAATACACTGTCATTTTCATCAGTTTAATTATTTTTTATAATAAATGAAATTTTATTGAAACAAGACAAAAAAGAGATTAATTACCTTTAACAATAACTTTCATTCCAATGTTCATCAAATCATTAATCAAAGGGTCATGTTCCAAAGGTATCCTATTTAACGTATCAATATTTTTTGGGTAGAAAGCATCGACCACTCTGTTCTCCTTTCCTGGATGGAAATTAATCATGTAATAATAATCCTTTATTAATTCCATCCATATCCTCTTTCTCATATTCAATAATTTTGGAGTAAATATATACTTCCGACTTCTGTGATTAGTATAAATTTCAATCTTTTCCCCTTTCAAATGATACCTCTAAATTTTAATGCAACAACAATAGAAACTAATTCAAAATCATGTGTAAGGTAATTTATCTATTTAACATTTTTCTTACATGAACATAACCAAATACCATATCGTTCTACATTAGTTAAAAACAATTCATTTCAGCAAAGAATAACTGTAGATAAAAAATTCATTATTTCAGGAAGATAATGCCAAAATTAGAGCATTCACCAATATTCTTTGAAAATCCAGAAAAAATAATCACATTCCTTTTTCGATATGAATGTATCGAAGTTTCATGAAAATATTTTTGTTGGATATATAAATGTTCAATGTTTTCAATAATACTATGGTAATTTTATTCTAAATAATGAAAATAATGAATATTGATTATATTTATGGGTCTTGGCTGTTCTTAAATAAATGTTTTTATAATGATCACTAGTTGTTCCATCATTAGGAACAATGTGTACAACGAATGCGTTTTTTTACCAAAACTCAATGATTCTGAATTTATCATATACTTTCTTTTCTCATAATGTTTTTAAGACAACCCATAAGATACCTTCATTCTCCTCTTTAATTTTAGAAAATAACAAAAAGTCATCAATAAAAATAACCATAAAATTTTCCAAGAAATCAAGAAATATCATATTCTTTAGATACATGAATATAGTGGGTGAATTGGTTAACCCAAAATATATCACTACAAATTCAAAATTGTCATACCTTGTATGAAATGTGGTTTTTGGAATGACTTATTACTATACATTCAACCGACAGTGCCCCAACCTCATGTCAACATTTGAAAAATATTGTGCTCCCTATATATGATGAAACAAAAATACCATATGAGTCAAAGTATACCTATTCAAAAGGGTGATATTATTCATTTCTCTATAATAAATGCAATGTCTAATTGAACCAACATTAATTTTAAGAAAAAAATAGGATCACCCCATGGTGATGTGTTAGGTTGAAAGAAACCATTATCTAATAACTCTAGCAATAGCTTCATTAACATTAATATTTCAATTTGAGCCATTCAATAAAGGGGTTTTGAAATTTTCTTAGCATTAAAGAATTAATTTAATTATAAATTCAGCTTATCAATCAGATATAATACTAGGAAACTCAATAAAAAACATCAAGATACTCATTTACCACTAACTCATAATTAATTTTATCTTGTCCATTATTTCGAATAATATGTTCTTGATAACATTCGTTTCCATATTCCAATAATTTCAGAACATACCAATATATTATCAAGGGTAAGGGTTTATTCTTGTATAAAAACAGAAATATTTTAAAAAAGAAACTTATTTACCTCTACATTAATTATTATCACGGTACATATGAAGCTTATACATACCCATAATAAAATAAAACTCTACCAGATAACATAGAATAAGTTCTGAAGGTACATTAATTCAATAGATAAGGATTAGAGTATTCATCTATTTTGTTTTTGCATCATAATTTCCCATATGTGTTGTTACAATATTTTCTGGAATCATTTCATCTATGTGAATTTAATATTTTAAATAACATTAAACAGAAATAAAATAAAGTGTATACCCTGGATCATACAACACATTGGCGTAATCTTAGTAGACAAACAATATACCTGAAAAAACTTCATTTGATGGACCAATATATTCTAATGAAGTTGAAAATTATTTCACCACACCTTTCAGCTTATTGTCTTTCTGTATCCAATCATTTATGTTTTTACTCAGAACCTCATCATCATAATGATCTATTTCATTTCAGTAAAATTATTTTACTGATAGTGAATCAGATCTCTTATTACCACAACCTTAATCATTTTTTGTGAAATTTTGATAACTATTTCCCTTTTTACCACATCAGAAGAACATACCAGATTTCCAACAGAATTCCCCAGTGTTCTTTTAACCACAATTTTTAGAAAATGTAAAATTAATTTTCATACCATCATAAATTGTCTAATAATTTTCCATTTCCCTTGTCACCGTGAACTTTTATTATATGTTTTGTTAAAGAACACTTGATCATCATCGAAATCCATTTCCACCTTCTCTGCACATTGTACTATGTTTTCATAACTTTTTAACACATGAAAATATAATTCCCTTACATACTGTGGATTTAATCCCAAGTAAAAAAGAATTGATTTTACTGTCAATATATTAGATGAAATTTGGAACATACCTTTCCAGTAAATGAAATTTTTCTTCATCTGCAACAATTGAGTTATCTTCCTTCCGAAATTAAAATAATTTTTTTCCATATTATGTCAAAAAAACATTTAGAAAATATTTTGAGGAAACATACATTTTAATTATTCTCATTCATGATCATCAATCCCCTCACCTTCCCTGATATTTTTATCCATTGACCACCACTAATTGAATTCGTCTTTATAATTTTTTTTAAAAAAACATTTGAATTTTTAAACACCCCATGACATTGATAATATTTGTCAGTGCTTTAATCCACACTTAGGCTATCATGGGATCAATGGATCCTCTAAATTATGGGATATCTTGACTCATAAAACGATCCACTTCTTACATGTTACATTTTGGATGATCTGGATGATATCTTATATGGATTACACTATCATTTATAGACTATGTCAAGTACACCATCACTGCAACTAACTATTCAGTCCAGATTACAACCTTATTAGGTTGATGATTTTGAAGGTTTTTTCCTCTTGATTTCATCCCAGCATAGCTACCCTTTTTACTCTGCAAAAAAACATTCTCAAGAATCATATATTATTCAAATCGACATGGTAATACTAAAATTATATATCATTCAGTTTGACCATAATGTAAAATTCATTAATGGATATTATATTAACTATATCCTAATTCCTAATTTTATCTAATTTAAATTATGATACCAACTATACGTCCCCATCCTTCAACATTACATAATCAGGAATTTTAATCAAGAATTCACATTGACGGCCTATTTAGGTTTAATGATTTAGAGAAATTGGATATCACTATTACATAACAACTCATGTTTATTGAAACTGCATACAACTAAAACATTATCCATTTCTTAAAAGAAAATTAAACATGATTTCCATTCATGATAAGATTATTCATAACATTAATATTGACTTATTATTTTCACTTACTCATCCTTACACCCTATAGAAAACATTTTCAAAACCTGGGATAAGAATAAAAATTTTAGTGATGGATTTAAATTAAACAAATAAAAGTGATTGTCCATGAGAACATATAAAACCATGAAATCATTATTTTCACCCATAAAAAAAAACATATTTAACATACATAATTATATCATAATATTAATGAAAAACTCATATAAATAATAAATCATAAGGATAACTTGAAAAATCCATATCATAAATAAATTGTATATTTCATTATTACAAAGGGGTAACATTCAGGGTTGCATTTGGAATACCTATCACAAGATATTCCCTAGTTCTCTTTATGGAAACATTATCATTTAACTTTTTTATGTAACCCAATTCATTGGGGATATATCACTGGCTCACACTTAAATATTTTATAATGAAACCACCCATATACCTAAACAATTCCAAAGAATTATAACATAACCATAACTCATAAAACATGCCTAAATGACAAATAACATTTCCACATGTAAATAACAAGAGATCATTTCAGGATATTGAAATAATAAATCATTTATCAATACCATTTTAAATACATAAATAAACAAAAATGTGATATTTTATATTGTTTTCATTTTAATAAAACTATCAAATATAGAGGAAGAAACATATCAAATAATGGATGTGGGAGTGGAAAGGTTGTTGTTGCTGTGTATGTTAAAAAAAATACATTTACTGATCGGTAAAACACTTCATAGAAATAATATTCATTTTTAAAATAATTTAATGACAATAAATGAAAAAGGGGTTTATTGTACAATTTATAAATGAATGTGGTGTATAAAATCAAATTATTCCTCAATAAAAGGATAAGGAGATGAAGTCCCTTACCTTGAGTCTGACATGTCTTGTTTTTTCGTTATCCTCTAAAATAAAAAAATTATGATAATTTCAACTTTATTTATAATATTTTTCAATATAATTATTCCCTTTATTTCACTTATTATCACGTCATAAAAATTATTTAATTATTTTTGTTTAGGTCGGATGTTTTGTCGATATTCGGTTCATTAGTTGAAAATGAGCATTTTATGATGTTACTAGTCACTGTGGTCATAAGTTTATCATCTACATAATAGAATTCATGAAACAGTAATCAATTTTATTTTGTAATCATACATTTTAAATCAACCCATTAAATATGGTTATGAAAAATGAACAGCATTATAATCATAGAGATAATAGGTCATGCACATAAGTGAGTAAGTTGTGAAATTTTGAATAATCATTATAGAAATAATGTAATTATAATTTAATCATTCTAGAATTATCCATATATTGTTAACATCATTATAATTATTTACATATACTTATATATATAATTCATTTTATACAATTAATAAAAATTAGTCACACCGCTCCGTGGAGGTGATAGTTCACGGGTACGCACGAATGACGTTATCATTTTTTTGGATATGGAAGTAAGAACATAATTGATATATTATTATCTTATAATAATTTATATTCCATTAATATAAAATAATAACATTACATCTATTATTATAACCAGTCATGATAGATGATTATGGAAAACCTATTTGATCAGTTTGTGGACGTGATAGTTCACACGTACGAACAAATGATTAATTCTTTTCCCATTTAAAGGAAAGAGGAGATATATTTAGGTGATTATATTTACATAATAAAATCTCTAAATATTTAGGATATTGGATTTAATATATCATCATGGTTAGATGGGATATGAAATAATTGTATGAATAAATAAAATAGAGATACATAAAAAAATTACATCTTCTTCGGTTGATCATCATTGAAGCACAACATAACACATCCAAGGGGGGTTTAATACCTAAAATAAGGCCACAAGAATGTTGGGAGGGATTATAGTAATAAATTTGGTTATATCATGGCTGAAAAAAGGCCTTATAGTTGACTGTTTTAGAGATGAGTGGGTACCTTTTTATAAGAGTTGGGAGGGGCACCCTTTGAAAGTATTAAAATATTAAATTAATATAAAATAATTTTTTAATCCAAATTGCTCAAATATGAATTATGTCATTGGTAAGATAATTATTGGTCGAAATAAAATCATATATTAATTTGTAGACAAGTTTTGTGTTTATTTTAATCATTATCATTTTGGTTTACCCATACTTTTTCTCTTCTAATTTTAAATGTTGTAAAACATTTCAATTATTAAAAGGCTACTTGTTTTAATTATATGAGGTAATTATTCCATATTTGGGCACTCAATGAAAATTTAGACCTTATAATATTCATGTTGTTTTTTAAACATTATTATTATTAATTAATTTAATGAATTACATTTTATATATAATATAAATTATGTCAATTTGTACGCTATTCAATTAATTGAATTTAAATAAAATATAAAAAGTGATATAACATCGAACCAAACAATTTAATAGTATTATTACATATCATATTATCCAATAAAATTCATGGATGATATAAATTAGTTAAAAACTATTTATTTATATATTTATAATATCATTGGTTTAAATCCATTATTAATGAATCAATCATTGCATCATCATTCTGTCATAATTAAATTTATTTATTTAATGTATAAAATTTATAAATAAAATACCATTATATGGGATTTATTATTATTTTTATAATGATTTCTATAGTTTAATATAGTGTTTATATAAATCCATATTATGATTTTTTTCATAAAAAGAGTCATGTTTATGATATTTTTGTGTTTACTTTAAATTAAATGTTTTAAATTTTGTTATCACACCAAAGTGACTCGCAAAGGCCAGTAATTCAGAACAAGGATTCTCTAGGTCATCCATAACTCATCAAATAATACTATGAAAAGTGTTTGGGTAGTTTTACATTATCAAATATTATTTTTACCTTTATTTACATAATATACCCTTTAACTATCTTTAATAAAATAGTAATGTTACTATTCACCTAAAATATTTTGAATCTTACTGATGAAAAATTTTAACACTGATTAAAACCAATTATCTTATTTTTTATTGGATCAGTTCCCAGAGGTGAAAAAAATCAAATTTTACACTAATCCTATTGATGGATCGAGTAAATGTGTTTTTTAAGTGACAACCATAAAAATATTGACATGTGTATGAATCAAATTTTAATGTTAAATTACATATAATGACCAAAATTTGATTATATTATAAAAACATAATAAAAATATACTTTAAAAACAAATTAATTGATAATTTAACAATATAGATAATTTTGATGAAAAGATAGTTTCGAATTAGAATGCAAAATTTTTCAATGTTCTTTAAAATATAAATTTTATCAGAAAAATTCTAAAATTTCTCCTAATATAAATTTTGGCTTCCTTAATCTAAATAAAAATATTGTTTTATCAGATATAACATTTGAAACAGAAATATAATCTATATTTAAAAATGTTAATTCATCAAAATGTTTTCAAACTCTCTTTTAAAATTAGTAGTGTATTTAAGGCTTAAAATATGATTTATTATAAATTTATTCTCCATCAATAATTATAATAATGTAAAAAAATTTATTAAATACAATATACAATAATATAGTTAGTTTTGGTAATTACTTCTAGTAAAATAGAATGGCTATATTGACCATTTAATTTTAAAATATTAATAAAGTATTCTTTATCGATATAACTCAGTCATGTGTGCAACCTAATATTTTAGAGAAACCTATTATTGCATGTCGATCACAGAATTAGAAATTAAAGCTATGTTAATATAAAATTATTATCTAATTAATAAATATTAATGAAAATTAATATATCGTATTATTTAATTACATAGGATGTTAAAATTCCTTATTTTCAAAAAGGCTAATTTTTTTGCTTAAAAACACTTTTTTCTAAAAAAACATTTTTTATTTTATGAAATTATATAAACATTAATTAAAAAAATTATTTGAAACAAATAAATATATTTCTGATATAGTAATTTAATAATAATATTGCAGGGTAATTTTTGTAATTTTTTTAAAATATTTATTTCTCGATGAATATTGAAAAATCTTGATTTTTATTCAAAATTTTCCTTTCGATTATAAAATTTATAATGTTAATTTTTTTTAAAAAAAAATTCGCTATAAAAATATATTAATTCAAATAATGTTAATTATAATATTATTTTGTTCATTTGAATCAATTTATGTGGAATTTTGATATAAATATTTTTTATAATTATGAATATCTTATAGAAAACCACTTTTCATCTAGTTTTACTGGTTATGTTTTAAATTAAATTCATCAAATTATGAAAATTGATTTTAATAAAACAGAATAAATTTTTTAATAATAATAATTTATATCATTTAAAAATTTTAGGTTAATTTTTTGTCATAATGAATACTAAAAAACTATAAAAATTGGTTAACATAGTTATGGTTAAAAAGTGATTTTTTAGGCGGTTAAAACAAGAAAAACAGGTAATTTTTCAAAGTAAAATTCTCAATATCATATTGGATGAAGATATTTAAAAAGTATTTGAAAGAAATTTGAAATATCTATAAATTTTTCAGCCATTGGATTTTGGTTTATTTTACTATATTTTAATATTTTATGAAATTCCAAGTGTGTCATCTCCACCACTTATAAAAGGTCATCCATGATTTATCTTATGTAAACCTATTTGAGACACATATATCAATGAGTACATCCTAATTTATCTTCTAAATAACATTATACATGAATTATATGTATATTTATTCTTGAAATAAAATTCCAACTGTCTTTACAGAAGGATATAATGGATGCCTACAAGTGAAGAGGTAATCATCTAACACATCCTCATTCAATTTATTTCTTCTTTCACCTAAAATAAATATTTTTTATTCATAATGGAAAAATAAATTAAATTTCATAAATATACTAAAATTTTACTGTGATTATATAACCCACTAATATTCACCATGTATTCCATCAAATGGGATGTGAATTTATCACACATTCATATGTGTGTACTACGTCCTCCACGTAGTTATACAATTTAATTTCCATTACCATATTTTATGGATTATTAATATGGTTTTAATGTTTATATATGACATTTCTGATATAATTATTATTTTTTAATTATAATATTACATTTACATTCTTCCCTTCTTATTCGTCGTAAAATGATAATGTCACTCGTGTGTATGTGTGGACTACCGCCAGCACAAAGCGAGGTGATTTGTTTTTTATTTCATCATTACATAGATGATGAAAAGGATAGATTTAATAAATTTATATGATTTACATGATTTATTAGTAATTCTGTAATGGTTAAATATTATATACCGTTACCTAATTTATTTATTTAAAAATTTTAAACAATGATCATGTGTACTTATGGCCTAACATCTCTATGAACAGTCTAAATATTTATTCAAAATATATATTTTATAACTGATTATAAAAATTTATATTTTGAATATATAATATATTTATATCATTAATAAAATTATATATATGATTTAACTATGATCATTATTCAATTAATAAACCTACTTAACCAAAACATATATGAAAAACAAGATAATTTACACTTACAAATTATTATTTTAATAAATAATTACAAGTCAATGTGTAATGAAATGTTATTAGGGGATCAAATATATCATTACATGTTTTTATATGGGTTTTTATATAGTGATAATAAATTAAAATCCATTATAAATTATATTATAATCACTTTTGATGCATTACTGGCCTGAGGTAAGAGTTTACCAACTCACTATTGTTTTCATGTGATATTTTCCTTATTTAAAGATCATTTCTCCCATATGGCATATATAATACCTCATTTATATGATATAACTCAAATATATTTATATTAATGGTATTTAATAATTCATTTTAATTTATTCTGTTAATTGGGGTTAAGAATCAAATGTTACTAAATCGATATGATTATATTTCATAATTTCATTAGAATCTTGGATTTCATATGTGTAAGTCACTGTTAGGGGAATTGTTAATCATTCTATATTAAAAAAATTATATTATTCTACTACGGATATTTCTATAATCACATGTTTTCCTTCTATCTCCCCCTATTTAATAACTCATGAATATGAAATAATATATTTAAAGAAAAACATGTTTAATTATCTCTTCGGTAAAAAATATTTTTTCTTCAATATAAATATATTATAAAATGAATTCAAGAAATATTTTACAAATAAGAAATTATTGTTTAATGGTATTTTTACCACTGATTTAATTTCAATTTTTTTAAAATTTAATATATCATTGGTTTTTTTAACATGGTACTATTAACGTTTTATGAAAAATGTAATATAAATATTTTCATTATGAGGCACGAAATGAATGGAACATTCCACTATCAGGTCCACACAATTATTTGATGTTATATATATATGTTTTAATGGTTACATCCCATAAAATTTATTTTCCTAATAATTTATTAATTTTTAGATTTTGAATATGTTATTTTAAAAGGAAAATGTTATATTTCTCAATAAATTTTTAATGATAATTTAAAACTATTTTGATCAAACTCAATATTATTTATTGAATATTATGTTTTACTGAGACTATAAATTAATTATACCATCATTTATGTTTCTATAGGTATCATATGATCATTATGATTAGGGAAATAATTGAAATTTCATATGGTAGTTATTCTAATATGGACATTTATTGATTATTGTGTCATGATGAAAAAATTTTATTAATTATTAATATGATGAATGCACTAGAATTATATAGTTATGGGTGGTACCGAGAATTAAATATCCCCTTGATTCATAAGTATATCACATGAGACAAAATATGTTAGCTATTTATATGAGGCCTTATGCATTTATATATTATTTCTTTGAATGAAGCAGCAACACTATGATTAATAAGTATAAAATTATGAATCCTTAATAATAAAATAATTTATTGAAGTACATTTGTTTATTTGAATTATTATAATATCCATTGATAATTTTCATGATCATGTAATTATTTATATTTCATTATTTGACAACAATTTATTATTCATATATTATTAAAGGCATATTAATTCTACAATATGTTATGTTGTATGCATAACCATACAAAACATATAAAATTGTCCCATTATTATGTTTAATTTTTCTCAAATACTAGTATGTGTTCCACGAATTATATTCAAGCACACACAAAAAAGAATATTGATGTTCTAAAATAATTTTTTTTATTTTAAATTATAATTTAAAATTCAAGTATGTATATAGTTTACTAATACTACTAAATTTATTTGTCTTATTGTATGTGATCACTATTATCATGAGCCAATGTAACAATGTAAACTAAAAATTTGTTCTTCTAGGGTCAGGCTATTTAATGTTTGTATCAGATGATGTTTAGTAATACCCTTAGGATCTAGATATAGAATATCATATATTGGGTTATATAACCTAATAAAAAACATTGAGGAAGGTTCAAGTTATTGGATTAAATTTGAATGTTCTTTATGTGATACATATAAAGTGGTTTTACTAGTGATAAATAAAAATTTCAATACTATAGGTGAACATGTTTTTTGAATAGATTCATCTAGGCATAACAACCATAAATTCTTTTTGAGTATACCTCAACCATCATTTTGGTGCATGATGATTGTTTCCTTATTGTTTCCCCGGTTTGAAACACCTATGATAAATTCATGGGTTAGTTCACATTTTTTTTAAAATCTCTTATGGAGGATATTAATAGATGTTGACCATGAATTATATAGGTTAAACCTAATGTGTGATATATTTAAATAATGTATTTATGATTTAGACATACTACGAATGATTTGTTCAGGATTATGTGTGTTTACCACTACGATTCTCATTCCTTACATAGTAATTTTTGGTTTTAAACAACAGGTTTAACTAGGAGAACTCTTGTTAATGATGAATGTGACAAATAATTGAATTATATTTATCATGGGAAAATAAATTAAATATGCACTGGTATGTTAAAACTTCAAAATATTACTATTATGTTTTCATGATATATGATTATCCATTTAATCATTGGTGAGTTTCATAATGCTTCAAAGAAGAGGTAGATATAATTTTATGAAAGATCATGTATTAATTACATAGAGGAATGTTTTTAATTTTATTCAGGTCATGAAAGGGGGGATGAAAACCCAAGAGAATGTCTCAATAGAATTGGAATATTTTCTATATTAAAATAAAGGTCATAGAGTATTAAATTTCTAAAAAATTTAATTTCATATGTTTGTCATGCATGGGAATTATCTAAACCAATGCCGGAATCTATGGGTTAACCAGTATAGAATAGCAAGGACCTAGGACAAGTTAATCATTGAATTAGAGGGATAGTGATTTTTATATATTGGATTTGAGAAATATATTTTATAATTGTAATAAAAAATATATTCTAGTTATAAAAATCATTAAACATATAAGTATTTTCATACAATATTATATCATTATTAAATTTAAATCATATTTTGAATGAGGCCTATAACCAAAAAAATTGATTTAGTGATAAGATAATTATTTTATTACACCTGATTAAGGGAAATATAATCCTTAATATATTAATCATTTTGTGTAATAATTTATAGTTGGGATAAATTCATAAAAAAATTAATATATTAAATGGGATAATATTGGTAAACATGGTTAGTGGTTTGATGAAAATGTGATTTAAGTCATATTTTATGATGTTTATTGCATTTTTTGTTTTATGGAATAATATAAATAAACTATTTTTTTATTGAAGTAAAAAGGATTGGGTGAATTTTTAGAACATTATATATTTTCAATGAGTTTATATGGCGATTCATGTCATTACAATGTCTTAATAGATTATTAGATCATGTTATTCACATGTTTGATATGTGACATTATGAGTTAATTTATGTAATGTAGGGATACATGTTATATATAATATAAAATATAAATACATAAATTTATATATGGTATAAAATATTTTATATTTTAGGGTTTTGAATATGGTCAGACATATGTTTGAGGATTAATAAGGATAACTATTAATGAAATGGATTAAGTAGATATTTGGGTGTTATATATCCATTTTGGATATCTTACAGTGGTAATTTTAATTTTCATAAATATTAATCAAAATAGAGAATAAATATTCTATCTCTTATGGATTTAATGATATGATAAAAGTTATTTTTATTTATTCACTTAGGAAAAATTCATCATGAATATTCTATCCATGGAACAATAAATGATGTAAAATTTCATCAAAGCACAACCAGATGATGAATTTATTCTTATGAAATAGAAAGAATAAAAATAAGACAATTTTATATTGTTCAATAACTTTATAGTAAAATAATAAATAATATTTATGAAATGGAACATTAAATATAAATGTTTTCTTGTTTACTTTCATTTTTTATTAATTTATGGTTTGTACACTTTCCACTGATTTATGGTTTTTTGACCATTAACTTTCTCATAACCATGTTTTCTATAAATCTTTATTAGTCCACGATTGTTATTTTCCTCCCTAATTTCAATATTTTAATATCCCACTAATATTTTAATTAAATGTAACATGAGTGTTTGATATTTACAGAAACATTTATGTTTATTACTTTCTGTTTTCAAAAGATGTTTCATTATCCTTCCATATGATGTGGATTTTGAGAAAAGGATTAAACTTTTATGTATTTGATAAAATTGTGAGGATATAAATTATTTTATGGGGGATAGAATGTAAAAATATGAAAATTTAGTATAAAATAATAATAATTTTGATAGCATGCTAAACACAAAACACCATGTATTAAAAAATATTATATACAATAAGAATATTCTTATTTAATGTTATAGTTATAAACATGCAATTAAATAGATTTGTATGAACATGACTAAGAAAAATATGAAATATATTTATACATTATCTACTCAATAAAATTTTATTTACTAAATCATAATAATTAAGAACACAATTATTAGTGATGTTCATCAAAAATACATTAGCATTAGAAAAATATTTTTATTTTATTTTGTGATTGAAAATAATAATTAATTTCAAGATAGTTTTATAAAATTTATTTTATAATATTAAAATAATTTTTTAAATCATCAAATAAAACTTAAATTAGGATAGATGTGTATTAATTTTTATGAAATAATGGGTTTTTAAGTGAATTGTAAAAAATATCAATTTTTATACACTTATTTATATTTTTTATATAAAGTAATTTTTAACCACTATTATATTTTTTATTTGGTATTAATATTAAATATAATCCACTTTATTTATAATAATCTAAATATTATTTTTTTGAATCATTAACTTTAATAATTTTGACATATGTTATTTTTTTGCCTCTAAACAAAATTTTTAAGAAATGTTTTTTATTGTAACTTGCACATGTATATGAAAATTATTTCATAAAATTTTTATAAAGTTTATTTTATAAAATAAAAATAATATTTAATATAATAAGGAATAATCTATCATGGAGTGAAATTTTGAAAACATTATGGAATGATTAATTTTTCAATAAATAGTGAAAAATACAGATTTTTATTGAAACCCTCTATTACATTTGAAACATTTTAAAAGTAATATATATGTTTAAAATAGTATTAAATGTATATATTATTTAATAATATTATTAATAATCAAATTTAGGTATTCTAAACCATTTTTATGGAGAATTTTAGATAACAACTTTTTATACATGAGAAATCGTTTTTTGGAAAAATGTTGTTCTTTGTGTTTTTTAGGTTCACCATCAAATGTAATTATTCCACATCTAGGAATTTATTTTATTTATATGAATTATATATTAGGAGTAATAATAATTAATATTATTTAACATGTTCATTTTAATTTTTTTTCATAATGGATACAAAAATAGTTAAAATTTTTTACGGCAATTAAGGGTAAAATAGGATTACTGGGGGTGGCGGTTAAACCAAGAGATAAGTGTATTTTTTCTAAGTGAAAAGGAATAAATAATATTTTATATCAATATAACATTCTTATAATATCAAAAATTAAAATCACTATCTATTACGGGGAATAGTTTTAGTGAATGATTTTTTATATTTTATTACTTTAAAAAATTTCAGGTGTTTCTTCTCCCCCAATTGTAAAGTGACACTCACCGTTTATCATCTTTACACCAATTTGATCCATCAATCTCAGAAACAAGTACCCAAATAATCTTATAAACTTCAATATCCCATAATTATTGTTTACGTTAATATAAAACTACAATTCCAAGGATCATAAGTATGGATTTAATGGAGACCCACCGAATAAGTGGTAATCATGTTACCTAACATATTTCAATTTATTTCTTATTACATAACCTATAAATATATAGTATTAAAAATTAAATAATTACATAATTACACTTTATATACATTATTATTATTATTATTATTATTATTATTATTATTATGTAACCACCATTATCCCGCAATTATTCCATCATATGGGAAGTGAAATTATCGCTCATGTGTATGTTTAGAATACAAAAAACACATAGCTATAAAATTATTCATACATAAAAATAATTAATAGATGATAATTATTATGGTTTTAATGATTATATGTTATTTATATCATGTTAATATTCTTATGTTTTTAAAATATCAAATATATCATTTTACCTTATATTCCATCATAAATTGATAATGTTAGTCATGTGTATGTGTAGAATAAATCCTCTACAAAGCGATGATTTTTTTAAAATTTTATTATTAAATTTATTGTAATAATGATATATTTAGTAAATATTTATTATATATATGATATAATATTTATTATTTAATGGTGAAATATTAATAACCTTCATTTTGCTACATATGTTAAAAAGTGAAACCAGTCTTCATGCGTTTGTACGACCGACCATCTCCATGAATGATTTCAATCATTTTAATATATATAATTTTTATTGGTGATTATAAATAATAAAATAATGAATATTTTCCCCATCTCTAGGGTGGAGCGGTAATGGTGGTTGGGGTTTGGGTCATGGTTGCGGGGTCAAGTCCCCAGACCAGATATATAAATGTATTTCATTCCTTGCGTACAATGCTGCTTTCATAGTTGAATATAATGAATATATAATAATGTTATATAAAAAATAAATTTTTTATATGATAAAACCATCATCAATATGAAAGGACTGAAACTACAAAATTTAAACATGCTTGAAAAGGGACATAATTGACACTCAGAAATAATCATTTAAATATGGACTTATTAATAAACCTGAATTGAAATGTCATATATTGAAAATATATGATTTTATTATTTTTATAAGGATATTTTATATAATAATAATAAATTTTAATTTATTATATAGGATATTAAAATAACATACAATAAATGTCTGACCTAAGGTATGTGTTTCTCATCTCACTTTTATTTCTGTGCGATATATGCCCTATTCACTAATTTTTGTTCATGTGTTGTATAGACTACCCTTTTGAATTGATTTACCAAAAATTTATTTATATAAATATTATTTATTGTATCATTTTGGGTTATTTATTTCATGGAGTTTGTGATTTAAGAGATACTAAAGTGATAAATGTTTACATCATTGTCTCATCATTATTTAGGATTTCTTATGTTTATGTTTCAAATAGATAAATTTTTTGATATACATATATAAAAAATATATATTATTTTATAATTTATTTATTTTTATAAATTAAAATTATTCCATTATTTTTATTCTCATTAATAACACAGGGTGACGAAAAAATGTTTTTTAAAAAATTGAATTTATTTCTCTCATTGGTTGAAAATCATTTTTCTTCAATATATGCATTTAAAAACAATATAGAATGTTTTTAGTAATATATAATAATTTTTTTAATAAATTCTTCACATTATTTAAATTTTAAAAATTTTATAAATATAATATTTAAGGAATTTTATGAATAATGTATTTTTTATTTTTTACCAAAATTGTAAAAGGAATCTTTGTTCTTACATTCATAGTATGAACAGAACATTCTAACACCATGGTTGATCAATGTTCTGGAGATTAATTTACAATTCATTATAGTTTTTCCAAAATAATTTTTTGTCCATAATAAATTATAAATTTTTTGATTTCGAATAATTGATTTAAAAATGATAAGGGTTCTTCCTCCAGAAATATTCCACTGATATTTTCAAAGAATTTTCACAGATATCAAAATCGGTTATTAAATCCTATGATTTATTGGGGTTATAATCTAATGATTAAATCCACCATGTTTCTTTGGGTGTCTTATTATCAATTTTACTATGGAATGTATTGAAATTCCGTATAATAGTTCTTCTAATAAAAAAAATTATTGTTTTTAAGGAATATTGTTGGAAATGCATTATTTATTCATATGATGAATGCATTGGACTTATTAAGTTATTTGTGGGGATGGTAATTAGATATCCTCTTGATCAATATACAATTATAATGATTAAATACTTGTTTGGAATTTTTCCAATACCTTTCCCATTTCTGTATGATTTCATGGTGTGAGGCATAGGCGGTATGTTTAAGACATCTGACCATATGAATTTTTTCATTATGAAAGAAGCTATTGATGTACATGTGATTATTTTAATTGTTATTATATAACTTGACATGTTTCAGGCTCATGTGATTATTTATATGGAATTATTTGATCATTATTTATTACTTCAGTATTATTCAGGTCTTCTTTATTCGATGTTAGCTTTAATTGTGCACATATACTAACTGAGAATCTAGGATCACCCATTTCATATGTTTAATTTACCAGGTTACCTAGAAGTTTAAAATTAATGAAATGAAAGTAAATTCCATAAAAAATGAATTTTTACAGAATAATTATTTTCCTATAGAAAATAGTAATTTACACTTTATATTTCCAAATATAATTTGAGATTCATGTATTTATCATGTTAAACAGGAATACTAAACTCATTGTACCTTTGTGATGTGTTTGATATTATATCATGAAAATTTAATAATGTAACAATTTATTATGGGATATTTGGTTTGATTTATTTAAATTTCTATCATACTACACCAACACATGTTGATAAAATAAATTATTAGAAATAAATACAATCTATATAAGAAAACATCAAAGGGGAACAACTCAGTATATGGTATGTGGTCCCCAAATATATCCATATGATTAATGCATTATTTAGTTTTCATACTATATATGGTGTCAATATATTGATTGATCGAACCATTACTAAATAAACAATTTACTATAAAATTCCTTGGTTATAATAGATGTTTAATGGTCCATAATTTATCCATTTGATAGTAGCATGATGCCTTAACCATTGATGACAAAAAAACTGATTAAAAATATTTAACTAATGATATAGGTTCCTAGAAAGGTATTAATTGAATTTAATAATCCATAGAGGCCTTTTTTATATGTGCCCATATAACCCCATTTGTACAGATTTACCTACTATAAAGTTTGGCATAGGGATATACAATGCTGAAACTTGTGATACCCAATGGAATTTGGGTTTATTGGATAAAGAGTGTGGAAAGCATACCTTCCACTATAACATGGGAGTAATTGAGTTGGTTTCCCATATGTAATACTATGGGAATATTGGGTTATAAAATATCAACATATTAGGTTCGGAATGGATATTGTATTAGAGACATACCTCAAGTGTGATTCTTGTATGATATTTCATATGAGTCCATAATACAATCATAATGATGTAGAGGGATGATGTTCCTTCTAAGTGACATGATCAAGCACTATATTTATGGATATTAGATAGAGGAACACAATTGGTTTGTTCTTGATATTATATGGACTAGAGGAACATAGCAGGTTCCATACATTCAAGTTGACCCTAGAGAGGAGTGGTGTAGGGGATATTTTATTATCTATCTCTACCGTCACCTCGAAACCATAGGATTAGGTGTGATAGCTTAGTATGGATGACATTATTATGTCTATATTATGTGCTTGAGAAGCCAACCAAGGGGATGGTATCTAGTTTGGGATGGTGACCAACTATTTTTGTGTGATATGTAGTTCTAGGAGAGGATACTTCTAGGATATAGGTGACATTTATATGTATATTTCAGTTTTTTAGGGAGGATTATTCCATTTTATGTATGCAATATAGTTATTATTAGAAACTAAGGCGGGATGCATCCCCCTTGGGTACTAATATCCTTATAACACTTCTATTTTGGGGATGCAACCCTATGTGTGTATGATATATTTGGTTTTGTGGAGGATAATGTCCTTGAGTGTATTGAATATGAGGTTTTGGGGTGGACCATCCCCCAAAGTATATGTAATATGAGGTTACAGGGTGGGACACCCCTTGGTGTATGTTATATTTGGTCCAGGAAGTGTTATAACCCACACACACACACACATATTTATTTCAAATAGGGTGTATAACACCATGGTGAATAGATATTGTAACAACCCATGATTTTATAAGATACATTATTTTTAATTTCATTCATATCTTCTGTTGTACGATACACCAATATTATCTTGCGCTATACACAACATCGTATTATCTTGTAGTATACGCAACACTATTCTTGGCTCGTGTTACACACAATTTCAAGATCATTTGATAGAAGTTATTCTACGAAACATTGAGTGTATATATATATATATATATTAAAAGTATAAATAAAATATGGTTGTATTCTGTTATACGCAACAACAAAGGAGTCGTGCACTACACGCAACCCTGACTTGGCATGTCTTACATGCAATTGCGACCTTCTGTGATAGCGTGTGTTGTATGCAATATCGGGTTTTACTAAACAACAATATATTATTATAATATTGTTATGAACTAGCCGTTATGAATAGTATTAACCTAATTATATATTTTATAACATTATTATTCATCTTACATATTTTCTAGAACATGGTATAAGAACAAAATGAATTTTTCAGGTAAAATAAGTATTTAAAAAAATGAAGTTTTTACGCCTTTTGATGGCACACCCACATTCAATCTAGTTTTTGAAATGTTTATAAGTTCCATTTCACAAAATAAAATTCTTCTTTTGAATAAATAAATAAAAATTTGCTTTGAATAATTTTTTCATATTATTCTGATAACATTCATATTTTAATGAATAGTAAAAACATGCTACATTTTGATTAAAAACAACTTTTTTCATCGTAATATCTTATGTGGTGAAATTATAATATTGAATGGTTTTAAAGTATAAATAGAATATATTTTTACCATTTAATATAATTTATGTCATTAGCATTGATTTTACCTTGAATTTGTAGGTTAAATCAATTCAATCTTTTGCAATGTTTTAAAGAAAACCCCGTTTTCTTTCGACAACAGGATTAATTTTAATTTAATTTCTGAAACTTTTGTGTATTGAATTTGGAAAAATGGATTCCATATTTAGAATCAGTGGGTCCAAATTAGGTTAATAAGCTACTTTTTATTTTTGGGCTTTGTGAATAGTAACTACGGTAAATTTTATTTACCATAGTTAAAGGTAAATCGGGTAATTAAGGGAAAATATAAGATTATAAAATTACACTAAAACTTTGAAAAATCATATTTGATGACTAAAAGTCGACCCATATCACCTAAGGGTCGATTTATATTCATTTAATAAACTTTTTTCCATGAAAATAATTTAATTATTATTAAAACCAAAGAAAGTGACAACATGCCACTCTCTTAAATTTTATAAGTATAATAATTTTAAGTTAGTGATAAACTTCATGAAACATCGAACATTAATAGTATCCAGAAACATAACAAATTTATCTACATCATGAGAATTTATTTATAATTTTTTGGGATTAAATAATTATCATTAATTGTGACACAATAGTGATGCAGAAATTATTTATCTAGTGAAAAATCAAGAATATAGTTTTTATTAAACAAATAGTGACCATAAAAGGCACAAAATCCTGACCAAAACTTATTGGTCATGTAAATTTAAACTTTAATAATATAATCGTAGAATATTTGACCATTTTGAGTCTTATACAAGCAATTATGACACTTATATTATTTTATTATAAATAATGCCAAAGTTGTCACCTTCATAATTTAATAAATATAACAATTTAAATATTGTGATTTTAAGATGATAAATTCGAGTAAAAGTATTATTGATAAATTTAATAGATTTATATTCATCATAGAATTTTATTTTTAATTTTTATGCAAAAATAATTATATTAAATAATTATACAAAAATGTAGTACAAATTATTTTATTAATATATAAACCAAATAAATGGTTTTAAAAATAATAAACTAAATATTATAGGAACTATTTAATGTTCTCCACTAATTTTCTAGATACATATGAGCTTTGATTAATCTATTAAAGATTTTATTTAGAACATATACTCTGTATATATTTTATTTAAATTCAAATAAATGAATAGTGTCAAAATTGACACTATTGTTATTTTATAAAATAACATATTATAAAATTGATTAAAAAATCACAAAAATATTTAAAATTTATAAATTTAAATTTATATGGTCTAAATTGTTATAAATTATCCAATTATGGACAATTCACAACAAATAAGTAATTATTTGTTATAATTTAAAATTTAGAATGTTATTACCACAAATAAAATTAAATTGATTAAATAAGGATAAATCAAGTTGATAATGTTTAAAATAAATTCCTAACATTTCTAAATATTATTGGTCGATGATATTACAACCTTATCTCATCTAATATACGGATATGAGTCATTTTGGATGTTTTTATGTGGGGTTTGGATTTAATGTAAATTAATATTTTCTTATATTTCCAAAGGTGCCCCTCTCCTCCATTATAAAAGGGTACCTCCTCCCTCTCTTCCTCACACAAATTTGAGCCATAAAGCTCGGAAAACCCCTGAAAAATTCTCTTCCCCACTACCCTAGAAACATCCTAGAGGTCATAGTATTCTTCAAAGTCCAATTTTAGTGCCCTAAAAGGAGGTCTCAAAGAGGCATTTCAAAGAAGAGGTAATGTCTGTTACCGATTCTTTCAACATTATTTCATATTCCACTTATTATTATTTAGTTGTTTCATTATGAAGTAATAAAATAAGTATCCTTCATAAAAATGATATTTTATTATAATTATGAAACAACCTTATTTCACCATCTATCCATCCTACGGAAAACGAAATCACCGCGCGTGCGTACGTACGGAATACCGTCTCCACGCCGTGGTGTAATCTGTTTTTCCAACACCACCTTACAAGGATGGGTATAATGGTGTAAATAATAACTATACATAGTTATTATAACATTATAATGATTCTGATATATTGTATAATCCGCTCCAATTCAATTCATTAATTATGGAAATGATATCATCGCTCGTGCGTACGTACGGACTATAGTCTCCACGACACGATGAGATTCATTCTCTATGTTTACCATTCATGAATGATTATAAAGTATATATACAGAATAATAATGAAATATATTACAGAATAATGATACTGTTTTTATGTATATATGTATTTCATCTACTTAATTCCATTCAATTGAATAAGGAAACGAAAACAACGTTCATGCGTACGTACGACCTACCGTCTCTATGAACGGTGTATTTCTTTCCATTTATCAACCTATTATGTATATGTATATTCTGAATATATATAAATCATGTTTTAAATTTTGGATTTCATTAATCATGATCTAAGTAATCATGTGAATATTTACAAGTTAAAACATGGATGACAAATGAAACGATTTTACCCAAAACTCTCTTTAACATGGAATTTACAAAAGAACAGGTAATATAAAGTCATTAGTGAACCATATATGATATCATAACAATGAATATGATTCTGTAATAAGTCAATGAAATTATTTAAATCATTATACAGGAGGATTCGATTCATACAAAGCATATCAGACCTATGGTAAAGGATAATTTGGCAAATCTCATTTTTATCCGAGATTGCTTATTCGTAAGTATTTACTGGGGTTATTTCTATCGTCCATGTCAATGTTTTATAAAAGTATTTTCATGTATGTTTAAATTCCTCTTTACCCATTTTTGGATTTTACTACGTGGTATGTAAGGAATCTTTCTTTTGTTTACATTACAAAGTACTTTTTGACTTTTTCGGAAAAAGTACGAGAAGAATGTTTTTTTAACTTATACGGCAAGAACAGATTTTTACGGTTTTATAAAGCCTTGTTTTCATGAATCTTCCTCAAAAATATATCATGATTATTTTAAACAAAATCTATTTCTTTTAAAATTTCATGATGTTTTGTGAAAAGAAATTGATTTTGAGGAATAAAGGATATTTTCCTCAAGAATTCATTTCAAGTGTTTTATCAAAAACATTTTCCATCTAAGATGACATTATATTTTTATGGTTAAAGTATAAAGTCTCTATTATTTACATGGTTTCACTTTTCTTATTATGAAATGATGTCTATTTATTTTATATGGATTAAGTGATGATGGAATGATGTTTATGAAACCCATTTGATTCTTTGGGTTATGATGAATGATTTATGTTTATGTTGTGGCACAAGTAATAATGATTTCATTATGAGATGGGTGGGACCTATATCTCCATCCAATTCATTGGGTAATGATTTATATCTCATGAGATAGACATGGTTGGAATGGAAAGTTATACCGGTTTAGTAATACAGGACTAGAATGTGGAGTCAACTCGATTCAGAAAGGGACTTTGTCCACTAATATGGTCTTGGCATCAATGCCTTGGCTACTATGGAAATCATAACATGTGCTTAATGGTTGCCAAAATTTCATGTTTTATTCCCATGCTATTTTATCATGCTTAATGTTTATTTATGATCTATTTCTTATGTACTTCCATGTTTTATTTCATTTCTCAAGATTTTGATGTTTAAACATTATGTTCATGTTTTTAAGTTCAAATGTATATGATTTGATTTATTTTATCCATGCTTACCCTTACTGAGCATTTTAGCTCATCCTTTATATGTTTTCTTCTCCCCAGGATATAAAGAAAGGGTTTAGGTAAGAAAATAAAAGGGGAAGATATTTATGGGAGATTTTGAAGATATTTCACCATGATTAGAAGATTTCATTCCATGTTTCCAAAGAAAATAAACTATTATGATCCTTGTGTTTCTGTTTTTGTTATGTATTAAGTATTCCTCAAAAGTAATGTAATGTCCATGTACATCAGGCTTTGGGTCTCTACAGTTGGTATCAGAGGAATGCTTTAGTCAACCTTCGGAAACTAGGATGCGAAAACGTTAGTGAGATCCCTAGAGATATTTCTAAGTTATGTCTAGGGATGTCTATAAGGATAAGTGTACGTATAGGATATAGTACTAGAAATACGGTAACGATCATAGAATTTAACCTAAGAAGTTAGATATTAAGGGTACTCCCCATTTATTATGTTGTTTTCCCTAGCATGGTATTTTCCTCTCACACTATTCATTTTGGGTTTTAGAAAATGGTCGGAAACAGGAAGATTCGGGATAATGGTGGATATGATGGACAATGGAATGATATTATTCATAAGAAACCAAATGAAACAGGATTTGGATGTCCAAACATAGTTAATATGACTAATCAGCAATCTCATAATATGTTCAATAATCTCAACTTTGGTATGTTTCCCGACTCAGATAATAAGAGAACGATGGAGTTTCATGATGATCATAGAGGAAATAAAGTTTAATTTCCCTCATGTAAATCATGTGGGAAGAGGCATCAGGGAGATTATTTCAAAGGAACTAGAAGATGCTTTGGGTGTGGAAAAGAAGGACACAAATCCAGTAAGTTCTAAGGAAAATGATAAGTTAACACCATGGACAAGGATAATGGTATTGCTACGACATCAACAATGAATAGATGTTTTAAATGTGGAATGTATGGGAATTATGGCATCCAATGCCCTAAGGGAAAATATCTTGAAGAGAATCAGCATGGTCATATGAGTAGTATTTATGTGGATGATGATGAAGAGATTACAAATGAAATATTATATGAATGAAATAATGAAGCTCAGTCAGTGGTTTAAGAATTTTGTGGAATGATTATTTGTTTATAAAGAAAAATGTATGGTACTATGGAATAAAGAATCATCTAAATATTGTTACATTATTGTTTTTCCTGATGTATTTTAAAGTATATGTTGAATGGTACCGATAACCAAGGAAGGTTATTCAAATATTTTTGGAAGGTAGATGATATGTGTATAATGAAAGGATAAGGAGATAATGAGTTGTTTGATAGTATTCATGAGCTCATGACTGATATAAGGACTAAGTTATATCATATTTTGAGTTTATATATTTTTTGGGATTTTGGTATTTGGAAGGAGTTAACTTTTGACAACATTCATGTTTTCAATAAGGTTCAATGGGTATTCATTTTTTAAGAGAATACTTTTTTATGGTATTCACATGATTGGAATGTGACCAACAAGATATATGAGGGATAAATGAGTGTATTTACATACTTGTTATATGACATTTTTAGTAATCCTTCTCTTTATACTATGAGTTTGGAAAGAAGTATTTTGGATAAGCCTAAATATTCGAATGGATTGTGTTGAACATATGTTTGTATTGTTTAAGGCTAAATTTTTTTGTTATAATAGTATTGTTTTAGAAAAAGGACAACCTACAGGATGGGAGACAACCCGTTGCATCGGACAAGGCTGTGAGAATCAAACCCACAACTGAAGTGAGACAGGCCTTTATCACCTACCACTAACCTACAGGAAGTCCCTGGTTAGTAGAAACTAGTTTTATTTTATTAAGTGACATGATAGATGTAGTATAAGTTTATTTTTTCATATACGATTAACCTCACCAAAGATGGACTTATGTTTATTTAATAACTTTTGCTAACCTTTTGTTTGAAACAGATGGAATGAACCATCATTTTATCACATAATCTTTTAACACTTCACGAATAACAAATTCAACTTCATTTCTTTTAGAGATGAAGTGGAAATTGTTCCAAGCACGAACAACAGTGATATTGTAACAAAATAAAGTAAGTATTTATTATAATTCAAATTATTAATCTTTATGGAAATGATCTTGATAACCAAAAATTTTGTCCTAGTGCCTTTATATCCGATGAATCAGATGGTACCCTAGATCATCACAAATTTATGGCTTTGTGATTATTGGATTTTTCGTAGCCATGTTCTCTACCACACTCTATCAAAACATGACGGTAAGATTTCTCTTCCATATCCATATTTTCACCAATGTTATTTTATATAGAAACCCAGTGATAAGTTAATTTGGGTAACCATTATATTTCATACTTTAGTTTTTAATTTCATTTTTGGTATTTCTTTTTACGATGTCGGTTTCTATGAATAGTAAACAATTTATAACCCCGAAGAATTTCGAGGGCGAGATTCATTTTAAGGGGGGTAGAATGTAACAACAAAAGATTTTATAAGATACATTCTTTTTAATTTCATTTATATCTTCTGTTGTACGGTACACCAAGATTATATTGCACTATACGCAACATCGTATTAGCTTGCAGTATACTCAACACTATTCTTGGCTCGTGTTACACACAATTTCAAGATCGTTTGATAGAAGTTATTCTACGCAACATTGAGTTTATATATATATATATATTCAATATAAAAAAAAATATGGTTGGATTCTATTGTACGCAACAACAAAGGAGTAGTGCTCTACACGCAACCCTGACTTGGCTTGCATTACACGCAATCGTGACCTTCCCTGATAGTGTGTGTTGTATGCAATACAGGGTTTTACTAAACAACATTATATTATTATAATATTGTTATGAACTAGCCGTTATGAATAGTATTAACTAAATTATTAATTTTGTAACATTATTAGTCATCTTACACATTTTCTAGAACATGGTATAAGAACAAAATAAGTTTTTCGGGTAAAATAAGTATTTTTAAAAAAATGCAGTTTTTCCACCTTTTGATGGCACACCCACGTTAAATCTAGTTTTTTAAATTTTTATAAGTTCTATTGGAAAAAATAAAATTCTTCTTTGGAATCAAGAAATAATAATTTACTTTGTATAATTTTTTCATTTTATTTTGATAACTTTCATATTTTAATGAATAATAAAAACACGCTATATTGTAATTAAAAACAACTTTTTTCATCGTAATATCTTATGTGGTTAAATTATAATATTGAATGGTTTTAAAGTATAAATAGAATATATTTTTACCATTTAATATAATTTATGTCATTAGCATTGATTTTACCTTGAATTCGTAGGTTAAATCAATTCAATCTTTTGCAATGTTTTAATGAAAAACCAGTTTCTTTCGACAACGGGATTAATTTTAATTTAATTTCTGAAACTTTTGTGTATTTAATTTGGAAAAATGGATTCCATATTTCTAATCAGTTGGTCCAAATTATGTTAATAAGCTAATTTTTTTTGGGCTTTGGAAATAGTATCTACGGTAAATTTTATTTACCATAGTTAAAGGTAAATCGGGTAATTAAGGGTAAATATAAGATTATAAAATTATCCCAACACTTGGAAAAATCCTATTGGATGACTAAAAGTCGACCCATATCACCTAAGGGTCGGATTAGATTCATTTAATGGACTTTTTTCGATGAAAAGAATTTAATTATTATTAAAACAAAAGAAAGTGACAACATGTCACTCTCTTAAATATTATAAGTATAATAATTTTAAGTTAGCGATAAACTTCATGAAACGTCGAACATTAATAGTATCCAGAAAGCTAAAAAAATTATCCACATCATGAGAATTTATTTAGAATTTTTTGGGATTAAATAATTATCATAAATTGTGACACAATAGTGATGCAAAAATTATTTATCTAGTGAAAAATCAAGAATATAGATTTTATTAAACTAATTGGGACCATAAAAGGCACAAAAGCCTGACCAAAACATATTGATCATGTAAATTTAAACATTAATCATCCAATAGTCCAATATTTGACCATTTGGAGTCTTATACAAGCAATTATGACACTTATATTATTTTATTCTAAATGATGCCAAAGTTGCCACCTTCATAATTTAATAAATATAACAATTTACATATTGAGATTTTAAGATGATAAATTCTAATAAAAGTATTATTGTGAAATTTAATAGATTTATCTTCATCATAGGATTTTAATTTTAATTTTTATGAAACAAATATGTATATTAAATAATTATAAAAAAATGTTGTAGTAATTATTTTATTAATAGATAAACCAAATAAATGGTTTTACAAATAATAAAATAAATATTATATTAACTATTTAATGTCCTCCACTAATTTTATAGATACATATGAGCTTTTATTAATCTATTAGAGCTTTTATTTTTAACATATACTCTGTAAATATTTTATTTAAATTCAAATAAATGAATAGTGTCAAAATTGACACTATTGTTATTTTATAAAATAACATATTATAAAAATGTTTAAAAAATCAACAAAATATTTAAAAAATATAAATTTATTTTTATATGGTCTAAAATGTTATAAATTATCCAATTATGGACAACTCACAACAAATAAGTAATTATTTGTTATAATTTAAAATTTAGAATGTTATTACCACAAATAAAATTAAATTGATTAAATAAGGATAAATCAAGTTGATAATGTTTAAAATAAATTCCTTACATGTCTAAATTTTATTTATTGATGAGATTACAACCTTATCTCATCTAATATTTGGATATGAGTTATTTTGGAAGTTTTTACGTGGGGTTTGGATTTAATGTAAATTAATATTTTCTTATATTTCAGAAGGTGGCCCTCTCCTCCCTTATAAAAGGGAACCTCCTCCCTCTCGTCCTCACACAACTTTGAGCCTTCAATCTCGGACAACCCCTGAAAAATTCTCTTCTCCACATCTCTAGAAACATCCTAGAGGTACTGGTATTCTTCAGAGACCAATTTTAGTTCCCTAAAAGGAGGTCTCAAAGAGGCGTTTCAAAGAAGAGGTAATGTCCGTTACCAATTCTTTCAACTTTATTTCTTCTTCCACATATTATTATTTAGTTTTTTCACTATGAAGTAATAAAATAATTATCCCTCATATACTGATATGTTATTATAATTATTAAACAACCACATTTCACCATCTATCCATCCTATGGAAAACGAAATCACCGCGCGTGCGTACGTACGGAATACCGTCTCCACGCCATGGTGTAATCTGTTTTTCCAACACCACCTTACTTGGATGGGTATAATGGTGTAAAGAATAACTATACATAGTTATTATAACATCATAATGATTTTGATATATTTTATCATCTGCTCCAATTCAATTCAATAATTATGTAAATGATATCATTGCTCTTGCATATGTACAGACTACCGTCTCCACGATGCGATGAGATTCATTCTCCATGTTAACCATTCATGAATGATTATAAAGTATATATACTGAATAATAATGAAATTTATTACATAATAATGATACCAGATTTATGTATATATGTATTCCATCTACTTAATTCCATTCAATTCAATAAGGAAATGAAAACAACGTTCATGCGTACGTACGGCCTACCGTCTCCATGAACGGTGTATTTCATTCCATTTATCGACCTATTATATATATGTATATTATGAATATATATAAATAATGTTTTAAATTCTGGATTTAAGTAATCACTATCTAATTAATCATATGAATAATTACACGTTAAAACACGGACGACAAATGAAACGATTTTACCCAAAACGCTCTTTAACATGGAATTTACAAAATAACAGGTTATATAATGCCATAAGTGAACCATATATGATATCATAACAATGAATATGATTCTGTAATAAGTCAATGACATTATTTAAATCATTATACAGGAGGTTCAGATACATACAATGCACATCAGACCTAAGGTAGGGGAAAATTTTGCAAATCACATTTTTATCTGAGATTGCTTATTCGTAAGTATTTACTAGGGTTATTTCAATCGTCCATGTCCATGTTTTATAAAAGTGTTTTAATGTATGTTTAATTTACTCTTTACCCATTATTGGATTTTACTACATGGTATTTAAGGAATCTTTCATTTGTTTACATTACAAGGTACTTTTGGACTTTTCCTACAAAAGTACGAGAAGAATGTTTTTTAAACTTATACGGCACAAATGGATTTTTACGGTTTTATAAAGCCTTGTTTTCATGAAGCTTCCTCAAAAATATTTCATGATTATTTTAAACAAAATAGTTATGTTTTAAAATTTCATGATGTTTTGTGAAAAGAAATTCATTTTGAAGAAGAAAGGGTATTTTCCTCAAGAATTCATGTCAAGTGTTTTATCAAAACCATTTTCCATTTAAGATGACATTATATGTGTATGTTTCAAGTATAAAGTCTCTATTATTGACATGGTTTCACTATTTTTATTATGAAATGATGTCCATTTCCTTTATATGGATTAAGTGATGATGGAATGATGTTTATGAAACCCATTTTATTCTTTGGGTTATGATGAATGATTTTTGTTTATGTTGTGGAACAAGTAAGAATGATTTCATTATGAGATGGGTGGGACCTATATCTCTCTCCAATGCATTGGGTAATGATTTATATCTCATGAGATAGAAATGGAATGAATGGTAAGTTAAACCACTTTAGTAATACAGGACTGGAATGAGGAGTGAACTCGATTCAGAAAGGGACTTTGTCCACTAAGATGGTTTTGGCAGCAATGCCTTGGCTACTATGGAAATCATAACATGTGCATAATGGTTTCCAAAATTTCATGTCTTATTCCCATGCTATTTTATCAGGCTTAATGTTTCTTTATGATCTATTTCTTATGTACTTCCATGTTTTATGTCATTGCTCAAAATTTTGATGTTTAAACATTATGTTCATGTTTTTAAGTTCAAATGTATGTGATTTGTTTTATTTTATCCATGCTTACCCTTACTGAGCATTTGATCTCACCCTTTATATGTTTTCTTCTCCCCAGGATATAAAGAAAGGTTTTAGGTAAGAAAACAAAAGGGGATGATCTTTATGGGATATGTTGAAGATCTTTCACCACAATTAGAAGATTTCGTTAAAAGTTTTCAAAGACACTAAACTATTACAGTCCTTGTGTGTCTGTTTTTGTTATATATTAAGTATTACTCAAAAGTAATGTAATGTCCATGTACATCAAGCTTCGGGTCTCTACAGATATGATCATTTTTGTTTGGGGATATGACCCAACAGGTAGATGGATATTATTGTTTCTAATAAATGATGAAACCACCAAATATGATATAAGTGATGGTTCTGGGTTGGGGAAATGACCAAACTTAGTGGATGATATGGTATTTTAGGTTCTGAGTAAGGAGACGGTCCACCTTGAATGTATTCTATTAGTTTAAATGCAAGATGGTGTCCCCCCTACATTGTATAATTTATGCTGAGAGGAAAATGACCTTGGCCGTAATATGTAGTGTTGAATTTGAATGTTAATTTAGAAACTAAGGATCGATGGGGGTTATGTATTTATTCTTCCATAGTTTATTTTTCATTTCTTATTATATCAACTTTGAACTCCTTATACAAGTAATTTTAGGGAAACCATTGTTTTTGTCAAACTAATTTATACTCACATCTTACATGGGAGGCCATGAAACATCAGAATAAGAGAATACCTCATGTTTAAAAGTTTTGGTATGAAAATATCAATGTATTTCATAATATATTCAAAGTAGATTTGTGAAGATTTTAGTATTTGGATGTGATATGTCATGAGGATATTAGTAGATCCCTAATTTATTCTATCTATTTTTTATATTTTATATATAGGAATGACACAATGGTTATTCTGTTGGTGATGTATGATTATAAGTTCCATTCCATTTGATAACGAAAAATTATTTTTTATTTTATTATATATACATTAATTATTATTATGGAGTATATTTTTTTCATTTACTCTATCATTTTACACTGATATGATTGTATCTTCAACACATGGATGTACCTTATAACATAGCTATTATCCAACCAATTATTGCACATGGTCATGCATTCGTGAGGTCTCATGAAGACTGTGATATGAGCCTTAAAGACCGGTCTTTAGTTGAGGGATGATTCAAAGTCATATCAAAGAATATTTTTCTGAATTACTATTTATGTTATGGTATAAAAGGGGAAATGGTGTGTCAGATCTGGTGATGGATCTCATATTGGTGTGTCATGATTAAATCTTTTGATAAGAAGTCTAGTTTTTTAGGGATATAGGATTTTTTTATGTTTTATATGTTCAATTATAAATATTTATTCAAGGATTTTTATTTTAGATATTATTATTATGGTTATTTATATTGGAAAATTGTGAAAATAGGCTTCATAAAATGTATCTTTCTTGGAATGTAGGAGTTATATGACATTTTTGACTTTATTGTGATTATTGTTACTGAAGATTGATGGTTTAAATGTTTATATTTTCAATAATGATATATAATATTTTTTATTAAAATTATTAATGAAAAACCCCACAGTTGCATTATGGTATTTCTATTTGATGATATATCATGAGGAACCCATCATGGAATGTTCTCAACTGCTGGATATATATTAATTTTGTATAAAGGTTATGTAGTGACAACTATTGGGTAGGAACAAGTGTCGAATTTCATTGTGATTATCTGCTTTGGGTGATTGGGAGGTTTGTTTTGTTTCTTGATGTTTCAACAGTAACCTATATGGAATTTTTCCATATATCTTCTTTGTGTCATTCTACATTTCCAAAAAATTATGCTACCAGATTATTCGATATGAATCATTATATTATGATGTTTTTAAATACTTATGGATGTGACATAATCCTGAAGATAGTATAATTGTATGTGGAATCCTAGTGAGGTTTGGCTCTCATGTAGGGAAAGTTAACCTATTATAGGATTCTTGATTTGTGTTTACGAGAATGATAATGAGGGAGTGTTAGCACCTGAGTTTCCCTATGATTCTTTTTTATGGGATCTAAGATGTTTTTGAGTGAGTTGTGACCCATGGGGGTATAGTTTATGGTCTTGGTGGGAGATCATTTATTTATGAGAAGTGTCTCATGATATTGGTGAACTGTATTCTACGATTAATTTGTAAGATGTTTTCCATCTATTATTGAGAATTGTTATGTTAAATGAGGGTAACCTGAGAGAAGGATTAGCCCTAGATTGTGAGTGACCATAGTTATTAGATGCATTGGTGGAAGTTACAGGGTATGATATGGATACATGGTAGGTTCTATCTTGTATGTGATATACGCCTTTAGATTCCACATGCATCATGGATGGGAAAGAATGTGTGATAGATGAGTTGTAATAGTTCTTATATGTATGAAGCCATTTTAAACCAATTGATTAGTCCAGTGCGACTAGGAAGGACGAGGTTTGAATTAGGATGGCCCGTGAAAGATTCATTTTATTTTATGTTAAATAAATCAATGGAATATTTTGGATAGATGAAATTGACATGTGGTAGAGTAGGTTATATTATTTAGGCATGAGGTCGATGACATGAAAATCAAAGGATCCTGAGTTAGGTTACGTTATCATGTAGTATGGGAGTTTATACTAATTTGATTTCCATGTGATGATGTTGGATAGTTATTGTTAATCATGAGTGGGTTCTTTGATTTTCAATATATCATGGGAATGTGGAGATATGGTTAATATTATTTTTTAATAGAAACAAAGATATGTGAGGTAATGTTAATTAATATTATTGAAAATGAATTTTCGGGTTCAGGAATAATTTATCAGCCACTTTTAGTGAAGTAATGATGAATTTTTTGAAACATCCATGATCATGGTGGATGAAATTTTCATTGAGAATAGGAGATATTTTAGATATAATTGAGGATGATATGATGAATGGATTGTGGTACCATGGAATTGTTGATCTATAATTTCATTGTAATAGTGGTTGGTTGGATAGGGGAGCATGGATTTAGAGGAGTGAAACACATACAATATTTTATCCTGGTAGGAATTATTCTTAAGGACAAATGTAAATGAGTATATAAGGCAGGGAGTGATACATTGGATGTGGGTGTTCATGACCCCCCATACAGATGTAGTTCTATTGGATTTCATGTATGAAATTTATAGTGAAATGATAATGAGTAGTGATCAGTTTTTTGGGAAGAAACATCAGTATGAGTGATAGAGTTTTGTTAAGTCTTTACATGTAGTAATAGATAGATCATAGACCGTGGGGATTCGGTATTTCGATTCAATATAGAAACAAAAAATGATACTCCTACGGTTGGTAACATATTATCGGTCATGGGTGAACGATCTTCATGTCGGTAGGTCTATAGATTAGGTGGAACTAATTGAATGATGTCCAAGATACCACTAGTAAATATGTTTTTAAAAATAATAAATGTGACAGGGTTTCTTATAGAATACATGAATCAGGATTTGAATGTGTTGTCGTAATTTTTTCATCCATTTTCATTAATATTAGGTTGGATTTTGTATAATATGATGGTGTGACATATTGGAGTTACACTAGTGCCAATAGAAATTGTACAAAAATTGGTGTGGATGATTGTGGACCTAATCTTATAATTATATAGAGTGTTTGATTTATAATTAAGTGTGTCTGTTTAGATGATCATGAGATTCCTCAAGGGATTAAGTAATTGTGATTCGTGATGTGATTACATGTTTTCAACAGAGCCCAATTATTTTTGTTTGAGGCTGAATAGTATAATAAAAATAGTTTTATTTTGAAAGTTGGTATTGTGAGGTGGAAACCACATTGATTGTGTAGTTGGGCCATTTATGGTGCATTTTGGTATGTGATTCCTATACTACAGAGCACCATGTTCATTATCGACCTTCATGTGTAGAGAATTATTCTGAGTTGAATCATAGATTTGAGAATGAAATAGTCAAAAATACTTGGGTTTCTTGATATAAAATTGGTTTTTTCATCATATTGATTTTCTTATTGGTAAGGTGTGAGTGAATTTTACATTTATGGATGGTTCGATTCAAAGTTGGACTTACACAATAGAACCATAATTTCTATTTTAGTGTAGAACATGGTGGGTTAGTTGTAAAATAGTGGCCACGGTTGGGCATTAATGGTTGTTGGATGATGACCAAAACATCTTGATGATGACAACTGTTATGGTGGGACGGTTTTACAAAATCAAATCATTATAGGTTTTGAAATTCAAAGGAAATTTGAATTTTTATCTTGGAGTAGGGGAAATTTTGATAACTAGGATTATGATTGGAATTTATGGATTGGAACATCCTAATTAAATTTTTTAGATGTGTATTGGGGTTTGAGTGGGGTATTGGGCGCTTGAGTGAAAATCATAGTGAGATTTGGGTGACCACGTTGCTAGTTTTTACTGTTGGTATTTAGTCATTTGATGAACCATAAGGTTATTTCATAATGTCTAGTAATGGGGAAGGAGTGGTGATAGAGAGAAATATTTCCCACACGATGGGAGTGGGTGACTACAAATAAGAGAAAAATTCCTCCTCTGGGTGAAGCACACCACATTGAGACATAGAAGGTCCATGTCGTGATGGTGATAAGAAGGAGGATGGCCCCTCTACTATGGGTTAGAAACATCATGATCTAATAGGGATGTGCTGTGATAGTGACATATTAGAGGATAGTCTATCTTAAAGGGTTTTTTTATTCCATGATCCATAAGCGTAATTCCACTTTGGTGATGGCGAAGGGAAATCCCTCTACTTGTGGGTGATATCACTGCAACACTTGTGGGAAATTCTGGTGACCTTTCTATGTAATGGATAGGTATTCCCGATCTCCCATGGTAATTCAATAAACATGTACCTACGTGATTTCAATTAGTAGTTGATCAATTTTCTTAATATTTTCTGCATAATATCCTAATTTGGTTGACGGTTTATTGGGACATGGAATTTTAAGAATGAACCTACTCTTTTGATTCCCTATATCGGGGAGTGACATTAGTGGAATTTTTATAGTTATTTGAGTTATGATAATCCTCCTATTGATTTTAGTTGGTATCCATTCCACTAAATATGATTTAGTGTTGATTTGGATTAGGGTTTGGCACTAATTATACTGGTTTATAGTGGAATCGGCCAAATATCGTGGGGGTTTTTGTGTGTGATTGGTAGAGGACATATTATAATGATGAAATCAAACATTACTTCTTAATTTATATCATGTTAAGATGAGGCCTTAATGTATATTTTTATTTGGATTAAATTTTATGAAATGTTATATTTACCTATTTCAAAATGATATTAATCCCTATGATTATTTAATGGGTAAAATAGGACATTCCATGTGTGGGTTTTCATAGTTTTTTTGTTCTGTGAGGTGTATCATTATGTTCTTAAAAAATTAGGATAGAATCAGCTAAATAAAACAAATAATTATAATTCATTATTATTAGTTTCTTAGGTTTTGATTTATTTAGACTATATATTGGGAGTATCATATGATCCATGAATTATCATTGAACAAAATTAAAAGAGGGTGGAATATTTTTATTAATGTGAATAATTATATATTAGTTAGGTTTCCCATAGACATCTCCTATTTGTTATTATTTTTTCAAATGCATATAATATACAGCATCACCAATATTGATGATCAACCATTAATTAAATAAATAGATTTATTTAAAATTTTATGGTGAGAATGGAAGTATTAAGGACCATTATTGAAACATTGAGAATGGCCTAACACCTTAGTTATCATTGGTCAAGGGTTTGATTTTAAATGTGTTCCTTATGATATAGGGACATATTAAGGTTGTAAAAAAATTTAATAGAGTCATAGAGGACATTTATATATGTTCCATTAGACACTCTTTTGGGGAGATTGAAAAATTAAGAAGGGTTGTACTAACGATTTTCCTTTCTTAAACCTGGGATACAACATGTTCATTAGGATAGTTGACCAAATAGTGGAAGAAATTTTTCTTCTACAACTACATATGAGTGACTAAGTTGGTATTTCTTGGGAACGAATATGGGAAGGTTGGGTTTGAGAATATCAACCAATAAATCATTGAAGGGTTATGTGATTTCATCCATTACTCTTGTGTGACACTGATAGAGTACTATTTATGAGTATTTAATGCGATCATAGTGATGTATATGCATATTATCTGAATTGAATGATGGATTTGGGACCAAGAGTTGGGGATATGATATTGAGGAACCTCATTATTGTTTCAAGACTCTGATATGACCCAAGGGACCACATGTCATATCTCAATATCATGTTTAACTTAGTGAGGATTAATACAAGCGTTAGGAATATTTGTTCCCTGTTCACAAATTAGATCCCATGGATAGACAATGATAACCTAGTGTTTTAGTAGGGATGTATAAAGGTTTTGTGCTTTATAGGCTAACCTACGGGGAGCTATACTATGTTTAAGTGTGTGGTTGACCCATGTGGTATGAGATGAGGTTCCAGGGAGAGTATATTCCCTATTTATTAGTGATATATATGTATATATGAGTTTCTAGGGAGATGATTCCATTGTGTGTATGTGACATGTGTTTTATCAGGCACTATGGTCGGATGTAATGCCCTTTTTAATGATGACCTGGTGGTGGTTTTGGTTAGGGGTTAAATCTTCCTGAGTGAGTGATATATAATGTTCTAAGAAGAATGATTTCCATGATTGAATGCTATATGAAGTTTCAGGATTATTGATTCTTCTTGGGGTCTTCTATCTATTGTTCCATGGTTGGATTTATATTACTTGTATGCTATACTAGTTCTAAGGTAAACTAAAACCAGTAGTTTTATAATGGGATTGGGTTTCGGATTTAAACCATCATGTGTATAGATATAATTTTCCTAGATATTCGATGTAAACCCTCTGGATTATGTATATGATCACACTGGATAGGGGATGTGAACCCCCCCAACCCTAAGGGATAGATATGATGGTTATATGTAAGGAATGAGAACCCTTTGGGTATATGGATAAAATATTTATAGGTATGGGATGTGACCCCCTCATGTGGATGGTAGGACACATCATGTTTTGTAAAAAACATGGTTCCACTAGGAGTTATTATATTATTTTTGAGATTGGATGTGGTTCTCCTTGGGTTTCATAATTCATTTCCAAAGACATCAATCAAATCCTAATGATGTTATTGATGGCTTCGAGTGTCACCTTAATACCCATTGATTGAAGATGATTATTTATTAACTATTCAACAATTTATTTAGTTATTTTTATAATATCACATTATGTATACACTATGTATGCATGTTATTATAGGGACTTCGTAATTGGTGGGATATTGAGCATTAATCAATCATTTATCTGGTTCCAATGAAACATTTGTTGCCTATGGAACACACACATTCAAAGGTTAAGGTATGGTAGAGGCTAGTATTGTATGATCAGGTTTGAAAATCATGGAATGGATTATGAGATAAGGATATTATGAGGTTGGGGTATGTTAATATAACCTTATTGAATTCTATTTATTTTTTATTTGTACATGTGTTTGACATAGTGGGATATTAGTTGGTGATATAAACTTCTATTTCAAAATGTCATATTTAATATTTTTATTAATGACGAAAATACCACAAATCATTAAAACATAAATAAAATAGGGTGTTTAGGGGGTAAAAAATAATAAAATCAAAGGGATTAAATGTGTAAAATACCAAGACATTCGAGTGTTTCATGATTTCCCAATGCTATAAGAAAATATTCCTTTGGATTCCCTATCTCTATGTGTAAATAATTCTCAATCCATTAGAGATATATTTTTATATTTTTGAATGTGGTAATAAATACACTTGTGAGTAGCAGTCCTATATTGTAAGACACTATGAATAGTATAGTCTTCTGATGGTAATAACATTGATCCTCGCTACTGGTAAATAATATAATGTTGCTGCCTAAGATAACCTAACACGTCACTCGATCATTCTCATAACTAAGAATGAAGGGTGTTCTCGATCCCCATGGGATGGAAACTAGTTTTTGGGCCTCATGAATTTACATTGGGAAAATTTTCCATAACAATAATAAAAGGATCCCGAAGTGGATAAAGTATGATAAAATAACCAATATTTTAATAAATAAACATCCATAAAAAAATACATAAATGAATAAAATAAAATGTAAGAAGAAAGTGATTAATATAAAAAACCTAATGTATAATGAAAAATTACTAAATAAATATGAAATGGAATGCGAGAAACTATAATATCAAAACTAATGAAACATAGTCACTCATCACATCCACTCATCAATCCAATGATCAACAAATATGGATGAAATGGAAGCAGAACTAGGCACCCGAAATAGAATCATAAGATTTCCAATTTAATATAGACACTAATGTATATATATAGTGTGATAAAAAACATCTATAGTAGGGTATCACCAATGAGTCCATGTAATTTCTTTTGTATGAAAGTCTAAGAAATTTAATTTGAAAATAATGTATAGAAATATTATTTCCAGATACATGCATAATGAAACCAATTAATAAGATATAAAAATACTTTTAAAATTTTCATCCATTTCATGTAATACATGGGTGACTAAACACCTTGATTAAAACATTTAAAATTTTGTAATAAAGGACATTAAAACTTTAAAAAAAAATATTCACTATTTATCCCCAAATTCATATAATTACCTAAAAATTACATTTTTAAAAATATCCTTAATTAAAACCACTTTCATAATATATATTTATGAATCATCCAAACATTTTAATTAAATAGAACCTTACAATGATTTTTAAAATAAATGATTTGAATGTAAACTAAAATAGTACTCCTAATTTAATAAAAAACACCACATACACTGAGGTACCAATGTGTCATAATAAAATAGAGACAACCAAAAAAATAACATCATGCAGTATAAAAAATATTGTGGATTATAAATTAGAGAACCCCAAAAAATTTTATAAGATCTTATGATTCATTATAAATTCCCTAGGACATAACTATCATGATTCAAACTAGTGACACAAAACCTAGGCTATCCTATATGAATATGGAAATACCAGTAGTCATATCATTCTAGTGGGTCCTAGAATAATCCCAAGATTGAAAAGGTATTATGTTTCTATGAGTATCCCTCATCCAAAATTATTACCAATGTCTAGAAAAAAGATAAATTATATTTTCACATATCATGGAAATTTACTAACACCTAGGACTCCCATGACATAGTAACAAAAAGAGGTGAGAATAGAATGGAAAAATAGTTCACCATATTAAATAGTTTAATTCACTTTAAATTGAACCTCATCCCACCTATTTCAAAATAATAAGAAATAACCCCATTGACATCGATGTAAAAGAATCACATATAAGGGAATATAGTCTAAACATCCCATTAGAGGTTACAATTTAAATGTGCTACAACAATCATATGGTCTCAATTGAGTGGCTCAAATTAGTTAGGAAACAACTCTTTAAAATTTTCAACATTGATTTAAATGAAATATTAGGATACCAAGCCATTTCAGACTATTTGAAATCCAATTTTTTAAAAAAAAATTGTAAATTATTTTTGTTAAATTACATTAGAAATTTCATTTCAGAAACCATCTATTTTTTCCTAATTCTTATTTTAAATATATTTCAATACAATGGTGATACCCAATGTATAAAAAAAACATAAACCAAGTTATTAACCCTTTAATTTTATAAAAGATACCTTTAAAACATCAATTATATACTTTCAAACTAAAAACATTTTTAAAAACATGTTTAAAATATTTACACACCTTTTAAAGATTCATTCAAGCATTTTGATTAGAACTTAGTATGTGACAATTCAATGCACAGTCTCTAAAATATTTGAAAATAATTTCCAAATCAAAAGGATATGAAATAAATTTATAATTTAATATGAAATATATTTAAATTACTCAAGAAATTTATATCATGCATTACATGGTAATTCCAAACATACACATACCTCATTCAAGAATAAATGCATCTAGAACTTGTTGATTTTGATGGTGAATTTTCAAAAAATAAAGGATAATCCATAAAAATAATATAAACACCTAAAACCATTTCTTTATAACCATTTAAAACCATATTACCATCCCAAATAGATTTTAGGGTTTGTAGAAGAGATATAATTTTAGAGATAGGGAATGTAGAAGAGTGGGGATGAGGAATATGGGATATTTCATCAAGATGACTATATAAAGTCATTAAAAAGGTATAGAAAATCAATATAGGATGGGAGGGAGGAAGATACCATAACCACAACTTGTTTTTAATGAAAAATATGAGATAAATAAGAGGCCAAAACATTAAAATTAGATGGGGATATATTGGTAATTTTATAAATAAGAGAAATTTTAATTGGCCACGTGGTTTGACCACATTGTTTTATGAGCCATTTACAAATTATCTGGATGGAACTCTCAATGAAAGATAAGCTCACAAATTTTTCATACATGATTTTTAAAAACACGAAAAAACCATGAAAAATTCACTATTAAAAACTACATGTTATTGTGTGTTATCCATTAATCATGTGCAAGCCAATTCCAACAAATTAATCACAAATGAGACCTGCATTGTTTCAATTGAATGTAGAATGGTGTGGTACAAATCATGTGTTACCCATGAAGACTAAATGTATAATTAATAGATTGTACTAAAAAATATTTGACTAAGGGTAACTCTATAGTTTCCAATAAATCATGTGTGAACACTGTGAAAATAAGAAAAAAAAATTTAATATCCTGTTTAAAGATGAAACATTACAAAAACAAAAAATAAGGCTTGATAAAATTTAATAATATAAAATATAAGTTAACTATGATATGTGGGTATCAAAATAATTCCAATTCTGTCACTTTTTACCCCCAGAATGCCTTTGATAAAAATAAAAAACCTTAATGGAAGTAAAACCTAGACACTAACATAATAGATATGGGATGGTTACAGTACAATAAGAATACTATAAGGACAAGAATATACCAAATGAGATTAATACTCCATAAATCTATCACAATCCATGATTAACATCAATAACCTCATGAAATAATACAATCCTTAATCCTTCCAAAAGATGCTAAAATAATATGGGGTCCCAATATAGGTCTCCAATCCATTTAACAACAAATTAAAATAGTGAAATAATGGATGAAAACAAAAAATATATAGAACTTCTAAAAAACCATGTTTCCAAAAATAAATAAATAATTCAACTGGATCACACTAACAAATACATTCATAAAGGAAAAAAACTCTTAAAAAGAAGCATCGCCCCAAAATAGAAGTCCAATAATCACAATACCACATTACTAAAACATTCATGTATATGATATTTAAATCCCACAACAAATAGAAACATGATTCAATAATAAAAATACATGGGCATAAAACATGAATAAAAAAAATTAAACAATGGGTAAAACAAGGGCCACATACTTGGGCCACATTTACATGAAAATCCCAAATAGATATAAACAGACAGTAGCTACATTATAATCCTATGCAGCTCCATGCTGATCTGAGATACCAAAAACAAAAAAAATATCACCCGACACCCAAATAAAATAATCGACCCCATGTATGTCCCTCACCTTGAAGACAAAAATACCTAAAGATGTTATAGAAGTCCTTAAAAATGTTGTGTGAATCCCTCAAAAATACCACCTCCCACATAAGAGTAACTAAAAAATAACACCCCATAGGAAACCAAAAATACACACTTCAAGAGAATGAGTCTTCAAACCGATCAAAAGAAATCTCAAAAATAATATCTTCATCCTTAACTAGAGATTACATCAAAAATAAAAATAGAACAATAATTATAAACTCATTTATCCAACTAGGTCTCACTGGACAATTGTACACCACTTAACCTATATAATACCTAATAAGGCCTCAAAATTAATAACTTGGATAACTCTTGGCCAAACCACGTAGAGGAGGAATAAAAATAATACATTTGTATATGAAATATTTAGGGGGATACTTTAAATAAAACGTAACATGAACATAATATATTCATGTTTTCCAAATCAAAAAAATAAATTCAAAAGTAAAAAATGATAAAATAAAAAAAATACCTTTTTAAATCATGAAATATAGACACGGAGTCCCCAAAACCCATTTTAGAGAAACTAATATTTCATGAATAGTTTACATTTAAATCCCATAACTAATCTTTTATATAAAAATCAAAATCTATTTCAAAAAAACATTACCCAATTAATTATTTAATATACTTCCATAAATAAATTTTAAAACTATTAATGTTTTAAATTCAACCTTAAAAGGGTTAAAATGTATTTCTATTAAACCATCAATACATTTTAATAACATTAATTGTTTTTAGGTGTAATTATTAAATCATCATTTTTAAGAAATATTTCATGAAATGAAATTAAATTTTATAACCAAGACCTAATTCTAATTCCAAAACGAAATATAGTTTCTTAAAAATTCCCATTTATTCATAAAAATCCATTTTCCCCATTTCCCTATAAAAAAGAACATTAACTGTTATGAAAAAAACCAAATCCACTATCAAAATATAAGAAGACCCATATTGATTCTTTTAAAATTTTTGAGAACCACTAAAAAGTTCCCAAAATCAAGGGTTCTAAATAAAAAATCCAAATAGGATGAAGAAACTTGATTTATTCGACCATCTCAATTGACGGGCCATAGGTAAGTCATGATACAATTTAATAGGATGATTTAATATAGGGTGATTGTTTTAGTTCTTGGTTTCATAGTCCATGAAAGAAACATAGGTCATTGACCTTTATTTTTTTATCTGATAATCCATTTACATCTCTAAATAAGACCATACCATGCAAATGAAGGCCAGAAATTCCATCAATAATAATTAAAATGAAATCCAAAATTTAAAACCAATGTCCCAAAAACCCTTGTAAAATCCAAAACAATCACAACGTCTACTGATTAGGAACCCATTTTTGACAAACCTCCAGATTCCAAAGGGAAATATTAACTTTATACTGTAACACCAAAAATAATATGGGAGTGATTATAGAACCTAGACCCCATTCAAGAACCTAAATATTAACACCATCTATAATGAACCAAACTAGGCTGAACTAATATATCACTTGGCCGAACCTGCCACTTGGCCTGAATGGCATTCCTGATCCCAATGGGATGAAAAATACTATATGGGTCTCAAGAAGTCACATTGGTAATAGTTTCACCATTGATAATAATACAAAAAAGCAATAGAATCATAATAATTAGATAAAATACAACAAATAATAAATTAATAACCATACAAAATATATAATTTAAGAAAATGAAGAAGAAGAAAATATAAATAAATATTATAGTAATAATGGCTAATATAACCTCCCAAAATAAAAAAGAATAAATCTCAATAGATCTAACATAGCCACTAGTAAACCTCAATCACTCTTCACATCCCCACATCCATCCATGGACCAACCCCGTCCTTAAGAAATGGAAACCATATTGGGCACCCGAAATAGAAAGATAAGAGTTATATATACTCCTAGGAACATATTAATATACATGATTTGATCTAAATATTTCTAGTAGTATCTCACTATATATTATGACACTTCATGACCCAAACTATTATTCAATATGCAACTACCCCAAACATAACTATATAGGCTGGGTTCTTTTTTCCAACACTAAAAAATAACTATAATGGAGAGTCCATTTCATATGTACCTATAAAATCACACACACATAAATCCTAATGTATAAGAGAGAATGAAAAAGGATAAAATATGGAAAACACTAGGGAAACTACCATGCATGTAGACATCAAGATAGTACAGTAGTATGTTAGTGTAATGTGAAAATTAATGGTGAAAAATACATTTCCTACAAGAAATATATCCCAACAAGAAAAATTTGGAATGTAAAATTATGAGAGATACCAGATCCTAATATAAATGTTATGATTGCTATACATGGTCCAATGTACAATGTATTCTTATGCTCCTCTGTAGTCACCACTGATCTATCTGTCATCTTCAAAAGACAAGACAGAAGTAGGAAATGATCATTCAAGGGTGATTATATACATTTCCAATAGTAAACCCTAAAAGATAAATATGGAGATGTAAGAGATACAATTGGAATATAAAGTTAGTTTAAAGTATATAGAATTCATCTCAATCCATGAAATGTAATGAGTAACCTCATCTTAGCACAGTAGGCTCCACATGGTGAGTAGATCAACTACAGATTGAGTCTTTTCCACCCACAATTGGAGAGTAAACTCATCCCACCATGAAAAAAAAACATAAAATGAATGTTTTTTAACCCACATGTCATTGTAGTCCATGGTAGAAGAGGAAACCCATAAAAAGTTATGGATGAAAGTGTATATATATTTTCTTCGTCAAAATAAAATTAGGTGAGAGAACATGGGATCTCCTTCTCACAACTCATCCCAAGAAGAAGAGTTTTCAATTTTTCCAAAACATCAACAATGAAGACTATAATTTCACAAGTCTGCTCAAAAGTAACACTATGAATGCCTACACAACACCACTATGTTTCATATTAGAGGGGGCTCAAACTCCAATTTTGGTCCCCGAACCCAAGTGCATCATGGTTTACACACTATAAATATCCGTAGAGGACCCGTATTGAAGAAGATGAGGGGTTACACTATAGTGTAACAAGGACTCACACCCTATCTGACTGGGGGGTCCCTCTCTGTAGGTGTATGACCCATGCCTAAGTTGATGGGGGCTTCCACTTTATAGATCTAGAAGTCAAACCCTGGAAGATAGGGGGGTTACACTCTAGTCATAGAGGACACACCCCCTATATGATAGTTTGTTCTACTCAGTTTTTAAATGATATATGTCAATGATAATTAGGTTTTTCCATATATATGTAAAGGAACCACCCCCTATTGTGAATTGGTGGTTCCATTCTGGTCATCAAGGACCCTTGCCTTATCCGATATAGGGGTTCTACTCAAAAGGTAGAGAAACTGTGCCCATACTGATCAGGAGATCCACTCTATATGTTAGGGGGATATTTCCTATTTTGAGAAGGTAGTTCCACTTTGTCCATCAAGGGACCAAGCCTACATTCTGAAAGAATCTATAGAGGTACCATTCCAAAACTGATGGGGGTTCTACTCTAGTGTATTTTCTGATCCACTACTTGATTGTTGTCATCATCAGGAGCTACCTAAATATGCGACATGCCCAGAACATTTAGCATCAAATCCCAAAAAATTTGGAGGGAACCAACGCATTCTTCATGGAAAAAACACTTATTATAGGCTACTCACATTCAAAAATCCTAGTCAAACAAATGAGATATGGAAGATTGATGTTTCCAAAAAAGGATCCAAGGGGGTCATACCATGTGAGGGAACCTACCCAGAATGAGGTCCCACTCATTCCCATCTCTATGAAACAAGAGGTACATGGATAGCCTACTGTGTAGTTATACACGACATTTGGTGGATAGGAACGGCATGGGCATTCCACTTTGGGTCATGCCTATGTGGTTGGTCATGTCCAGGAACATTATCTTATACATATGTACTTCAGTACATGGTCATGTTCTTGGTTGTGTACTCCCTTACTATGTCTTACCCATGTGCTCTTCCACATGGATCATCCACTAGGGGATGAGGTAAATGGGCTATAAGAAGGCTACCTATTGTGAAATCCTTATAGATTTTCAAAACCATAGTCATTATTGCCTGGTCCCATCATTATTTGTTCTTCTAACTAAATAGTGTATTGTTGGGATATTTTTTTGGAAACATAGATCCATTCTCTGTGTGCCATATCTTAATTTATCATTCAATTTAGCTTCTATTTTCCCTCAATATCAGTGGATTTAGTCTTTGATGAACATTTCTGGCCATCTGATGGCTCGAAAAAAAATTATAATCAGAATCAAAGGTTTTTCACACGCATTTCATGCCAAGTGTCCCCCACCTTTTAATATTCGACCTCTAATCATTTATATGATCTTCCATGTTCGACAAACATTGAAAATATCACCTTGATTGATCTATGTATCCCTTTTACCTATATGTTTAGAAATTATGAGGGTCTGACCTGGATTAGTACTACCAGGAATTTTCGAATAGCCACCTCGGGGTCCAACCAGGGACCAACACAAAGCAATTTGGGATAATGGTAGAAATAAATATCGTTAATCAACCATTTCCATGCATTCATGGCCACTAATGAAGAACATGGATATTTGGGGGTATAAACCCCTAGAATAAAAATTTTAATTGATACATAGGTGACTTATAAGTATTAAAAATTGGAGAAGATCAATATAGAGGATTGATATGCTCTATAAAATTAATCAAATAGGGTGTAAACCAAAATTTGATCATTCTTACCTAGTTATTGGATTGTGCATCATCGAATAATGTTCTAACCAATGACTAAAGGAATCAATTTAATTCATGGAATCCCAATCTACTATAATACATATTTTCATCATTATAAAAGGTGATTCGTCAATGAAACAGGGCTAGAAGATTTGAAATCCTCCCATAGATTATATTGAAATCATTGATGATTCTCCATATTGATGTATATATTGGAAAAATAATATATGTCAAAATAATTAAACAATTAATTAGTCAATCAATCAATAACTGAACATACCCATAATGACTGTTTTATATAAATTCTCTACCAAAAATATCTTTGGTGAGTCCTAGGGTAATCATTGATTTTCAGACCCAATAATGGTTTCATATATTTTATCCATGATTATATTTAATATTTATCCAATTTTCATTACGAAACATTTCACATGAAATATAAAATATATTTCAAAAATATTAATTTTTGGATCACCATTCCTCAGAATCAAACATTGTTTGAACTCCAAGCTTTGGATATATATATATATATATATATATATCATTTTCATAAAATTAAAATACCATATATCTCCAAATTTTATGGAATTACCTTTATATGGTATTATATAAAATGCTACTTTGAAAATAATGTATTGAAAAATGTTTTCCAAATATATGTATAATTAATCCAAGTCATAAGGAATAATATAAGTTTTCAATAGTCACACTTACATGTAATACAAGGGTGGTTAAAATATTTTACCAATCATTTTAAAACTATGGAATAAAATCCATAAAATCTATTAAAAAACATGATTACTAATTATCGAAATTCCTAAACATTTCTTGAAAATATAATTTTCATAAATAATATTATTTAAATCCAATTAATAATAACCTATTCAATAAAAATTATGTTTTTTATGTAACAAAATATTCCATATCATTTTAGAATAATAAATTTGAAATTAAGATAAAACACTAATCACAATCTAATGAAAAACACCATATGGAGTATGGTTCAATTGAGTCATAACAAAAGAGAATCAACTAGAAAATGGAGTAGTTTGGTCTAAAAAATCAAGGGAAAAATGAGTGAGAAAACCCATAAAAGAATAATAGATGAAACCCAGAATCATGGAAATTGCCTAATATTAATGAAATAAGATCCTAACATGTGACCTAAACCCTAGGATGAACTACATGAACCATTCTAACTAGATAGTCCTATTAATCTAGTGAAATATTATAACTATCCAAGGATCCCAAAGCTACAATGTGTCTGGGATCACTCAAAATTAAAATTAACTATATTTATCGTTGTATATGTTAAAAAATACTTATAATTATATTAGTCTTTTAATACATCTTATGATTCTAGTACATGTCAAAAAATGGAGGTGAGAAAAAGTGGAACATGATTTCATAATAAAAACTAAATTAAAGCATTTGAAATAAATCATTATCACACATCTTAAAGGTGAAAAAGTAAAAATCCCTTTCACATCCTTGAATAAGAATCACATATAGAAATAACAATAACCAACATCTCATAAGGGGTCACAATACACAACATTCACAATAATATTATTGGCTCAATTGAGGGTCTCACTTGTTTTATAAATAAATCCTTTAAAAGTGCTCGAAGGTCATTAAAATAAATATTAAGAGGCCAAGTAATTTCAAACAATTTTAAATCCCATTTAAAAAAACCCATGAAACCATTTTCATCAAATCACATTTGGAATTTCATTTGAGAAATAATATTTTTCCACAACTCCCTATTTAAATAATTTTTTACACACCATGAGGACATTATGTCTTAAGAACAACATAATACATATGACAAAGTGTATTTTTTTAATAACAGATACATTTTTTATTATTTTTGAATTCAAAATAAATGTATGTTTTGTATTTTCTAATATCACCGACATAACAAATATTGACAAACAAATAAATGTTTTATCTCATTAAAATTATTATTAAATTTGTTTTCTATTTAACAAATTAAAATGTCAATCCATATTCTTGGACAAAAAATATAAAATACATCAACAAAAATTGGAATACAAGGATCACCCAAATCTACTGGAATCATAACCCACAAAATAAAAACCATTGAAATATTACAAATATTAGTAAACTAATCATCATATTAAGAAAATAATAATATAACATTAATTATAATCTTAGTGAAACAAAGAAGTGGTATTTATAGATTATGAAGGGATATGTGATCATAGGTATTTGACTATTATATGAACATTAAAAACTATACATTTTGTTGATAATTGACCATAATAATAAGTGTTTATAAGTAGTAATAAAAAAGGATAATTATTAGAGAATGGAGAATTGATGGCCTCATCCAGTAGAGTTTTTCCCTTTAAAGCCCATTTTTAGAAAATGGGATGGAGGTATCATTATTGGGGTTCTCCCATGACGATGCATAAGACATTATTTATGAAGTGATGCATGAATGAAATCTCTTATGATTGAATTTAATGTTAGTGGAGATTACTACTCATTTAGTGTTAGTCGAGCCACCCCATTAAACTATAATCATCAAAAACCTCACCCATAAGTTATACATTTGTTTAATAAGGTGTTAAATGTCCATGACATAGTTAATTAAACAGTAATTTAGATTTTCTATATAAAATTTTTATTATATCAATTTCTTTTTTAATAGTCTTTCTTAATAAAAAATATTTTTTAATTAAGAAAAATTATATAAATTGGTATTCATATAAATAAGAAATAATTTTTCTAAAAAAGATATAAATTTTTATAATAAACTAATGTATTATGTATAATATTTTTATTAATAAAATAACCTTTTTGAAAATACTCATAAAAATTAAAATTACAAAATAATGTTATAATGGATTAGTAAATTTTATTATAATTTTCATGAATTTGACTTTTACTTAAAAATATTTATATTTAAATAAATATTTTTCTTTTTATTGTAGAAAAACATTATCATATTTAGAAAATTATTGTGAAAAAATAAAATTTACATTTGAAATCAACACATTGATATTTTTTTACATTGAATTTATGAATTTTTTTAATATACTTTATTTTTTCATGAATAGGAAAAATGATTATTTTAGGTTTTTGGTATATTTTATGACATCATATTTATGTCATAATGATTCAATAATTAATTTAACATAATCCACGTCATGAAATATGTTATTTTACTTATATTATATACTTCAAAATATTTTAATCAATTTTTAAAACTATAAGTTACTTTCCACACTCTAAAAAAGAAAATTTTATTATTAAAAACATTACTTTATGGAATATATAAATTTACATTACAAAAGAAGTATTAAAAAAAGGTGTCTAGTTTTGGGGGATTATAATATCATAAAATAATACCAAAATTTCCAAAAACATGGTAAAATATCATGGTTAATCCAATTGTTATTCAGTTTCCCCAAACAAGATTTCTTATAAATGTATTTGGAAATTATTAAATAATTCATCCAATTTTTCAATAAATACCCACACATTTCAGCATTCCCCATCACTCAAATCCAACCTCCATGCATTTATGGTGATTTTCTCTTCAAATAATCCCTCCATGGGTTCTTCAATTCCCCAATGTTCCATCCTCATGTTTTAGGAACAACTCTTCAAGGTAAACGAAATCTCCACTTCTCATGTCCATTCATGTTCCTTTTTCATTTGGTATGTTATCTAGTTTTCAATCTATGTTCTTTTTCCCACATTCAATTACCCTGTTACTAAAATAATAGTCATCTATTAATGGGATACACTTTTCCCCCAACAATTTTATACTTTCTAAAAACCATGTTTTATAGCAATCATGCTGCCAAATTTAATTCTCAAATTTCCCCCTTTTAAATGAAAAAATAAATTTTCCATATTATTTAAAAACCAAAACCACATTTCATTTAAATGGAACTAAACCATATTTAAAAAAAACTATTAATATGTGTATTTATATATATGAAATCCACATTATTTTCATTGGTCCAAAAATACGTAATGAACTTGTCATTACGATCATTTTCATGCCAATATTTTGTTAAAGATCGCATCCTTTATTCTCCATGGGTATTAATGGAATGATTTATTTTGATCTGCATGACCCAGATGAAATTAATACATATGAAGGTGTTCTTGATAGTGCGCTAATGTACTGGTTAATGAAATTAATCTATAGAGATGACATGTATCATGATACCTTTGCTAATAACACTGATAATTTTCATTCACAACACCATGATGAAAAACCATTGTTATATGATTATAAATGCATCCTTCAAAAAATTTATCCATATTTTCATATTATTATTATGGTTCTTATTATTATAATATATTTATTTTACATTTATTTTCATTATGCCTCATGTTCATATTGATATTTCTCAAGATCACATGCTATATATACCTATTTCAAATTCCTTTACCAGGAATCATGTTCCCTCATTTCCATCGATATATGTCCCCATGATATGATATGTAGTAAAATTTTGTTTAGGTGGACCCATTCATATTTATTTAAAGTGTATTTAGAATACATTTTTATGTGTTCATTTTTTATGTTCAATATTTCCAAGAAGCAAAACATTAAAATATTCTCTATTTTACCTTTTAATGAAATGTTTTGTAACACAAAAGAGGGATTAAATTGTCTGTATCAATTGATTGATTAATTATTTGTTGAAATTGGGACTTGAAAAATTACGGAAAACCCAAGTTCAAGTGTAAATATAGAAAAACATCTTTTTTAGTTTGTTATGAATTACATAAGTGTTTTGAAAACAAATAAATTGTTGCTTGGATACTATACGTGGATGTGGATATAACACAAATGTACCTACGGGTAACATCAATAAAAAACATAGTGAACTAGACACAATCAAGAACTGGTGAATGATAACCATCCTTTATGCACACTTGTTTTGACACTGCTTAAGGATATATTTTTTTAATCAAAATATTTTTACAGACCATTATGATGTATATATGGAAAATTTAATTTTTATTTTAGTAGATTAATAACATAGTTATAAATTATTTTTTGTGACATAAAATCCAATTAATATTATATTATTTATAAAATTATCATGATTTTCACTTAGTTATTATTGTTTTAGAAAAATTGTTGGAAATTTGAAATACCGTGTAAATGATGAGTATAATGAATGATGCACTGATGAAATTTTGATTGAATATGGAATGGAAAATATTTTGAATATAATGAATAAATTATCTCTTGTTTTTACTAACATCGTGAATCAAGATTAGATAATGGATTCACCTCTAAGGGAACAACATTCCTTGAGTCCTTTATCTCTCAATGACCACATTATAAAAGTGGATCTATCAACCCATTTGTTCATGAAAAACTGATTTGATCTATTGAAAATATATTATTGGTACTCAGTTTTTCTGAGCAATACAAATTTAATTTAGTAGTATACCACAAAGAAGTAGAAGCCTATATGTGGTGGAAGCTGATTAAAAAAATGAATGCAAGAAGGGAAACAAATTCTATATAGTGGTATGAGTTCAATGGAATATTATTCCATAAATATATTCCATGTTCTATGTGAATGAAAAAGGAGAATTATTTACTCGATATTAAGTAGAAGGAAAATAAATTAGTGTGACGATATTTGATGAAATTTACAAGACAGGCTTGATACACCTCCGTCTTTATTAAGGATCCTATAGTATGGTTTATATATTCTTCAGTGGACTGAGCCCCATCTATGGAGGAATATAGAAAATATTGACTATGAAATTTATTATATAATAATATGGAGTTCTATAAAGGATGAATAAGTGTTTGAAGAGTTGATTGGATGCATAGATTTAATGTAAAGAAGAGAGTAAAGGATATAAACTCGAGAAAGATCATTTATTAAAAAACAGGAGGAAAAAAGTTCAAATTCACATATTCAATAAATGTGGGAAGAATCATTCTGTGAACCACATTCTTGGGAGTGTAAATTTGGAAATGTGTGGGAGATATTTCCATTTACCTCAGAACTTTTATGGTCAGGTGACCCCTCAACTTCTCAACCCTAAAGACCAAGGGAATATGGTTCATCTCTTGCCATATGTTCAATACATCATGTTTTTTTAGCTTGGTGACATTTTAAATAAATGTACAATTAAGAAGATGATTGAGGGGAACCCCCATATACCTCACCATTGGCTATGGGATAATGGTCAGGAATTTTATATTATGACGGCTGATGTAGAGGATCCAAATGATGCAATGGCACCTACATTCATCAATATCTCATAGATAGAAAGTGCATTGTTTGTCTATGGTTCTACACATAACTATATTTAATCGATGTTTTATAATAATGATGAATCAATCCATAAGCTATTAGAATTTATGTAATTATTCAAAAATTATATAAGTATTGTCTTGACATCAAAATTTTATATAAACACAAGTATTAAATTTGGAGAGTATAATCTCATCACATATCTAGTATTCATTCCCACGGTGGATTTTGATACTATACTAGGGATGTATTAGATCTTAATTAATAATTCTTTGATCAACTAAAGATGGATGTAAATATCAGCTCTCTTGAATCGAAAACCTACAATCATTTTCAATTGAGAAATAATATAACCTAAGCATTGTTAAGAAGATCCTTACATAGCCTGGTTTATTGATATGGTTAGTAATGAGGGATAACCAAATGAAATTATAAATATAAGGAAATTCCAATCAGTTAAGAATTCATTGAAATATTTTTTGATTAGATACCTATAACTCACCATGAATGGGATGTATAGTTCTCCATTGAACTCATACCTAGATCTACGCCGATATCAAAGCCCATGTTTAGAATGTTAAATATAATGTTTGAGAAATAGAAGAACAAACATCAAGATATTTTTAGAGGGGATTTATCCAACCAATTGTGTCTCCCTGGGGATAATGTATTCTATTTTTGAAAATTATGGATGGATTAATACAGATATGAATTAATTAAAAAGAACATCACATGATCATATTAAAGAAAAATTACACCCTCCCAAGGATTGATGATTTATTTGATAATCTATATGAAGAGTAATATTTCTTCAAGATTAACCTCTGATCTGGGTATCATCAATTATGGGTGAAGAAGGAATATTTTAAAAATAGTATCTTTTAATCAATATATGGGCATTATGAGTTGGTTGTTATTCTATTTGGAATTAATTGTGATCATACTATATATAAGGATTCGATGAATAGATTCCTTAATAATTACATTGATAAATTCATTTTTGATTTTATTAATGATATTATGCTTTATTATTAAAGTATCTAAGAGAATTTGGCTCAATTAGGGGTAATATTAGGAACCCTGAGGAAGGATAATCTATTTGGGAAATTCAAAAAATGTGAATTCATGTTACAAAAAGTAACATTATTTGAGCATATTGTAACTAATGAAGGAATCATAGATGAACCTCCAAATAAAAAGGATTTAGAGGAGTGGAATCATCATTAAATGGTAACATAAACTCATATTTTCTTAGGTATAGTAGGATAATATAGATGTTTTTTGAAAAACATGTAATGACATTATAATACACTAAAAAGTTTACTGAAAAAGTGGCTATGTTTATCTAGATGAAGGAGTGTGTTGAAATTTTCCATGAACAGAAGAAGAGTTTGGTTACTGCACTTGTGTTTACTATACCCACTTTCGAAAAGGATTTGTTATTAATAGAGATATATCCATGAATGGGATTGGGTTACTCATCAAGAAAAATTTATGGGTAATCTCTTTTGAATCTTGAAAATAAATGCCTCATGAGAAGAATTATCGTATGCATGACTTGGAGATAGATACAGTAATTATTTTTGTCAAAAATATGGAGGCACTATCATTATGGAGAGAAATTTGATATATATATATATAGACCAAAAGTGTTTAAAGAATTATTTCATGCAAAATGAATTGAACATGTGAAAAAGGAGATGGTTTTAAGTTATTAAATACTATGAATGTTTAATTCCATATCACCCTGTAAGAGAAAACTACGTTGTTAATTAATTACATAGAGAAGACACTAAGGTTTTTCAAATGATTAGGATTCATGTAGAATTGTTTATTATGTCCCTAGTGAAGCTGGTCATGGGAAACATAAGGTAAGGGACATCATAATCCTTATCCCAAATTATTTATAAACAATAATTAATAAATAAGATCAATTAATATCATTTATAATATCATTCAATACAAAAGAGTATATAATCTGTGAAGAATGGTATGTTTTATGAGTTCAATCCAAGAAGGATTATTAAAATTTCATGCAATCCTGTGTGTTTCATCTATCCCAAAGATAAATATTGATCTAAGGCAGGAATAATATATTTCTATATTCTATATACATACTTGAATAACTAAATTTTTTATGGAACATTGTGATCATTATTAGTGGGATAATATGAAAAAGATGATTTCCAACTTCATTGCATAGTGCATAGTGTGTCAAAAAGTAATGACATAGTGGAAACTTTGTAAAGGGGCATTACAACCACTACACATACGAATATGGATGTGGTAGAATATATCTATGGTCCTCATCACTAGTCTCCTAATATTATCTAATGGAAACTATGTGATATGGGTTATAGTGGATTGTCTCACCAAGACTATCCATATCATTACTATTTGTGGATAATTCTCCCTTGAACAACAATCCAATATATAAATAATAAAATTGGAGGAGTTTCATGGGGTTCCACTTTTTATCATTTACATCTGTGATCCATGGTTCCCATCTCATTTATGGATTTGTCGACAAAACTCTTTTAGTACCGAATTGAAATTCATTATGTCCTATCACCCCCAAACTGATGGACAATCTAAAAGGACGATCTTGATAGTTGGGGAAATTGTGAGAACATTATCAATGGAATTTAAGGGTGGATTGGATCAACACATACCATTAATTTAGTTCTCCTATAAAATAGATTCCACTTTATAATTCAAATGTTATCATATTAATCTTTATATGGAAAGATATATAGAACTATTACATGTTGTGTTGAAGTTGGTGAGAGAAAGCTACTTGGGACTGATCTTATGTAACAAATTATCTGAATGGTTCAAGGAATATAACATCAAATAAAGGATGCTCAGATTCTATGGAAGAGGTATGATGAAATCCAACAAAGGGATGTGGATTTTGATTTTGGTGACAAAGAATTCCTTCTAATATCACCATGGAAGAGAGTCAGGTGATTTGGAAATAAAGGAATGACTATCCGAAGGTATATATTCCCCTTTGAAAACATTGATTTTATTGGTGGATTGACCTATTGGATATAAATTTCATCAAATCATCCCCATGTTCATGGCATATTATACATATATAATTTTAGGAAGTAAAAACCTGATTTATCACATGCACTGTATCCATAGGTGGTACAATTGGAACATAAACTCAATTGCGATGAACAAATGATTGAGATATTGGACCATAAATACAATGTACAATGAATTATGTCTTTCCACCTCATCAAATTGTTGTGGAGGAGCCAAAAAATAAAGAAGCGACATGTGAAACATAGGAGACAATGAGTCAAAATTAAAATCACATTTTCTCAACTGAGAGAATAAGTAGAAGTTTTATTGATGAGAATTATTAAGTGTGGAAGAATGTAACAACGATGAATTTTTAATGGATTGTTTTTTAAAATAAAATTGTTTTATATATTATATAATATTACCCAATTAAAATTAAAAATGGAAAACAACAAAATATTATCTCATCAACAATGATCTTTAAATTTTTTTATATATCAAACCAATTAAAATGAAAAATATTATAATGAGAAAAAAAAATATAACGGAATATATACAACGGGAAAATAATGACCTCCCAAATAAACTATAATCATAAACCAATAGAAACTAAAAAATAAAAAAAGATAATGAATTAGTTAACCAATACATATCTTTTTAAAATTAATAATCATTTTTAAGTGGAATTGTATTGAATAAATGACGTATTATTTTTACAGTATAAATGGATATATGTGAGCATTGGGATTCAACCACTAGTCAGATATGAGTTTTGACCAATATGTCCATTGTTAAATGTGACCATAATAAACAATACAATTTCTAGATAACTTTCCCATTATAATTGGTTTTTGTAAGTAGTAATGATAAATGATAACTGTTACTGAATAGAGAATCAATGGCCACAACAAGTAGAATTATTCCATTTGAATCCTATTTGTCATAGTTTTGGAGGGAGTTATCAAAACTAGTTATCAAACTTGACAAAGACAAATCAAAGCTTCAATAAGTGAACCATGAATGGAATCTCATATGGGGGAAGTTCAAGATAGTGGAGATTACCACTCGGTAAATCTTATCCAAGCCACCCTAGTAAACTACCACCATCACACACCTCACCCATATGGAATACGCGGGTGTAATTTGGGGTTATGAGGGTAGGACATAGTTAATTAAATTTTATTTTTAATTTTTTATATAAAATTTTTATTTCAACAATTTATTTTAAGAATATTTTATCTAAATACAATATATGTTTAATTAAGAAGAATTTTATTAATTTATTTCTAAACAAAATTACATCATTTTTTTCACAAAATATACATGTCTTTATAATAATCCAATATATAATGAATAATATTTTTTAAGGAAATTGTATTTAAATCAAAGTTATCAAAATATAAATGATAAATTAATTTTATATTGGCCTATGATGTTTTTTATATATGTCCTAAATTTGATTTTGCCATAAAAATAACTATTTTTAAATAAATAAGAATTTTTATATTCAAAAGTAAAAATTATCATATTTAGAAAATTAATATTAAAAGAGAACATTATATTTGAAATAAGTATCTCAAAATTATATTGAGATGAATTTTTTATAATTTTCTAAAATACTATATTTTTTCCCAAGTAGTAAGAAATACAATTTGTGGTCTTCGATATATTTTATAACATCAAAATAATCTCATACTGATGTATTCTTAATTTAAAACAATACATGACCTAAAATATTTTATTTTATAAATATTAAGTATTTGAATATATTTTAATAAATTTTTTATACTATAATTGACTTTATGAAGTCTAATGAGGACAATTTTATTTTTAAAATCATTATTATGTGGATCTTTTCTTTTTATTCCAAAATAAAAATTTAAAAATTGTTTCTGGTTTATATGGATTAAAAGACAATGAAATGTGACCCAAATTAAAAAAACATGATTAAAATCATGTTTATTACAATGGTTTTAAATTTTCCATAATGTACATTTCCAATAACTATATTTGGAAATTTTTAAATGATTTATCATCTTTTACTATAAATACCTACCTATGTCAATATTCCCCTAAATCTCAATCCATTGTATAAAATATTATTACTATAATACCTCCCATGGAATCCCTGTATGATCTCTTTAACTCCTAAGGTTCCATCATCATGTTCAAGAAAAACTCTTCAAGGGTAATGAAATCTTTGTTTCTATTTTCCATTCAAGTTCCCCTTTCTTATGGCATGTCATATAATTTTCAAAATAAGTTAGGTTTTTAACATTCTATTATCTAGTTACTATAATAATATTATTTTATAATTTTGATACCATTTATCAATCTTATTTATTCTTTTTCTAAAACTATATATTATACATGTTATACTTATGAATTTGCTTCTCAAATTTCCCAGTTTACATGAGAAATTGTATTTCACCTTTCATTAGAATACCAAATCAACTTTTTTAATGGGTATTGAAATATATGTAAAAAAGAATTTTTATTAGGGTATTTACCTATATGACAATTAAATCACCTTTTATGTGTTAAAATGACATAATGATCATTTCTTTAAGATCTTTTGTCTGTAAATATTTTGATATGAAACTCGTTCTTTGTTCTCTATGGGTTATTAATGAAATGATTTATTATGATCTATATGGATCATGTTAAATTGATACATATGAAGGGTTAACCCTAATAGAACTCAAATTCATTTGTTAAATAGTTTAATCTCTATAGATGACATATATTACGATACCTTGGTGAATATCCAGGGTAATTTTCTTTTACGATACCATGGTAACAAACTTGGGTGATATAATTCTGAATTTATCAATTACATGTTGTAGCCACATTTTTAGATTTTGATTTTATACTTATTATTTTAATATGTCACTTGATCCTACCTTATTTTTAAGCATCATGTTTTTACTGATATGTCTCAAGACCACATGGTATATGTATCTCTTTCTTATTTTCTTATGGATATTTATGCTCACCTGTTTCCTTTGATGTATGTCCATTGGATATGAGATGTTGTTAAAGTAACTTAGGTTAAACCAATATATATATATTAATTTAGGGGGCCTTTAAAAGAATATTTTATGATCCCCTGTATTATTTAACTTATTTCATTGAAACTAAACGTAAATAAATAATCTGTTTGTACCTTGTAATGATAATTTATGTAATAAAAATTCAGGATTGCCATAATTTTTAAAAACAAACTTTTAAACATCAAAATTATAGATTAAATATAAAAATGATTTCAAAAACCTTTAAAAAATTTAATCCCCTGTTAAATTGCCAATAATTAATTTTGAAGAAAAATTGTCATGTGTTATAACTATAAAATGTGTCTAAACAATTTGAAAATCATTTTTAAACCAAAAATATTTTAGAATAAGAATTTAAATTCATAATAATTTAGTTAAAAATACACAATAAATTTATAACATTTTATAAAAGGTAATTACAATGAATCTCATACCTAGTTCAAGTATAAACATATTAAATATGTCTCATTCAATGATGAATTACTAATTGATCATGGAGAATCACTAATGAACCATTAAACAATAAAATAAATTTTTCTAGAACCGTATATAAGCTCTATAATTTATAGAAAATTGATAGGATTCACAAAAGAGTGAAACATCAAGGGAGAGGGAAATGAGAAGAGATGATAATTGGAATACAAGATCTTACATCAAGAAGAATAATTAATATCATTGAAAGGAGGTCAAATATTGAAACAGAAAGTAAGTGAGAAATATTCCACATAAACCCATAGTTATTCCTATAATTTTGATAGAAATAGGATTCCAAAATATAAAATCTAAATGGAAGTTGAAATGTAATTTCATCAAAAAGTGATTTCTGGGAATGCTAAATCATTTAGAAAAATAGTTATCCATACATTGTGCCTACGACGTATATGACACTAACTATGAAAAAAATAATGGTTTCTCCAAGTAATGATTAAAACATTTCTCCAAATATGTAAAAATTGATGTTTAAAACTATCGGCCTTTTAAACAGTTATCACACATTTTTATATAACCATATGAAATCCATCAGCCAATGATAAATGAATAAAAATAATCCACATTGTTTCTCATAGAAGATTCATGATGTGGACCAAACCATGATCTGAACATGTTGACAAAACATACACTAAAACAAATGAACTAAAAAGATCATTTTTTATGTGCAACCTCACAATTCCCACCTAAACATTCATGGAAATCATGTATATAGGTATCAATTATAGAATATCATTTTTAATTTAGAGAATTCCAAAAAACATAAAACTGTTAAAGATCAAATGAAATAATATAAAATAGGATGTAACAGTGACATGCAATGTGTCATAGACAACCACTTTTATATGGGGAGGCACACATGAGGTACCACGATGACTGTAGTAAAAAAATGAGTGGTCTTGAGCTAGGGGATGTTACGCTTTAGAAATAGTTCGAGTACATGTTAGCCAGGTATGGACCCTATGGTCCAAAATTGGTGTATGTTGGTCTCTGGTTATTTTATGATTTATTTATTTTGTTCATTTCATCCCCCCATATATATTTCTTACATTATAATGTATATTTTCTGGATTTTGAAGGGGTTTATTAATCCCACACTAGTTAGACATGTCATTTCTCATGTATACATTATTGTCTAAGATATAACCAAGGAATGTGAACAATGTAAGGCTTCATATATAGTGGAGCATGTTGGAATAAAGGTAGTGCTATTTCTTATTGGGTATTTTTTTATTATTTACCTTTTATATTTTTTTAATTCTATAATTTATCAATATTATTGATCCACTATATTTGGAGGATCATTTTGCATAATATATAAGACCAGTTATGTCTCATTTTGATTTCACATGTGATTTTGTTTACTTGTTACTTTCCTATGAATTGATTTTAATTGTTCTTATTTGTTATTTATTCCATTTCTATTTTTCTGATTTATGGTTTCCAAATATTTTGGGAATATTATCTAAAAATATGCCTTAGGCCCTTGGCACTAGCTGACAACCTATTTAACATGGGGAGGAATGAATAAAGCCTTATGGTACTCTTACTCAGTCCATGTGAACCATATTGGAGCATTAAAAAATGGTATATAATCTTCATTACAGTCATTTATTACTTGATTCCTCGTATAATAAACATTGTATGGATGGGACACATTCATGATGTTAAAATTAGGTATTTATATCAACTATATTGTTGACATTAAAAATAATAGGGTAGTGGGATTACATTTATTGGTTATTATATGATGGTTTAATGTGATTATAAATGTTTATTATGAATTTATAGTTTATTATGTTATTTTTTCAGGCCTTTTGTAGTGGTATTTCATGAGTACATGCACTAGGATTCGAAACATATGTTCTAATGTCATGTTCTCTATTACAAATTATTGAGTGAGGTTAAATTTAATTTAATATTTAATAATAATATTTTTAGTGTATTCCAAAATAAATTATTTCTGATGTATAATTAATGTAACATGAGTGTTATTACAATATTGGTACATATTATTGTGACTAAAATAGAAGTATATGTTTTATGGGATAAAGATGTTGGTGGGTATTCTGTTAGTCAAGAAAATTGGTTGTGGTTAGTCCCCTAAGGTCATGTTTTTTATGATTGCTTCATGCATGTTTTCCTATCAATTGCATAAACATTGTAAAATTTTAATCCATTAAAGAAATATCAATGTCTCTATATTAGAATCTCAAAAAATTAAATCTTGATGATGTCCCAGGGTGACACCCAAATACCATATTGAGGATTCTTCTAATCTGGGCTATCGTATCATACATCTATATATTATTGTAAGGATGGGATTGAGGGTAATCATATTGTTGTTCTAGTGATTCAGAAAATAAATCTAATATATAATGTGGTGTTTCATATTGTACTGGTGGGGTGCAGTGTGGCACATTGAGTTGGACCTACTATGGAAGAATTTTCATAGGACATTTAGCTACAGAACCCTTTGGATTTTTATGGTATAGGTAGTATTCTAGATGTTGGTTATTAGATTAATATCATCGATGGTATTTTCAAACCAGTGGAGTCATAATATGACTTGAGAGAAAATATAGCAACCTATATTCATTTTGGACCCACC